>CM026566.1:37028920-37651420 GCA_015143295.1 Tetracentron sinense
AGCAATTGTGCAAAGTCTTATATTTTACCATGAAAAATGAGCGTATTAAGCAGAGTTAGGTTAGCAAAATCATTCTTTCTCCAGCAAGACAAAGAGCCCCAACAATGATGACTATAGTTTAAATATCGGTGTAATCTTGTCTAATTGCTCTTAAAAGGGGAGATGCAAATAGAGGAGAGTGAGACTAACACTCTCCAAAGACAAAAGGGTTGCAGAAGTGTAAAAGAAAAGTGTTTAAATATAAAGAGGAGTTCCGCCTCAAGATTCAAGAGTCTTGAGCGGAGCTCCCCTTTTAGATATAAAATCAGTGACAATTTTGTAATTATAGAGGAGAAAATTTTTAGCCCTGCATCTCTTAATAATTACAAGGCTACCACTATCTGGACATTTTATAAGCGGAACTCCACTCATGGGCTTAAAGCACTGCTCCACTTCATATTAACATTCAAAAGAAAAACCTAACAGAATCCATAGCATAAATTCTAATGACACGGTTTTGAATTGTTATCCTAAACCCTAAATCATAAACCTCCCCCAAAAAAAAAGTTTTAGGCTGATCTACAACCGATAAACTAATGACACGGTTAATTTTTTATGACTCCGTTATGAGTGTGCAACTCGGGACACTGATCGTGTGTGCCTCCTGTAATAAATAAGTCTTGTTAGTGAAAAACAAAACAAGTTGTGAAGGGCAATTTCATCTGAAGTTTTTATTACCTATTTATTAATAATTTATGTGTTGGAATAATTCTGTATGCAATTCAAATATAACTAGAATCGAAGCAATGTAAAGCAGCAGAAGATTTCAATCCAAAATAACTGTAGCATAAAATTCTGTATAGTGATAAGAAAAGAGATAGAACTTAGCCGAAAAGGATAGATCGAGGCACGTGTTGAACACGCTGTCCTTAAGGTGAAAAACGCCCCTGGTAGTCCTGAACAACTACGATGCTCTCAGGTTCTACTGCGGTCACCTCCAGGATTCAACGATCTCTACCCAAAGGAATGGAGCACTAGCTTTCCTTTGGTCTGCAACGAACTCGACGACTCCCAAAAATCTCGAAGGGAAAAATTGAACAGTTTTAAGAACCAGAAATACTGTGCTTAGAGAAAAGCTATGCTGTGATGATTTTCTGTGTCTGTTTAGAAAACCCGAAATCTCTTTTTATTGAAAATAAAGAAGCTAAAGGAAACCTTCCAAGTTATAACGTAAGAGAATAAATTCTCTTAAAACGAATTAAAAGTTTAAACAAAACGGTAACTAGGAAATAATGAGAGCAACCCAAGAGACAGACAAATAAAAAGAAGAAATAAAAATGTATCATATCCAAGGACTCACACGCACGACACGACACGACCCGGCTCGGCCGGCCGCGCGTGTGTGTGTCTTTGATATTTGCGCACCGCCGCGACCCGCAACGCGCGCACATAAAGGGTTTTCGGCCCCGACTCGCCAAATTCCCATTAGAAACCTTTGGACCTCCCCTTGGGCCCCCACATGCGCGAGGGCTAAGCCCTTCTCATTTTAACACACCACACTAGGAGAGAAAACATATATAAGTCCTTTAAAAGTTTTCTATTTTTCCGATGTGGGACTAAAGAGTTCCCACAAACAAAACACAAACACTTACAACTTGTTTTGAAAACATACTATGCTGTTTTTACACAGCAAAAACAGAAAAACAGCAACAATCCCTCACAAAAACAAGTTTTAAGTGAAGTAAAATACCTTACGAAAACTAAGTTATGGTGAATAGGCCAAGGTGTCTTTTGGACTTGAACCTTGACTTAGTGTAGATATGTCGAATTCATAAAGATAATGGTGAACTATGTCTTGAACCAATCTCTTGTTATAATGAATTAACAACTTATCACACGCACCGCAACTTAAAAAATGTCGTCGAGTTCAAACGGTTGTGCACGTTATCGGCCATGTGCAAAATCCTGGTATTCATGAGCGCTCTAGAGAATCAGCCTAAATTCTCATAGGAAGCGGCCCCACTTCCACACTCATATAGGTGCATCTATCAAGGATGTTCTGTAACTATACACCCCACTGATAATCAGCTATAGATGACATTAAGAGTCAAGACTCATCCTCTTTTACGTTACAGATAGCACTTTTACACCATAGGGATGAGAGAGGAGTTTCCTCCTAGTTAGTGCTCTCACAAAACCACTCAACAACTTGTTTTCCCATTGAACCTAGATCTTGGGATCTCCAGTCACTTAGGTTGGGTTACCGTTGTAGGTGATGATATTTCAATAGGCTTTAGCCCCATCCCCCTCGATGTACTATAAATTAGCTCACTAGTTAATCCTTTGGTCAACGGATCTGCAATATTTTCTTTTGACCTCACAAAATCAAGTGCAATAATTCCATTATTTAGTAATTCTTTTATGGAATTATGCCTTCGACGAATATGTCGGGATTTCCCATTATAGGATACATTTTTAGCCCTAGCTATGGCAGCTTGACTATCACAATGTATCAAGATAGCAGGCATTGGTTTATTCCACAATGGTATATCTACCAACAGTGTTCTCAACCATTCTGCTTCTTCTCCAGCTTTATCTAAAGCTATAAATTTCGATTCCATCGTGGATCGGGCTATGCAGGTCTGCTTAGTAGACTTCCAAGACACTGCACCTCCTCCAAGAGTGAATACATATCCACTCGTGGACTTAGATTCATTTGAATCCGAAATCCAGTTTGCATCGCTGTACCCTTCTAATACAGCGGGATACTTAGAGTAACTTATACCATAATTTAGAGTATATTTCAGGTATCTCAATACCCTGATAAGAGCATCTCAGTGATCTTGCCCTGGGTTATGTGTATATCTACTGAGTCTTCCTATAGCATAAGCTATATCTGGTCTGGTACAGTTCATGATATACATTAAACTACCGATTACTCTAGAATATTCTAATTGAGAAACTCCTTCTCCAGAATGTTTCATTAACTTACAGTTATGATCAAAAGGTGTTCTCACAGGTTTGCAATCAAATTGATTAAATTTTCTAAGTACCTTTTCAATGTAATGAGATTGGGATAAACTTATCCCGTCTGAATTCCTTAGAATTTTTATTCCAAGAATGACATCTGCATTACCTAGATCTTTCATCTCAAATTTCTTTTTTAAGATATTCTTGGTACTTATTATTATTTCTCTACTTGTTCCAAGTATTAACATGTCATCAACATATAAGCAAATAATTACACAATCATTATTTATGGATTTAATGTATAAGCATTTATCCGCTTCATTTATTTTAAATCCATTTGATAATAATACTTTATCAAATTTTTCATGCCACTGTTTAGGCGCTTGTTTAAGTCCATATAAAGACTTTAACAATCTGCAAACTTTATGTTTTAAACCTTGGATAACAAATCCCTCGGGTTGATCCATATAAATTTCTTCATCAAGTTCACCATTTAGGAATGCAGTTTTCACATCCATTTGATGTATTTCAAGATTAAACATCGATGCAATTGAAATTAGCACACGAATTGAAGTAATCCTAGTTACAGGTGAGTATGTATCAAAGAAATCTATACCCTCTTTTTGTTTAAAACCCTTCGCAACTAATCGGGCTTTATATTTTTCTATAGAACCATCTGTTCTAAGTTTTCTTTTAAAAATCCATTTACACCCTATGGATTTACTCCCAGGAGGAAGATCTACCAACTCCCAAGTTTTGTTAGCCAAAATAGATTCAATTTCACTATTAATGGCTTCTTTCCAAAAAGGTGCTTCAGATGAAGTCATAGCTTTTCTAAAAGAATTAGGATCATTTTCTATTAAATAAGAGATGAACTCAGGCCCAAAACTAGTTTCCTTCCTAGTACGTTTACTTTTCCTATGTTCTAGTTCTTCAATAACTGGTACAATAGGACTAAAAGGTTCAGAAGCTTGTTCTAAAGGTATAACCTCACTTGAGGTACTAGGCAGAAGGACAGAATCTCTACCTTTAGAGTTGTCCTTAAAAGGAAAACACTGTTCAAAAAATTCAGCATCTCTAGACTCAATAATTGTGTTTGTATCTATTTCATTATTTTCTGATTTGATTACTAGAAATCTGTAGGCACTATTATTATGAGAATAGCCTATAAACACACAATCAACTGTCTTTGGACCTATTCTGGTTCTCTTTGGAGTAGGAATAGCAACTTTTGCTAAACACCCCCACACTTTAAGATATTTATAAGATGAAGGCCTATTGTGCCATAATTCATAAGGGGTTTTGTCTGAATATTTATAAGGTATTTTATTTAAAATATAACATGCAGTTAGGATAGCTTCACCCCATAAATTAGATGGTAGACCCGAATTAATTAACATTGCATTCATCATTTCTTTTAAAGTCCTATTTTTCCTTTCAGCTATACCGTTAGACTGAGGAGAATAAGGAGCAGTGGTTTGATGAATAATACCATTACTCTCACAAAAATCAGAAAAAAGATGTGAATTATATTCACCTCCTCTATCAGATTTTAAAATTTTTACTGTTTTTCCAGTTTGTTTTTCTACTTCAGTTTTCCAAGATTTAAATTTTTCTAGAGTTTCATCTTTGCTCTTAAGTAGAAATATAGAACAAAATCTACTATAATCATCTATAAAAGTTAGGAAGTATTTTTTACCTCCTCTTGTTACTGTTGATTTTAAATCACATAAATCACTATGAATTAAACCTAGCAGTTCCGTGTTTCTCTCTATAGATTTGAACGGCTTCTTAGCAAATTTTGACTCTACACAAATTTTGCATTTATGTTCTTTATCTAAAGATGTTTTAGGTATTAATCCTAAAGTCATCAATTTGCGTAAAGAATTAATATGTACATGTCCTAATCTATCATGCCACATATTTATAGAGTCAACAATATAAGCAGAAGATGTAGATGTTTCATTCATAATTTCAGCAATAACATTTAATTTAAAAAGTCCCTCACTAGCATAACCCTTCCCAACAAAAATCCCAGACTTAGACAATACAAACTTATCTGCCTCAAAAACCAATTTAAACCCTTTCTTGCTCAAGATCGACCCAGAAACTAAGTTCTTCCTAATATCTGGAACATGAAGAACATCTTTCAGATTAAGGACTTTCCCAGATGTGAATTTTAAATTCACAGTCCATTTTCCAGCAATTTTAGACGTAGATGAATTACCCATAAAAAGTTGTTCATCATTTCCGACTATCTTGTAGGAAGAAAATGCATTTCTGTCACCACAGATATGCTTGGTGGCCCCAGTGTCCACCCACCAGTCTTTCATGTTGTTCACCAGATTGACTTCAGAAATAACAGCTGAGAAGCTTTCAGTTTCTGCCATATTAGCTTGAGCAGATCCGGGATGGTTCTTGACTTGATGACCAGCCTTGCGAAGTCTGCAGGTCCTAGCATGATGCCCAGGCTTCCCACAAACATAACAGTCACCATTAGGTTTCTTGAAAGTAGGTTTCTGAAAATTTGTTTTCTCATTTCTTTTCTTACGGAAATCTGTCTTCGGCTTAAACCTTTTTTCAGATTTCTTTCCAGTCATCTTATCAGTCACCTTTTCAACCAAATTGGCTTTGGTATCTATTTCTGCAGATTTTTCTTTCATATCTAAGTTTCTGTTGTTCTCCTCTATCCGGAGTCGAACAATCAGATCTTCAAGGGTCATCTCCTTTCTTTTAAATTTTAGTGAGTTCTTGAACTCTTTCCAGGATGGTGGTAATTTCTCTATTACAGCTGCAACTTGAAAACCTTCACTAATATTCATGCCTTCTTCTAAGATTTCATGCACAATTATTTGTAAATCATGCACCTGAGAAATTACCGATTTATTATCCACCATTTTATAGTCGAAATACCTTCCAACTATAAATTTTTTCGTTCCCGCATCCTCAGTTACATACTTTTTCTCTAACATCTCCCATAATTCTCTGGAATTTTTAACCTTACAGTAAACATCATATATTGAAGGAATTAAACCATTTAAAATATAATTCCTACACATATAATCCGAATGTTCCCATCTCTCTATAAGTAAAGATCTAGCAGGTTCAAGTTCTGTGTCGTATGTCCCAGATCCAGTCAACACATGAGCAACATTCAAAGTGTTTAAGTAGAACAGCATTTTCTGTTGCCATCTTTTAAAATTGTTTCCATCGAATGGTACTGGTTTCTCAGAATTGTTCAACATATTATAAATTGTATACAGAAAATTTCCAGTGAAATAAAGAAGACAAATTTTTTTTTTTTCACCTTAAGATTGTTGGAATAATTCTGTATGCAATTCAAATATAACTAGAATCGAAGCAATGTAAAGCAGCAGAAGATTTCAATCCAAAATAACTGTAGCATAAAATTCTGTATAGTGATAAGAAAAGAGATAGAACTTAGCCGAAAAGGATAGATCGAGGCACGTGTTGAACACGCTGTCCTTAAGGTGAAAAACGCCCCTGGTAGTCCTGAACAACTACGATGCTCTCAGGTTCTACTGCGGTCACCTCCAGGATTCAACGATCTCTACCCAAAGGAATGGAGCACTAGCTTTCCTTTGGTCTGCAACGAACTCGACGACTCCCAAAAATCTCGAAGGGAAAAATCGAACAGTTTTAAGAACCAGAAATACTGTGCTTAGAGAAAAGCTATGCTGTGATGATTTTCTGTGTCTGTTTAGAAAACCCGAAATCTCTTTTTATTGAAAATAAAGAAGCTAAAGGAAACCTTCCAAGTTATAACGTAAGAGAATAAATTCTCTTAAAACGAATTAAAAGTTTAAACAAAACGGTAACTAGGAAATAATGAGAGCAACCCAAGAGACAGACAAATAAAAAGAAGAAATAAAAATGTATCATATCCAAGGACTCACACGCACGACACGACACGACCCGGCTCGGCCGGCCGCGCGTGTGTGTGTCTTTGATATTTGCGCACCGCCGCGACCCGCAACGCGCGCACATAAAGGGTTTTCGGCCCGACTCGCCAAATTCCCATTAGAAACCTTTGGACCTCCCCTTGGGCCCCCACATGCGCGAGGGCTAAGCCCTTCTCATTTTAACACACCACACTAGGAGAGAAAACATATATAAGTCCTTTAAAAGTTTTCTATTTTTCCGATGTGGGACTAAAGAGTTCCCACAAACAAAACACAAACACTTACAACTTGTTTTGAAAACATACTATGCTGTTTTTACACAGCAAAAACAGAAAAACAGCAACATTATGTACATGGGCTCTAATCAATGGGGGGAACACAAGATCTGAGTGCCTGCACACACTAAATGAACTCGTTACTTACATACCAATGCTGGTCATAGCTTTTGATCGACAGTGAAGCTTCAAGAAAAGGGATATGAAGATGGTTAAGCATTGAGTCCATGCGTGAAGACAGTTCCTCGATCTCCCTTTTTCTTTCTAGTGTTCTTGATAGCCACCATAACGAGAGGGAATCATATCTACCTAGGAAGGCTCCCAGTGCTTCCAAACACACACAGACACAGCTTAATCAAATAAACTTGAGTGCAACACGCAACCCCTACGTGCAAATCTTACATTGTTCTGCTGCTGCCTGCACCACCACCATCGGCATTGAATTGTCTCTTGCAGATGCCAGAAAAGTGGTTTCAGGAGCTACACACATCATTCGACATGTGACGATAAAAAGGGGGAGAGATATCAAGTGGGGAGAATTAAAAAACGTGGGGGAGAAAATGAAATAACTTCTCCCCCCACATAGCAGGATTTGCGGAAGCCCGAGACCACTTTTCTTTACCACTAAATGTTTTCCCTAAATACCCCTACCCAAGGCATCTTTTGGATTGCTCTGGTTTAACTGTTCAACTAGAGCTTCTATTCACAGTTAATCTCTTTTTATAATACAGTTTAAATACAAAGAGGAGCTCTGCTTCTAGTGTTGAGTGGAGCTCCCCTTTTTACATTGCGACGGTGGCAATGTTGTAATTATGTGTGTTTCTAAATTGTATCAGCCTCTCTTGGTAATTACAACCGTGCCACTACCATAGTGTAAATAGGGAGCTCCGCTCAACGTCGAACTCAAAATTAATCTCTTTATAATAATAGAAAATTGAGAAAAAGTGCATACAATTTTTTTTTGATGTGTCTAGAGAGGTCACTGGTTGTTTTTAACCCTGGGTTACAACTGTTGTTGCTAAATTTCAATCCCTTTGGGTGGGTGGGTGGGTGGTCTCGGCTTTGACCCCCCCTTATAAATGGGTCAGGCGGGGCTAGAGGGACCCATTGTTGTAGATGATCTTCATGGAAAAACTGGACCCCATTGATAAAGGCTTCGGAAATTCTCTAGCCGATGCCCGAGGTGGGCACTTGGGCGTCCACACCTCATTGGACTTGTAAAGATAAGATAGGGAAGAAGTCATTTCCGTTTCTCCCCATGATTTTGACTTCTCCCCACCTGTCTTACTCTTTTTTATTGCCACATGTCCAATGATGTGTGGACGCTTGAGCACCCACCTCAGGCGTCTGCTAGAGAAAATCCGAAGCCTTGATAAAAATTGACATATGATCAAACAGTTTGCGTGATATAGAGGGTGTGCTAGTACTTTGTAGGGTCCTTAGTCTTGAGAATAAAGATATCGGGGAAATGCAGGAAATGAGACAAATATCCGAACGATACATGGCCGTACACTACGTTTCGGAGGTTTCTCTGTCTCTGTTTGTATATTGAATTCGGAAAGGAACAAAGGCCTGTGGCTTTATATATGTCTCTCTCTCTCTCTCCACATGCTTCTATGTATAAATAGATGAGTTTCTTCCTTTCTCATCCACTAATGTATAGCTACCAAGGCCATGGTTATACTGGGCGGGTAGCCGTTGTTGGAGAAGCAGGGCACGTGCATAGTTCTCATCTGCCTCTTGTGTTACATCATGCACGTGCTCCCCTTCTCCAGCATCGGTTCCTCACCTCTCCGTCTCTCATTCTTTCAAAACACACGTGTGTAAGTGTAGGGAGGTAAGTACTAGGGGTGATCTCGAGCTGAGTTGTGGTGTGTTCAAGCTTGCTCGTTTATTAAACGAGCTCGAAAATCATGTTCAAGTTTGACTCGTTTGTTAAATAAACAAGCTCGAGTTTTACTAGCCGAACTCGAGCCGAGTTCCGAGTAATTCACAAGCAGCTTGGTTTATTGGATATAGCTATATTTATTAGGTAAAAAATTCACTTTATTATCCTAGGCAAAGAAATCACGGTGTTGACTAAAATTTTAGTGTAAGATTATAATTATAGAAAGGGTATTGTTATCATATAAAATACATTATATACTATTAATCTTTACTAGTATATAATACATATACTTAATTTTAATATTTAAATGAAATAAGTATATTTTAAATAATTTAGTAGGTTAGTATGTATATATAATCGAGCCGAGTTTTTAAGGAGTTGAGTAGCGGTGTGTTCAAGCTTTGGCTCGTTAACTAAACGAGCTCAAAATCATGTTCAAGCTTGACTTGTTTAATAAATAAACGAAAGAGCTCTAGCTTTTAACGAGTCGAGCTCGAGTAGTTCACAAGCACTATGGTTCGTCAACCACCCCTAATAAGTACACAGTTGCAAACCTGATCAACTCACTCTCTTTCTTTTCTTTAATTTTTTAATCTCTTTCATTTAGTTTTTATTGCATTAGCTTCCTAGTAGCAACTCCTTTCATAATTTATTCTCTGTTTATTCATTACTAGCGGAATGCACGTTCGATGCACATGAGTGAATAATTATTGCAAAAGAAATATAAAGAATAAATTAAAGGAATGAAAAGATTGGTTTGAATACTTATGAAATGCTACAGTAGTACAGAAGATTTTAAATCTTGTTTGGATGATATGCTAGTGTCTAGCCATTCACATTGTAAAGGAAAAACTTCTGATTATTCATTAAGTTTCTCAACATCTGTGTTATTGTTCAATGAAAAACCAATATTTTGGACATTACAAGAGGAGAGAATTTTGTGGAAGCTAGCGAGGTTTGGAGAAGGATTCGCCTTCAAATTGCCGAATCGAAGCGCTTAATATAGGAGGTTCCCAACATTAAGGCTTAGCCAACTCCGAAACATCGACAGGATAGAGATGAATTCGATCCGACCATGCATTTCGAACATTTGAATCAAGATTCGCGACGCATTTCCACACTGCACTATTACACTTGAATCCACTCCCAAATGCAATCTGCCAAACCCTATCACCCTTCTTCATCCTCCCCTTTGCCTCTAAATAGCAAAGCTCGTACCACACTGAAGAAGAAGATGTATTGCCGAATCTATACAATGTCATCCTCGAAGCCTCTCCATCTTCCTTGCACAAACCAAGTTTATCCACCAATACTTCAATCACAGCCCTCCCACCAGTATGTATACAAAAATGTTCAAATGCTTTCTTGAAGTCCGGCATGTGAATGTCCTTCCCTCTCGCCGGAGCCCATATTTTTCGCCGAATTATCGACCATCCATAATGGAACTGCTCAGAATATGGCAACACAAGTGGGCCTAACACAGCGATATTAGTCCTTAATGCGCCGCCCGCCACGTTTAATAGCGTCTTCGATAGCGAGACTCCGACATGCCCATCGCCGTCCGGTTCTTGGAACACCGACCGGTAAGATTGATCGTCCGATCCCATGTGTGTACGTACAAGGTGTTGGAGTACGTACTTAGCCATACTCTTGTCTTGTTTCCGGTTAGATAAGAGAATAGCAGCTCCACCCATGCGAAATAGAGTGTTAGTCAAAAGCATGGATTTGGTTTTACCATAATAAACATTAGGGGTTACTGCTTCCATACTTAGAACCAAAGCTAATGAGTTTTTATGAACTTTAAGAAGATCTTTAACTAAACTTATCGATATAATTCCTGCGCTACAACCCATTCCACTAAGGTTATAGCTCTTGACATTGCTTCGGAACCCGAATTTGTTGATGATCATGGCGGTAATTGATGGCGTCGGGCACGAAACGCTACAATTCGATACGAGAATATCGATGTTCTTGGGATTTATATTGTGTTTTGTTAGAATATCTTCGATAATGCCAAAGAGAACAGTCTCAATCTCTTGCTGAGTACTGTACAAAGAGACATCAGAGGGGACCTTATGTATGGCTGTGGGAATGCATGATTCGGTTCCGATACCGGACCGTTGGCAGATTTTTACCTGGAAGTCGATGCTCTCTGTGTCAAATAAGTTGCACCATTGGAAGTGTTCGATGAAGTTGAGCCGGAAGTGATTCGGCGGCCGATAACAGGAGAAATCGATTAGGTATACTACATTGGATTTCTGGGAAAAATATAGAGCTGTTATGAATATTAGAGCTGTTGCTGTGAAGAGATGGAGATAGGTGAAGGAGAGTAGGGTTTGTATGAGGTTAGCTAAGATTGGTGGGGAAGAAGTATCAATGAACAATAATGGCATCACCATTTTCAAAAGCTTGGATTTGATTAGTAGGAGTTTATACAGATATAGGTTTATATAAACGATTAAAGCTACAGAGATGTTTTGTAACGCAAGTGTTGCTGATCTCTCTCTATCTCTCTTTCATGCAAAGCAAAAGGTGGCTAACTGAAAAAAGAAAAAGAAACGGTTCCGACATTAGAATGAAAACATATCACGGAAATAAAGAGAGTAATTGTGAGCCGGAGCTTCTGGGCATTGAAGACTAGCAACCCTTTTTAAGTCGGCGGTGACACTTTTATAAGAAGCGTGCTAGCCCCAGCCACATTTACTCCAAAACGTTCCAATGACCCAAGATGGGGCTAGCACCGGAGTTCTTTCATTATTTTAACAGTTTAACAAGTTAAAGTCAGAGAAGCTTTGACATTTGTAGCACCCTAATTGTGTCAATGGAAGATTTGTGACCGCGGGCTAACAAAATCCCTTCTTTTTTATAATTACGGAGAGAGAAAGTGACAATTTTGTAATCCGCTTTTTTTCTATAAATTATAAGATTGCCATCACCAGTGTGAAAAGGGAGCTCCGGTTTGTATTTAAACTGGGAAATAAATAAATAATGGGTTAGGGGGACAAGGGGTTTCTTTGTAGGATCAAGGATGTCAATAAATCAACATTATACGAGTAGTAAAACTTAGCAACAGTGATCTTTTATTATGAATGCTGACATATCTTGTAACTTTTCATGATTTGTCATGACAAAATGGGTTACAAAAGACTTGTTGCCAAATTTCACTCACAATGTAAGCCTTACTGTCTCATTTTGTGAATAAAATAACGAAATTTTGGGTGGTCACAAAAAAATTGCCATTTTTCAATTTATTTTAAAACAAGTGAATGCAAAAGAGAAGATAGGCTAGCACCAGACTTTAAGCCAAACCCACCTCACCGAGTCCAAATTATGTTCATAAGCTGACACAGATTTCGGAATACCCAGGGGCCAGGACTGCACAAGTATTTTTACCAGAAAATTAATATGTAAATATATATATATAGGGGTATGTGGCGCACTGTGGCTGGAAGCAATTGAAATTTGTGTGTGGACTTGCATATGTTACCTGAACTCACCCTGCCATAGAAGAAAACTCTCAATAGATTGGTAGTAATTTTCTTTGGTGACGCGGTAGGCCACTCACTCACTCACCGACCCGGTTAATGTAGCAGTCCAAAATGGCACCTACCCACTAATCAGCTAACCATGACCCATACGGCTACATTTAGGAGTCTAGAAGAGTTGCCAAGGAAAAGATGGTTGCGTGCACATTTTTATTCCTTGAGACGAGCACTAAAAGAATGTTTAATGCCATTTTTATTCCTTGAGACGAGCACTAAAAGAATGTTTAATGCCGTAACCAGATTCTCCTCCTTTCCCAACTGGCCTTTCTTTCTTATTCTCATGGTGCCCCCATTTCCCAAGAAAAGCAACTGTCTTACCATCATGCTTGTTCAAGCCAAGCTCAAGCCTGAACATTCGAGCTCGATTCAAGCTCAAGCCGAGCTCGAGCATCTTCAAGCCAAGCTCAAGCTGTATATATCCTTTTTAATCATATGTATTTTATTGAAGAAATTAAGATTGTACCTTTTTCTTCACATTATAATTGATTCGACCTTGATCCAGCTGCCCTCTGCTATGCTATGCGGACAGACATTATAATTGATTCGACCTTGATCCAGCTGCCCTCTGATATGCTATGTGGACCATACCAGGTGAATGAAAAAAAAATCAGATCAGACTGTCAGTTATTTTGATATGCATCTATAATGTCTGTTAAGTAGATCCCTGCGTGAACATTTCATACTGAATTAGTCCTCAAATAAATACAATGAATTTCCAAGTAAATCAGTGTGAACTAAAACTACCCATATATCAGGGAAAAAAGGTGGAATTCCAAACTTCTAAAAAGCAGAGTCCACACTTCAGATTGACAAGCAGAAAAATTGCATTACAACCTCATTGTACAAACTATATTTTCAAAGCTATACACATTAATTTTTGTGCTGCGCAAGCTGAGATCAAACCAGCAACCCCAAGGTAGCGAGCAAAGCACTGACTGACTGCTTAAGCATAGCCATTCACGCATCTATGTCCAGAGTTGTGTCACGAACTATGCTAACCATACTCCAATACACGAACTCAATATATACAATAGTTCCCAAGTGGTAACACAACTGATACATTTGCTCATTATTGATGTAAGATGGGAAGTGTTGGATGTGATCTGACAACGTTCAGCACTCCTCTTGCAGTTGCCTGTTGAGAGAAAAGAAAAACCGCTCAGCTGTTTTGGTTGGATTGAAGGCTAAAACTAGAAGCATCGAGAAGAACCCAAGGTACAGAATTACCTCGAAGAAGGAATTGAAGTTTAGGCGCAAAAGAAAACGTCTTAGGAAGGGGGCTCGCTGACTCCCAGCAAGCCTGCTACTGCGCAGTATAGTGTATAAGGAATTCGATTTCTTGTTGAATTCCTGAAAAGGGTCATGTTGATGACAAAGTAACAGAAAAACGTGATTAAAATTGGAACTAGCACTGTCTCTGATTAAACAAGTGCCGGAGAGATATAATACAAGTCCATACGACCAATCCTGATGCAGAGGGACTCTGTTGGTGTCAAATAGACATGAGAACTCTACTCTCATGTAAACATAGCAAATCAATTCATTAATCTGCGGTGTCCACTTGATAGATTAGCGTTTGATGGGACACAAACCGAAAAAGAATAGTACACTAATAGGTTGCCTGATATGTGAAAACTTTGTAAGGTTATATATATAATTCTATATATATACACACACACTCATTCTTGGGGGGCAGGGGGTTTATCGAAATTTTAGCTCTGTCAAAAGCTTAGGATACTATGATCAGTTAATTGGGATATGCAGCATCCAAGAGGTGGCTGGAAAATTGAATGCTCAGAGTTATGAGTTGGTGGAACACGTGTATTGCGAGGGTAGTAGAGTGGTTGAGTCTGATAGACGTCAAATCCATCCTACAATGCAAAGCACTATGGGAATAAGGCATATCCATCAATTCCATACATGTACACACATCATGCAGAAGATCAAAAATGTTGTCCAATAACAAAATGACATTGGCAAGACCAACACCTAAAATCGGAATAGAGGAACAAAGGGAGACGAATCATATAGTAAGTCTACTGACATGTCCGTATTTCTCATAGTTGGGCCTATCAAATGGATTGTTCAGACTCCACCATGTGTTTATAACATGTGCTAGAGAACCAAAGGATTATATTTACAATGCCACAATAGTATCTCGTAATTCCTGGCCTATATATTTGCATTCCCTGTAGTACCCAATAATTTATACAAGACAATGGGTAGCTCAGCAGTACCTCAGTTATATGTTCCAGTTCAGATGTATTTGGACTGCTTTCATGATTTTCAATGTTCCAGCAGAACTGCAGGCAAAGTTTCATTATACTTTCCAGTATCCTTGACACGGACCCAATGTCCAAGAAAGATTGAGAAATCAAAGCGGATAAGTATCTGCAAATAATGTTCACATTCATGTTAGCATTCACGATTATTTCCAACATTTTAACAGTTGCTAACATTAGCAAAACATCAGAGCAATATCAACAATTAATTCTGACAAAAGATAGACACGAAATCCTAATGTGCGACCATGAATAAGAAATCCTGAAACTTTGGAAAGATCAGATGCATCTGGAGCTTTGTAAGGTTGTTAAGTATGTAGAAATGTTTCTTGGATTTCCTGGACATATAGGATAACCCCACTGGTGCAAAGTATACAGTGCAATAAGAACATTTAAGATAAGAACTAAGCAAGCAAATGGACAGTTGATAACATTAGTGAAACATCAGAGCAATATTGACAATTAATTCAGACAAAAGATAGACAAGAAATCCTAATGTGCAACCATGAATAAGAAATCCTGAAACTTCAGAAAGATCAGATGCATCTGGAGTTCTGTAAGGTTATTAAGTATGTAGAAATGTTTCTTGGATTACCTGGACATATAGGATAACCCCACTGGTGAAAAGTATACAGTGCAATAAAAACATTTAAGATAAGAACTAAGCAAGCAAATGGAGCCATGCAGAAGAAACAAACATACCCACAAGTGAAAGGAAAAAAGAGGTTCCAGAAACAAGTGACCGTTGGGCACATGTTCAATGTTAGCAGGAAGGAAAATTAAGAGATGTTGACAATATGGTCCATAGCAAGGTATAAATTTAGGCAGAGTTGGGTAGAGCACTGATTTTGCAGTACCAACGCTGATATTATGCAAGAATCTCAGAAGAGTTGTATCAAATTACATCTGTTCTTTCTGCAGTCCTCTGAATTGGCACCAACATGTATCAGTTCCAGTGTGGACCATCACACCATAACCAAAATTTTAATCCTTGGTACATGCCTACATGGTCTATATTTATTAATCAACAATCTCCTGTTCTCCATCACCTTAGCTTTCAAAATTATCTACCCCAAAAAAGGAGATAAATAAACATAGAGAACTATGGTCGCGTACAAAAAATGTATATTCCTAACATGGAACACCATTACTGGAACAAAATAGTTGAATCACAAATTATGATCAACATTATAGTCAAAGTGTCGCCTAGCCGGGATACTTAATGCTTGTTGTGGGGCGAGTGCTTGTTAAGGCGCACTCACCTAATTACGTGGTTACTAGTGTCGAGGAGTTTACTTAATAAAGAAACAAAATAACGAATAAAATAAAACACAGTTTTACTTATATCAAGAATAAAAGGTTTCCTGAATAGAAAGAAAAATGTAAAAGAAAATAAGCTGAGGATTTTTGAGAACTCTCTCTCTCTCTCTCCCTGAACTAAGACAGTAAATTATTTTGCTTTTTTATGTTTATTTGTAATACATTATTTGACTATTCGGTAGTAAACTGTCCTTTTTTGGCCGCAACAATCTAGTATTATTATGTTTTGCTTCCATTTTTAACTCTTTATGTTCAATAATATATTAACATCAATATTTTTTTTGTAAATTTAATAGATACAAATAATTTTGGTCATCTATGCAATGCATAGGGAACCCCGATTGCCTACGTGTCTTCTAGACACTTTGACTAAACTAGAACAAACACATCAGCAAGGACCTGCCTTCACTTACCCCATAGTCATAAGACAGCAGAGGTACTCAAGCTTAAGACCGCGAGTATGTAATTATCTAGGAATATGCACTTTCTCTGCCTTGAATTTCATAAAGGCTTAAGATCATTAATATGTAATCAAAGAGGAGAGTGCACTTTCTCCGACGATGGGAATCCTCTAAGCTCTTTGTTATTACTTTCTTCTTTAATGCAATTGTTACTGACCAAAAGAAAATGGCAAAAAGGAAATAGTGATGTTTTTGGCCCAGCAGCCAAGATATATTCACCTTTTTGTTTTCTAGGTTGGCCTGTGGGGCACATCATGATCAGTGTTGTTACTGACAGTGCTTACTACGTCTGATGCAGTGTAGCAATCTAGGATCTAGGTAACCAATAGATGGGCGGGTCCAATCAGGTGACTGCCTACATGCATGGTGGGAGTACCTCAACCCAACACCCACATCAAAAAAAAGTTTAAAAGAAAGAAATTTCTTGAGGAGTTGGATGTCTTTAAGGACTAATGTGTGGACTATGGAGTTAGTGACCTTTTGGACTAGTTCTACTTCTTCAAATGGTTGATTGTTTAAATTAAATTTAAGATCTCTATTAGTTGTTTATTTAGTATATGGTTCTAGTTACTATTAATTACTTGAATTTGATTATAGGTAAACAATAAGCAGTATCGAGTTCTAATTTAGTAATTTGTGAAGTAAATGGTTATTTTATGCAGATCAAATGATTTAGCAGATAACAACATTCCATAATTTTCCATCCTAATGTAGTATAATCATATTATCACATACTAAATCAGAACTAAAATTGTAAGCTTATACTTCTTGTGTGTGTGTGCGTGCATGTGTGTGTGTGCGTGTGCACAAAGTCAGGTTGTATCAAGAAAAAGTCTTGAAAAAACCAAGCACAAGTTCTCAGACAAGGTCCTCTATATATAACACAGTAGCCTGATCCCCAGAGGAATAAGTTTGCTACATATTTTCACCGATCAATTATAGGGAGAAGATAGACAACCACAAAGACGAAAAAGAAGAAAGAATAGAAGTGACTATATCAATCAGGAGCCAACCACTTTACTTACTCTTGATGGAAGCCCACAAGTTCAGTGAAATCATGAGAATCTTGGACACGAGATTGCAAAACATTCCATTGAGATTCTATGACATCCACCTGAAAAAATGAATTTTGCAATGAAAAATAGAACTCTCAAACTGACAACTGAAAATAGAACTACAGAAGTTAATTGCATCTCTAGATTTGCTTGGAATAATATGTCCACTCTATAATTCCCCATGAAGGGCCCTTTTTTACAACTTAACACTTCTTTGATTAGATCTTCACCTTTAGAGGGAAAGCAAAAAAAAAAACTTCAACTCTGAAACAAAAAAAAAAAGAAGATAAAATTGGTTGCCCTCTTTATAAAACTAACCACAAAAGAGTCCAGGGAAGGAGTATTAGCAATGGGAACAGTAACAAAATAAGCAAGTTGGATATCCAAATGGTTTTATTTTTAATAAGTGAATTTTTTTTTTGAAAGAATAACATGATCTTCTAGCTGAAATTCTAGAACATGATCTAGGGAGAAATCTTAATCTGCAATCAAATATTGAACGGAAAGCTGTCTTTATTCTACTAATATATAAAACTGATAAAAGCAATACTAAGTAAAAATGCATATGGAAATTGACTTTTTTCTGGGTTATATAAAAAGAGTAATAAAATAAATAAAAAAGTAAAACGGCTGCAAATGGAAGGGCTACTACGGGACTTACCTGGATATAAAACTGCAAGTTTCTAATCAAGAAGGCCATATGTTCTCTAACACGCCACATTGGTCTAGAGCGTTGCCGCCGCTGCTGAGATATGGAGCAGTTCATCCGGTCATTTCGATGTTTGGCAAAATCTGTGTGATCTTGATGCATCACAGAAGCCCATGATTTCTCCAATTCCATCTGAGTTCGCTTCAACCTGAGCAAATACTGGAAGACCCTGCGATATCTGATGAAGACTCACTGTTAACATATATGGAAGAAATGAGGAGAATAGTTCTGAGCAGCGTTTCAAAGGGTGTGTAAGCCTTAAACCTCAATGTTTGCCTCTAGGCGAGCCTCAAAGAAAATGCCTCGCGGAGCAACCATAGAAGCCCAAATTCCCCAAGGCTCGCGCCTAAGTCTGAAGCGCACATGAGGGCCACACCTTATGACTGAGGCATGCACTAGAATGGAGAATATAACTCATTTTTACTTTTTCTATCTTTTCACCATAGTGGTTAAAGGTGTCGCCTAGGCGACCAGGTGCTTTAATGGGCTCAGGCAACAGACCACGTCAGGTGGTCATTATTAAAAATCTGATATATGTAATATTATTATTATTAAAGGATATAAAAATTTATTTTATTTAAATATGACTGTTCAGTAAACAAAAAATATGTTATTTTATATACTTCTCATGCCTTTTACAATGTAATATGTTAGGATTTGTATATCAAACAAAAAAAGTTTGCAAATAGAAGAAGAAAGAAGAGACAAACGGTGTTAAGTATGTTCCTCTCATGTTAACTTGTTCTCTCTCTCAATGGGAAGACCAATTGGTCTCTCTCCCTCTGTTTATGAGTGGATCACATAGTCCTCATTTTTTTTTTTTTCATGGTTGTTAAATTACAGCTAGCTCAAACGGTCCAATAACTAATTAAGAGCCCCTAAATTCCTTCTATGACTCCCAAAACTCTCATAAACTCGTATTTAAAGGGGTCTTTTATAATTTAGATAAGTGCACGGCCTATAGTTAAATATTTTACTTACCAATATTGTTTTTATTACTTATCTTGAGTATAATCGAGAAAAAGAAAGAAATTGGAATAAAAGGTACAACATCTCCCTCTCCCATGCCCTCTTCTTTCTTCCTTGTTAAGCCACATTTGATTGTCAGACTATTTTTCTAATTTTTATTCAGTCTTATATTCTCCCTCATCTCCTCTCTCCCCTCTCCTTACTCTCTTTCTCTTTCCTGTTAGGCTGTCTATATTTTATCCCTCACAATCCCTCTCGCCCCCCCCCCCCCCCCCCCCTTTCAACAGTCATTCTAGACTCAATTTTTATTCCATTTTTTTTCAACACTTGAAATTCTCATTTATTATTCTTAGAACTATCTCTAACGATGGTTCTATCAAAGTGCATCTTGATTTTTGTGTAATTTATATAAATGTAAGGTCTCTTATAAAAGAAAATGCATCATACATATATCTCATATTAGGCAAAAAATTTGCAACAAAAAGTTCATCAGGCGACACCTCGGGCGCCTTAGGCTACCGCTTCAGGCGTCCATGGGGTCTGTCGCCTATGTGCCTTGACAACTATGCTTTTCACGTTTACAGCATTTGTGATTTCCACTTTCCACAACCATTTTGAGTCTCTATTTCACATTAAGGAATTTCCTCGTTGACTTTTAAGGGATTTGGAGTCATTGGCCTACAATGTAGTTTACCATGACTGTTTATTGCAATTGAAAATTGGAGACATGAATTGATGACCGAACCTCATTCAGTTTTCAGTATTTAATATATATATAAGTTTAAAAAATTGCAGCATTTTCAAGTTTATCATTTCCTACTGTATGTTAATCATTTCCATTACTTTTCTGAATCTTTCTGGAATTTTCCCCAATTCAGATTGATTTTTCACTTAAGAATGGGGATTGTGAGGCTTAACTGCTTAAGCCATACAAATTGGGACGTTCTAACTCCTCGCCTCACACCTTTGCCTTTTAAAACACTGGTTCTATGATTATGAATAGTTCTGTAGATGTCGTTCCTTTCAAAAAAGATCATTTTCAAAGGAATCTTACGACAATGTTTTCTAGAAAAGCTCCAGTTTCTACCAGCAGAATCAAAAGCATAAGAAGGCCATTTACAACTAGCTGTAATTACAGGATCTTACTTGGAGAGCACTTCTTGCGTAAAGAATAACTGTAAGGGCCAATCAACAGAATATTCAAGAGCAATACCATCCCAGCCATCAAGGGACATCTCTGAAGAAGCATTTCCTTGTGAAACAGCACCTGAGTTTCCATCAGTATATGTTTTTCCCTTCGGTATGCCCACTTGGGAGGACGTAACTGCGATTCCAAATGAAGGCATCCTAGTAGTGGTCGGGATTGCAAAATCTAATTATTGCATGCTGTTTTAAAGTGACAAGTGGACATATCTACTTCAAATCAAACATTAGGAGTGAAAAAGATGGCTCTGACCTTAAGGATACTCTTGAAAAGAATTTTTCTTCATCCCCAATAGTCTTGATTGCAGCCTACATTGCAAATAGATCATTAGCACCTTTGAAAGGCTGAAAGCTATTCAAGGTAACGATTAATCAAATAAAATACAAATGAACATTTAACAACATAATCGTTTTCATATGCATTCATCATGTCCAAGGTTTAGATTTAACAATGTTGCCTAAGAAACTCACATTGCATACAGAACGAAGTACATTAAAATCACAAAGGAGAAAACGCTGGTGAAACTCATGGGACTGCCCAGTGCCCATGATTGGGTTAGATTTCAGTATCTGAATTTACCAAGGCCAGTTCGCATGGTCAATTATATGAGTCAACTAAATGGTTACGAATTAGTAGCATATATACTTGGCAATGCAAAACTGCATTTTTGAAGAATCTTGTTCTAAAGACAGGTTGTGACACTCATAGAAAGGGTCACAGGCTATAAATCTTGACCAGTCCCGACTCCCGACATCAAAAAAAAGATACGACCCCATCATACAAAGAGAAGTAAAACAAACCTAGCCATGGGAGTAAACCCAGAATACAATAACACACACTTAGCAATAAACTACAAATGCTGAATATGTATGCACAACAAAATCCCATGGCCATACACAACTAATCCCACCATATTAGAGAAGTTATTTCTGTGCTGATTGTCATATGGGGTTTGAGAAGAGCAAAAGGATAAGATAATTTTTTCAGGAATAAGTTTGAGGGTGTTTCTATGAGTGTTATCATGTTAAAGGGGATAATATCTGTGGATAATGGAAAGCTCCTGTATACCTGATATATCAGAATAATTTTTTTGAAGAGGTGGATATGTCCTATCTCCTATGAATAGGGTTCTTGAGCTTAATTTCGATGGGAGCTCCTTCAAAAAGACCCCTGCAAGGATGGGGGGTTTTATCAGCTTATCTAGAGATACTAGATTTAGCTTTTAGTTTTGACATGTTCTTCAACATCACATTTATCAAAAGGTGACATGTTCTTCTATATCGCATTATCAAGAGGTGATATGTTCTTCTATATCGCATTTATCAAGAGGTAAATGACTTAATGGTTTTTCTAAGGGGGTTTTGTTAATGAAAATAAGTTTTTTAAACTTAGATAAGATCTGAACAGCTTAAAGTTAAAACTGATGCAAGTCAATTCTAGATTAAAACTAATGTCGTTGCAAAGAGTCGCCATCATGAGAATATAGTTCTACAGCCCACAAGGTAATCATAAGTTTTAATGGGACTTACAGTAGACAAGAAACTCTTTTTTTTTGAGGAGAGTAACTTTAAGGCGGTATCAGTAATTTGGATTCAAACACTATGTTATTCAGGACTGTGGTTAGGTTTTCAAATTCCACTGTTTGGAGACTGCTAGAATTCTCCTTGTGAAATGAGAAGAGGAGAAAAGTCTCCAACTCCAAATAGCCATGCAAGAGCTCTGTGGTCTTGAAATTTATGCTAATGGCCAACTTACATTCTTAAATTCTTTCTAAATCAGGTAACCAGAGGTCCAGAACCTCTTTTTAACCACAAATATAAAATTATAGGATTGAATATAAAATGATAAAGAGTGTTAGGCTTGCGTCTATCAATTGGTGAAAGAATAGGAAAACAACAGCATTTATACTTTTCTATAAAATGAAAATACCCATATTAAAGTGATAGAATAATGGGACAATAATGATATCATACTGAAGTAATAAACAATAAGAATGCTCATAATCATTTTTTTATCGGCGGTATGATAATCTTACCAACTGAAATGGGACCATAAGATCAGCTTCAGCAGTTGACTGGCGAGGTGGTAGACGCATCAATTGGCGACTCTCCTCAAGAAAACACTGGCATATGACATCAGTTTCTATTGAGATCAGACACATTGCTTCTAAAATTTTAAAAAGACTTGACATTGAATTATATAGGAATGAAAACATATAGAATGTCCTCCACAGTTGAAGTGAAGACTAATTCATTTCCAACTAGTAAATCAATTTCTCGTGATATACTTCACAACAAATGCTTCAGGAAAATACTTCAGGGGTGTGAGCAGATATAAGAAGCATATAATTATTATATGCAGGAGATGGGTCCAGACCAACCATGGATAGATGGAGTGAAAAAGGGTCCAATTGATTTAAAAGATGGATATTTTCTAAGCCAACTTAACAAGAAAAAAGGAAGAATCAAATTCATAAGAACAAGAAAGAAAATACAGGTATCATATCGACAAAATAAGGTACAATTTGAATCGTCATCAGTCATATGGTAAAATAGTATCCTAGTTTTATGCTGATTAAATTCACAGATTCTATAAATGCAAGAAGAGCACATAAAGAAGCTGCAAAAATTACATTACACATTCTAGTCCTTTCTTGCAAATGAAAGAAGTTGAAGCATACTGACGTACAATGAGTATCTGTGGGCTAATAAGTGTGACCAAGCTCACTGCAAGCAAATCCTGTGCAGGATTTTATGATATACTTCTGGTTTCATAACAATTAAGCAAATGAATAAAACATTCATGAATCATAGAACATCTATACATGCCCTTTTTTGGAGGATATACAAATCCATATGTACCAGAGTGGAAATTTCCTATCGGAGCAGTGCCACGCTAGTCTTAGTGAGAGCTATCCTCTATGCCACTACTTTTTGAGTCTCCCACTCCTCTATTGGTGGAATTCATATTAGAGAGTGAAATTCCAGTTTCTCTCTCCCTTTCGTTCTCCCCCCCCCCCCCCCCCCCCCCCAACTAGTAAAGGGAAGGGCCGGGTGGAGAGCTAAGTCGAAGATCTCGGTGGTCTTGTGAGTGGTTGATAAACTGCAATTGCAGTTTTCTTTAGGACGTCCACTCCGAGTACACACATGCAAATGCAAATCCATATGCATGATTCATATAAATTTATATTTGCCAGTCTGGAAACTAGTTCTCTCTGGGTGGTGCCACACTAATTTAGTAAGAGCATCGACTTCCATTCATAAGACTGTACAAATACACATAGAGAAAAGGATGTAAGGATGTTCCTTCTCACAAATAAGCAGCAGGTGCATCAGTACCATAAAAACAATTTTTCCCTATTCTGAGGTTAGAAAGAAAAAAGGCACAGTAGATAAGCAGAGGTTAGGCATTGAGCATCCTTTACCTGAAAGAAATCTCCTTTTGCTAAAAGAAAATAATCTTTAAGGGCCTTCAGGTGCCCATTCAAGTCAGCACGTACGACCACAAGCTGCCAAAAAAGAGAGGAAAAAAATAAATATATGCACAAAGAAGCAGAAGAACAAATTTCTCAGATTAATTACCTGCCAAAGATGACTGGCTGCAATAGCACGGACAGAGTCAACAGCATACTCAAATGACCTTTTGTGGAACTCGGATGATTCCTGCACATAAAACAAACTATTCAGCCTAAAAACTGGTACAGTAATAGTGTGGGAAACGAAACTGTAGTTAACAGAAAACTGGGCAAATATCAACAAGAGAAACTACACCTACAACTTGATAGCATCATGCAGAATCGCAGATATCACTTCAGATGGGTATCCATAAAATTTTTAAAAAGGGAGATACAGTACAAGAGGAGGAGATGGGTATTTAGAATGATAGAGGTGAATGGCATAAACAATAAAACCTTTAGCTCTTGAAGCATGGCATCAATCTTATCGGCCTCCAACTGTGGAAGTAATTCTTCCCCAATCAGTTTTGTATCCATGGAATGCTCTTGCTGGAAAGCAAAGTGTCCTGTAAATCCTTGAAATCTATGTGATCCTCTTGGTATCTGCTGCTGATAAACAGCATACTGAATTCTGAAATTAGGGCTTGGATTTCGTAGGACCCTTATTGCTTTACCAGCAAAAAGAATGGATTCTGCAACACGCATATGGATATACTCTGGCAACATGTCCTGCAAAAGTAAGGTGGAAAAAAAGAGTTATATGTGACAGACAAACATTTATGCTATGAAATCAAAAAATCTGTATCATTATGTTAGTTGGTGAGTACAATTATAGGTGACACTATGAAAGTGAAGATAATCACATTTCATGAGCCATGAGAGAATGCAAAAGTTTAGCTCCATGAAGCAGAAACTGGCGCATTCAGGAACTCATATGCAGAGAGTCACAAAAAGATCAGGACTCAGGAGTGGCTAGGAAGTATCTATTTCACAATATATTAAAATATGTGTTTCTTTTTAATAAATATTAGAAACTATCTTGTTAATAATTCTTTTCATATAAATCTGATTTCGTATAATTCCAATATAAAAATAATAACAAGTAATGCAAAAGCAGTGATAGACTTGATGGGGTCATGATAGAAGAATCCAGTGGTGCAACGGATAGCAGGTCTGAATGCAGATCAAGGGGAAAAGAGATTAGAAGGGGGAGCAACACCTTAGGAGAAGCTTCCTGAAAATTTTGTAAAGTATTATTATATATATATATATGAATAATTTATGTACATTACATTTTATAGATTGCGGAACTCTTTTTTTTTTGGTCGGTAAGCGGTGATTATGTTAGAAAAATGAAATAGAGATACAAAGAGTTTACAAGTACATAAACTCGGGAAAAGAAACATAAAAACAAACAGAGATCTCCCTAGCTTGCGGAACATAAAGAACACAGTCCAATGATGGTGAACTTTTCTTGACTAGCACTTAACTACCGCCAAAGTGAATCGGGGAGAACATTCAGCTAAAATCTATCAAGACATATAAAGAGAAATCACTGGATTTCCTAACTTATTTTTCTCTTTCTATTAAGAATTTCTTCACTTATTGAAATAAAAGGATAAGGCAATTAACTCTTTAAACATTGACTTGCCCCTTAAGCTACCAAACTTAATGAAACGGCTTTCTTTAGCTTATACATGATTTTTGAAGCATTACACTCAAGAAATAACAGTTGTTGTGCATGTTTCCTTTAGGACATAGTTGTATTCCTACATCCTTTCAGAAAATATTATAACGAAGTTTTTTTCCTTTTTTTTTAAATTTATATGTGAGTCTAATTATCTAAGATGCAGAATTATAAAAGCTCCCAATCTACTATTAGGGAGTCTTGACAACAAACTTAGAAAAGTGAAACAACTGTTTGAGTAATAAAGAGAAAAACACCATTATTAACCAAATGATTGTGGGTCATTTTCCAATAATTATGGTAAACTGGGATCCTACGAGTTGCTAAACATATATATTAAATATCACATGAAAAATGGCATTCGTACTTCATGCAGAGTTTTTTGTTTTATATGACATACGTCATACAAATGAAATTTTGAATCCCCTTCAATTCAGCTTGTGGAAGAGATGTGGAAGAGTTAAACCTGACACTTCAGACCATTCTTAAGCACTCCTTTTTAACCACAGTGGTGCCCATAAATCTGATCACATCCAAAAAGGACACTCATCATGATCCCTAGTGTGGATAACCATACAGACCCTTTTGGGCCCCAGATGAAACTTTATAGCTATTAAAAATAGATCTTCATGAAGCTTATCATTGCAGCTGATAAACATGAGATCTATTGCTAATTTGCTACTGGTAGAAATGACAACCATTCCCCAATAACCCACTAAGCAGCCAACAGAGTGATCCTGCTCCTGCCAAAACAGAGGAAGAGGACCACATTCTCCAAAACATTCCAAAACCAGGTCTGGTAAGACTCTGTATTGGGTTATACACTAGAGAAATTGGTACTATGCTCTTAATTCTTAAATGAACCACAAAGCTGCGATAACAGATGACGAGCACAGATCAGAGTGCAATTTCTAGTTTTTTTTTTTTAAATGTGGGGACTTCCAAACTCTCAACAAAGACAGAGGCAAAGACAATGTCAACTATGGCAAAGCATCTGCATATGCAGGAAAAGAACAGCTGAACTTTTATGCACTGTCATGACATCTTTGATATTAGACCACAATTACTTTGATCATGCTTAATAAAGAAAATGTTGTTCATAATGTTATATAAACAACTGGAGTTCTTGAAAAAATTGTTGACAGTCACAGTGCCAAGGAACATATTGGGTGCACCAGTTCGTGTTCTTGATGGATTTTTGCCCAGTTTAAGAAGCATATTTCTGCAACACCAATTCAGGTTGATAATGAAACTGGAAACAGGTACCCACAGGTGCTTCAAGGAAGCATACAAGAAATTGTTCTGTTGTGACTATCTGATTATGATAGGATGCAATGCATCCCCATACAATATGTTGGCTCTTGTTTGTAGAAATAATCTAAAATTGCATGTCCCATAAACCCCAGATATCATACCGTCAAAGAGATAACAATTTGAATGAAGCCTGTAAATGATCCTACGATTCCAGATACGAGAGGAGTGATGCCTCTACAAACATAATGGTACTATCCGCACAGTACATCACTAAAAATTGTCTCCATTGTGCTTAGGTAGGCAAAAGGAAAAATAGTCCACTAAATGAAGTTGTCAGGATCTTGAGGTCTTCTCCACTATTCTGGTGTTAGACTTCAGAAGCAAGAGGCAGATGCCCTACACCACCAAGACTATGGTCTAGTTATCGTAAGAAATACAAAGAGGAGGCCAAAGAAACTTGGAGAAACAATAGATACGAAAATTTGCATGCATGGAGTATTTTAGAAGTGCCACATTCCAAATAATAATCATGGAGACAGTAGATGATGCAGTGATGAAAATCATCATCATCTTCATTATCATCCAAGCCTTACCCCAAACAATTTAGGGTCCAATAACCGATAGATGGACAAAGAAATAAACACTGAAAAAGTATATCCCTGTATAGGGAACACTGCAAAGTGCAGACTTTAAGAGAAACAAGTTCAATTGTACCAGAAAAATATGAAATCCCAAGTGCCAATCAGTTAGAGATGCATCATGAGGTGATTTGCGCGCCAACTTTTCAAACATATCTGGATGAGATGACTCATTCTCTGCATCCCCATCTTCTTGTCTGAAAAATCATAAACCCATGATTGATCTAGGTGCGTGCAAATTCTTTCAACATTGAAGCTCAGTTATAGGAAAATGGAAATCGAGAAACAGAAACTGCAGAAACTTTATAACTACTCGAATAATAAACAAATAAGAAACTAGGGAAATTGATAATCTATCTACTAAAGTGAAACATAATAACTATCTCCAATGCTCTCCAATGGATTTTTTTTTTTTTGGCAGGTCACTCAATATTCGCTTAGAACCCCTTGAAATAAAAAAAGACAACCATTTTAGACTTCTTCAACAGAAGAGGAAACCCAACACTTACTTGCGAGAGAAAAATAGCATGATAAGTACCAGTAAAAGTTCATGTCAAATAGGAAGTAAGGTTTGTGGTTTAATGCCAACTCAAGAATGAATATTATCACAACATTATTTGCTTCTTTCTCTTCATTTTCCTTCTTTTCGCTTTTGTTTTCTTCTTCTTTTCTGGGTGAACTGAGGTAAGTAAAACTACAATAAATATATCAGAGAATAAACTCCCCAATTACAAGCACTCGTTTACTTCACATGAAAAACATGATTACGTGTAATAGTGCCAGAACTCCATGCAGAATAATATTTTCATAATTTTCATTGGTACCATAGCAATATATCCCAATTAAGTATCACTTCCCTTGTTTTTAGTTTGATGAGGCAATAGAGTGAGCAGAAGCAGATTTGTATGTAAGAGAAGGGAAGAAGTTCTCAAAAAGTAATGAAGCAGGAGCACCTACGCATAAAAAATAAAAGGCATGCGAAGGCCGAAAAGGATGTGGATTGAGGTAGTAACAGAAGATGTGGCTCTCGTTTATGAGCACCTGGCTTTATACAAACTCTAGGTGTTCAAGTGCTTATAATAGGACGTTCCAAACAAACAATAACTTTATTTGTAGAGTTGGTCCGGATGGTATACAGACGTTTTGGAGGGTAGGTCCCTGGTGCTCTATGTTGACCAATTTAGAAGGAAGAAATCAGAGGGACTTTGAAGACACTCTTGACCGATCGAAAAGGTAGTGCCGTTCGCCACTAAAAGAGTTTGGGGGTTTGAATCCCGAGTAGTTTTGGTGTAGTGAGGGGTGTTAATCCTTTGTCTTTTCCTTTAAATAGCGGTGTGGTGGTGTTATATTTTCCCATTTGATTTCTGTTTTTTCTTTTCTGGGCTGATCTTTTATTATCAGCTCCCTGATATTCTTTCTTTTTATCAGTATTTTGCCAGCAAACTTCATCAATGTTGCTGCATGTTACATGCCAGCGTGTAATTCTGTAATATGAAAGAAGACATGGTTTCCAGGTGATGTATGCATAATTCAGCATGCATAGCATACTTAGCCACACTGCATTTGTGGTGTCAGATGTCATCTTCGGTTGAATTTGTCAAATGAAATTAAGATACTCTTTTAACTTACAGCCACCTTTGTACATTAAAAAAGTTCTAAAAATAATTTGAGGAATAAGTAGTTAATTGATTCAATAGTTATAGCTAATCGTTTTCAAATGATAAATCGATGCGGCAATAGCTATACGGATGCCTTTAATTATCAATAAAACAGGTCTTAAGCACCACACACCATAGTCACAAAGTCGGGGTTTGGGAATAATTCGGCAAGGGTCAAGTATGGAAAAATTCAAAAAAATTGGGTAAATACGGGAAAACTTCGGGAAAAAACGGAGAAATTTTTTAATAATTATAAAAATTAGAAACGATGTTAATTAATATATCTAACAATTTGGTGAGATAATATACAAAAAGAGTAACTATAATCAACAATAATAGGTTCATAACATCATTTTAACATCCAATTCATTCCATCAAGGCATCAAAATTCATTAAAACATCAACTATCAAGATTAAAAATAAGACTATAATACGCATATTAATAAAATCACTCATTCTTATTCATCAATCGCTCAAAAGCGTCATCAAAGTCATCAATATCTACATAAACTTCATTTCCAAAAAAATTTCAAAATTATCCCTTTTTTTTGTATTATTCGTTTTAAACGTTTTTTTTTTTCCCCGTATTATTCATTTTAAAATATAATACACGTTTTCTTGAAAAAAAACGGGTTTTAAACCCCGTTTTCTACGGCAAGGTATTAATGCACTTAAACGAGTTTTTTTTTAAAGAAAAAACGCAGTTTTTTGTGACTATGCCACACACATTAAAGAGATATTTTCTGCATAATATGAAGTACGAACAAATCTCTCCACGGATGCATTTATTGAACTCTTAAATGACATGCTAAGTCTCATCAAATTTACAAGGCATATGTACAACATAAGAATGTATGGAACGGAAGGACCCCCCTCTTATGCAGTTTCTTAGGCAAATTGAGATAAAAATGTCAAACTATATTTCATGGAAGGCATAAAAGTGCAGCATAAATTATGATGCTAGGTTAATATACTCGGAAATCCAATACCTTCTTATGAAAAATTCTCCATGCTGGTCTTGAAGAATTCCATAAACCATCCACGAAGCAAGTTGATGATACATGACCTGATGTCCATGCCAAAGGAGCCTATGCATTTGGAATAGAAAAATCAATTAAAAATAAAGAATACTTAGTTCGGATTTTATTTTGCAAGCTGGTATACCATGATGCTCGCATTCTACATATTACTGAGAAAAAAGCATAAATGACACCATATTCTCACACCAGTTTCTTAACGGGCAACCCATATGAGCCCACAATTCCAAAAGATCTGTATGATTACGAGTACTTCAGGCAGTAGGCAAAAAACTACCAACCAATGGTCACATCTGTTGTAATTAAATTTCTATCCAGATTCAAGAAGATGGTACTTCACGGGAAAAATACAACAAGAAGATAGTACTTCATAGGAAAAATACAACAAGAAGATAGTACTTCATAGGTAAAATACAACATTAAGTCATTAACAAATCTAACATGTAAAGCATAATTTAATAAGCCCATAGTTTCAACTCACCAGCAAAGCAAATCAACAACTAAAGACACAACGATTTGGGAACACTAAAGTAAGATGTGGAGTTCCAATGACAAAGTCACTATATTCCAAAATAGTAGAAAGATGTTTTAGTAAATTCTTGATGGTATATTCCAGCCCCTCTGCAAGAAATCTCTAACAACAAAGAAACTTGGGAGGTTTAGCTTTTTAGGACCTCATCAAGTTATTATCCCAAATTCAACAGTTTACCCCTTATCCACTCATTAGGGATAGTCGGGTCTAGTACCCGGACAACAAAGGGCAGCTCTCTGTGAGATCCTTTTTGTAAACTTTGCAGTTTGGCCTGAGTGAACCTTTTCCTCATCAAGCTGTGTGGTTCCTATCGATTCCCTCTAAAGTACTATGTTTTCTATGGACTACGGTTTTAGACAACATCCTAACTAGCGACCATCTTATGCATAGGAGGGTGGTGTCTGGCTAACAGATATTCCATGTGCCTTTTAACGGAGGAATTGGTAGATCATTTATTGTTGCACTGCATGGTGGAGAGAGAGGTTCGATCATATTTCCTTTCTCATCTCTACATCTCTTTGAGTCTTTCCCCATCCTTTCGGAGTTTCTTATCTGGCTAGCTTATATTGTCATTTTCGGATCCAGCGGGGATAGTTTGACCTTTCCTCCCAAGGGTGATAGCATGAGCCCTGTGGAAGGAGAGGAACAAGAGGATTTTTTAGGACACATCCTTGACCATTCCCTGGATCCAGCCATGGGCCTGTTTGCTCGTCTCAGCTTGGTCTTCTGTAAGGGGCACTGTTGGCAACCTTTGGGGGGCACTTTTACCTAGGCCTGAGAGGGCTGTGATGATGTAATTGCTGTTTTTTGTTTTCTTGCTTATTGTCTTCGCTCTCCCTCTTGGTTTACTATTGGGGAACCTCATTTTGTCTTATCTTTGTCCTCTATATATTTTATCTGCTATTTACCGATCCAAAAAAAAAGTTGTGTTCCCTTGCACAAATTTATTGGGAGGCATCCTCGAGGTTGAACTTTGAAGGTCAAGACAATCTTCATGGTTTCAACAATTTGGCTTACTCTTTAAGGGGAAAAGGTTAATATTGGCCTTCTTTGTATGCAAAATGCTCTTCTTCAAATCTCCTTTCACACAGATATATATGAGTTATAATCCTTTGAAAATACTGAGAGCAAAACAGCTTGTCAACTGGTCTCAACTTTCTGGCATGATGTCAACAAATCGAAAAATATATACTACTAGTAAGTAGTAACCTTAAAAAAATCTGATAAAGATATTTAATTGTCATATAGCAGTAGCAATAACTTTTGATAGAAAAGATAAAAACCAAGAAAATTGTGCATGAGAAACATACAATTAAATTCTTACAGAACAAAAACACAAGTTTTATCATATCAAAGTGGAAAGAAAAGTTCACACCTTTGAATGCATGTCTGCAATTCAGGGACTCCACAATGGCATCGTTTGTGCAAAAGGTTTAAAAGTTGTCCTCCCCGTATATCATCACGCTCAATCTCTACAATGAGCTCGTAAAGAGGAGGCAAAAGCACAAAAAACTGGGAGACAACCAAACAATTTATAAGCAGTTTGTACAACAACTAGGTACGAAGCTTGGAGAATGTCATTAGAATTAGATAAGTGTACGACTTAAATATAAAAGCCATGTGAGATAACATAGTCTCTTGGCTGCGGAGTGTTGAGATAGCATGTCCAAATAAAATTAACAAAATTCTCCTTTAAAACAATAAACACTAAGAGCATTATTCATTTCGTCTCAAGATGCAACACTTACTACTTCAGTCACTAAATATATCTATCAAGAAGAAGGAAGACATGCCAGACAGAGAAAGCCAAAAAGGCGAAGGTACAAAGCAAAACTATCACTTAGGGGGAAGTGCAGAAGATAATAGAAGGAAATAAATCCAAGCTGAAGATGATGCTAAATGGAAAGTTTAGCATTGATGGGTCAAATAGATTCTTTCCGTATCTAATAGCTTTACAAAAATGAGATTTCTTACAGGTGATTGCAATAATTTGTGGGTAAAATTTTCTTCTAAGTTAATGTATTTGGGGCTTACATTACTAGTTGAGGATAGCTTAATTTTTTACTAGTTGAATTTTGCCTTTCTACTAGTTGAGAATTGCATACATAAGCTTCCCTCTTCTCCTCATAAAGGTCAGCTGTCACTTCATAAGGGAGATTAACTTGCACTCAAAACTTGAAGTCCAGAGACCTATTAGTTCATCTGTTTAAAAAAAAAAGATTGATTGAAGCATTCATCCTCAGCAAGTTGGGCCTAATGAGTGGACTGGCTTGACAAGGTTAAGGAATTAATGTGTTTGAGGCTTAAGTGACTTATCCAGAGTAGAGTAGTTATTTACTTGTGAGTAGATTAATGCAATACTTCCTGTTTAATTCTTTGCATAATATTTTTTTATTATCTGAAATTTCTGTCCACAGGCTTAATATCAAACCAGATGCAAAGCCTATCAAGCAAGCGCAACGACACTTTCATCCACTCCTCATGGATAAAGATGATCAATGCATAAATGAGAAGAAAGTACAAGAAGTTCACCGAAAGGTGAGCAAAAGCAGAACATATAAACAAAGAAAAGGAAGCTAAATGCACAATGCATGAAGACCACAAACAACTGTAAAAGGAAAAAACGGAAAACCATGTTTAATTCTCTCCATAGCTCTAGAAAAGAGTGTTGATTGTAATTTGAGTAATTACTATACACTAGGGACCTCCTTTATCAGAGTTAAAACTCTTTCACCCAATTATTCAAATTTAACATTCTTCGTATATTTGTGATGGACCAATGGTACCATAATCATGCTCTTTTGGGCTTTGAATCAAGGGGAGTGCATAAGCTGTAACTAAACATCAGCTAATAAGACTTCAGAGAATCCATGTTTGTGAGTTTCCATTCGGCACCAATTTTCCCCAGTCAACATAAGACTCTCAGCTTGGATAATTTGGTATTAGAAGAAACCCAAGGCTTGAGAAAAAGTTGTTAAGCTAATAGTAAGTGATTATAGTAAAAGGGGGGAACTGGACTAAAAAGAGCCAAATAATCAGTCACTAGTTCTCGTTAAACCAACCAACCTTGTTGAGGCCTTGAGTCACTGTTGCCAAAATGGGCGTAGGATCTGACAACAATTTCTGCTCAACATGTAGAACAGCTGACCTGTAAACCGATAAGATCTCAACAATGCCATTAGCTATGGCCCTCCGGTATACACTTGCATTTTTTGTTTTCACTTTCAACAATTCAGACGTTCGAGATAAAGGAGGTTCACTTGTAGACCTTATCCAACTTAAATCCCGGGACTTTGTTGCAAAGCGATCAAGCTCCCTATAGTAAAATCCTAAGGATATAAGCCTTTCAATAACATCCCTGCAATCATCAACAAATTCACTCGGATATGAAAAGAAGTCACCCAATCATCCAATCATATGAAGTGAGAGTAATAGATTTGTAAACAAAAAACATAAATTTTTATTAAAAAATTAAAATTTTAAAAAGAGAGAATCAAGAAACACAAAAAAGATAAAACAATAAGTGCCAAGGCATTAAGGAACACTTCTTGTGAACTATTTCCAAAACTCAGAGAAATGCTCTAATCCCTACTAAGACCAGAGAACAAATCTACATGCTGAGTGGAAGTAGACAGTATTAAGGCACGACCTCCTCATCGATAATCTCACTAAACAACTTCCCTTCAATTCACTCCAAGGAGGTAAAAAGATTGGATTTTGAAGACAACATAACTAAACGCCTATACTATTCTATATCTCGCTCTTAGAAAATGGACTTGGACAGAGATTTCGGCTTAGCTTTCAGGTAATTCGACATTTGCTATATATAGAATAACAAGTTCTTCTAGGCTTGTATTCTTAATGGGCGATTACCTATAGTGGAGGTCACTGCCAATTTCACTAGCATTTGTAAGTTCACCAAACCCTAAAAATAATCTATAAACATGAATTTTATCATCGAACCGATTCACAGGGAAAAAAATTAAACAAAAAAGAGTAAACAAAAGAAGATATTTTACTTTTCGCTGGTTTCGATGAAAGATAGATCGGGAGCGAGTTTGAAGGTGCGTTCCTCTGAGATTGGAGCGTCGGGAGAAAGACGTACACCGAGAGATTTCTGCTGCTCTCTTTCGTCGATGATGAGATCTCCTGTGTAACCTAAGAGCGCCAGTAGGAGCTCGTGCAACATTCTACGATCTCCGTATGGAAAAAAAAAAACCAGAAAAAAAAAAAAGAATAAATAAAACAGGCCTCGAGCTTCGAAGAGCTCCTTAATGGCGGATCTACACAGTTTCAGAATTGCAGAGAGGGAGAACTGAGAAGCTAGCGGTTATTTCTGTGGGATATAGTCGTCATTTTCAATTTGATGGAACTAATAGGGCGAATTTTGAACCCGTTCCTTCCAAAAAAAAAAAATTTGAACTCGTTTGGCCCCAAAGCCAAAGGCAAATACGAACGAGTTTATCTTGGCAAAGGATTGTCTCTTGCGGTCTCGGGTTTCCACACATCATGCAACATGTGGTGATAAAAAAATGGGAGATCGTCATGTCATTTTCTCCCATGATTTTGAATTTTCCCCACTTGACATCTCTCCTAATTTTTTTCATCATTTTATCGTCAAATGTTACATAATGTGTTAAAAAGTTAAAATCATAAGAGAAAATGAATTGATTTTTCCATCACATGTCGCATAATGTGTGGAAGCCTGAGACCACCTTTCAGGCATCGCCAGAGACAATCTTTTGTCGTTTATCTTTCCTTCTTTTGACGGTGAGAGGTGTCTTTATTTTTTGATGAGTCCTAGCCCTACTATCAGCCAACTTCTACTCTCACCTTCCACCAACCACCGTCAAATCTACATTAGAAAACTTTAATCATTACAAATTCGACAGGTGGTGGAGAGTGAGAGTAAGGCCTATAAATTTGATATTTTGTTATTAAATTGGAAGTTTCAATTATAGAGACTTGAACCCGACTTCTCACTTACAATAACACACTTCCTATTCTAGGGTTAAGTTCAACCAAAAAAAAATATTATAGGGTAAAACATGTTTTTTAATTAAATGAGCTTGAAATTTAAGCTTGCGACGTCTTGTTTATTAAATAAATAAGCTCGTGTTTAAATAAACGAACTTGAGCCGAACACGAACCTAGTACCTATGTGCTCAAGCTTAACGAGCTTGAAAATCTAGTTTGAACTTGACTTTGTTTATTAAATAAACAAGTTTGAGTGAGTTTGTAACGAGTTGAGCTCAAGTTGTTTACAAGCAACCTGGTTTGTTAATCACCCCTACCAATTAGTGGACTAATGCTAAAAGCTATCAATTGTTAAAAATGGCAACGATGGCCATTTTTGATCTCCACAATCATCACTTTTTTTAGCAACAGCGGGTCACTGTTTGGCAATCAATCATCAATAAGCGTTTCAAGACCAAAAATTACAATCTACATGAATAAATTTTATTAGTAAAAAATGAGGATCAGGCGCCAAAAAGTGACAATTAGGGAACAAATAATGTCTTTAAAATCAAATGTAATAAGAAAAAAACTAAAATACTAAAGAAAGAAACGCCAAGTACACATACCCCTTGTCTCACCTTGGTGTAATGGTGTGACTTTAGCGGTCTATTCGCGGTTTTTATACCTGAAGAAAGATGGATTTACTTATATCTTGTAGCCATGATTTTTGTTCTTCGCTTTAGGCGGCAAAGTAGTAAAGGAGGACCAATTTAGGGCTTTTTGGTTACCCCGCAAGTGTAGTTTAAAAGTCCAAGGTACGGAAGGAATTCTCCCCCACCAACAGTAGAATGAAGTTATCTTAGGCCTTGTTTCGATGAAGTTCTTGAAAAGAAAGGGAAAAAAAAACTTTTTTGGGCTCCTAAAAAAGTCCGCAAACGTCTTTAAAAAAAATAAATGGGAAATAATTACGTACCCAGGAAATAGATTTTAAAATCCAAGGCTGGACCACATTGGTCCATGTCCCCCCCTCTTAAATACTCGGTACGCCTATCACAGCTCAAAATACATGTTTTGCATACGGGAAAAGTACTCTTGTAAATTGAAAAGGAAAAAATGATTATAATTTGCACTAAAGAAAAGATATTTTCTAAACACTTATCCACCTACCAGAATGATGATTTTTTTTTGTTAATTTTTTTTTCCTTCAAAGAACAAAATTTTTCTTCCACTTACTAACAGAGAGACGGGTTTGTTAATGGGAAGCCCTAATTGAGATTGACATATTGTTCATAGTATGAAGAAATCTTTTAAAAGAATATATAAGAGGTTTGTTGATAATAAATCAATAGCACTGTATCAAACACTTCCTTTTTCTAATCTACTGGTGTGGGAGGTCAAAACCTGTTCAAACAAGAACTCTATTTTCATTATGGTGATACTTTGGTATAAAGGACAAGGGCTATAGATCATTCCTTGTTTCTAATTTGCATTTCGTTGGCCACTATGGGTGGGTGGCTCATGCATCGGCTGGCTGATGGCTACCTCGTTTTTTATGAAGTTCTTGAGGACAATCAGATCTCCCTGTAATCCCTCCTGAACCCCTCTTTCTTCCACTTGGAATGCTACCATATTCTGCTATCAAGGGAATTGATCTAGAATTAACCGAAAAGAAGAAGATGATAGCAGCTTTTGCAGCTGCAGAAGCAGCAGCATTGCGGCGGAGCAGGCAAATAGGTGGCGGGAGGAGAGTGGAGCAGCAAACAGAAGCTCCAAATGATGGGGACAACAGGCAACGTTGGGCAAGTGTGTTACATGCCTGCACAAGGGTTTGCAAGGGCAACCTGTAGGGCAAGAGAAGACCCCCCTTTCATACTATCGTAATTCGTAAACCCTTCCTTTTGTCAACTTCCCGAAGTCAAAAAAACACAACTTCCAGCAGAATCACCCAACACATGCTTTACGGGGAAGTAGGGAAGTAATTCTGACTTTTTATTAACTTCTGACTTCTGCAGGAAGTCTAACGAGTGGCTAACCAAACATGTTTTTGACTTCTCTCGAATCAGAAGTCAGTAAAAGTCATTGAAAAGTCTATCCAAACACTACCTAAGTATCTCTCCCAAACCTTAAAAAGTAAAATCATGTATTTTTTTTTTCAAAAGCCAGATCTCTAGATATCAGAAATCAAAATTTCAAGACATTAAATTCAAAAAGAAGTAGCACACTGACAACCCTGAAAAAGGGGTAACTTCAGACTTGGAAACGACAGATAACGGAAGCAAATACTGATACAGATCATCAGTCTTCCTCCTCCCCCTCATTCTCAGCGATATTGAAGTACCGCAGTTCATAAACATTGCGATCTTTGTTAGAAGCAATCACCCGAAGCCAATCCCGCACATTGTGCTTCTTCAAGTATTTCTTCGTCAAGAACTTCAGATATCTGAAAAATAAACATAAAAGGAGATAATTAAGCAACAACTGTGTATCACATAATATTGGAAGAAAGGTCTAATAGTATATGCAGATCCAATGGATCGAAGACTGAAGGTAGAAAGGTGTATCAGAGAATGATTTGAACACTTGAGAAAACTAAAGAAATTTCAAGCAAACAATCTCAAGCTCAGTCCATCAACCCTGGTGCAACATATCCATTTCCCGCTTCATCATTGTAGCTCATGAGACAAAAGGAAATGCACTTGTTGAGCAGACAAAATAGCAATGATCCAAATTTTTTTTTATAATCAACATTACAAATTGGTATATAATTCTGTAGGTGTACAAATGGTCATACTCTTTGTATAAAAGAACTGAAATCGAGGAACCTACAATTGAACCTTTCTTGTAATTATTTTGATTGTAGTTTCTAGTAGAGGATTGCTCATTGCTGCACCCCCACCATCCCCCTCATGGCTCCTATCACGCCCCGAACCCGGATCCGTCCAAATCTCAAAGTATGACAACCAACGATACAGTCAATTCATTCTTAATCTGTCATGATCAATCTTATCAAGAAAATCACAGTATTTAAAACTCACGATACAGACACCATCCCTTCCTTAAAGATCATAGTCAATCTCACCTAAAGTAGGGGTTTTCACAAACTTTCAATTTCAAACACACTCGCTGCAGAATCCATCCTCAAACATGCATCCATATTTAGAGGTAGAATATGTGTACCTAATAATGCAGAATTGAAGAATGAGAATTTAGTCTTTTTAGATGAAGACCATTGATCTTGATATTCTATGATTATATCCACCCTAGAAGCACTAAGATGTATAACAATCCGAGAAATAGATATTGGTGGAATAATATGAAGCGGGACATTTCCCAATATGTATCTCGATGTTTGATATGTCAGCAGATAAAAACAGAACATCAGAGACCAGCAGGGATGTTTCAACCATTGGCCATACCCAAATGGAAATGGGAACAGGTAACTATTAATTATGTGATGGGATTGCCTAAACCCAGAAGTCAGTATGATGCAATCTGGGTAATAGTTGATAGATTGTCGAAGTCAGCTCATTTCTTGGCTATGAGAGCCACACTATCCTTGGAGAGCTTAGCCAAATTATATGTTAAGGAGATTATAAGACTACATGGTATTCCTGTGCAGCAAGCTTTGGGTACTAGACTAGAATTTAGCACTACATTTCATCCGCAGACATACGAACAATCAGAAAGAACCAATCAGAAAGAACCAATCAGATCCTTGAGGATATGTTGATTGTTGAGAGCATGTATAATAGAATTCAAAGGTAATTGGGATGATCAGTTGCCTTTAATTGAGTTCACTTATAACAACAACTATCAGTCAAGCATAAAGATGGCACCATATGAGGCATTATTATGGATGGAGTTGTAGATCACTAGTATGCCGGGATGAAGTTGGGGAAAGAAACTTATTCGGACCAGAGTTGGTGCAAGAAACTACAAATAAAATTTATATCATTAGGGAAAGGCTGAAGGTATCTCAAAGTAGACAAAAAAGTTAAGAAGACAATAGAAGGAGAGATCTTGAATTCCATTTATGGGATCACGCATTTCTTAAGGTGTCTCCCTCTAAAGGCGTCATGGGATTTGTGGAGAAAGGAAAATTAAGTCCAAGATTCATCGGACCTTTCAAAATTTTAGAAAGAGTTGGGGAGGTAGCTTACAAAGTCGCTTTGCCTCAGCTTGCAGGCATCCACGGCGTGTTTCATGTTTCTATGTTGAAAAAATATCAGCCTGGTCTTTCACATTTTATTGATTTTGAGCCCATTGAAGTTAGAGAAGACTTTACATATGTAGAGAAGCCGATTCGCATTCTGGATCAAAATGAACTGATTCAGGGAACTAAGTTAATCCAATCGGTAAATGTATTATGGCAGCATTACACATTAGAAGAAGCAACTTGGAGCATGAAGATGAGATGAGAGACAAGAATCCAGAGCTCTTCGATTAGGTAAGTCAAATTTCGAGGACAATTTCTTTAAGGAGGGAAGAGTGTAATATCCCGACAAATTAATCTTTTTTTTTGTAAGTTTATTTAATTTAAACAAATTAATTGTGAGCGTAAATTGATGTTGGTTTATTTGGTAATAGGGGTTCTATGGAAACAAAATTAAAGAGAGGGTTTTATTGGAGTTTTGTGCGGGTCAAGGTTCTTAGTAGATAGTTTATAGGCTTGTGCCCAAAATTTAATTAATATAGGGAAGGGAGAGTAGGTTTTAACTCTCCCTTACGCATGAAGAAGGGTTTCAAAACCCTATTTTTAGTATTGGAAGAGAAAGGGAACAGAGAAATTAAGGGTGATCAAGACGGAGATTTGAGAGTTTTTACTTAGATTGTTGTGGGAAATATTTTGGAAAAAGAGTGAGTGAGGATTCAATACCCTTTTTTTTTTATCAGTAAATATTATATACATATAATAAGAAAATGGAAAAGTACAAGCAAAATAACTCGGGGTTCACCAAAAGTAAACCAGGAGTCAAGGAGAAAAGGAAAGAGGACATACTCCCAAGCGACCGTAAAAAAAAATTACACAATAGGGTTCAATACCCTATTTTGTAACTGATATAGAGAAAGTTAAGAGAAGATTAGAAGAGAAGAATTGTTGAATCAAAGGTAGGTAACCTAAGTATTAGGTAATTTCGTGCTTGCAGAATTTCATAATTCTGCGTATCATTATTGTTTTTGTCATATCGGATTCGTTTCTTATCTGAATCATGTCATTCTTTTTTGTTAAAAAATGATGGAATATCTTTATTTTAATATATAATGGGAATTGTTTCGATAAAGATTTCCTGACGTCTTTTTATTATATATCAAAATAACAAAATTAGAATAACAATTCTTATTATATATCAAAATAAAGATATTTCAGTCTTCTTTCCAACGAAAAAAGACAAAGATGATTCTGATAAGAAACGAATTTAGTATTACTAAAAACAATAATGTTACGTAAAATTATGAAATTCTACAAACACGAAATTGCTTATTACTTAGTTTACCTTTGATTCAGCAATTCTTGTTTTTCAATTTTCTATTAACTTCCTCTATATCAGCTACAAAATAGGGGTATTGAACCCTCAATCACTCTTCTTCTTCTTCCAAAAACATTTTTGCAACAATCTGAGTAAAAACCCTCAAATCCCCTTCTTGATCACCCTCAGTTTCTCTCTTCCCTTTCTCCCCCAATTCCGAAAACGGGGTTTTGAAACCCTTCTTCATGTAAGGAAGAGTTAACCGACTCTCCCTTCCTTATATTAGTTAAATTTTGGGCACAGGCCCATAAACTATCTACTAATTATTAAGAGACCCTTAGTTCACACAACACCACCCCCCATAAAACACTTTCTCTTTAATTTTCTTTTTCATAGAACCCCTATTATCAAATAAACCAACATCAATTTATGCTTAATCACAACTAATTTATGTACATTAAATAAATAAACTTACTAAACAAATGATTAAATTGTCGGGGCATTACACAAACACACAAAGAGAAGGCGGAAAAAAAAGATGTCGCAGCATGTCTAATAAGATAAATCCTTCATGAATTGAAGTAGAAAGAGTTTAGGACATCAATGTAGCATATGCAGAAGCACTAGCTTATTAGAGACTTTAAGATGCTAGGCAAAACTGATCCAACTGGATGATCGTGACCAGTAACATATCGCACTCTCTTTTTAATCAATAATAAAGATATTTTTTTAAAATGAGGAAAAAAGAAAGATACATAAGACTCCCCAAGGAACAAGAAAATAAGAAAAATTACAACCCAAGGATCTCGCTAATCAAATCCCCACTACCAACTCCTTCCTAAGCAGACAGATCCACCCATCTCGTGAACCCAAGAGATCAGAATATTCTTACTTGCCTAGAAATCATGAATTTCATTTAGCATGTTGGTGAATCTCGACGGCCCTTAATCTCTACCCTGAGCTCAATTGATCACATTCCTTGAGAGAACAGGATATTCCTACTTGCCACAAAATCACGAATTTCATTTAGCATGTTGGTGAATCTCTACGGCACTCAATCTCTACCTGAGCCCAACTGGTCACATTTCCTAGAGTCATCTTTAATGATAAGAGGACTCAAGATCTAGATAAAATAGTCCATTATCTAAGCACAAGGACCTCAGCATGATTAGAGGTAACACATCCACTATCAACTCCGAAAACATCAACATGATGCTAATCTCACTCGTGTAGTCAATGAATGAACATATAGTTAATGGATTCGCCAATTTCATACATATCAATCAAACAGGAGGAGAGATGGCTTGGTACTTTCTTCTTTAAAGGAAATCACACGTATCCACCTTCATGTGAGCAATAGACCAAGCAAGCATTAGGCTCCCGAGAGAATCCCCACGACCATTTGATCAACAACACATCATTTCTTTCTTAGTACTACTAAGAAGGATATTATAGCCCACTACATTTTCTTAGAAAAGCTACTGCCTCCCTCTTCTCTCTTCAGCTTCGTCACCTCTTACCACTTCACCAAGTGGTCCTTCTTCAAAACTATTTTTTAGATTCAAAGGAATGGTAAGCAGTTCAAAAAGTCTAATGATCAGATGTTGCAGTCACCCAACCAGTCAAACTTTGACCCATAAGCTCTCCTTGGTAGGACAATCATTAATCAAACGCCCCCTAACTAAATGTACCACTTTACTCTTCACGAAACAATCCTTGCCTCGCCACCTTGCACATATTTGTAGTAGGTCTTCAGTTGCTCATGAAGTGTAATGGATTAGCGAACAATTTCTACAATCAAACTTTAAAAGGAATCCTTTCAAATTAAGCACTTCTGATAGATACTTTTGTTCTCTTTCACAATATAGAATTTATCAGTTGTGTTACATACTTTTCCATATTCGAATAACCGCAAAAATAAGAAAGTCCCTAATATCAAATTTCCATCATTTAGTTAGTCTCAGCAACTGAAAATAATAATAAAATAAAACCCTAATCTCATACTTTCATCATTTAGATAGTTTTGGCAACTGAAACCCATAGAAAAGCGTTTCTAATCTCAAATTTCAACATGTATTTTGTTACAACCACTGAAATCCATTAAAAAGGGGTTCCTGGTTTCAAATTTTTATCATTTAGTTAGGGAAAGAGAGATAAAAAGGTCCTTAATCTCAAATTCCCACACCAACCTAGTATTTCCAATGAAATCCATATAAAAAAAAAAAAATGGGTAATATCAAATATACATCATCTAGTTTGTTAAAGCAACTGAAATCCATTGAGACAAAGATTGCTGTTTCAAAATTTTCATTCTATAGTTACTCAGCAACTGAAATCCATAGATCAGTATACACGAATTCATTCAAAACATAAAAATTCAATCTTTTTGCTATACTATACAATTTTTCTAAGCTAGATTGAATCACTTTCAAGATCTAAATACAAGCATGAGAGAAATGTATGAAAATAAATAAAATCAATAAAAATATATATATCTATAGATACCGCTTAGAGAAGTCGCTGTCGGAGGTAACAATGATCTTGTTCTTGTCACGAGCGACGGTGACGGAATCGCCGAGAGCTCCGGCCTTGCCACCGACCTTGATCCTCTCCTGGAGGAACTTTTCCAGTGATGCAATGTCCATGATTTTATCTTCAACCGGCTTAGCGCAGTCGATCGTGAACGTTGATCCCTTCTTCTTCCCCTTAGGGCCCACTGCGCTTCCCTTACTCATCCTCGTTACCTTCCTCTGCAATTCACATACAGGTTAGCAAGCGCAACTTAGTAAATCCAGACGTTAGAGTTGCTAACATGCGCTTGAAAGAGATAGGTATTTCTGTTACGTACCGGTTCAGATCGGAGTTTCGTGTTCGTCGCGGCTGGGAAGAAAGCGGCTTCTGGTGTGGAGAAGGTAGGGTTTGGATTAGGGCTTTTCTAGGGGTGGATGAGTTTGGGGTTTGTAACTTCGGTCTAACATCAATGGTTCATGGATCGACTCACTTTAGGGTTGTATTCAAGCCAAGCCGAGCCGAGCCGAGCTTGGATAAATTTGACCTTGGCTTAAACATGCTTGAGCCCGGCTTGAGCTTGATTCAAAGCTTGAATGCTTAGGCTTGCTTGTATCAGCTTGATTGAGCTCTATGAGCTCGAACTTTATTCAAGCCGGACCTAGCTCGAGTTAGCTTTAAGCTTGATTGACGACATTATTTTATTTAATTTTGCATGATTAATAAAAATATTTATTAATAAATAACAATACAAAAACTGTAGACAATTAATATATTTGAATATAAATATTGGATTTAAAGGTAATCCTTCAATCCAAAGCGTATAGATAAGTTAGATTATAGTTTCTACTCTTAACTTCTTAATTTTTTTATTATTATATTTTAAACTTATTTATCATATATAAATTTAAAATTATCACATTATCTAATAATGAAAGTTAAAAGTATTATTTTTGTATGAATATGTATATTGCTTCGGATATCATTTACCTATGTTAGGACAATTGGGGTTAGTTTAGGGATTGGACCTCTTATGGACCCATCACCTTGGGGGATTGGATTCCAAACCTCCCTCAACAGAGGCAACACCCCACCACTGGTGTAAGAGGCAGGGTGTTAAACAAAGTTGAACTTGACTTGTTTAAATATTCGAGCTCGAATAAAAGCTTAGCTTTGATTCATTTGAGCCTATTATGTCAGCTTGAGATTGGCTCAAATGAACTGAGTCAAGCCGATCAGCTAGCTCGGCTTGAGTGGTGAATTAACGGGTATATTTGAGAGACCAAACCCGCTTGTTGTTTGAACGGCCCTGTCGACCCGAATCCAATGGTTGCAATTTCTGACATTTTATAAGCCAATATCAAGCCGTCCATCGAAAATACTGATTGATCACCTCACAGCAGTGATCAGTCAAAGTGTTTTACTTTACATTATCGGAGAGTCACGAAGTAGCAAAATAATATGTTGCGCAAACCCACATATTATCACATCCCTTAACAGCATATTTCAGAAACTTCTCTCACAGAAACCTGTAAATGAAGAGAGATGAATGAGGAAGAGATCGAAGATGAATTTCCCTGCTCTTCACTCGCCGTCGATTCAATCATTCGTGTTGGAACAGTAATTATTTTTCTATTTTATTTATTATATATTTTATATATTCATGTATTATTATTTATCATACAAATGATTTTCTTTTTCTTCAGGCGGGATTGATCTGGGGTTTGTGTATAGGTCCTTATGATGCTCACAAAAGAGGTAAAAATTTGAAATCCCTTTATTTTCAATGAGTCCAACGGTTCTGAATTTGAATTTCTGCCATAAACTATTCAGCTGAAATAATCTTGCAATTTTCTAATTAACACCCAAATTTCAGCTATAAACTAGTAATCTGTATTTGATTTCATTTTATTTTTTTTAAAATTTAGGCCTTACAGGTATCGCTCGCGCTTCGTTTGTGGTACTACTCTTTATAGTTTATAGTTATACTTCACAAGAATGTGTTTGATTACTTTGAAAACTTTTGTTAACTTAATCTGATGGATACATTATTTTAATCTGACCTGCACAGGCTAAGTTGGTTGGTACATTCGGCCTACACTGCGGTAATTCAATCATTTTTTGCTTTATGGTAGATGTCTAATTGTCGAGAGCTGCATCATTTTTAATTCAGTTTGTTGTTGTTGCTTGTAATTTGGATTTGGGGTTCATGTATTGATCACAGATTGTAGTTGGAGGGTAGTGAATTAATTGTTTTTGAGAGAAATTAATCAGAGTTCGGAAGAAGCATCATATATATTCTTAAGTGAAATCAATTTGGGTTAACCCGCAGGGGTAGCTCAGTTGGTTCGGGTCTTGGGAGAGATCCCTCAGCTCTCGAGTTCAACTCCTACTGGGCTTACCCAATGCACGTAGTTTGCGGGTGATTGCGTGCATCCGAAGGTGTCCCCTGTTACCCAAAAAAAAATCAATTTGGGTTACTAAAAATGAATATTCCTATCAATTTTTTGGTTTATATTGGAGTCTCAGTTTAATTACTTATTCTGTTTAAATCTTGTAATATGCACTTTTTTTTTTAAAAAATATCCAGGGCTTGTTGGTGGAGTCTTTTCTATTACACGCTGTGAGATTCAAAAATACCGAAGGCGGAAGGATTGGGTTAGCTTTTTTATCTTCCCTTTACATACTTTTTACTATTATTATTATCATTTACTTTTTCTGTTAACAATGGTGCAAAGTTTTAGGTACTTATGCTATCTTTGTTAAAGAACTGAAACGCAGCAAAGAACATGATCAGTATAAGTTCAGTTGCGATCCCTTGATAATTCAAATACATCTTTAGGCATAAACCATGTTTTTTTACGTAGAAAAGCTGAATATTCATATAATTACACAAGTTTAGGGTGAACCATTTTTTAAAAAACATAAACCAGGTCTTGGTGCTGCCTAATTTTTTGTGAAAACTTGGTAGTTCATGCTGAAAAATTATTGTATATCCAGATACCTGAGAATGAAATATAGTTCTGTTATGTATTCTACATCCTGCTTTGGTTTTCTTGGAAGTCGGAACCTAATGGTTTCTGTCCAAGAAATTTTTTTGTCTTCCAATTCTGCCCCTGAGAGACTAGATTTTTTGTTGACAGCTGAATTTGTTGTTGTACAAGGCCAAGAATATGTTATGTACTTTTTTCTCTTCCCAAATAAAAAGGAGAAATTAAATGAGAAGGGGATAAAATTAGATCTCATTAAAGGGAGATCCACACCTTTTGGGTTCATTCAAGAGAGTCCGACACCTCCCAAATCTCTCTTTCGAAAGAAACTCATCTTAATTCATTCCTCCTCAAAATAAAGGATTACAATTCTTAAATAGACACAGAAGTAAGTTATAAAACTTTCCACTAAAATAAACCACTCCTAATAACTACCCATTTACAACACTCATTAAACCCACTAGATTAGCACATAACAGAATAATATGTATTTTTTATGGTTTTCCCCATCCACTTTGTCACTAGATGAGATGCCACAACAGATCTGCAGGCTATTATATTCACCAAATATATGTGCTCAACTGCTCATGTTAGGGGGCGTTTGGAGACGTAGTGAATTCATTTGCAAATTGTTTCATTTTATAGCGCTTTGTTTTAAATATAAGAAATTACAAAACAGTCTTATTTGATCTGTAGTTTAAATTAACTGATATTGTTTCACCAGAACTCTGAACTGACCCACGATCTACATGATCACAATCTTTAGATCCATTGATGTCGTAACTTCAGTGGAGCTGTAGTTAAAAGATAAAATGAGTTCATTTCATCTTTTATTAAGCTTAAACACAAAACACTCTAAATATAAATCATTTTGCAAAGGACTTTATTTAAGTGTCCAAATGCCTCCTTAATATATCTGGCAGGCTCTTGTCTAATTTTCTTTTACTCACTAGGAAAATGAAATGACAAGATCTGCAGGACAGAAGACTTGTAGCTTGTTTCCCTCACTTTGGAGGGAGTTTATTAGATTTCCTGCCAAGTTAATATGCTTGAATGGTTAACAATTAACAGATGAGTCAGTGTATGGGTACTCCCAAATCCTGACCGTATGTGGCGAACGACCAAGGGTCAGGAGTTGGTTTGGCTTATTTTGTCTTTTTAATGCCACATTAGCTCTAATCTTGACCCCTTAGTAATTGAATTAAAGGTTTAGGATTTGGGAGTATATTTGGGGGTGCCCATAGACTTACACATCACAGATACTATCTTTACGGTGTTCACTGCTGTCCAAAACTTCCATGGTCCTATATAGTATAGGAGCATGAACCTAGCTTGCCAAGACAGAGATGCAATGTCCAGCTATTTTTTTTCAAATGTATGTTCAGCTTTTTAGTGCTAGACGAAACATAGGAATGCAATGCAATTGATGACATCTTGTTATGTTAGGAACTAGGCAGTAGGCACACGTGTGCACAAAGTAGATGGGGTTTGATGCAGGAGCTAAATGCCGCAAAGAAGAAACCCAAAAAAGTTAAGATTTTGTATTTTATACTCCACATAGACCTACCTGGTCCAACTCAACCAATCGCATGGCATGGGTCGCCAACTCAAAGTGCAGCTGAATCAGCATATCAATCAGCTTTCTAACCTGAGAGAAAATTGAGTTCTCTTAAATCAGTGGCAATTGCATAAATTTTGTTGTTTTAATGTTTTGGGTTTGGAATCCTTAGATTTTACTATAATAGTAAATTTTGGATTACATTATACAATAAGTTTTGGGTTGAGTTATTAGAAGTCTTTTGTTAGGAAGTTTTATTTGATTTAGAAGTTGCATATTCTCTTTATTGTTGCTTTAGAGAATAAGCAGGGACGGCCCATCCATTAAGCCATCAAAGCTTTTGCTTTAAGCCAATTAAAAAAAAATTAAAAAATAAAATTAAAAAGGTCCCATTTAGATTATTAAAAAAAATAAAAGGCCCATTTAGAATATTAAAAAGGCCCTATTTATAGTTAATTTTTTTTAATAATATTTTAAAAAAAAGCCCCATTTAAAATTTTCGCTTTAGGCCTTCAAATGGCATGGGCCGGCCCTGAGAATAAGCATTGGAATAGGAGTTTCTAAGGTGCAATTAGAATAGACTAGGAAAGTTGATTTTATCATCTATATATATATATATCCTTTGGTTAGAGTTTTTTAGTATGTTAGAAGAATTGTTTTGAAGATTGAAGCTTAATAAGAGGTACTTATTGAGTTTTCCAAGCTGCTGAAGCTGGTTCAGATATTGAAGATATTTTGATTGCTTTCAATCATTATTGTTGCTGGTTTTTGGTTTAAACCTTGAAGAATTCAAGCTGGACAAAACTCTAATCAAGGAGTTAATTGAGTTAGGAGAAAGACAGCTTAATCTCAAGTTTTATAGCTTCCGCCCCTTACTATTGACCATGCCTCATAATCTGAAATCATTATTTGGTTCAGGTTTGATCTCTTGTGATTATACTTCATTATTTGGAAATTTTAGCATTATTTTATTGTTGATTTTTTTGCATTAAACCCTAGATTTGAGACTCAACTATTTTATGAATCGTTTGATATTTAGAAGTATGTATATAGTGCTTCTTGAGTTCCCATAGATAGATTCCTCTACCAAACACACTCAAGCAGTTTTGATTTTATTCATCTAAATACCCTATATAGATGTTATTTTGACAGATTGAGCCAAAGTCCTGTCCTGGACTTAAACTGAATTTTACAGCTTTTTATGAATTCCAGTTACATTGTTTTTCCTTCAGTCTAACTCAATTTTGACGGAAAATGGTTTTTTTTTTATAGACTTGGATAATTACAATGACCATAATGAAGATAGACTGTAGAAAACTCCTAATCTATTCAAGATATCTATTTAAGATTGTGATAGAGATACATTGAGAATATGGTGTATCTTGTCACTTTATTATGGGAGATATTGATTCCCTAATACTTCCCCTTAAATACATGAGGATCGAGATCTTCATGAGTTTGCCACAACATAAGTACTCCTCGCCGTAGTTGATGTCTTCCAAAGGTGAATACGTTATTGCATGCTGTTGGATCTGTTGCCATACTTGCTCCGGATGTGGATGTATAGAGGTGAGTGAAGAAGAGGGCTTCTGATGGGCCAGAGATGGGGACCTCCAATGGGCCAAGGATTGGGAGCATCTATGGGCTTAATGGAAATAGCTTCCACAGTAGCTAGAAGCCTAGAACTCTATAGCCTATAGGCCTAATATAGTGCAAATTGCCTCGTTGGGCTAAAAATGAGTGGCCTCTTGGGCCAAGGAGACCGGCCTCTATGGGTTGCAATTGTGCCTCATATCACTCTTCTAGACTTATGAACCCAAAACATGATGATATAGGTATATGTGAGGATATCAAATCTCAATAAATGAAAAGAGAGAAGCCTACTGTAACAAATGGGGTGGGTTTTAAAAGGGAGAAAGAGAGAGAAAGAGGGAAGGTAAGACAATTTTCCAATGTCAATGGCAACAGTTGGTGGGTGAAATAGCAAGCTAATGAGGACAGCTTCTTCTGTGTACACTGTACAGGATGGTGGCGGTCCTCTTCAGGAGAGACTTGACCTTGAGCAGTGGCAGTGGAGATACGACACAAACCATAGAAATAAACTAGTCTTGAATAGCGAGAAATAAAGATCGGGGTTTAGACCTGGAAGGAGGTGGTGCAACCCGCCGGAAAAACAAGATAAAGGAGAAGACCATCAAAACAGGTGGATCTTCCGCTCTAATACGATGATAGAAATTGGTTTAATTTATAGACTTTGATAATTACAATGACCCTAATCAAGGATTTAAATAGACTGTAGAAAACTCCTAGTCTAGAAAGATAATATAAAGATAATCCTAATTTATTCAAGATATCTATCTAAGATTATGAATTGTGATAGAGATACACTGGGAATGATATAGCATCTCTTCACTTTATTACAAGAAATATTAATTCCTTAATAAATTTGACCTTAGACAGATTTCTGAACCCTAGAACCTAATCCAATACATTCTATTGTTGTTCTAGATCAGTTTTATTTTGTCAGTTTCTAATTTCAAGTAGAAAATTATAAAAATACCCTTGTTGGCTGAAGTTTGCAAATTGGGGATTGAGTAAGTTTGAATCCTACTTAGAAAAGGTAACTGCTTCCACATTTGTATCAGTATTACATCTAGTAAGAGTTTGTCTTATGATTTTTTTGGTGACAGCTATGCATTCCACAAATTAATTATGTGCTGATGTGTACCGTGATTAAATTCTTCTTGAAGAGGGGAAAGTTAGAAGAACACAATGAAATTTGGTAATTTATATTCATATTTGAAGAAAAAGAAACAGGGGTTATTGTTTGGAAGAATCTTGTCAGATTTGAGTGGTTTGTGGTTAGATCCACAAAAGAAAAGAGGAACATGGAAAACAAGCGATGGACTAAAAGATTGGGAACTAAGCATTTGGAACCCATCAAATGGACTCCAATCTTACATGGCAGGGCACAGGGATTAATGGCGAAACTTCTTTCCATCCAGTCCTGACGTGAATATTCTTCTTAATGTTTTTGGTGCAAATCTAGGACACGTAAGACGGTAGGAGTACATAGGTCATTTGTAGGATGGTTATTACAAAATACACTAGTTTAAAGCCTTCTTTCTTTCTGTCTTTTTTGGCATATTTTTTTACCTGCTTATGAACATCCCAAAGCTCTCTTTTACAGGTGAATGTTTCAATTGCGGGTGCTGTCGCTGGGGCAGCTATTGCTACCAGGACTCGAAGCTGGAAGCAGGTCTTCGGGATGGCAGCCTTCATGTCCGCCTTCTGCACTGCTGCTGACTATTCGAAAACAATCTGATACATCTCTATATGTAAACCATAGGTGCACAAGCAACTGAGCAAGTCGATCCTCACCCTTCTAATTTCTTTGTGTATCAGCCATCCATTTATACATCTCTCATTTCATTTTTTGTGATTCCTTAGTAACTATATGAAATGGTAGATCTTAACTTTTTTGTTTCTTTTGCACATGCATCTCTTTTCCTTTTATGAATTTTGTTCATCTAAAATATATTAGAAACTTGAAGTTGACCTGTGGCTCCAAAATATGGTGGCACAGTTCAGATTCAGTAGGAAAGAGTCTGAATGGGTCGGTGCGGACACCGAAGGGACTAGTCCTTGCCTCGAAGGGTTTGGGACACCCTCCGAATCAAAGAGGGTCTGGCTTTAGCTTGGCTTGTGTAGCATTTGAGCTCAAAATAAAAGTTTGGCTTGATTCATTCAAGCCTGAAATGTCGGCTTGAGCTTGACTCAAACGAGCTGAGTTGAGCCAACAAGCTAGCTTGGCTTGAGTGCAGCCCTAGGTGGCTCCATGATGCAGTAGCATTTTCACGGGGTCGTCCCGCTACTTGGTGGTGCCCCCGTAGGTGGGGCACAGTTGAGGGTCTCGGCCGATTTGCTTGCCTGCTATTATGATAAAGGGATTTAATCGACCCTTCCCATTAGTAGTGGCTTTTCGGATTGATGGGTTGTTGGTCCTTGCATCACTCCCGCACCTATGTATGTGTGCGACTTCGAGATTACAATATGAAGCAGGCAATGCAAGAACCAACAGATTGGATTGCAAACATACCCTTTAGGTTAAGTAGGAGTGAGGTTGATCTGATAACTTTCCTAGTCAATTCCCCAAGGTTGTGTATGAGAATTGAAACTGGGCACAGAGACTATGCAACATCATCTACTTCTTTTGCTCTGGGCTAGGGGTGCCAACGAGCCGAGCTCAGGCTCTCAGCTCGTTGGATTTTTGATGTTGCTCAGGCTCGGCTCAAGCTCGAGCTCGAAAAGGTCAGTTCGGGCTCGGCTCGTCCACAAATCATTGAGCTCGAGCCGGCTCCTTAAGTTCTAATTTTTTTTAAAAAAAATAGTATAGTAGGTACGATATTATCAGTAAAATGGTGGGGTACAAAGAAAATTGGAAGATAAAATAATGTTTTCACTAACTTGATGATCATTTAATGTTCTTAATTAAAAAAATTTATTTCATTTTCTTACTTTTAATCAATATTGGGGGTATAACTGTACATGGGTATTAATTAAATTAGTCGAGTCGAGCTGAGCTACCTCTTACTCGAGCTTGGCTCATTATCTAAACGAGCTCACTCACTTGGCTCGGCTCAGCTCAACTCGATGATCTTTTTAATCCTGCTCAAGCTCGGCTCATTAACAGCCCTACTCTAGGCACACAGACTATGCAACATCATCTACTTCTTTGCCAGAGCAAAAGATGCCTTGTTACAAATTTGTTGACCTTATGTTGCTCTAGGACCCGTTTGGTTAATCAGTTAGTTGATTAATAAAATGGTCATATTAAGTTGGGGGGTGAGTGGTTTCTCATGACGGATCACACGCCTTGTTTGATCGGAGGGATAACGTTTTGAAAAATAAATGTTTCTCCAAAAAATTTCTGAAATTTTTTTAAGGAATTTTTTTTTATCGAATATTAAAGTATTTAAGTAGAGAATTATTTACATGCAGCATTCTAAACACAAAAATTGATGTGACTGCCGCTTGCTCCAATGGTAGGGTGTGGCCTCTTCTACGAGAGGTCATAAGATTGAATCTCTTACGTGATGTCTTGCAAAAGTGTTATTTCCCGTCAACGACTAACCAATTATTGATACTAACAATAAATGATACCACCAACAGAGCTTAAATTAAAGCTTCTTACAAACAACCCCATTGGAAGTTTCTCTCTTGCTCGATCCTAATCCCTAGCTCGAGGGATGGGTGATCTCGTCCTGCAAGAAAATGTCAGGAAATGGCTTATTTGCTGTCTCTTTTAAGGTTTGAAGATGAGAAACAGGAATGGGCAATTTGATCTTTCCATTACAAAAAATTGAGATCGAATCACGACAATCGTGATTGAACTCAAGCAGATTTCAATCGCACTCTAAAGTCAACATGTGTCATTGGATCTTAATCATGGTTAATAGGGGTTAAAAAGGACACGTGTTGATCTGTGGGTGCATTGACCTCTTCAATCACGATTGGATGTGATGGGTCTCCAAACAACTTGATGGCGAGGCAGTTGTAAGTCAATTTCAAGCTCAATTGGATCTCCAAACAACTTGATGGCGAGGCAGTTGTAAGTCAATTTCAAGCTCTCAGGGAGCTCAGAGCCAATATTTCTGTAAAGAAGAAGACAGTTGAATTTTTTTTATATTTAATGATAATTTTTTCAAGGAGTCAAATCCTCTATGATGATAACCGGATTTGACAAATCCAGTTATCACCCCTGGAGGTTGCCACGTGTCTCCTTTGACACCCTTAACCGTGGGTAAGGTTCACCCACCCATTTTTGGTTTTAAATATTAATTATTTTTTTAAAATTAAAAAACTGTTTTTAAAGTTTTTTTAATATTAAAAACAGTTTTTTAATTTTAAGAAAAGAATTAATATTTTAAAAAAAAGGTGGGTGAACCCTAGGGGTGGGTGAACCTTACCCATGATTAAAGGGTGTCAAAGGAGACACATGGTGACCTCTAGGGGTGATAACCGGATTTGCCAAATCCGGCTATCACCGGAGATGATTTGGCTCCTTTTTTTCAAATTAACATTATTGGCCGATCAGAGTCATCAGACCAAAAGTCTAGGAATGCTCAGCATGGCACGATTATCGATGTTATATCAGTGGATAACGTCTTGACACGTGTTCTCATGGGTGTGCAGTGTCCAGTGGACACGACCAGTCAGCCGGGAAATTACTTTAAAAGTTTAAAACTGTTTAAATTACTTTTTTAATTTAAAAAAATTAATTAATATTTTAAAAAAAAAACACAAGGATTGATGGGTGAACCATAGGGGTGGGTGAACCTTACCCACGGTTAAGGGTTGTCAAAGGAGACACATGGCGATAGGGGGCAGGGCTAAGATTTTCTTGTAGGGGCCTAACAATGATGGTACGCGCCCAAATTTTTTTTTTTTGGCCAAGTTCATGATACATCGTCTCTGTTAGTATCCGTTTTGTAAAAAAAAATCATTTTTTCTCAAAAATTCGGGAAGCTAGAGCTCCCCGTCCTCTGGCTCCGCCCCTTTCCCCGCTACACCCTTATTATTTGCTAAAGTAAAAAAAAAAAATTTAATTTAAAAGGGACTGAGGCTCCCCCTGGCCCATGTGCCCACGTGCGTGGCGACCTCTAGGGTGATATCCGGATTTGACTTCCCATCAAAATGGGATTTGACTTCCCATCAAAATTTAGTTTATGTCAGGACGTAAAAGATGACTCTGGATCTGCTCCAATGAAAATCTATTAATAGCAACATGCAATTCCACTAACCCTATAATGGTCGATATCCGTATAACCACACCAAAAAAAAAAAAAGTGCATTGTTGGGTAAACCTAATAAAGATATATATATATTTTTTTTTAAGTACCCCAATAAAGATTTTAGTGCCTTGTGGAGTTGTTGTGTTAACCAAAAACAGTGTTAGTGTTAGTCCTTCATCGGTAGTTTACTACCATCCACTATGCCTCATAAAGTTATAATACTGCTACGGCCGGTATCTGTTTTGAGGTACCTGTGGTATGAAGCTTGATGGGGTTTGTGTGGCTGTATGTGTGAGTGTGTGAGTTTTCCTTCTGTTTCCTGCAGCTCACCTTGTTGTTAACGAAAAAAATAAAGATTTTAGAAAAGGGAAATATTTGGTGGACTGCACATTAGGCTATCTTAGTTGAATGTTGGTCTTCATTGGTCTAAGTTCCTGTTTTTAACACTCACTAATTATGATTAAAATTTACTCATCCTAGCAATCAATAATTTAACCTTAGTTTTAAAAAAGTAATCTTAAATTGATTAAGCTTAACCGCAATTAAAAGGGGACAAAATGGAAATGCATGCAATTAGGTAGCCAAATGTGGGGTCGACTAATCACTGCTCTTTAGAAAACACAATGAAATGAGATAGGATCACAGTCAATCGCAATTGAACTTGGGGAGAGTTCAATTGCATCCACAAGTCAACATGTGTCCCTTTTAACTATTATTAATTGTGGTTAAGATTTACTAATCCGGTTCAACAATCCAACTTTGATTTTTAGACAGAAAAAAAAAAAACATTAACCCTAAGGGTTAAAAATTCTTAATTAGAATTACGAGTTTTTTAATATATATATTTTTTCTTTCTAAAAACCAATATTAGATTATTAAACTCTAAAGGATAGTGGATCTTAACCATAATTAAGTGGGGTTAACAAAGACAAGTGTTGACATCTATGAATGTGATTGATCTCTCCCGAATTCAATCATGATTGACTGTGATTCGATATCCTCTAAAATGGTCTACTTTTTTAGTCACAAAATGCGACATGTTTTTGAGATTAACTATGAGGAGTTTGTTGATCTCCTCTAAAATGATCTACTTTTCTGATCACAAAATGTGACATGTGTTTAATATATCCTCTCCCTTTGGCTTATAAGGCTCATTTCTCTTTACAAGAGACAAGAGGTAGGTTATTTTGTAAAGATGTGTTGGACCCGAGTCCCATAAGCCTATGTGTGTGTTGACTTACGGTGTGTCAGTGTATGTTTATCATTTATCAAAATAATGTTACAAATGCAGGACTTTTTTTTTTTTGGAGATTAATTACGAACATGACTTTTGGTTGAGGAGCCAATTGGAGTAACTGAAAAATATACCTTTATAAGGGTAGCTTAAAATTTTCAAAGAGAAGGTTAGCTTGTTGAACTCCTGCCTAAAGGCAAATTTTCATAGTACTCGGACCAAAAAGCATATTCTTTAGTTACTCCGGTTGGTTTTTCCTCAATCGGAGCTCATGTTCATAGTTAATGTCATTTTTTCCCTTTATTAATTTTTTAGTTAGGTTTGCATGAATAAGAGTTACAAAAATGCTATCCTTAGTTGCAGTCTTCCAAAGATGCGGTGGTGGCAACAAATACCAAACCATCCCCTGTTATATGATAGCAACACCATGTGTTGTGCTCATCTTCCGACTGAGGAATTTTTTTGAATAAGTGCACTTGGGGCTGGCACTCCTCTAAGAGTTTATGTTGATCTAATTAAAACCAGGAAACGTAATAAAAAGACTAATAAAATATATGATATCAATTCATCCCATAGCCACAGCAGTACATTCCCCTATTTGAAGAAAGTTGAATAAAAGTTTTAAAATCCGTAAAATAATGGACTTAGAGTACTGTCTCGGCCTTGACCCAAAAAAAAAGCTTTATCCTACTAATAATGACAACCAAAAAAATAAAAGTCTCCCATGGCCTTTGAGATCGAATCACAGCCAATTGCGATTGAAACCTCCCTTGGGTTCAATCGCACCAACACGTTTCCCTTCTAACCCCAATTGAAAATTAACAGTGGTTAATATTTATTGATCCTTAAGGTTCAACAATCTAACATTCTCTTTTTAGGGGGAAAAAAGCAACATTAGGGTTAAAATTTTAAAAAAATTTTAACCCAGGGGTTAAATTTAATTAAAAAAATTATTTCTAAAAACCTTGTTGAAGCCTAAGAGTTAGTAAATCTTAACCACAGTTAATTGAGTTTAAAAATGTTAACGTGTTTGACCAGTGGGTACGATTGAACTCTCCCCGAAATCAATCGTGATTGGCTCTGGGCCATTGTTCATTAGTCTCTACCGGCCGGAAAGCGTACAGTAAGTATCTTAGAGGATCTGGAGTCATAAAAATGATAGGAATGGATTGTATCTATATCTGGATTTCGGGATCCGACGCGTGTACAGCCTTTCCGTCTTTTCAAATCCAAACAAGACTTCCATTTTCCCCTCTCTCTCTCTCTACTTTCCTTTCTCTCTCTTTTTTTTTTTCTATGATTCAAAGCTCCTTCTTCTTCTCCTCCTCATTCGGTTACATCTAATAGTCATCTCTCTTTCTCTCTCTCGTTTTTGAGGTAAGTGGGGCTTATTTATTATTTACAGATCTAGCATTTTGAGTTTCTAAAGTAAATCAATGGGTTTGAGTTTCTCTCTCTTATATATATATATATATATTTTTTTTTTATTTTTTGGGTTGTTTTGTTATTCTAATGGTGGCAGAGTTTTGGGGTGATATCCAAAAAAAGAGAAAAGTAAAAAGAAGAAAGAAAAGAGAGAAGAGTTTTGGGATGATTTTGATGTGTGACTGAGATAGTTTTGCAGATACAGAAATGGAGGTGGAGTATCAGGAGGTGAGTTTGGTCACCCTTTTGCTACTTTTTTAGTTCTCAAATGAGATTGAATTGCTGAAGTTTTTTTTTATTTTTTTTCATGTGGGAAATGGTTAAAAGGAATATATAAGGAGTTCAAGAGGAGTTCAGCTCTTTACTTGCAGATGGTTGCCTTTCTCTTCTCCAAAGGCCCTTGTTTTTCTTTGCCATGGTCGCTCTCTCTCTCTCTCTCTCTCTCTCTCTCTTCATTTCATTGAATCCCTGTGATTATTTATTGAATAATGGTTTTTGCAGGGTATGGCATGGAATGCAGCAGTTTCATGAAAGGTAATAAATGTAACCCTTAAACAATAAATTTATTTATTTATTTTCCTTGTTTTTAAGATGTGAATTTGTTGAATAAAATCATAAATCAACCCAAATCTTTTGAGAAATAGTTAACGTACCCATTAAATCCATTTAAAAACCTGAATCTCATTGGTCCATCACAGTTAGAACTAGATCAATAAGGTCCGGTTTGATTTCATAGATACGGTTATCATTGCTCAATCTCTTTTTTTTTTCTTCTTCCTTGCTTTATCAGTCAAATCAGTCATGATTCATGAATCAATGAAATGCAATTTTTATTATATTCTTCTGTATGCTCTTTATGCATTGGGGGGTATTTATTTTATTGCTAGCACCATCTGCCTTTGCATTAAATTCAATACCCATCTTTCACTTTTCTTGAGAAATGATATCCTCTTCTTATCATGTCTTCTCCTGTCTTAATTTTGCTTTTAATGAATGGAATTTTTGAATGGGGTCAGCTTCATGTGATAGTGAACATGTGCACCAATAATTAAAGGGTAGAGATTAAAAACACTCGATCCTACGTATTACGTACTATCAAGTGTGTGACCGTTGGATATTAGAAGTCCTTAAGATTTGTGCAAAAGTGAAAAGCTTAGCCGTCTAAGCCGGCTCAAGCACAAAGCAAACTTTCCTTAGACCTTTTTAGCCGTACCATGCTTCTCTCTCCTCAACGACAATAACTCCTTCCGAGACCGCATCAGTCAATTGCGATTGAACTTTATCCGAGTTCAATCACACTCACAAGTCCGTGTCCCTTTTAATCTATATTAACTGTGGTTTAGATTCACTAACTCATATAATTCAACCATCTAATCTTATTTGTAAGAAAAAATATTAACCTTGTGAGTATTAGAGTTATTTAAAAAATAATAATCTAAAATATAATGTTAGATTGTTGAATCCCAAGGATTAAGAAATTTTAACCACATTTAATATTCCTAACTTGAGGAGGGTTCCATCGTTATTGACTGTGATCTAGTGGAATCCTCTTAATCAATCCACTTTATAATCTCAACATTCAAACCATAATTTCTCCTTAATTTCTATAATCATTTACTACTAAAAAAAAAACTAACATTCAAACCGAATAATCTCAACAACTCAACCCCTTCTTTATCGACCATGAAAAATCTCAATGTTTATACTAAAAGTTGATTCTTTTTGAAGAAAGAGTTCTGAGAAGGTCCTCTTCTAAGTTGACTGCAGTGTCCTGTGTCTCTTCTAACACTTCTGTAATCATGTAAGCTTAATTAAATTAAAATTAATAATTTTGTTTTTTGGATTTTTATAAACTATGATTAGATTGCTTAATCCTAAGGAGGAGATTCCTATGTCAACTTCTAAGCTGACCCTGAGTCCATTTTTCATTTCCCTTAAAGAAATAAGGAAAAAAATAAAATTCTAGAGCCCTACTTTTTCGATTATGAAATATTAAATCAAGAAAAAATAATAATAATAACCTTACGCCTTTGTATAATGTATACTCCCGGAGTGAATTATATTGACAGAGAACAGTACCGTAAGTAATTCCAAAAGTTGTCCAGGAAAAAAGAGAGAAGCATGGTACGGCCAAAAAAAGAGACGATCTCAAACAATAAAGGAAAATAATCACCTCCTCCGTAGGTGACGCGTGGAGGGGAGTCTTGGGTCCCCTTTTCATGCCATGTGTCCCCCTTTAAACTTCCTTTAACTGTGGTTAAGGTTTACTAACCCCTTTGGTTCACCTATCTACTCTTTGTTTTTAGAAAAATAAAATATAAAAATTTAACTGCAGGGTTAAAAATTAACCCGAGTCATGGCAGGGCAGCTCTGTGAGAATGAGGAGCAATAGTACGCTCCTCGCGCCCGTGTAGCGAACTATTGCTCAAGAATAAAAAAGTAAGTGTGCTTTGTGCTTTGTGCTTGAGCCGGCTTAGATGACTAAGCTTTAAGGAACGTGTCTCTTTTCACTTTTGCACAGATCTTGAGGTCTCTTACTATCCAACGGTCACGCATACTCGATAGTATGTACAATCGAGTGTTTTTAATCACTTCCCATTATTAAATACCAAATTATGGTTCTTCTCTTTTCAGGATGTGTGGTCAAGCCACGACTTTCTTATTAAGGGATCAGGATGTGTGGTCAAGCCACGACTTTCTTATTTTGCTAGAAGTTAGCTAATTACCAAAAGATGTGGGCCATATTGTTTGGTTTGTTTTGCAAACGAACAAACTTCTATTAAATTATAGACACCCACTGATGTTTGAATCTGACATTTTCTTAGTCATACAAATAATTGTATACTAGAAGTCAGAACCAGTAAGTTATAAATTTAAAATACTAGAAGTCAGAACCAGCAAGTTATCAATTTAAAACACTTTTAAACTTTCACGCCATGGTTGCTTGCTGGCTTAACAGCCCTTTGCTAGTAGGGGCGGAGCTTGAAGAAGCGTGCCCCAAAACTAATTAGGGCGCTAGCCTAGCTCTTTGAAATTGATATCTTTCCCTTGATGAGCCCCAATTAATGTGTGGGGGGCCATCAAGATTATTCAAGCCAAGCTCAAGTCTGAACATTAAAGTTCAAATGGAGCTTGGCTCAAGCCAAGTTCCAGCATGTTCAAACTTCAAACCAAGCTCGACTCAACTCAGCTCAATACAGATTTTTGAGCTCTTATCTTGGGAAAATAAGTTTTTTTGGGCTGATGGGTCGGATCAGATATTGCAACCACTATATCCAATCAATGCATGGACATACATAGGGATGGCAATGGGCCCATTATGGGCTTGAATTTTAGCGATTTTGAAGAGGTCCAAAGACGAAACATAAGTTTGAAGCCCGAACTCGGCCCAATTGCCACCCCTAGATATTGGTCTCCCACTAATGATATTTGATATGTTTTGATGGGTTAGGATGTGGGACAAGACTGGCATGCGCAGGATACGGTGTGATCGGGATCGATTACGAAGGACACGGACAGTCGAGAGGAGCCCGATGTTACATCAAGAAGTTTGATAACATAGTTAACGACTGCAACAACTTCTTCAAATCTGTCTGCGGTAAGCAACGGCGATTAGCCCTTCATCACAGTTGCATCTGCATTGCCCATAATACACCACTTTCTGATTTTGCTTGATTATCAGAGCTTGAAGAGTACAGAAACAAGAGCAGGTTTTTGTATGGAGAGTCTATGGGAGGAGCAGTGGCCCTACTACTTCACAAAATGGACCCCACTTTCTGGAATGGAGCGGTTCTCGTTGCACCCATGTGCAAGGTATTATATCACTGCACCCATGTAATTGTTGATACGGTAGTAAAGTTGATGTTAAAAGGGGTGGGACCATGGTAACAAACTTACAACAAGAAATCAAGCTTTTGTTACATAGAGCCCCACTCTTGGAATAATGTTGGATAAAATGTCAAAAATGCCCTTAATTGCAGATATCAGAGAAGGTGAAGCCGCACCCGGTGGTTGTCAACATATTGACCCGAGTGGAAGAGATTATACCCAAATGGAAGATCGTCCCTACCAAGGACGTCATTGATTCCGCCTTCAAGGACCCTGTCAAGCGAGAGGAGGTAAGGTGTTCCCACTCGGCCACTCTCAAATGTTCCCCCCCCCCCCCCCCCCCCCCCCCCCCCGCGCAATCGGATCGAGAATCCCATTCAAATCCGGTTAGACCAAATCCTAATTTATAGATCTGTGAAATAGGATACAGACCTACGATCTTGAATTATAATCGGATTCAAAGATTCAATTCGATTATATAACAATAATAATAATATTTATATTATTTTACAAATATATTACAGTATTGACTATTATGTACCAAACTTTTTAATTTTTAAAATTAAATATTAATTTCAATTGAAACAAATTTGAATCTTGAATAAATAATCAGATTCCATCGAATTCAAGTTGGGCAATTCAGTAAAATCTAACATCGGATCAAATTTCGAATATGTTAGATTTTCAATTGAATCAAATTCGAATATAATAAAATCTGGTCTTCAGGGAGCCTGCCAAAAGGGTTTTCGAGTTGGGTTAAATGGTCAATCTGATAACTATTTAGATCGGAAAGAAGAGACATTTCAGTAATTTCATGTGTGTTGCTGGGCAGATTCGGAACAACAAGTTGATATATCAAGACAAGCCTAGGCTGAAAACAGCGTTGGAAATGCTGAGAACGAGCATTAGCCTCGAGGACAGCTTAAGCGAGGTTGGTTTTATCTAAATAATTACTGTTTGGTGTTTTACCCAACTCCCTCCTCTAATCTAAATAACACAAAGAACTTCTACGTACCTTGCTGTTGTCTGCAGGTGACACTACCATTTTTCGTTTTGCACGGTGAGGCAGACACAGTAACAGACCCGGAAGTGAGCCGGGCGTTGTACGAGCGGGCCGGAAGTACAGACAAGACCATGAAGCTGTACCCAGGAATGTGGCATGGTTTAACATCTGGGGAGCCTGATAACAACATAGAGATTGTCTTTAGCGACATTGTAACTTGGCTCGAAAAGCACACCGGTGATGGAGATGCAGCCTCCACGACTTTCCTACCAGTTCACCGTTCCAACCATAACCTGAAACCCGTGGTGGTGGAAAACAGACGGCACAGAAACTATCTTTGTGGCTGGAAGGGACGGCGCATGCACCACCACTCTGCCATGTAGCCCAATCATGGTTACTCCGATCACCACCGCTTCTTCTTCATATTCTTCTCTATGTTTAAAGGTATAACAGAAAGAAATAAAAGTGTCAGGAATTGAACAGGAATACTGTAATTGCATTTTATATCAACTGAGTTGGTGCTTGGGGCTGTTTGAGAACCCTTATGAAAAACTATAAGCAACACAAGAAGATGACACAGTGCCGTTGCTGATATGTATTCAAAGTTTCAAACAGAAGTTTCTGACAGAGAAACCGCCATAATTTGGATTATCTAGACATGAAAAATACATTTCTCAGGCTAAGGTAAAAAACGAAAGCAAAAACAAAACCACCAAAATAAGCAACCAACCATGTTTTCTTCTCCACCTAACAAAAATTGTTCCCAACAGTTGCCTCTCCTCCCACATTTTTCTTCTCTTGTGTGATGTGTTACCAGTTTAGGTTTTCCCTTTCCTTCTTTAATCAGATGGGGCAGGGTGGGACATCAAGGGTGGTTCCGGCTTGAATCTGGCCCCACCCAATGAGGCGCCAGTGCTTCTCAACTCGCCGGCTGAGCGCTACCTTCTCCCCTTTGCTGGTGCAGACCGGAGAAGTGAGTTGCAGCTTGGCAAGATCATTCTTCACAGCAATTACTCGGGCCCCTGTTGACATGGACCCTATGTTCAACATCAGGATCTCTCCCTTTGTCAGCTTTGAGACTTTTCCCTGCCTCTCTGTGCCCTTAGTCCTCACTCCCAGAAGCCGCCTCAGCAGGAAGAAGTTCACCTGAAAAAGGTTTTACTAGTCATTGGCAATGATGGGCAGCAACACAACACTTGATAAAAGCAGACGACATTTTGTTCTGCATCTGAAGTCTAATGTTTAAACCCGGCTGCCCTTATTAATCAGGGGAAACCTGGCCGAGGCAATTCATTCATAGGATCAGCAACCTATTGCCATTGTATAAAGAAGAAATCTAGTACATATTTGCAGGTACATAAGGAGCCAAAATGGAGAAGCAATTGCGACCCAATATTCCATGGTCCAGTGACTCCAGTTTACTAGATCTGTTTGGGTCAAAGACCAGCCCGATTGGATGTTTACAACCATCCCATCTGTCAAGAGTGATACCACTACAGTATCCAGTTGGGCTTTTAGCGAAGGAGATAGACTAGATGGGGCCCATGAAGCGTTGGCCTAACTCCTGGTGCATACCATGTTTAACATTTGTATAAATACACCAAGCATGAGTGAATGCCAGGTAACCCTATTCTAGATCAAACTGGTAACAAGTAACTTGCAGATTCATCCGCTTACCTCAAGTTCAACAAATACTTCAGGGAGCGACCCAACCTCTCCCAGAACCTGCCCTACCAGCCTATCAGCACGTGTCAAAGTGGGGTCCATGGTGGTGCCAACCCCAATGAGGCCTCCGGGCACCGCAAATTGCAGCTCATTTTGCTCAGCATACAATGAAACTATTCTTGAATATATTGGTGTGCATCTGATGTTACCATTCTCATCTTTTACAACAATCCCAGGACGGACCTCGATGAATTGATTCACCTTCAAAACACCCTGCACGGCAAAAAATTGTTCAGTACTGATTCACAAAAATGGGATCTTTCCAAAAGACTGCACCTGTTATTAAGCATGATAGATACGCAGGGCTCAGAATTCAAGACAATCACGATCTTATCTGTACATGAGTGGTGCATGTAGGTGATCTTATCTGTGCACGGTAAACTTTTTTCTTCTTACACCATATGGTAGGTCAAACAAAATTTTCTTACACTGAAAATCCATCCTACTAGATGACTAATCATTCAACCCATTGGCTTTTCTCCAGAGATCATCCGATCAGGTGGATCGCTGGCATAGTAGATCTTCCAGGTGAAAACCCATCAAATATTGTGGGCCAACTTCCTCCATGTGTAGTACTTCACATATAAGTTAGTTTTTGCCTTTTTAAAGTTAACAAGAAACATACCCTGAGGATGCTTCCACCAGCAACCCCGCCCTTAATCTCATCAACCTCAGACCCAGGCTTATTCACATCAAAAGATCGGATTACAATCATATTCGGCGGTGAAATGAAGTTCCTCTCTGGAATGGGGATCCTTTTAACAATGTACTCGCACACGACATCAATATTATACTTTAACTGGGCAGAAATTGGTATCACTGGTGCACCATCAGCAACAGTTTTCTGGAAATTAAAAAAAAAAGTTCAAAAATTTAATTCAATGGAATGAAATGGTAAAACAAAACATTTACTTGTATCAGATAATTTTGTTTTTAGACAACTAAATACTTGTATCAGATAATGGTCCAAGACGATTGACCTGAATAAACTTCTGAATCGCTTCATGCTGGTTGATGGCTACATTTTCCTGAATAAGATCGACTTTGTTTTGAAGAATAATTATGTGTTCAAGGCGCATAATTTCAACAGCTGCCAAATGCTCAGAAGTCTGAGGTTGGGGGCAGCTCTCATTGGCAGCTATCAGAAGTAATGCTCCATCCATTATTGCAGCTCCATTGAGCATGGTAGCCATAAGAATATCATGACCCTATAAGAAAGGAAGAAAAAAAAAACGTAACAAAGCAGATTAGGGGGAAAAACACAGTAATGTCCACACAAGATTAACATGACAACAAAGGTATCCATGCTAATTTGCTACCGAAAAACCAAATGAGGTCTTTCTAATAAACTCAATGGTAAATATCTGTAACTTCTATGAGGAAGATTTACATTGTTCCATCTCTTATTATTTCCCATATCTTTGATTGAGTTACTTTCCAATCCATTGTTTTTCTATTGTTGGATTTTTGTGTGGCTGGAATTTGAAATCAGTCAATTATATGGAGTTTTCCACTATAATATATCAAATCATGCTTATTGCTTTATTCTTTTGTTCATAGTTTATGATAGATTGAGCTTCCAGCAAGGATTGAACTATAGGCTGTTTTGTTTGATATGCCATGTATGATATCCATGAAACTAGTTCTTATTTTGTCTTTTGGGGTATGGATGACCTGATTTATGTTCTTGTGATCAATGAATACATTTCATTTAGCAGTACATTAGGATGTATCGAATGGAAATGTTCATTTTTTGATTGTTTTGTTATTTCTGAATTTTCAACATAGTTTTTCAATTTCTTTAAAGATGTATTATAAGTCAGAATGAATCCTATGATTTACTATTTTAATCCCAACTTAAATTGAATCTACCCACTTACATCTCAGAGTATTTGAGGATGTCTCTTCTATTGTACCCCGGATTTGCGATTTGATTTGTATTTAACAATATGCATCTTCAAGCTTCAAAATTGAATTTGTATACAAATTGTGTACTAATACCCTCACTGTGTTATGGGTAGATTACGAGTTCCCCGAATTTTTCCATAACCTTCTTTCAGTTATTCAATGCTCGAAAAGTTTCTAATTACATAACATCCTTTTTTGGGGCTTACACCTTTAAAGTCCACCCTTCACCTCAAGAAACCCTTTAGGTCCATAAACCAATCAATGCTTTGTAAAGTATGATCATCCGACAAGACAAGCAGCTCAGTCAACATGTCTCGGTTCCATTAAAGAACTTCGACAAAAAGAGCTTCCAGCTACCAAAATGATTTAATAACTGATTACAATAAAATGAACAGCAAGAAAATTTTACAATTGTTCCACTAGAAGGAAGTTCACAATGCAGTTCAACAATTCACTTCCAATGATCGAATCAACAAGAAATTGGCATTGTCAAAGTAATCAACAACTATATTTTGCATGAAGATAAAGATCCAAAACCCTGGGATCATAACACAGCTCACAAAAGATTCCTAACATTAAACTTAGAAATAAGAAACTGGCAATTTTAAAGTAATCACCAACTATCTTCTACAAGAAACTAATGAATCCTAAAGCTTCGGTTCAGAATACCACTCATAAAAGATATTGACTATTGATTACATCTATATCACATCGACAATCATTACACTGTACGTAAACATAAATCTTTAAAGGATTAACACCTTACCGGGCAATCTACAAAAGACACGTGCCTCAACAGTTTCATCCTGCAATTTTCAAACCCTGCAACATCACATAGAGGACTATCTTCTTTTCCGCTTCCATATGCCCTGTAAAATTTTCAATGTAACTATGAAAAGCCAGACAAGAACAAAAAGACATAACGGTGTTTCTAGGAGATCACCATACTTGTAGCACATAGGTCGAGCACACCGTTCATCTTCACATTTGTATATCTTTGCATTAGCATATCCTAGCTTGATAGTAATGTTACGCTCCAGCTCATTTTTAAAACGAACCGTCTGCAGATAAACAACAAACCATGAAGGCCTAAAGCCTACTTTTAGATTTAAGTACATATTTTTTAAACAAAATAATTGTTGGGATATTGGGCTGCAACATCTTTGAGTTGTAGCTAATACACTTTTTTTTTTATTGATAATGAAGATGTATATATAATCAAGAGAAAAAAACTTGGAACATAAAGAATTCACCGACCAGTGAACAGAAAAGCAAAAAAAAAATTGAGCTACAAATTCAAGGAATACAAAGACTATGCACGCTATAGAAAAGAAATAGCAAACAAAGATTTCCCAATTGGGACAGATTTGTTGTCAGAAGCCCTTCTATTCATATCCTCCCACACAGACCAGCAGATAGCTCCAGAGGGAAGACCCCAAATCACTTTCAGGACGATGTCTGCATCCCTCATGAACAAACTGAAGATTAAGTCCTTAAATCTATAAGGAAAGGCCACGACACCCCAAACAGATATGATATGCTCCCAAATCCCTTTGACCAGGGAACTCTGCACAAGATGGTAATCAACCGATTCCACGTCAGCCATACACATATAACATTTGTTGGCCAATCTCCCAACCCCGATTCTCTTTAAGAAATACTAGGATTCCACACCACTTTGTGAGGAAATGAGAGATTAGGACTATCACTCAAAGAATGATAGAATCATCTCACAATAAAATGGCCCTTGTTATCTTTGACCATATTCGAGAATCTATAGCATAACTGCTTCAAAGCAAAAAGGTGGCGCAACAACCTCATGATGTCCTCCATTTCCCAATCATTCAATAGTTCAACCCCCTCCTCAATTTAGACAACCACATGGCCTTGACATTTCTCATTTCATAGTAGTAATACGATCATGGTTCAAAATATTGATATCGGGTGCTCTATCAGTAAGTCCAAAACAGGATACGCATCGGCATATCGGACAATATCGGATGAATACAACGGAAAAAATCAGGATATGATAAGAAACGCTTGAATACGCAAGGAAAAACTTGGATAACTTGCATAAAACTTATTTTAATGCAAATATAAGCTAAAAATAAACTAAATGAAGTCCTCCAACTATATTTATAACCATATATATGAGAGTTAAGAATTTTATAAGTTAAAAAAGGCAGGCGTGCGTGCTAATAAACATGTATGAAAAATACAAACCATAATCACTTAGTCAAGTATAGGAAATACAATCTTACATGCAATGAGTTAAATAAGAATGTCTTGAATTACAATCATAAATTATAAGCTTGAATGTAAATCTTTTTATATGAAACTGTTACACTGGTAATTGACTTTTTGACCATGTAGATGAAAATATTTTTGAAGACTAAAATATTTTTTGACGGACTTTTTGGTCTTGCTAATGTTTTGATATAGTAAATTCATGAAATTTTAATATTTGAAAAATATTTTACCATTTGAAAGTTGAAATTTTGACCTAATCCCTAAAAGGTGCTAAAAAGAGGATTTTGTTCTTGAACTGAAAAGTTGTTTTATTCTTCAGGAATTTGGATTCAGGATAATTTTTGTTGAATTCAAAAAATGGGTATAACCTTATTTACATATAAACATCTTGAGTAACTGAAAGTAAAATTTAATTTAAAAAGTTGTGTGTATCGAGTTTGTATTGTGGATCCTAGTAGAAATGGAAAGAGAGAGAAAATGTAACTAAAAAATTTCTCGTATCGGCCTAATAGGATCGAAACAGAGGATTTTTTTTCAGTGTATCGGATAGCTCCAAACAAGACACGTATCGGCCCGTATCGATCAATACATATCGAAATTTAAACAATGAATACGATGTTATCGTATAATTTTACCTGAGAAAATATAGTAGAAATTCCATAATGATTTTTTGTAGGGCTATTTCCATGTCATAAAATCCTCCCAACATTTGACTTCCTCTTCATAGCCAATCTTAAACCTTAGGTTTTTGCAGAAAATCCTCTTTTCCCTTGATAATTACTTTCCACAAATTTAACTTAACCCATGAAAGGACCTCACATCCTCCATTCAATTGGCCATTATCACCTTTCTCCATTGACTATCCTTCATATCACTTAAAGGTTGAATACAAAGACCCCTATCCCGATTGGGATGACACATTTTCATTCAACCAAGTGATATTTTCTTACTTTCGTTTGATCTTCCATAAAAAATTCCTTTGTGGTCTCTCCAAAACCTTTGCCCTAGATCTTGAGATGGTCAACAAGGACAAGAAATAAGTAAGCATACTTCAAAGGGTACCATTTATGAGATAAAGTCGGCCACCTTTTGAGATGTATTAAGCCTTTCATAATTTCAACGACTCTTTCTACACCGGATCCCACACCTATTTGGCTTTAAAACAGGCCCCCAGGGACAATCGCAAATACAAGGTGGGGAAGTTTACAATCCTGTACCCCAAGGTCCCCAATACATCAGCTAGAAGCTCTAAATTGGGAACCTCCCCTACACCATACATCTCGCTTTTCTGAAAGTTAACTCTAAGCTTGGAAACCACCTCAAAGCATCTAAGCAGACATCTAACTTGCTGATGCAACACATTACATTTTTATAACCAAAGAACAATACCTAATCAAAATAGTGTAGACACCGTTTTTTTGCACGCTTGAGTACACTTTGAATCACATTATTTTTATTTGTATCCTCCAAAATTCTTCAAGATGGAATTCAACCATAAGACCCCCCCCTTAGAACCTTCATAGACCACTTTCCAACCCTTTGAACCCATTCGGTCTAAAGTTGTGAAGTGTATAAGGGAGGGGCATTTTTTAAATCAGGAATTCTTGTAGCGAAACCTTCATCTTTAGCCTACCAAGATGAAGTCGTCATTTGAAACGATGACACCTTTTAAGCCCTAAATTGACCCATCACTATTCCAAACAATGATAGTACGACAAAACCTTGAAATGAAAGGTGTTGAGCCGTTGGATGGGTTTAAAAAAGTGTTCAATCCTATCACTACTTTGAACAACAACAGTACCTTTTTGCCAAATTCGAGACAACAAGTACCTACTGGTTAGTGAGGTAGGCCTGTTGGCAGGTTTGGGAGTAAGCAGTCGTCTTTCCAGTCTTTTCAACCCAAAGAATTACATCTATGCCATTTAGATGACCACAAGGCCCTTAATTTTTCAAAACGACAAAGTACTCATGGTATACCTTACCCTATAAATACCCTCATTTGGCCCTTTAAAGATACCTTGAAAACTCCCATTTTTTGGACTATTCAATTCTCCAAAAAAAAATTCTCCAATCCTTTACTTTTAAGTCTTACCTTAGTACTCACCAAGTCACCGTAATCTCTCTTAGCTATAGTCTTCTTTAGAATCTTTAATTAACCCTAGTTTTAACTTTTAATCATCTTAAGGGACATCAGGTTTTGGTCACGAGGCAACTTAGGGCGATTTTCAGTAAGATCCCTTTTTCAGTCTTTGTATCCTGTTCCTTCTAGGCGGTTTCCTCATCGGGTTGTGTGGAATCCTGGCATTCCCTTTAAGGTATCTTTCTTCCTATGGAATGCAACACTGGATAAAATTCTAACATGTGACCATTTACAGAGTAGAGGATGGCGAATGGCTAACCGGTGCTTTTTGTGCTTCCAAGCAGAAGAGTCGGTGGATCATCTTTTGTTGCATTGCCCTATTGTGTTCAGGATATGGGGTTTTTTCCTTTCCCGCGTGGGGGTAGACTGGGTCTTTCCCTCATCCTTTCTTAACTTCTTATCATGTTGGCCGAAGATGACAGGTGATGGGGCAAGGGAGGCGATCTGGGCTGTGCTCCCGGGGGCGATTTCATGGATGGTGTGGAAGGAGAGGAATACCAGGGTCTTTGAGGACTCACCCTCTTCGATGTCACGTATCTGTGAGAGGATCCGTATGGTGGTGTTGGAGTGGGCGGGATTAAATTTCGATGTGGAAGCCTTGAGGGAGATGCTAGGTTGAAGGAGGGGGAAGGGAGTTCGGGCTTCTATTGGTTGAGTTTATGCACGTGTAAACTCTTCTTGTCTTGTCCGGTTGTTCTTCCTTGTATTTCCTTTTTCTGCCTTAATAAAATCTCTTTTTTTGCCGATAAAAAAAAAAACATAGTTTAAGAGGTTAAACCCTTATTTGTATGCTGGTAATAATACGGGTTCCTCACATGTGCAATATTGTGTCAATCACAATAAGATTATGGTACCATACCATGTACCCACGAACATAACATCGATATTCATCTTGTCCAACCTACATCAATACTCCCATTGGTGGATAAAGCATGTAATAGTTAGTGGTCACGTGCACCTCTACATGAGCCTGTGGATATAATATCCATAGCCATTTCTATATGGGTCATACCCTGATGCATATCCATAAGGGACATGTCCCTAGCCCAGACCCTGTACATGGGCATGTCTAGGATCATATCCAGAACTATTCAACTGCCCATGAGAGCCTAAGTCTGAGCCCGACACCTAGGACTGCACCACATGGGCATCATGATTGTAGGATCTGCACCCCTGCCCGTGTAAATTGGAATCTGAATCTCCCCGCCAGTATCCATCGATCCAAGTCTCTGAGACATCTGCTCCTGCTGATGGCTCTAACCTTGTTTCTTACATCGACTAAAGTGCTTAATCGACGTACTTAATTTTCATCTTAAATAGCAAAAAGAAATACAAAATAAGGGGTCAGACTCATAGTATACTGAACCCGGATAGAAACATGAAACTAAAAGAAGAAATTAAAGACATAGCCCCTCCACCAATGTACAAGGACCTACAAAAAAAAAAGCTACATGCGCTCTTCCAAATCATTCTCCCCTATCATCAAGACTAGTAGGATATTATTCAGTCATAAACTTTGAAATATCATTAGAGAAGACCTAGACCAAACAAATAAAATATTAAAAGAAAAAAAATGCCGCAACATGCTTCTAGTTCTAGCCACTCTGCGATGAACAAATAAGCGAGCGAGATATGGGGAGAAAGAGCTTTTAAGTTTTCTTCTTCTCTAGAGAACATCACAAGTGTTCACCTTCTTGTGGGCAAGAGTCCAAGCAAACATCAAACATCTTGACTTTTATGAGGGAAGGAAACACAAAGAGGACAATCACCCGACCAACCAACTACCCAAAAATTGATATGGTTCTCAATCCAACATCAAGTCTAATATGTGAAAAAAAGAGGGGAGAGAATTTCTGATAGATTTTCAAGGACATCTACAACTGACCCTACTTGCTAATTTGGAATCCAATCCATTACTTTCCAATCCGTACATGCTCCATATCACCAAAGTCAAAAGATACTATTAGGCATTTACGCTCGATGGGGAATCTCCAGACCCACTTACCCAATAAGGCATCATTTCTTTCTTTCTTTAATCCTTCCAATGTTTGAGACAATTTTATAAGCCTAAAACAAGACAATTAATTGGTAGTATTTACTAACCGTATTTTCTCTCTGAAATATCTTCAGATTGTTTTCATAACTAATCAGAAATAAAATTTGCAAACATGGGTTGTATCAATAGTACTTTGTTTCCCAATTATATGAACTACCTCACAAGACTCATAATTTCAATTGATATGCTAGCCAACATATGAGAGTACAACTCCAATAAAATTAAATAAAAGGCATACATCAAAAATGAATTGCAGAGATGAAAGGAGTATCACGTAAACAGAAAAAAAAAATCACCTGGACACCGGATATTGCTTTTACAACTGTTGACTTTCCATGTGCCACATGGCCAATAGTGCCTGCAAGAATGCATCAACCCCAATCCTAAAAATATGATTTTGTTTCAAATCAACTTGTTTTTATGAGGTCACTGATAGAGATATTAGAAATATAAAACAGATAAGGATGAAATGCTAAGCTGATGAAAAGGTGAAGTCCTGAGTTAAGCATTTAAATAACATAGAATTACCAATATTTATAGTAGCCTGACGAGAAATTACTTCAGGTGAGAGTGGATTCAGTTTTGTCACATCAAGCTTGCTTAGGTCTTGCTCCATCAACCCTTTCCGAGACATTTTGGCTGTCGTTGAAGGGCCTTTGTACTCCTAGAAATGGGAACACAATTGTTTTCAGACAATACTGAAATTTCAGTGTTCAGTGAGAGACAGTATGTAGGTTTTTTCATGCAGACAAAGATAACATGTATTAGATATTACAAGCTACACCAATTTTCAACAAAGTCAGTTGGCAAACCAAGCGCCTATGTAGAACTTTATAACCGTAATTTCTTTCAGACATTCAAGCGAAAAAGTATCAACTGTGTAAAGGTGACCTATCAATTAAACAATCTGAACCGAATATATGAACCACCACTGTCCTTTTGCACCTACTATGTTACGATCCTAAGTGATAAATACCTAGATTGCGCCCTTCCCATCAGTCCAGGCTTTTGGGATCAATGGTTGCGTCTAGGTACGTATCAATTGGTATCATAGCCAAACACCAGGTCTCGGGTTCGAGTCTCGAAAGGGGTGACTAATGGAGGGGGCGACCTAAGGTACCCCGTGTGGGCCGTTCTCGAGTGAACCGTCCCATGTAGGCATTAGAGTGGGCCGTGGGCCCCGTGGGCTGCCATAAAGTGGGCCGCCGTGGACGTCGGCTTCGAAGAGTGGTGGTATGTTACGATCCTAAGTGATAAATACCTAGATTGCGCCCTTCTCATCAGTCCGGGCTTTTGGGATCAATGGTTGCGTCTAGGTACGTATCATACTGCACTATACTTTCTCCTTGAAGAACATGTGTTCCAAATATTTCAATCCAATTTTACAGTAAATGCTTCAAAGTACTGATTACAAGTTACTCAACCACTCCTCACATATCCTACTGCACATGAATACCAAAAAAGATGAACTTATTGACATCAAATAGCCCAAAAACCCCGCAAATAAGTGTATGCCTTAACATATCCATCAAGGTTTCCGTTTTTTTTTTTCAGCATCTCAGTTTTCTCAACAGGCACACATCAGATCCTTATATAACTAGTAATTAATACCGCTCCAGAAATCTATTGGATTGGATCGTGTTCAACTACAGTTTTATCTTCGTTTAATTCCTTCACTGGCTAAGAAATTGAAAAATAAAAGAATATGTATATGAGAAAACGAAAATCTGGTTTACAGGCTGAAATCAAACACTGAAAATTAAGAAGTGAATGAACTGATTTATTGCAGATAACAAACCTAAATCGATTGAAACAAAGCAGAAACATCGAATCGAGGGTTTGAGATTTAAAAGGTAAAAGATAGTTGAAGAAATCGACGTACCGGATTCTAGGGCAACCGTCGAGAGTTCTCTGAGATATTCGGAACCAGAGAAACGGAGGTATTAATAGCCGGACCGTGGTTACAGAAACCCCTAGTGGTGCACTGCACATGGGCCGACTCGGCTTAGCCCAAGCCCATAAAAACTTAGGGGTAACAATGGGCCAGGTTTGGGCTTGAGTTTTGGTGATTTTTAAATAGGTCATATCCGATGACACACATCTACAGAGACTTTGAAGTCCGAACTTGACCTGTTTGTCAGTCCTATTGTAATTTGACCGGACTTGGCCTAGTTTTAATCATCAGTGGTTCCATCCTAATTGTGAGTGCCAAAATTTATTGTCATTTCGCCTTACTAGAAAACGGAATAACGCTAAACTTCCTAATTGAGCTAATGAAATAATGCTTACACCAATTATGTTTTGATACAGAATTTGAGCACTCACATGGACCCATCGGCTTGTGAGTTAAGCCCTTGATTGGTCCATGAGTGCAATGATGCACTAACCCAAGTATTTTAAGTCGTGTTTGTTAAATTGAGACATATAGTTCAAAGATCTGTATTTCTATTAGAGTCTATAGTCGACTCATATCTTTACTAATAGAAGGTAATCTCTTATATAATTTGGGACATTTTAATCATTTCAAATGAAACATGTGTTAAAGTGGAATTTCAATCATTTTGAATAATCAAATACAAAGATGAAAATATTTATTATTTGTGGAGAATACATTGCAAATGGATATTTTTTTTATTTTAAATAAAATACATAAATTATGTGATATTTTTGTCGATTGGAAAAAAAAAAGTGTAAATAGTGATATTTTGATCATTTAAAAAGAAATATTTAAAAGGATATTTTCATCATTCAAAAAACACATTATAAAAAAGATTATGTTGCTAGCTATTCAAAACCATTCCTCTTATTCAAAATGGCAAACATTTGGTTTTAATGGGTTATTTGTTTTAACTCTTTTAGCTTAGATGGCAAGGTGTGCTGAGGCAGGCTTAGGATTGAATCCGAGAAAAGAAATATATTCCAGGGGTGATGTGACAAGTGAGAGACCATACTCCGTAATAGATAATTAATAACCTCTATTATTTACAGTCAGGTACTCACAAGTATACTGCAAAATTCTAAATCTTTAATTCAAAGAATTAAGGCTTAAGATTAGAGCTCATTTGAGCTAAGCCAACTTTAATCATGATCATCCTTCATTATTTGAATTAGAGGGTTAGGATTCAGGGTATATTTGAGAGTACCCATAGACTATTCATTTTTTTAAGGAAAAAAAATCCCCTCTTTGTACGAGGAGGGGAGGGATGCATCTAGTCCCCCTACAACTCACCATGTTTTAATTCCTTATAATTGTGATTAAGATTCACTAAACTTGGGTTTAAATGATCTAACCTTTTGCTTTTGGAGGGAAAAATAACCACAAGGATTAAAACATCTTAACCAGGGTTCAAGGCAAGTTAAAAGGGGCTTTGTGAGGGGCGTGACTTGCCGTCCCTTTTGTAAGGCCTTCTTTTGCATTATTATGTCTCAAAAGATACATTCCAACCACTGCAATTTGCTCTAAAAGCGTCCAAAAGCATCGACACCTGAATCGGAACACTAGATCGGGAACTATCCTATGGTGGGTCTAACTGAAAATATATCCTCCAAATCAATAACTGATCTGATCAAACGTTAATTACGGCCTGATTCCAACCATTTTTTTTTCATTATTTGTTCAGATCAGATATGAAGAGGTAGAATTGGAATTCATTCATGATTAGAATCATTAACCAATTCCATTCTATATGGTTTCAAAAGAAGTTCATATACCAAATGGTTGGAATCATCCAATCAGGCTAATCTTTGGCTATTCCATGTTCCAAAATGGCGAGAAAATGCACCACTGGTTATATCCTTATACACAAACACAAACACAGGATGGCCCATGAACTTAGTCCTCAAAAAAATAAAAAAAAATCAGGGCCTACGCCTCCGAACCCCCATTGTTAGCCCCCGGCAAGAGAATCCTGACTCCGGCCCCGAGTACCAGGATCATCCCATGTTTACTCTCTATAATCTTACCTGAACTCTTGAACCATGCACATTCACCTCCCCACATACCCACCACCCTTGTGGTTCTGAGTTCTGACAGCACAGTACATGAGCTCCATTCCTCAATCCATAACCTCTACTAGTGTTATCTGTTGATTCAGAGGGTTAAGATCCTCATATCAGACGAGTTTTGGGGTAATGCCTCATTCAGAAGGTTATGGACAATCTAATGGTTCTGGTTGAGTTCGTGGAGGCCTGTCTAGGTCCCAAGGATTAATCAATGATCTCATTACTTGTAAGACGAACAGAAAAATCAAACTCTGCAAAAAATTATGCATCTTTTAAGAGAACTTGAATAATACACGAATAAAAGGATGTTCCATACAAAATTGTTTACTATATGAAATATTATGGTTATAATTAAAATTCATATCGATTTGAGATTGAATAATGAATAAAAGAGGGTGTCAATGGCATCCATGCATGTTTAATCGACTCTTCCTTCAATCTTTGTGTGGGTGGGGCTGGGCATCTATTGGGAGGAACTTCGCGTAACGGTCAACCTTCACTCCTGTCTTGTGATCATAGTACTCAACAACAGCAGCTCCAGCTAATGCAGCAAGTGTAAGAGCCTGCGCGTGCAACCTGTATTCAAGCAAGATAAACAGTCATACCAAGCTGCACTTGTGGTAAAAATTGGAAATCAGGAGAGACTACAACTATGGTTTAAAGCTGCATCCATATACATGAATATAAAATTTAGAAGGTACAGTCTCGGTTTCAAAGAATGGTATAGATTGTTCGAAAAGAACAAATTCAGATAAATAAGATTTTACAAGCAGGAAGGTCGTCAGTATCCTAAGAAGACTCAACCTCTACAATTAAGGTTAAAGACCAGCACCACTCTTTTATGAGACCTTGATCGCCTGTTCATAATATGTTTATAGGAAGGCTAGTAGGGAAAAAATTATAATAAATGAACTGGTCTTTCAGTTGAGATACAAGGACCATAAGAAAGGCATGGGACTCGTTCACACGTTGGCACTAATACTTATTGAAAAATGAACAAAAGTTAAACAACAAACACCAATTTATTTATTGGTAATTTGGTATTGGAGCACATATCAATCCAGTGTTTCCTTCACAATATGGAAGGTTCTCCATGTACCTTGTTCTTCCTATTGGTCCCAATCAAAGCGTTGCTTGAGTCCCCTTCTACCATAAAATTGGGAACATTGAGACTCTTGGCATATTTCCAATGCTTCAACTTTGTTTGAGTCGCAATTACTAAAGGGAATGAGTAGACTAAATTATTTGCCCTTCATGATTGTGAACTACACGTCCAAGGTTTACTTCATCACGAGAGGCTTAACAACGTTCATACAAATATCTAATGCGATGGAAAATATACCACCAAACTGCTTCAATCTTTTAAAATGCCTGTAAGATTAACACCCATGAATTCCTTAGATGATAGGACCCAATGACACCATCAATCTCATCAGTAATATAGTAGAAATTAAAGAACCTATACTAAAAAAAAATTATCGCTTCGATTCTCCCAAATTCCCCAAATAATGACATGTAGAAGGAACTTCCAAAGCAATTTACCCTTCCAACCCAAATGGTCTGGACTCCAATTCAACATCATATTTTCAGCATCACAAGGAAGGACCCAAGTCTCCACTAGGTTCAAGAAGCGAACCAGATATCCCAAGTAGTGTAAATCCTTCTTGCACATCATGCAAATATAAGCAGAAATAGCCTAATTCAAACTCCTTCTGGGGAATGTGCATGTATTAATCTTACCAACAGCCACCTTCCATGGAAAGAACTTAATCTTGGGCAGTAAAATCGGTTCAGATACAACTGAATCCGAGTAGTGTAGGATTAGGAGAGGGATTAGCTGAGACTTTGAAGAAGGATCTCTAGTAAAATAAACTAGCTGCTCAAGAGACCAAACTCTGAAGTCAACATCGGAATAGGAGAAGAAAACATCATTTTCTCAACGAAACAAGCAACAAAATCTACTTCTCCTCTAATATCTCCATGGAAGTTAATGTTTCAAAAGATTCCAAGATGGGAGGGAATAGCTACCTCAAAATTTCGTATGATGATAAGTAGAACAGACAAGGAAAGCCCTTACATAGAGGTGAATCGCCCCACCAAAGATTGGACCAAAAATGAATTCTAATCAGCATCATACTGAATATGAGGAATGAAATAAGGGAAAAGATCAACGATATGTTTTTACAAGGACCAAGGGAACAACATTTACACAAGAGGTGCAATCCCACCCATTGGAATTAATGTGATACTTATTTTGATTATATATACTGCCAATACTTTTACTTAGACCTGGTTGAAAATGTTGGGAGTAAAATACAATGCAATCAATGTTTGGAGGAGCAACAGTTAAATGGACAGAAAATGAGGCAAAATGTCCCTTCTTGGACCACCTACACCAACCCCCAATAATTGTGGAACCAAAACTCAGTTATCTTTTTGGTAGATTTGCAGTACTTTAACAACATCAACAGAAACTGGGAAGCGTGTTTATCATTATCAGGTTATTCTTCGGACACGTAAATTAGACCATTAAGGAAGTTAAGAATAAAATAATCATGGAGCACTTGCCATAAGCTTTGCTGGTGAAAGTTCAAAATGTGCTCTCCTAAAGTGAGTTCAGGATTTTGAAAGTTAAGAAAAAGTTGGGCATATTATCAATTTGCAATGATGGACATAAAATTTCTAAAGTCGAAGGCCAACTTGCATAAGGTGTACAAAAGGAAGAACTAGAATAGCCCCACCTCAATTTTACTCAAGGTGTATTCATCATCTAAGAAAACCCGGTTTTAGATTTCTTTATCCTATTTTTATATCCATAAGCTATATTTGTGCTAGGGAAAAGATATGTGGACTGGCAGCACAAGACACAAAACCACACACACACACATCACCATTTCCCCCCACTAATCATTATAACATGAAGTTGAAAGAAAGGTAATGCTGCAAGGCCTTGAGAACATAGGAAAAAGAATGAGCATACACCCTTGATAAGAGGGATAATGGAAAAGGAGGTCCATACAAGGATAAAGATCTTCCTTTCAACCCTTGTGTTTGATCATCCAAATCCAAAGACAAACTCTCACGGTTTCTTGAGTGAAAAAAAAAAAAATGAGCACCTGCAAGCTATCACTCAACATTTGGAAGAAACATAAACCTATAGTGATGGCATCCTTTAGTCAATGGTTCGAATCTATTATTCAACTGAAATGGATAAAGCCAAGTTCCTTTTAGTCCTGTCTCCGGTCTCCATAAAGGCTCTGTCTATACTTCAACCTTGTTCAATCCACTTCAATCTTCTCGCCTACTTATCTCTTCCTTATCTTGGCCTTAGTTGGGTTGATCTAAGATTTCAATTTGGGGAAGATGAGCTTATTATTTCTCATCTTCTATATGTTGATGAAAACATTATACCTGGTAATATGTCCATCAGTTAAGGTAGGAACTTGAAAAGTGTTTTATAATGCTACGAGGTGATAAATGGACTTCATATGAACTTGTGGGTAAGTGCAATTGTCAAACTCAGAAAAGAATGGCATTTACAAGTGGTGGCACGATATTTTTACAACAAAACTACATAGAAGTTTCTTATCCCATTTTGGGCCTCTGACGGGTGCAAGGGGGCTCCATTGATACATTCAGTAGAGAGGAAGACTAACAATTCTAGACCTAGTACCCTGTCTCTTGGTTGTGAGTGTGTGTCTATGTTGGTGTTTGGGGTGATGGATGAAGCATACCTGGTCACTGAGCCAAAAGTGTCATGTGCTTTAACACCTCCAACAGTGAAAGACTTCTTGATCACATGGTCGGGTGGAAATTGGGAAAAATCTCATGATTCACCATATTTCATGGGGAGGCACTTCAATCCAAACCTGTGCACAATGTCCACAGAAATACTGAAAAAAGCCAATTAATTTTCCATCTGCTGTGGATACTAGCAGGTGGTTTGGAATAATATCCTGTTTCTCTTCTTCATCGAGTGAGCCTTCTCAGGCAAGGTGGTTAATTTTTTCTCTGTTTGGTTATCTAGGGTTGTTTGGATCAAGGATAAGATAATATAAAAATCTATTCGCAAAAGAAAGCAAGAAACACTCGTTACTATCTTTAAACTATAAATACAAATCCTCTTTGTCGATTGCATCCCGTTCCACCATTTCCATCTTAAGTAAAAATAAGGAACCCAATTCAAGTAGCCAAGCACTGGACAAAATAAATGATCCACCACGCTCAGTTCCTAGCTACTACATTCCTTTTTTTACCAACTTTCAATTATGCTCCCTCACTAAAGGGATGGATGGGTGTTACAAATATCGTTCTCGGGTTTTTATCGGCCGAAGTTTTTCCCAAGAGATTTTCAAATCAGATTTTTTTTTGGGATATTTCTGACCTAAACCTCAACAATGATTAACAAAATATATTGAAATTACAGAAAATAGTAATAAATATCACCAAGTTATAACTTCATAAAACCAACAAAATTGTGCTTTTCTCCTCGGCTAAATCTCACGATATATACGAGATAAAAAGAGAAACTTATATTTCTCAAGAGATTTTTAAAATATCATGATAAAAATAGAGTTTTAAACTTTAGATGTTTTTTCTCGATTTTTCTCGGGAGATTTGTAACAGTGGATGGACCCATTGGTCCAAATGTGAAGAAGTATGTGAACCTACCCATAGCAACTATCAATATCAACTGCTAGTCTGAAGATCCCACAAGCCTAATTGGGTCAGGACTCAGGACCAATCTCCCCAAACTACTTCCGCCATTTTTTCTCCCTCATTCCTCATTTTCATGTTATACTTGTTTCTCTCAAAATGCTTAGAACTCATAGAGTTCTTATGAAGAGAAAGAATTCCAAGACCTGATCATTGGTTCCGAAATTGAATCATAGAACTAAATGGAAAGACCATGCCTTCTTCCTAAATTTTTATTTGACGCAAAAATTTACATATTTTTACTCAAGAATTCGCCTGATTTGACGCAAAAATTTACATATTTTTACTCAAGAATTCGCCTGAATATCAAACACTAAAATTCAATAGAACTAAAAATTTCCCGGTGTTCAATTATTCATACCTATTTGCATAAATCAGCAGTAAGGTACAACAAACAAAAAATAAAAGGAAAACTGAAATCAATATATCAAACCCTAGTAATGGGGAGAAATCGAAAGATACCTAGCGTGAATGATTTTAACGCTGGTTTTCATGCTGGGTCGAGACCAATTGTAAGCGATTGAACCCGCTAAGCCGCTTAGCCAAAGAGATCCTTTTTAAATCAAATACATCAAAATCAATATCAAAACCTCCAAAAATTTCATCTCCGATAGAGAGATTCAAGAATACATACAAAATTTTAATCAATAAACCGCTAAATCAATTAACAATTACCAACAGTTCGAAGCTTGTGATCGACGACCCATTGCCTGATAGATTCCACTGTGTTCTTGGTATCCGCCATTTCTGTTGCAGAGAGAGAGAGAGAGAGAGAGAGAGAACACGCAAGTTTGAAGGTTCCGTAAATGGTAATGAATTTATAGAGAGAGAACGAAGAAGACAAGGCGGACTTTGTTAACGTGCGATACTGTGGGCACGCTTTTGTTGTTTGCAGCATTCATTTGGTGCTAAGACTGCGCTCAAAGTCAAACTCGACGACAGCTAAACGAATGCAATTTTTGCCACGTGTACGGCTGGAAATGAGCCTTTTGTTTTCAATTTTTTTCGAACGGGATGGGATTTGGTCTTGGTCTTGATCTAGACCAAAACCGTCTTACTCTTGGTGGGCTTTCGACATGTGGCCATACAAGGGAAAAAATATCAAAGAAAGAAGTCAAAAAAAAACTGGGGGGAAAATGAAATGACTTCTTCCATTTTATCTCCCAATGTTGGACGTTGTACATAGTCAAGATGGTGCCTAAAACGAAATGATTTTTAAAAGGCTTAGGATCCTCTCGAGTTCAAAACGAGAACTCTCTCCAGTTTGAGCCCCTAGAGTTCGCCACGTGTCTCGTTTTACACCCCTTAACCATGGGTAAGGTTTACCCACTCTTAGGTTCACTCATCCATCCTTGGGTGAACCCTAGGTGTGGGTGAACCTTACCCATGGTTAAGGGGTGTCGAAGGAGACACGTGGCGACCTCTAGAGGTTCAAACCGGAGAGAGTCTCTCCGGTTTGAACTCGAGAGGATCCTGAGCCTTCTTAAAATCATTCCAAAAATTGCGAATCGGGTGCGCATTACGCGATCAATCTTTTTTTTTTTAATCTCTAGCTAACGATTTCTATGTCTATCTCGATTTCGATTAATAATTTAATTGTTTTTGCTTGCTGAATCTGGATTTATAGTTAAGTTTTATTCAGGACTGTCAGCAGGGTTAGAACTCATCACATGGTGGGCGTCAACAGCCACACCAAGGACTCGAACACGAGTCTTCCCTCCCCAAAAATGGGAGATACACTACCACTGGGCCAAACCCATGGTGTGTAGTTAAGTTTTATTCAGAGATGAAATTTTAGGCATTGAATTCAACACGAATTGCTTATTTCAGGAACCTCTGAACTACATATTGCAACCCTGAATTCCAACTTCAATTCAAAGAAATGGCCCGTTTCCGAAATGTAAGCAAATTTTAGGCTTTTGTTCTTGTTTTTTTTTGTTGCCTCACGCTGAATTTTCCTTTTGGATTATTGTGAATCAAAGAAGAAGAAGAAGATGTTTGTTAAACCGGTTGTTAACAAGCCTAGTGTCGATCATGTCACGGGAGATAAGATCCCGAAAAGTTTTGTGTTTTCAAGAGGAAAGTTGCCGGGGTCTCTCAAGCAGCTGCAATTGGATTTGAGGAAGTTGATACTTCCCCACACAGCTCTTAAGCTAAAGGTAGATAGTAATATCACTATCCATTTTTGCCTTTTTGTTTGTTTTTTTGTCTGCTTATTTTCTCCTTCGAGATTCCCAGATTCCTGTCTTGGTGATTTTTTAAGTATTTATATTTATGCCCCTTTTCTATTTGTGGGTTGTTGTTATTTGTCACCAAAACAAGGTATTTCATAAACAATTCTAAGTTGAAGGGTATGGATCTATTTTTCGCAATATTACCGATTGGGATTTTCGACTACTAATAGGAGTGAACCCCTAAGTTTCTATCTATTGTCTTTCTAGCTAAACAAAACCTTGCCTTGTTGAGCTCTCTTCATTATTCCCCTTTACTAAAAAGTGGTGCAGTAAAAGTAGGCGGCCCCCTCTGGACTAATTTGCTGTTATTTATTATTGTAATTTTGTTTGCATTTTTTAACTCGCTAATTTGATGTTTCTGTGATTGCTTTACATTTGCAGGAAAAGAAAAGGAATAGTCTCAAGGATTTTTTGAATGTCGCAGGGCCAATGGGCGTCACACATTTTCTCATGTTGTCAAAAACAGAAACTGCACCATATCTGAGGGTTGCAAGGACCCCTCAAGGCCCGACTGTTACATGTAAAATACATGAGTACTCATTGGCAGTTGATGTTGCAAAATCCCAATTGCATCCTAGATGTCCTCAAGAACTTTTCAAAAACTCTCCTTTGGTAAGCTTCTAACACTATCTTTGAATTCACAATTCTCCTTTCTTTTGTGCTTAATTACATTCTGATTTTTGCATATAGTTTATGGTTGAAGCTATAGTATGAGAGTATTATCGGTGATAATTGCAGTTTCTGAATGGAATATCAAGACATAGGCACCAATGTACAGTACTGGGATCTACTATTTCATGGGTCATACATACTTAAAGAGTCCTCATAGCTAAAAAGTCAGCGTGGCTGGAGGATCACAATTCACAACCCTCTGATTTGGACTTCTTCATTGACTGTTTGTCATATCAACGGCCCATTAGAATGAAATATCTGGATATAGCTAACTTCATTTCATTTTGTTGATATCCTGATGTAGAAGAGCTCATAAGTGAGAGAGTTAAGGGTGGTGTGTCCTGACCCCCACATGTATACTTACGCCTTGATATTCTGTTAACTAGCAGTAATTAATGTCTGCACTTTTCTACAGAAAATAAGAATTGCTTATCATTTTCAGATTATGCAAGAATCTACTAGTTGGATTCGATGTTATATGCATAGCTATAGACCGTGAGAGAATTTTTTTTCTCTTGTTATTTGTGCATGATCTTGTGCCTATTTTGATTTGGAAGAAACTACTGGCAGATTGTGCTTTCTGGCTTTGGGACTGGAGATCAACATCTAAAGCTCACGACTATTATGTTTCAAAATATTTTTCCAGCCATCGATGTTAACACTGCGAGTGCTAGAACAATTCCGACCAAAATGTTGACACCAAGTTCTGTTTGATTACTATTTCAATTAGTGGTCTTAATTGCTTGTTATGCTCGTGTTGCAGGTCAAGCTTTCTTCATGTCAGAGAATTGTGTTGCTTAATTACAACAAAGATACAAAGCTTATTGATTTTCGGCATTATTCAATCAGATTACAGCCCATTGGTGTCTCCCGTAGAATTAGACAATTTGTGCAGAACCATCAAGTGCCTGATTTGAGAAGTCTTCAAGATGTGAGCGATTTTGTTACCAAGTAAGTAATCATTTTCCTCTTCTTTTTCTTTTTGTTTGAATATCGTTCTCTTCAGAAATGAATGGAGTCAAGATGTAGCATCAAGAAGAGTGAAGATTGTAGTCAGGGTACCATTGACCTGACACAATCGGTTGTAATTTTTCCATTGATACTTGCTTTGCTAATGATGAGAGACTCTGACAGCATCTTAGATTTGTTCATTTGGTGAAATGCTTGTTTAGTATTTTTATGATCATGGGATTGTTGATGACTTGATTCTATATCTAGTTACTTCTATTCTATAGAAAATGTGGTCAGATTCAAGATAAGAAAATAAAGATAGTGATACCGATTGAAAAATAATAAGAAGAAAGTGATAATTCATGGGTATTCATAAATCATAATCTCCCTTGATATTGTAGTCGAGTTATTGAATTCCTTGCTAGTTATAGCTTCTGTAGTACCCATCCCAATCTCAATATGAAAGCCCCAAAGTCATCAACAATTTTTTTTATGAGTGTGTGCATGCACAAATAGTTTCTTGTTTCAAGATAGTAGCCACTATGTTTTGATATATTAACAGCTGAATCCCAGCTATATGGTTTGCTCAGCTTCAAAGTTGCGCCTTCGATCCTGTTAGCAGTGGAAAAAGAGGCCAAAGGTGTCTTAAACTTGTGCTTGAGAAAGCAAGCTTCTGCAATGCTGTTGCAGCAAGGACATTAAAAGGTCAAAAATATTCATCAAACACCTTGTTTCAAAGCTCCATTCTGTTCGTAGATCAATTGCTGCAATGCAGACTGAATCTTTTGACCAGAACTTACTGTGAATGTTTACTAATGCCTTTTTTGTCTTTTTTTTTTTGCTTTTATTAAGGTATGTTCCTATTTAAACTAAGAGAAAATCAAAAGCTAGGGGCGTCTAAGAATGGATCCTTAGACTTGCATATCACGACCAACAATAAGAATATATTGTTCTTTAATTTTTCAAGAGCAAAAAATAAAAATAGCATGACCAACAATAGAAAGCATGATCTTGTACTTGCATTCTTGTTATGGTAGCTTTGGAATGGCGATGCAACAATACAGATTTTCTTAGACCTATATATTGTTCTTCAATATTCAGGTTAAATTATTTTTTTCAAGTCCTCCCCAGTACACTTGGTTCAATACAAGATTGTTCCCTTTTCTTGCAATGGGATCAACTAATCTTATTTTCTTTAATCTCCATAGAGCTGGTTATGGATCAGAAAGTGAAGCAGATGATGAAGCAGCAACAGTTAGTCTAGCAAGTGATCTTGGTAGAGTTAACCGGGCTTCTACAAAAAGTGCTGTCAAGCTTCAAGAGATAGGACCTAGGATGACTCTTCAACTCATTAAAATTGAGGAAGGATTGTGTTCTGGTGGAGTCATCTTCAGCGAATTTTGTAAGTTTGTCTTGCATATTTTTTGCAGTTGATACTTGTCAGAAGCAATTACGAACTCACTAATATTGATTGGTTTATTTTGTGAAATTCAACTTGTGCCCTTGATTAAATAGGATAAATAATTTTTATATGCACACATTTTGGATCCAAAACACAACAAATGAACAATTAGTTCCAGCACGAGAATGGGAACGGAATTACTCATGAGTCATGACACAATGAGGATTGCATTGACTTTGATCTGTACAGAATTCTCTCTTCGGCATCTGTCTGTCCTGCCTCTCTCGCTAAAAAAAGTATATATATATTCTGTTCTTTCCTCTCAGGTAATGCAGGGGGAGAGAAAAAGCAGGAGAATCAGGAAGAGGAGCAAGATTAGTTCTCAGTTAACTCACAAAAGCTAGAGACCAAGAGAGACGCTTTTCCACTGCAGGAAGCCACGTGTGAGTGTATCAAAGATTTAGGCAGCAGTAATGTTCATGTTTTCTCGGCGAAAGGCTATAGAAAATTGAAGTGTATGGGCTGAGTTTTGTTTCATCTATTTTTTGCTCTAATGAGCTATTGATACAAGTTTCTATACTTCATGAAAAAAATTATGAGCTTTTGGTGGTTAGTTTCTTATTAAGTGGAACAGCTGAGTGGCACTCTTTTATTTGACCCCTTCCCAACCATCAATCTTATAATTTTTTGCTGAGATGATGGAGGAGCTCTGTTCACCAGAAAAATGCAAGAGGAGCTTCAACCAACCAATCATTTTCTTCTGGGACTTGATCTTGGGACATACATCAAAGAAGGGACCCTCCTTTGTCATTCTAGCAAGAGGGCAGGTGTGCATATAGATGTAATGTTTGGCCTACTTCTCCACATGTTCATGTCTTGTACATTTTATTTATTTTTGGTTCGAATGTCTTGTAAATTGACCCAAGTGATTTATTGTAGTCACCTGATGTGGATAAATTACAAAGGAGTGTTAACCTTTAAACCCAGATTTCAAAAAAAAAAATCTTACTTTCATTGTTGGTGTAACACATCTCGCTCCACGGTGGAGTGAACTATTGCTCCTTGCTCTCACAAACCCGCCCTTTCCACCGGCCATAAACTCGGATTAAGTTATTTTAAACTTGTGGTTAATTTTTTTTTTCTAAAAACCAAGAGTAGAGGGATTAACCCCAGGGGTGAATGAATCTTAATCACAGTTAAAAACAGTTAAAAGGGAGCACGTAACAAGGAAACGGGAGCTGAGACGCACCTCCTCGGAGACCGTCACCGACCGAGGAGGTGATTATTTCCTTCTTTAAAGGGGGAAGTTAAGCGGGTCTAAAGGTTACAAGGAAAATAGCTAGCAGATGCAGATGTTGCAACTGTGTCTGAAAGTTTGCGTCTTGGGCTAAGCATTTCTCTTACACTGTCATTTTCAACTTCCTATCTTAGAGTGCGATTAATCATATATGGTTATGGCCATCTGATAGTCTTTGCCACTGTACACCATCAATGGCCTTTCACCTTTGTTTTTTTGGTTGAAATGATATCATGTAACTAACACACACAGCCAAACCTAAGATAGCCACTAAGGTGTCATAAGGGTACGCCCAAGCAACCACTCCAAAAGGGGATGGGATTTGGTCTTGCTCCAGCCGGACCAAATCCGTCTTGCTCTTGGTGGGCTTTCGACAGCTTTCGACATGTGCTCTTGGTGGGCTTTCGACAGCTTTCGACAGCTTTCGACATGTGCTCTTGGTGGGCTTTCGACAGCTTTCGACATGTGCTCTTGGTGGGCTTTCGACATGTGGCGATAAAAATGGGAGAAGATATCAAATGGAGAGCAGTCAAAAAAACTGGGATGGGATTTGGTGTGTTGCTCTTGGTGGGCTTTTGACATGTGGCGATAAAAGGGGAGAAGATATCAAAGGTAGAGAAGTCAAAAAAAACTGGGGAGAAAATGAAATGACTTCTCCCCTTTTTATTACCACATGCCCGACGTTGCACATAGGCAAGATGGTTTTGATCTTGCTAGAGCAACACCAAATCTCATCCCCAAAAAATTGGGGAGAAAATAAAATGACTTCTCCCTTTTTTATCGCCACATGTCGGACGTTGTACATAGGCAAGATGGTCACCCCTACGAAGTCCACTTCCCAAGGGACTAAACCCGGAATACACCCTAACGCCAATGGCCTTTCCTGGGTAGCTTCTATCTCTAAGTTGTAATGACTTAACTAACGAAATTTTTAATAAAAAGCGTGGCTAAACTATAGCCAAAAATGAGAACATCAATGCCTTTTATTAGAGCGATAATCTGCTCCAAGGCATTTTGCGATTTAACCTCTTATATAGGGTATTGTTCCTGAAACCCCAATTCACTAATCCTTCTCCAAACCTTGCCCCCACCAATTTGGGAATGCAGTTTCAAATTACCTAATTAGCGCTCCCACGATGTAAAGAAATGTTCTCTTACCCTATGTTTGGTTGCTCAGAAAATAATTGAAGAGAACAAAAAAAAAAATTGGACAAAATCATATTAAGAAGTGTATTAGCAACGTAAAATTTTTTCTTTTATTTTCTATGTTTCACCTATTTTCTCGGTATAACCAACATAATCTTAAATTGAATGAACTTTTTTTTTAAAAAAAGCAGGTTTTAGATATGTATTATTAAGTAGACATTCTAAATGGATGTTTTATATATTTATAATATAATATGCACTTTAATGGTGTTTTTACCACAATTAAGAGGTGTCAAAAGGGACATGTGGCAACCTTAGGGACTTAACCAGACTCCCCCGAGTCTAGTTATAACCGTAAAGGATTACAAGTCTGCTTATTAAGATCTACTGGTACTTATTTTTTGGATTATCAACATGGATGGTTCACGCTTCTATTGTTTGGAATCTACATGGGTACGACCAGTATGCGATATTTATGCTTCTAAATTTACAAGTATTTCAATTTTTCTAAAATATATATTTTTTAAATATAGTATATATTCTAGCATATTATTTCAGAATTATCCTCACCATTAAACCTCTCATTTCATTGTAATTGAAATTTAGAAAAAAATAAAAGGAATTTCTTAAATACATTTAAATTCACTAAAAATAAGGCCCACATAAAATGGAATGGCATAACAAAATTCTTGTAGCTGACTTGAAATAGTTAGGATAAGGCTCATGAAAATAATTTCTAGACCTACCAGGCAAAAAAAAAAACCCTTGTAAATATCTGTTTCTTCTAATGCTTACAATGAAGAAAAAGTTCTAAATGAAAATAATTATTTAACATGAAGGTGTCATAATTTGTGAACACATATCTGTGTATAGATGGGTGATTCCATTTATACCTTCATTGTTGTAAGTTCCACTGTCACAACTAACAATAAATATTTAGTGTAATACTGCAGCAGAACTAGAGGATGGTGGTAAGACCCATGTGATTGGTCCCACTTAGGTAATCTCCCATGCTAACAATCAACCTGGTTGAATGATCCTAACCATTCCACTATCACATGCTTTTGAATAGTCAGCAAAAGTACGGCCACAAGTCCTGAAAATACCTGATCAGAAAGATGTTTAACATTTTTCCAATCATGTCACTATTGGTATAGGAAGACCTTCAAGGAGGGCTTATCAATCATCATAATTGCTTTTGGCTTCAGGCTTGCGCATAATGTGTCTAGGGCATCTACTTATACTGTCCTGTCGCGAGTATTCCCGAAAAAAATCAATAATAATAATAATAATAATAACCAACAGGGGTTGGTGTGCTGGTCAGGACCACACCTCAGGAAGCGGAGGTTCTAAGTTCAATTACCTAGTGCGTGTGGATGGAGGGGTCTGCACGTTCCCAGGGGATTAATCGGGTGATCTAAGAGGCCCAGACACCCTCGTTACCAAAAATAAATTTAATAATAATAAAATGCAAATGTGGCACACAACCTGATAGAGACATATATCTTCATCCTCCTAAGAAGAGCTATTTTAAACTAAGGTGGGCATCCCTCCATTATTTCTTTCTGCTTGATCAAAGAAATGAAGTATAGAGATCATAATGTCAAAAAGCAATACCCTCATAAAATTCTATTTTAGGTACCCTTATAAGAAACTTAATACAACAAACCCCAATAAATAATCCGTCATAAAAATATCCAAAACTCAAACCTGAACTGATGGCTGAGAACCTATCAAATGGCGACCCAGACTTCCTCTCCTTAAACAGACTTTGGTAAAATTTCCTCAGAAGGAATCTCCAGTGTTGCTCCTGCATGATCTTTACCGGGTTTCACTTCTGCAGCATTTAGCAATTACAGGTGATAGTTAAGACAAGTTTTATAAACTACTTAGAAGTTAGAAGAACCAAAGTGAAATATCAATAGCAGTAGAACTGGGACTGGAAGAATAACATATATGGTGTACTAGAATCAATCGAACACAGAGTATAACTATAAACCTTGAACTCGATAGCTGACAAGATATACAGGATGAAATATACAAAGTCCCTCTCTCACAGATTGTAACATAAACTGCACACTTCTACCCGTCAGAAATTAGGGAGTGGAACTAAACATTCTATAATTCCTTCATATGACATGTTATATTTTAAAAATTGTCCCAACCAACTGACCAAACCAATTTAGATCTATCAAATTCTCTTGGACAGTTGGCAACAATATCATGGATGATCCAGACATATTGATTGGATGGTTTGGATCACCAATTGGATTTATTTTTCGCACATGGGATATCCTAGGTGGGAGTGGAACCCATAGGAAAGAAAATCCGACTCCTCTACGCTTAATCCATGTACACGATTTTGATGTTCATAGTATACACTCAATTTGTATAATACAAGACTTTACATCCTCCTAACAAAAAGAATTCTGACTCCTTGACTAATTAAGTACACCTTTAAAAAAATCAAGAACAATCTTAAGCTAGCATGGAACAGACATGAGGTACTGCAGAACAAGGATGCAAGAACATTTTGGACAGTTGGTAAAAATATCGTGCATGGGGTCCAGACATATAGATTGGATGGTTTGGATCACCAAATGGGTTAATTTTTCGCATGGGACATATCCTAGGTGGGAGTGAAAGTGGAAGCCATTGGAAAGTAAATCCAACTCCTCCATGTGCAGGCCATGTACATAGTTTTGCCATTCAATGTATAAATTCAATGTGTATTAGATGAAACTGTACATCCTCCTAACAAAGAGGAAAAAGAAAAAAAAAATGAAACGGACAACCAATCATTTGAAATCAAGAACAATCAACAGATGTGAGGTACTGCAAAAAACAGTGTTCCACCCCAAGGTCTATCATGCAAGGTATCATTTGCAAGTTATACTATCTCTCCAACAGTATGTGATTGTCATTTGGTCCTAGATTACAATAAGAAAAAGAGAGATCTCTGCCATAGAAGCTAATCTTCAATCATATAGCTTATTAGAATGGTCTTCTGATCAGAATTTTATGCTTGTGGAATTCAAAGCAAGTTTACCTACACATAAGAAAAATATAGACCAAGAGTTTTCAAGTTCAACAACCCAATGTCACAGTAGCTTCGGAGGAGAATTATTTTGTTGTGACGCATTAATATGTAAATGGATTTTTTTTAACAAACAGAAACATGTATAAAGAAGGCTATAAGTTAGAATGCAATTTCAATAACTCCTTCCTACCATCATAACTGCACATTTCTTGTATCTAAACATTGCCAAAACACCCGCCTTACCCAATTATACCCGATAAACTGGTACTCATAATTTATTTCCCAATCTAATCCTTCACAATTGCAGCCCATTTCAATGTCTTCTTCAGGAGTATGCTGGTAGGTAACTCGATATGGATACAACTCAGACATATCTGCATTGCAAGGTACAGTACCCATTGCTGAAGTCAACACCAGTGCTCCATTTGAGCTGAAACCAGCTGTAACGGCAGGCAAAAAACAACCTATAGTGGGTTTTAGCCACTCAGAATTAAGGGTATCTTATATTTATCTTTCTTTAAGTTCAATTTCTCATAATCAACCCTTACTGCTTCTTGAACCACTCTGCAATCTCAATACTCTCTAATAACTAAGAATTCTCAATACCCAGAAATTTTTCCGACCAAAGGCGACTAAAGTAGATTTTCAGAAGCAGAAATCTTATCTCTAACGATCTTATTTTTCAATTTATTCTAATGCAATTCAAATGTAAGTTGTATGAAGATACGCAATTACAAGGCAAATACTGGAAAGGGAAAATTAACAAACAGATGGTAGGCATAATCACAAAAACAAGAACTTTAATTACGAATCCGTTGTTTTCAAATTACAAAAAAAAGGGGGGTTTAGATTTGAATACCGTAACCGCCTCTGGAGTTGAGTTTGGCCTGGACGATCATGTTGGAGATGAAATTCGAAGCTTCACGAGCATCGTCAAGGAGTGTCTGTATCTCCGTTTCGGATGTTACGTTTCGGTTCTCTTCGAATTTCTTCCTTACCTCCAAGGCTGACTCGTTCAGCATTAGCGAGTCACCCGAGAACGATTTCCGAGTCGCTCGAAGCAGGGCTCTATACGCACTCAGTGCTTCTCCCGATCCCTTCCCCATTACCGATCTCTCTCTCTCTCCCAATTCATTGGGTCTTTTTACGGCAATAACTCATTTTGGGCTTGGGCTTAGATTGGGCCTGGATTAGGGCATTTCTATGTCTTTGTTTCGTTATAAAATGTGACTTGAGGAATCGTCCCATATAAGTTCCTTGGCGTCTCAAACGGTTGGTCCCGTTTTGAGGAGCTCTAGGGTGAAGCTTACATGGGCTGCATGTGTGTGGTGTGTGTGTAAGTTTGGATGTGGTGTGTGTGTGTGTTTGCTTGGGTGGTGCGAGTATTCCCTTGTCTTTGCCTTCAGTCATTGCCTTGTGGTATGATTGAGTTTATCAAAAAAAACAAAAAACAAAAAAAAGAGGAATCGTCCAGTGACTATACACCATGGGCTTGTCCCAGTGATAGTTTGTCCAAGTTTCGGGATCGAGTCTTGAGGGGTGCGAGGTATGTTGGTTGTAATATCTACCATCTACCGAGCTTCAAATACTAAGCATTAACCACTAACCTAGAACAAATACTAGCACTACTAACAGGGTTGTGGCCTAACTTTATGACTTGTAACCAAAAAAAAAAAAAGGTCCAGGGTTCATGCCACGTGGCTGCATCTGCGAATTATGTGCAGAAGCTCCTGTGAGGTCAGCTATCATAAAAAAGAACACAGCTGACCATAACCATTTGATTGAGTGGAGCAGCTGACCCCAAATAGTTAAGGGTTGGAAGAGCGAAACAATTAAGATGATGACTCGCAGTTTGATCCACTGAACTCAGAAAATCCCAGGTAAACCATTGAACTTGCTTCTACCTGTGGACGGGCTTGCATAGCATTCAGGGCTACCACCCGAATGGCTGTTACCAATTGCCATGCCCTCAGATTCCAATGATAAGACCCGTCACTAAACATGGTTCGCCATCGGTATGCTCTAGCTGACTGCCTGCCTTGCGGCTCAGACGGCAAATTTGTATCCCTCACATCGAGCCTCATTTGTATGAGTGGCGGTTGATATGCCCACCAACTATAGCATATATATACTAACCAGGGTCGCTGTGTAACATGTACCCCCAAAAAAAATGAGATGGTGCACTCGGCAGCATCTGGGCTGGGGCGGCTGATATGCCCACCAACTATAGCATATATATATACTAACCAGGGTCGCTGTGTAACATTTACCCCACCCCACAAAAAAAAAAGAGATGGTGCACTCGGCAGCATCTGGGCTGGGGCGGCTGGGCTTGATCAAATTCAGGTATAGTCAAGGCGCAGTCAAAACTGAACAATCGGGCCCAAGTCCAGTGTCAAGGGGGGCAGGCTTGGATGGGCCTGAGGTCACGCTGGCCAATGCACTTCGTTCAGGAGCTTATCAATTTTCAGGATCATCATCATCATCACTTCAGGTTTTGGGCTATGGCATAAAAATTGGAAGGCCCACCAACGGGACAATCAGGGTAAATACGGAACTAGCTCATACCTGGAGGGCGCTTGGCAACACCACTATAAGCTTAATAAGTATTTTTTCTAAATCAGTACTTATAATAAGTAGATATGTAGCTACTTATCAATAACTTATTAAGTACTTCTTTGGGCTCACTTTTACTTATTTATTTTTATCAAACAAACTTATATTGATGAAATAAGTAAATAAGTACATATTAGTAGTGTTGCCAAATGCCCCCTTGATAGGTTATCTATTGTATCGATCATTTCTGATGCTTCCCTTTATGAATTTCAAGGACTATAATGCATTCACCATGTATTTGCTCAACTTGGATCACCTGGCACTGAATGACATCAAAATTGCAGCAGCACTTGGATCCAGTAAGGCAACGTTATTTTTAGCTATCCAGTATTTTATTTATTTATTTTTAGCTACTCCAGACTCTATCCTCTGATACATGATTTCTTCCTGGAATGGTGAATGCATGGATGGAATCCAAAGAAATGAAAAGGCAACATCAAGATCCTCCATCAAATACATGATTTTTATAGAATAATCGTAGATGAAACCCAAATAAATGAAAAGGCAATACGAAAATCCTGCATCAAGTTACAATGAAATAAATTGTATTTGACTTATAAATATGTTTCGTATTGGTGACAATTCCACAAATTAACAATCCTTATGGAAGGAATACTAAGATTTGGTTACATTGGAGTTTTCTACTTTTCTTTTATTGATAAAATGTAGTCTACTACTTCTGGTTCCTTGGATGGTCAACCATTCTCCAATCGTGCTTTTTACGCCTGCACCTGTGATGAGCTTTTTGCTCTGAGAATGTGTTCTCCCCAACCCTCTCCATATTACTATCTGTATCTAGAGGAGCAAATAAAAGATCCCATCAGCAAATTAGCCAACTGAATCAGATAGAATTAGAGAAAGATCTAGACTATTAAATGTTCCACAATTACAATTTATTTTCAAGAATGGCATAAAACTATTGAATGAATGTCAAGGTTACCCATCTGTTGGTGCTTAGAACTGAAGCAGCCATAGTCTTCTTTTTGTTCATTCTATTTGAACCCCAATAATTAATGACACCAAGTCACCCAGCTCCTAGAGCTGTTTCTTGATAAGAGCAAACATTATGTAACCAATAGAAGACTTTTGATTGAGTGGATTGGATGAGAACAAGAGAATAGTGGTGCATTGGAGTCTTGGGGCACACATGTCAAACATATATCAAACACAAGACTCTCTAATCAAAGAAAATTTCTTAATCTATCATTTTCCATGCTTTCAGCCTATTTTACATGCTATTATGCAAAGATTAAAAATATGATTTCGGGGGATGTATTGGTCCCAACCAAAACCTATATGTATCGGTTTCGGTATAGGTTTCGGACGATACAAATAAAATTTTCTTTTTTAAAGGAAAAAATATTTTTAAAAAAAAATCAAATGAGTTATAAAACAAAATATAAAATCATGGGAAGCGAATAAAAAACAAAGTAGCAAACAAAATTACAATTACACAATGAATTAAAACATGAATAACTAATAAACGATACGTATCGCCAGTTTCGTATCGGTGTAAATATCGTATAGAGGACTACCAACACCTATACGTATCGCCCGTTTCGTATCAGTTTCGGCGATTTTTATTTTCATGCTATTATATAAACGTGTTTTCACTAATCCAGACAAATTTTATAATATTGTATACTTACAGAGTTACAGGTACTCTATCTGAACTGAATGTATCAGCCTCCATCTTTATCAGTTCCTTATTCTCAAGTCTCAACTATTTGGGACCAGTATCACAAATTTTGTTCCGTCATTCTAGTTTATTAAGAGTCATATATTTAGATAAAGCATAAGTTATCAATTTTTTTCTCATTATCTCCACTTATGTCCTTTTTGGCCTTCCCCTCATCATTTTAGAGCCTTCAACATAAATTAACTTACTCATTGTGAGTGGTGCTGTCATAGGTCCCACACCAAACCATAACAATCCACTCTCCCTTATTTTTCAGCTATCGTGCACCTCACAGATTCTCTCGAATGAAATCATTTCTGATTTTATCTTTCCTAGTCTTTCCATTCATCTATCTCAACATCCTAATCTCCACTAAACTTATTCTACGACTACAGTTTCTTGGTAGCCCACAATTCTGCTCTATAAAGCAAAAATGGTCTTATCCTTAAGAATTTTCCTTTCAAAATTTGATAGGAATGTGTTGGTTAAATAACACTCTACACGCACATCTCCAATTTGGCCTCACAACTTCAATTCTATGGGTAATATCCTCTCCAATCTCTCAATTCATATGAATAATCAAACCAAAATACTGAAACTAGTAACTTTGTGGTACTACCTCCTGGCCATCAATCTTAACTGTCCCCTCACTCCTATTTGAGTTCTTAATAAAGTTGCACTTCATATACTGCATTTTTTCTGTTGGCTGTCAAGGCACCATCATTTGAACTTTTGACCTTTAGTTTAAAATGCTAGGTTTATGTTGGGTGTGAATATATGAACCTTTGACCTTCATACTCTATCTTGGTCCAACTTACATTAAAATCTTAATATTACAAGGTATTCCTCTACAATTCTAATGAATTCCAAATATATATATATATATATATATACAAGTGTATCAAAGTAATGGTTTTGCCCCACGTCAGTGTCTGACACCTCCTATCTAAATCTGAGACAAGGACACCTAATTGTAAATATATGTATACTTATGCCCATATGTGAATATAGATATGGCATATCAGGTACAATATAATATTATGTAGATGTCATCATACCATATAATTCAATTTGATGTCACAATCTTGTTTCTGCTTTCCTTTGTTCTACTCATTGCACTTAAATTCAAATACCTTTAACCATAATCAAAACTAGACCCCTCATATATGCCTATTCTCCATTTTAAAGGTTTCATATGAGGTGGGTCGTAACTATATGTAGTGCCAACTGCCAACCCATGTATTCTGTCAACAGTTTACGGACACTAAGGACCAATGACGACATAGATTAGGAAGTGATGATGCTGTAGCATCCCGGGGTGCCAGGCGTACATGGCCTGTCAAAACCTCAAGGTCCCCAAAAATGTTTTTTTTTCTCTTTTAGCTTTCCATCTCTTAATAATCCATCACTTATATAAAACACAAGCTGTAAATTCCTAAAGCATATCAACTGGGGATTCTCAACACTTCCAATAAACTTCTCTATAGAACAAATTCCCTTAGACCAGAAGAAAAGCTATAATTTTCTCTTCAGCTACAGCTGCTACACAAGGCTGATTGCAATGACGGTATCTGAAGCTAAATGACAATTTAAAAAAAGTTGTCCATAGATTGTGAATATGACTCGTCATTGTTATAAGAGCCTTATCCAAACTATTTGGGGCCAGTTATTCGAATCCAGTGGAAGTGTCAGAAAATAATTTATGTAGCTAAGCCCAAATAGTCTGGAGACTCTAGACAAGGCTCCAATGATGATGATGAGCAACCTTGGAACATACAATACGACCAAATTCTCTTGATCAATTCTTTATATGGAATCAGGAACATTGTGGATGCTTGGTTGAGTTCCACACACTGTGTTGTAGCAACATAGAGAACCCATTTTCAGACAGAAAGTATTTCTTCTCCTTCAAGCTCCTGATGTGGCTGGCTTTGGGTGATATCTATTAATCCTCTCATGGACCAGATTTCTTTGTTTCAGGAGTACGATTGATAACCATTCTGTTAATTGGATTCGCCATTTTTAAGCCACTATATATCTAAGTTTTACTTCCACTATTCTCACACGTCCATTCACTGCAGCCTGATATCCCTTAACTATACTACATATAAGGGATTCAAATAAGCTTCTGGGACTGTTACTCCAATGATTTTCCGACTCACTCTCTCCCAAGGACCTAAAGAATTGAGTTAATTTCTCTAAGTCGTCCCTCAATAATCTGAAAAGTAAATACCGACCAAACTATTATTTAGATTTCAAACAAACAAAGCATTATAGATTGCACCCATCTGAATCTAATCTTTTATCCATAAACAAAATGGGGAAACAACTCAATTTACGAACAAACAGGATAAAATCAGAATCCCATGAATAAATTTTCCAAGAAAATAGAGATCGAAATAAAAAGCTGCATAATGTACCTCCAAATCGCTCGCCCCAAAACAACAGCCGCCCTTCATTCTCTTTCTCGTCGAGCTCATCGCCATATCCGATTTCTGCATCCCCTCTGTACCCTGGTTCACTCCCATAACCTGACTCTGTCCCTTGAGAATCAACCACTCCATTTTGAGAAGACCCAGAACCCAAATTCTCTCTCTCTCCTCCTCCACCACCATCTCTCCTTTCCCTCCTCGAATTCTTCGCCTCGCTCACATCCGAAGCCCAATTCGCATCCCCATTCATAAAAAAATCCCCACTCGAATCAGTCCCTACCGCAAGAGGAATATCAGAACACGTCGCGTAATCTACCGATGCACGAGTCCCACTCTTGTCGCTGCTCCGGCCGGACACCGAACGAGACCCCCGACGCCTCCTTTTCCGGGCGATCCACCGCAAATTATCTCGCTTTTGCGTCTTCTCATCTTCAAATATGCTTAGTTTTGACAAGTCGAGACTTTCAATCGAAAAGGAAGTGGCTCGATCGGAGAGGCAAGGTCTCTTGCTGTGAGCACCATTTCTGATCGCGGAGCTGGTAGGAGAGTAGGGTTTTGAATTGCAGAGATCGGATTCTAGGGTTTTGGTTTGGATTGGGACCTGAAAGGGTTTCCATCTATGGAGCTGAAATACGCAGGACTCTACGGCATGGCGTGAATTTATGGTTTTGTATGTCATGTTTTTAGGGATTTCGACATTTTTTTTCTGATGAATTAGGGTTAGGGTTTCGGTTTTTTTTAGCTAGGAAGAGATGAAGTCTGGGTTTTAGAGAGATTTCAGGGATTTCACAATTCCAGAAGGAAGCATCGAAGATTCCCACAGACAGTTGTTTTGACTTGTAGAGTTGTTTGGAGTTGGAGATCACTATTGTACTATTATCCCTGGCTTTTAACTAAACCACGGAAGTACCCTTTTACTTTTACTGCCGACTCGTATTGAGATTTCATATGGCGAAACTACCCTCAACTGATATCTTGAATCTTGCTCATTGACCGGTGTGAGTAGGGCTGCACTCAAGAGTCAAGTCAAGCTAGCTAGTCGGCTTGACTCAGCTCGGCTCATTTGAGCCAAGTTCAAGTTGGGCATTTCAGAGGGGTGTAAATGAGCCGAGCTGGGCAATGCTCAGGCTTGGCTTGTTGGAATTTTACAAATGCTAAGGCTCGGCTCGGCTCGGCCCAATAATTTTTTTTTTAATACAATAATAAGCACTAAATTCAATAAAAAATATAAAAAATTTATAAAATGACATTTTTATTTTTGGGATGTCATGTGAGTCACGTGAAAAGCTCGAATTAAAACTTAAATTGAAATAATTATGTTAATGTATACTAAATATATTTTACCAAAAAAAATGTATACTAAATATATAATATAAATTTAACTTTTAAATGGTATTATTATAAAATTACTCGAGCCGAGCCGAGCTGAGCCACCTATTGTTCGACTCGGCTCAACGAGCCCAAAGTAAAAGCTTAAGCTCGGTTAATTTCTAGTCGAGCCGAGCTTGCTCAACTCGTTGACACCCCTACTTTAGGATGAACGAATGACGCTTAGCTTTATTTGAATTCAGATGTTTAAATAAGTTATAAGTTAAGCCAGACTTTCTTTGATTTGACTCGCCTGAAGCTCTAGTCGTTTAGAGCTCCATTTGAAATATATATATATATATATATATATATATATATAACATTTTTTTATAATAATTTTTAATAAATAAATTTAAGAGATAATTAAAAAAAATTAAGAAGTTAAAAACATAAATTATGATTTAACTCTCTACCCTTTGGATCGAGTTCTATCCTAAATCTTATTTTCGTATATAGATGTATAAATTTTTTGTAGTTTTTTTATTATAATTTATTAATAAATATTTTTATTAAAATCAGATAAGATTAAACAAAATAATTTCTTGAATTAAGCTTGAGCCAACCCGAACTCTACTCGTCTTAGAATAAAGTTTGAGCTCGATCAAAACTTGAGCTTATTCAAACCAAGCTCAAGCATACACATTTGAACTCAAATCAAGCTCAAGTCAATCTCAAGCGGAGCTCGAGCATGTTTAGGCCAAGCTCAAACTTGGCCAAGCTCGGCTCAGGACTCAATACACCCCTAATTGACATGGAAGGAAGGTACATTCACCCTCAGTTTTCCAGTAGCTTAAATGAAGTGAAAGGAGAGGTCCTAAAACTAATGAAGTTGCCTTTGGTCCCATATGGCCTACCGATGATTGGGTCCTTTTTCTTTAAGTACTCCTACTCCTACACCGCCTCTCTTTTGTTTTTTAGAAGTAAGTGGTTACATGCTTAGGTTGAGGTGGGTTCTCTTTTTTTTTTTTTGGAAGTGTGTGGCTACATGCTTAGGTTGAGGTGGGTTTGGGTGTAGGAATTGTGTGTGATTACCGTGTTTACCAAACAAAAAAAAAAATTCCAAAGCTAGCATTCCCCCCAAGTTTAAAAGCATATTTAGAGCATTGACAACAATGAGTTGGAATCATATTCACTTGCGAATTGTGCACACCTACAAGTCAACACGTGTCCCTTTTAATCTTATTAACTATGATTAAGATTCACTAACCCTTAAAATTAAACAATTGAACCTTAATTCTTTAAAAACAATATTAACCCAAAAGGTTAAAACTTCTTAATGACAATTAATATGGCACTTAAATGGGGCTTTGTGAGTTCCATCGCAAGTGCAAGGATCCGGACCCGTTACATCTGTTGTCTTAAAACAAACAAAAGCAGTTGAAAGGATGAGCCCACATGCCTCAAAAAATTTAAGCACTGGTTTGACAGTCGACAGGCTCGACACTGCTTTCACATGATGGGTTTGCCAACGTGTTTGGATGTACGTATACCACTGTCCTTGTTAGAAAAAAAAAACAGTCCACTAACCAAGATGTGCAGTCGCCAATTCAAGGAAATACTTCCATTGTCCTGGCAGCCAAACATGAACACTTCTACCTTCAATTGTTCCTGTGTACTTGCAAGAGAACACCAAATGAAGGATCTCCCGATAGTCATTTTCATGAGTCTCTATTTTATTACCTCTGCCAACACCCTCCCTTACTGAAGGGTGGTTAAGGGCAGCCCCCCAATAGGGGTAGGTCTTGGGTTCAAAACCCCTCATGGTAAAAGGATGAAAAGACTTTGAATTCTGTACCAAAAATAAATGTGTTTCGTTATCAACAAATCGCAACCAAAACAAGTTTCGCCTACAATTTACATCACTCTTATATAATTAGTACCACTATTTCCCTTTACAACTTTATGTTTTGGCAAGATGATAATATAATAAATAAATATTATATAATATTCCTCCTAAATCTCCCACTAATCTTCATAAACACATTACCAGAGAAAATATTTCCCATGTTTTACTGGATGTTAGGTAGACATTCATGAAGTTTTGCAGCATAATCTCCAAACTGAATGTCCGTTGGCGGGTGTAGATTGAAAACATATGAGACGGGCCTTGATACTATCATTGGCTTCTTAGTGACAAAAGTGTCTGAGAACTGCCCGAAGTTTGATTCGTCAAACGGGAATGACTCTGTAAGGAAGAAGAAGCATTCTCTACCCAACTTTTCCACCTGAAAAACAATAACACCCAAATCAATGTCATCATAGCTAGACATTATTATTGTCGTGTTACAGTTGCTATGCCCTAAGAATTTGAATATAACCAGTCAAATTTTGAGATGAAGGCTTAACATTGCAAGCCCTTGTACCAGCAATCTAGGCAAATCTTGAATCATACAAACTGCTAGAACCACATAACTTTCAATCACATCCAAATTTCACAAATTCTAATTGGTCTATGAAATAAGCAATGTCTCTGCAATATCTTTCTAATATTGTCTGAACTGATTCGGTGGAAGGGGTCTCGATAGATACCCTCCAGATAGTGCATACACTCATCATTAGAGTCATCCCAATGTTGGTCCAGTCACTCATTGGTAGAAAAAATGTACCCATCAGATAATTCTGGCAATCTAATGTAAGGAGTAAGGACTTCAGAGGCAAAAACATACTAAATTTCTTTGAGCCATAGCCACCAAGTCGGAGTTCGGGAATTATTTGCCTAGGGAAAAAGCGAAGGAAAAAAATGTATAATTTGGATTAATTTGAGAAAATGTCGGCAAGATATGAAAAATAAGATTACTAACTTAGACAAAATTATAAACTAATATATAAAATATTTATTCGGGATTTTTTTTAAAAGTCTCGAAGAATCCACATTTAATTTGTGGAATTCACGGCTTTTTGTAAAAGTATTTTTGCAGAAAGTCGTGAATACTTCGTGAATTAATAGTTCGATTATTCGGGATTTTTTGAAAAAAAAATTAGATAACTTTGTTACTATGCTTTGAGCCATCCAAAGATTGGCTCTTATGCAACAGTCATTATTGCTCAATCGTGAATGTTTCAACACCATGTCCCATCCAAGAAGTGTCTCTTAACAATATTGATTTGCATGTGTCATGCATGGAGCAGAGCAGTAATTGATCTAGACACCCAAGTTTTCCTTGCGATGTGATTATCTCAATGGCAGTGGCATGACAAACCAGAACTAACAAAATATTTACTAACTACATAATGTACCTGCAGCTGCGAAAATCTGATACTGTTCATGGTAAGGATCACTTGCACTTCACACAAGGTTTCTGCCAATATACGGATGGCAAGATACTCGAAAAACTTCTGGAAGAGACCCCGCTGTCGTTCCAAGTCATCACCATTGACAAACTTAGCAAACCATAGCACACACTTCACTTCTTTCCATGGGATGGGGTTCTCCCCTGCTTTTGAGATGATTGTCTGGTATGGGTGACTCAGGCCCCACAGAATTCTGATACCCGTTAATGATGCATCACACGTGGACGTGTATGGCAGACATGTTGTGGAGATTATCTTGGTTGGATCACAGTGGCGGGAGATATTGGAAGAAAAATGAAAATCAGTATCATCCAATAAAAGAATGCATCTATCAGGAGATGTGGTAAACAAGTGCAGAAACGGTGCAGGGTCAGCACTTTCCTCTTCTGACAGGCATAAACTTGGCCTGCTAAATGATGAAACAGATGGGCCCAGATCATGAGAGAAGAAACATGAATTTCCATTGCGACATCCCTGGATCATCCACATTCACACAGGTTAGTAGAAATATATTTTACTCTGCACAGGGACAACATTTTCTGCAGAAACAGAACCAAGCTATCATCAATCTATGAAGTTAAGAGAATTAAGAAGTCATTTCTATTCCAATATTATTCTCTTAGAACCATATTCCTGAATATACACATCTGCACCACATAAAAATGTGTTTGATGCTAACAATCAAGAATACAAAATGTGATCAATGCTTTTGTCTTGTATCCAGGCACTCCATGATATCAATACAAGGAATAAAGACATGGACATGGATGTTATGTAAACCGGAAAGTTTTTAAAGGAAAAAAATCCTCCAAAGGAAATCTGTATGGTTCCATTAGCCAATTAGGGTTCTAACATCAGATGTCTACAAAAAAAAGACTGAACCTCCTTCAATACTATTACAAGAATAGTCAATTAGTAAAAAAAATGGTGAATAGAATGTCCTTAGAGAGTAGAAAAAGATGCAGAAATACACATGTAATGCTTGATGATGCAAATTCAAGAGAAGTAATCAGGACTTGTTAGTTAAGAACCTGATACCTAGAACGCGACTCTCAATTTGCAAGGAAGTTCACAAGCAAGTATCTTAGGGAAGATAGGTTTGGTCACAAAGGATAAAAAATAGTGATTGGACCCAGAACAAACAGACGAAGTAAAAACTGATCTATTAGAAAAGACCATGGTTCAAATACCCGAAAGTCGACTCGACTCGTAAGTTAGCCGGGGTCAAGTAACTCGGGAAAAAAAATAACTCAACTAGGTCCAACTCGGAATATATATATATACATACATACAAATTAGGCAACTACCAATTCCGTAGCGTTTTATCCACGACCGAACCACAAATAACTTGAAAAACCCGGGGTTAAAAGAACCCAAAGTAGGCTAATTTTGTAGCCTCAAACAACCTTAACATAAGGTTAAACAGAACCTATAATAGGCTAATTTTGCATCCACAAAAAAATTTGATGCAAAAGCAATGTGACGTTTGAGTTTAGGTTTAAAAAAAATAAAAATGACAAAAAAAAATATACTTCCATGACTCGACCGAGTTTGGCAAGTCAAAAAACTTGACTCGACCGAGTCACCCGAGTAACTCGCCAAATAGTGTCTCCTTCGAGTTTTGAGGCAACTCGACTCAAAACTCAGTCGAGTCGAGTCGAGTCGAGTCGAGTAACTAGGCCGAGTTTCTAGTCGACTCGCCGAGTTTTCGAACTATTTCGAAGACATTACAGGAATAGACAAAAAAACAGGAAGAGAGATTCATACTATAATGATAGAAGTCAAAGTGTTCTTTTTAGATATATCTTTGGGAAGTAGAATTGTGGCACCTAGGACTGCAAAGTAGATCTCTCTCTAAGTACCATTTTAAGCCCTTGAAGCCATCCACACATGAAGGTGGCCTTTTTAGGTTTACACAAAGCCAAAAATTGGACTAGTTAATAAATATGCATTCAGATAAAGAAAAGGTTACCTCATTATTTGCTATATTTGGTTTTGGGGTTGATGGAAGGAATAGGGAATAAACATTTGAAGCTTAAGATTTCCATGTGAAAAATCTGGTCACAGTTTTTTGAAGTAAATATCCAGAAAAAGAAGTATAGTTATTGTGTGGATACATGAGGTTTCCATCAAAGACTAGACTTTTTATTTTCTTGACAAGTATCAGCAACTAGAATAAATCAAAGGCGGAGAAGGTATATTTGACCAAAGGGAGCTAGCAGGTTTCTTTTCATAAACCACTAGATATAAAAGGAGATACCATTCCTCAATATTAGTGGTTTATGTTCATGCAATATTAGTAAAACTAAAAATACATTATTAAAGATGAGATCCGTAGAGACAAATTGAAGCTAGACAAGAGAAGTACCTGAAAAGAAAAGAAAAACTTGCATACAGGTCTTTTGGCTTGAAGGGAATGGGAGAAGCAGCATTCGCTTCCCTTGTTGCACATTCCATTAATGAAGAATCTACAAAGAGAGGCTCCATTCATGACATGAGATTCAAAATCATCTTCATATTTAAGCTGATTTCCAGAAGTGTCTTCTGCATATTGAACTCTTATCTGGAAAACAAAACCGGAAATATGAAACATCATTCTTGATGTCAAAGATAATGCACAAGGGATGCAACAAATAATACCTCTCTGACAATAGTTGCCAATGTTTCAGCCACATCATTGGATTGGAAGTCTTTGGAAGAGACAAATGGTAAGGCAATGCATTTCCTTGCCTCGGTAACTGGATCAAGGTGCTCATCAGCAGTAGAAAGTGCGTTTGTATCTTTATTTAGCCGAGATTGGAGGAGGCATGTGTGTTTAAATTCATAAGGATCATAGTAAGAGGGTAGTCCATCTGATGTAACCAGAAATTTGGGCCGAAATCGGTGCACTGAATTTAGTATATCGTCATCTGCAGACAAAAAAAAAAAAAAACACCTGGAAGTTGCAAAAAAGCTCACATATAAGAGTTCTTATTCAATAATATTGAGAAAATCATACATATTTCGGAGACATGATGTAGTGATGACTGCACAAGATTGTGGAAAGAGCACCATTCTTCTTCAAGCTTGGGGAGCATTACTTGTGTAGCTTTAGGCTCATCAGACTTTACAAGTTGTGTCAGCCGTTCAAGACGGTGCTTATCCTTCAAAGAAAGTCAAAAAGAAATAATATCAAAGCTAATAAGATGACCTACTTGAAATATTCAAAACCTACAAAGCTAATAAATGAGATTTCATTCAAGCATAAATAACATTAAAGCAGATACTATAATGTTCAAAATCTATCGAGAACTTTCCAGTCTTCAAGATATCCATGGAGCACAAAAGTTTACCCTGAAAACGCGTTGCCAAAACTGAAAGGCACATAGGTTTCCCATGAGTTGCACTTCCCTTCTGCCAGTTAGAACCGTGCTATCTCTGTCCCCGCCAAAGTAGCTGTCTGTGTACTCTGTAAACTGAAGAATAGAATAAAAAAACAAACAATTTCATGGTTAACTTAACTGTATGCATATAGAAACTTCAAGTAAAGACACTCAAAATGTAATACCAAAGTATCCTGTCCAAAAGGATGAAGAATGGGCAGAGGCTGTGTATCCATCAATATACCAATCAGAATGCCTTCCCGTAGCAGCCCAATATCTCCAAATTTGAGTATAAGCACAGAAGCATCAAAAGACAAGGAGAAACTGGCAAGCAATCGTCCGTAAAACGTAGGCTCATACCGGCCCCTAAGAGAGGTTTTTTCCAATGCATGAATGTGAACAAGCAAACTTAATGCATCTTCAACAACTTCAGGATCTGGCGGATCTAGAGCTTTCTGCAACAAGACTAACACCAAAGTTCAAAAAGTTAGGCCCACAATTCAATTTGCCTGGCAAAAACATATACCGAGTCAACTCCTGTAGGAGATCAACTTTTGGAACAAATTAAGGAGGCAATGAATATAACTCCACACTATACCAAAAATAAAATTTTCTTCGCATACAAGGCTGTGTACTATGGTTCAAAACCGAAAAGCCAACTCAATTTCTTGGCATTTTATCCAAGATTGAACCATAAATAACTTGAAAAACTTGGGTTAAAAGCATGGTTCAAAAAGCTGAAAAGTTGAGTTGACTCGAAAGTTAGCAGGGTTGAGTAACTCAAAAACAAAACTCAACGCAGTCCAGCTCAGAATATGTGTGTGTGTTAGTGTGTATACAAGTAAAAATGCACGTGTGTTAAGTGTTACCTAAGCACATGGTACAGGTGCCAAGTGTGCAGGTGTCTAAAGTGTTCGACACAGCAAGCTCTGGAAATCCCAATACAGCTGCACATACGTATAGATTTTTGAAAATTATTATTATTATTATTATTATTATTATTATTATTATTATTATTATTATTATTATAACTCAAAAATATAGAGAAATTAATAAGAAACAGTACTCTACCAAAGTTCTAAGAAAATACTCATATAGAAAATATGAAAGGAGAAAACAAGTATTGATCGTTGTCGGTTTCGCAACTCTCCTAGTAAGTTTTTCTCTATGTTGTCGTAAATGCTACACAACTACACAAAAAGTTCCTAGGAATCTAACCATAATGCTGACGGGAATAAGCATGTACCAAGGAGTGGTGTTGTGCCACTGAATGTCGTGTCGTGTCAAGGTGTCAGTACGGCAAAATTTGGGAAAACTGAATTGCCTAGGTAACACTAACGTGCGTTGCACGTAATTTTTGTTATATTTTTTTTAAAAAAAAAGTCTATATATTAGAAAGTAATAAAGTATACTCATTAATAATTAGTATTGAAGGGATTTTAAAGGTTTTGCGCCTTTCAAGCAATTTCTATTCCCATAATCAATAATGACTTTCTTATAGCACATATCACCCCCTCTGTTTCATGAATTTGCCATATTTTAGTTCCCACAATTGCATGAATAATAATAATTGTATGACTTACATAAATTTTTCATCTGATTAGCGTTTAAGATTATTGCACGACTTACATCTATTTTGTTTTATCAAGTAATATGCTGAATAAGGTAAGACATATATATTCGTCTATTCCATTGTTTTACTATATGCCAATTGATAACTTAAGAATGTGATATTTTATTGGTATTGCAATATTAAAGATTTAATAGTGGTACGATTATAAATTAGAAAATAATCACCTCCTTGCTAGTAGAGCGAAAGAATGTGTCTCGAGTCTCGACCCCCTTTTCTTGCCATGTGTGTCCCCTTTTCAACTCTCTTTAATTGTGGTTAAGATTCACTAACCCTTAGGGTAAAACCAACTAACCTTGGTTTTAGAAAGAAAAAAAAACTTTAACCATTGGGGTTAAAACTTGTTAACCATGGTTCAAGAGCAATTAAAGGGGCTTTGTGAGGGCAAGGAGTAAGATGCTCTTTTAAATTATTATATATCTAACAAAAAAATTTACATATTTTTAAAACTTGCTCTCACTTCTAATATTTTTTTATTATATTTCATAAAAATAATTTTAGTTAGTATAGAAAATGGTGTTCTAATAAATTAATCTTGTAGAATTTTAAGAACTCTAAAGTAAGAATTAAAATTTTAAATTGTTATTATTGTTGTTACACCACTCATCTCTCTCATCCCCATCTCACTCACTCACTTTCTCTCTATCACATATACACGGTGTCATTCCCCGACCCCGTTTCCTATCTCTCACCACTTCACTATAACTCCAAACTTACACTACTCATCTCTCTCACCGCCACATCCCTTTTCATCTCTCCCTATCAACCCTCTTTTCCATATATTCTATGTTAGGTAAAGAATTTGGTCCAGTGAATATATGACTTGTTGTGTCTTTTGTCTGGTATTTTCATCATTCTCTTATTTGCGGTATAGTGGATACTGACAGGGTCATGGGTGAAAAGTTGGGAGTAAAATATTATTTCCATTCTTTGGCGGAAGTTAATGGTTTCCATACTTCTAGTTCAATGGTTTTCATGCCAATTTCAATTGGATGCATCTTTTCAGAATGTGTCAGGTTTTAAGAGACATGGAGACCTTGTTTTTACTACCATGTTGGCCTTAGCTGATCCAAGTGAGTTCTTTTGTTGAAACTTTTGCTGTTTGTCAAGCATCTTTTATGCCAAAATGGTTCTTTTCTAGAGCCTTTAACTTTCAGTTACGGTTACTATGTTGTGGCATGTTTACTCTTCGTTTTTTTATCGAGTTATGAGAGAAAAGGAAGCGACAATGTTTTCTAATGAAAATAACCTGGTTTTAGTGTTTTCAACACAGTGGGGTGGTGGGGAGGACCCACTACTACATGCTTTGCCATTTAAGATCTCTGTTGCTACTTTCTATACTACTGTATGTAAATGTTAATCAGATCAGAAAATATCTTGACCTAATCCACAGCTTGAAATAAAAACTTTTTTTTCTTAGTTAATTTTGTACTACATGTAGAACTGCAATTATTTATGCATTCTTCTCTTTTGCTCTCATTACTTAATTTTATGCACTTGTTCTTAGTTAATTTTATGAACTTGTTACTTAATAACTCTTCATCAAAACTAGATAACGAGTTTTTTTTTTTTTGGTAAATTAAGCAACAAGTTGTTAGATATGTCTTTAAACACACACGTTATACAAGTAAATTTTCAAAAAAGATTAGCTCAATTGGTATCCAGATCATTCTTCATCAAATATCATCATTCTTTATCAAATATCAACTAGAAACGAAGAGAAGGAAAACACAAAGCAACATATATATTTAAAGTGTTAAAAGAGAAGTAAAAAAAATTACCCAAGATCAACGATTGAATAAACATTCAAGAGCTTTTTTTTCTTAGTTAATTTTATACTGCATGTAGAACTACAATTATTTATACATTCTTCTCTTTTGCTTTTTACTTCTTTGTAATAACTCTTCATTAAAACTAAGCAACAAGTTTTTTGGTAAATTAAGTAACAAATTGTTAGATGTCTATAAACAAACACGTTATACAAGTAAATTTTCACAAAAAAAATAGCTCAATTGGTATCCAGATCATTCTTCATCAAATATCAACCAGAATCGAAGTGAAGGAAAATACTAAGCAACATATAGATTAAAGTGTTAAAAGAGAAGTAAAAAATTACTTGAAATCAATAGTTGAATAAACATTCAAGAGCTTGTGGCTAGATCGAAATTGTATTTTTTAATTCTCAATTCACAAGAGAGGGGGGAGAAACAAAGGAAGGAGTTGAACTCCTTTAAGAGGATTGAAGGAAACAACTATAGAATATGAAAGTTAGAGAAAGAGTTTAGAATTCTAACTTAAGAAGAATTCTAATCGATAATAAGTATTAATATATGTTTAATTAGAATTTTAATAAAATCACATTAGGATAAATAAAGAATTTATCGTAGAGTCCTTCCAACTCTCTACTAATAGAGAGTCCTAATGAATAAGACTAACAAAATAGAGAAAACGTATAAAATTCTAATCAAATTATACTTCTATTTCATTAGAAATTATAATTTTTTATATAAAGTAATGTTTAGGGGTAATTATGTCCACGTAAAATTTAGCATACACCTTGTACTTTTATTAGCAGAATGATATATATATATATATATATATATACACACACAAATTAGGCAAGTACCAATTTCTTGACATTTTATCCAAGATCGAACCACAAATAACTTGAATAACCTGGGTTAAAAGAACCTAAAGTAGACTGGTTTTGTAGCCTCAAACAACCTAAACAACAAGTTTAACAGAACCCATAGTAAGTTGGTTTTTCAACCCCAAAAAAATCTAATGTAAGAACAATGTGACGTTTGAGTTTGGTTTAAAAAAAAAAAGAAAATGACAAAAATACTCTTCTGTAACTCAACCGAGTCTGGCGATTCGAAATTCTTGACTCGACTGAATCACCCGAGTTACTCGCCGAATAGTGTCTCCTTCAAGTTTTGAGGCTATTCGACTCGAAACTCAATCAAGTCAAGTATCTCGGCCGAGTTTCGAGTTGGCACACCGAGTTTTCGAGCTATGATGTGTCCTCCTAAGCCAATTTTTGGTTCGACCTGTCAGCAAACCTAATTCCAATCCAATCGTACTGGTTCAAGTTGAATTTTGGGCAACCGAACCGAGTAAATGACAACTCATTAGAAGGATATTTGCTAATATATTGAGAGAATTATGCAACTCTTTAGGGCCATTTTCCCAAAACAAACTCAAATTATAATAGAAATGCACACAAAAATTTAAGAATCCATGAGAAGATGATTTTGATAACTAATTGAGAAAATTTTACAACTTTTCAAGGTCATAATCCCAAAAAAATTTACTACTTTTCATGGTCATAATCCCAAAGAAATCTCAAATTATTAATAGCACCCATTAGCCCTTTCATCCTCCCTATAAATCCCAATTGAGCACCCAACCTTAGCTTCATTCCTTATGTACAAAGTACAAACCGAAACTCTATAAAAACTTCGGTAGTTATTTCAATTGTGAGGATCGGAGGATGGTAGCGGGTGTAATTTATGATATTATGCATTATCTTTTTTTATTATATTCTAGAAGATGTTCCACCAAAACTCCAGCTTATCCACATTCATTATTAAAAAAAGGAAGGAAAAAGAAATAAATAATCTTTGCAAACAAATCAATCAAGATGCATAAGCAGCATTTAGTACTTCCATAGGTTTGAAGGAACATAACAACCATGGATATTAATGTTACCATTGCCAAGAAAAATTATCATGAATATTGTAGATCCTCCTTCCTTAAAAAAATGGTATGGTTTTAAAATCGACACATTTCCTACATAACTACTAAAGCAAGGAGAGGAAACGTGCACTCCCCTTTATTTCGCTACCTCCCCTACCAAGGGAGGCGGGAGGGAGATCTCCCTGGGCCTTTCTCCTTTTATTACGAGAAAATTGATGTTTCCTACGAAATGTTTCTATTTCCATGGGTATCAACATGAAACCTTCCCACAACATAAAAATTTAAAAATAATTGACACATTTCCTAATGTTCTGGTACATCATCTTATTGTACCGAAACATTACTATTTTGTTTGTATACATTCTCTCTCTCTCTCTCCATATATATATACATGCATACATACATACATATATATATACATAAAATGTTGACTAGATAATAATATTTTGAATCATAATTTAAAATGTTAATATTGGTAAATTTTGCCAAAATTTTGTTGACTTCCATAGTCCTAAAATGCAATCAATATGTAGTTATAAAACTACATGGTTTCGGGAACTATGTCAGTAACCTTTGGCCAACTTCGTACAATTCGGATAAACTTCAGCCAAAATGTTAAATTCGTGCTACCAAAAATAAAAAAATTCAGTATACGTAGAAATGTTTCAACCGAAGCTTATTCTTCAAGGAAAAAGTCATTGTAAGAAAAAATATTTGAAAAAGTTTTTAGGGATACATCAGATATGTAATGAGCTATTAACCTGCTTTTGTATAATCTCAAGCTATTATAAATTTATTATAATTAAAAAAAAAAAAACAGAGAACATTAGAGCAATTATTCAGTATTTAGACCATATTTTCTGACTAAAAATCAAGTTTAATTTATAAAAATTACAACATTTAATAATATAACATGTAAAAGGAATAAATAAAGAAATCTCATACGAACATAAATGATTATAATATGTATATATCATATTCTCTATGAAGAATTAGTAATCACGACATATTTTTATGACTTAATCTTTAGTAAAAAATAACAATGTTTTAATTAAAATTTTAAAAACTAGAAAAAAATTTGTGAAAAACACTATGAAATTCTATGTTTCCATGTGTATTTTTTTCTAATAACAAGTATAAACACGTTTTTGATTGTTATAATGTTATTATAACATTATATCAGAAAACTTGAAGCTACCTAATATCTCTTTAGATATAAGTTTGTGATATGCCATATTACGTAGTGTTTATCTTTCATGGGGATGTGATAATTAATTAGCATGGCTGCATACTATTAAATATGTGTAACTTAGACTTCTGAAGTTCCAGATATGCACAATAGCTAATGTCACTTGTTATTTGTCTCACTTTTCTACTCAAAATGGCTGTTTTGGGGCTATATCATGAGTTTTAAGTGTGCTTTTATGCAATTTATTATTTCCTAAAGTTTTATATTAGATTTTCAATGTTTCCCTAATGATTTGTAAATTTCCTTTACTTTTACAATGTTTCTTTAATCTTTAAACTTCCTCAAAATGTTTCCACTTCCTTAGTGACGGTAGTTTACACCAACATTGAAATTTTAAACCTTGATCCATGAGCTCCTTCTTGTCATGATATAGTTCTTATAATTATTTAGATAAATGAAGCATCTTATTATCAGTATATAATAAATCCATTGAATTATAAAACGTTAAGTCGGGCTTTCCAGTATTGGAAATTTGGAATATGAAGTCATTTGTTCAAGGTATTAATTCACATAGAATCTATGTTAAGTGAAACGAAAAGAAAATAAGAGCCCTTTGTCTTGTGTAACAGTGCAAGCCAAACATGAGCTTAAATGATCACAAGGAAATCAGAACCATGCAATACCTTTGGGATCATTAATGGCTTTAGATTCAGCACAACCAATTAGAAGCACCTGCTGCCTCAATGATAACTTCAATATAGCTGGACTTTCATGATCCTTCAACTTATTGAAAAATGGTCCAGTAACCAATCGAAAAATCTGACCATCACAAGTCCGACCTGTTCTCCCTTTACGCTGGTCAGCCTACAGCCAATAGTTAAAAACAATTAATCGTTTCATAGTAGCGAAAAACTGAAACCAGTTCATAAGACTCTCTCAGTACCTGGGATTTAGAAACCCAGACAAGCTCTGCAGAATCTTTTTTCCTAATATTGTCCCAAAAAACTTGTAAAGACCGGCAGGAATCAATTACAAAAGCTACTCCAGGTATTGTGACTGATGATTCTGCAATATTTGTGGCTAATATAACCTGTACAAATCCGAACTCTGGTAAGAACAACCAACACACATTCCTAAGATGTGCATTTTAGGGTAACAATCCACAGGCTACGAAAAGCTTCTAATTTCCACTAAAAAAAGAGAAAAAAAATAAAAGCTTTTAACCAAGTCAGATTCTAGAAATTTGTCCTCCAAAATTTCAAACTAATGAGATTCGCAGTTTTAGAATATGGCCAGATCTCGCCGAGAAGCAGCACAAGAAATAAATTTTCCCTTTTAGTTCTGATAAGAAAATGACATAATTAAAGGATAATGAAGCTAGAACAACGGGCAACGCTTATAAGTCATGAAATCCCAACCATAATGCAGATACCTCGCCAAAATGTTCAACCAAACAATGAACAAAAGTTATGAAAGTCTAGAAGTCTATAGTTTAAAAAAAAAATCAAAAGAAAGCAAGAAATTCATACCATTTAATAGATATTATTTAAGTATGAAAATTCCTTTGTCCAGAAACACATTAAACACTAAAAAGTGGAGCATATTTCTCTGACACCTTCATTTCCTGCCAGAAAAAATTAAAATATATTGCACCAAAAATCTCCAATCTACAATTTGTCTGCATCAACTTCAGCTAAAACTGTATTCAATAAAAGCAACCAAACAACACTTATGTAAGAACCCATCATCAATCGGCAGCGACTCATAATTTCAGCCTTCTTCCAATTATTTGGCATTGGCTAACACAATCCTGTTCCTCCATTATATTTTATCGAGGACTATATCCTACGACATGAAATAAAAATACTATTCAATAAAATGGAGATCGGGTTTTTATTTTGAAAAGGAAAAGGTTATCCAATTGTTTGTATTATCTGCAAGTTGCAAGTTCTTTCTGCTGTCCTGATCAGATTTTTTATGACATTGCTATTAATTAATTTCATCTTCCATTCTGTACCGATGGACCTCCGGAATTACGTCCGCTAGTTAGTGTTTTATTACGGTATAGCAAACCAATATTAGAATCATTTCTTTGAAAGTTTTCCAACATTTATTTCTCACATATAGTCCATGCTTAAGTCTGTCTTTTTTGGCATAATATGCATTTGAAGAATATACAAGTTCTATTCTCCACTTCTGGCTTTTCCTTCCCTCGCTAAGTATCAAAGCATGCAACCTTTCAGTATCCAATTTCCAACCAAAAAGCAAATTGCCTTTGTTCTGCTGCAGCTCCCTTAAGATCCATTTGTTTCCAATCCTATAAATGGCAGGAAACACAGTCAGCCACCAAGTGGTGCTCAAAAATATCACATTCTCACTTTTTCTCTACATAGCAAAACTCATCCAATTTCTTTTCGATCGGATTTGGCCTCCAAATTTGTGAAAGATCTCAACTTCTCACTGTCTTGTGCTTCCTGTTTCAGATGCTTTATTATTATTATGACTTATGAGTGTAGATACACCGTATCATATCATTAAGGCATTATTGTAATCTTCTTTTTAGAAATAGTATAAATAATAAGAGGAAATCAGCCCCTAATCTTTTCTCTCATCTTCTTCCTCTTTTCATCTAGGGTTTCTCTTTCTACTCTTCCAATGATATCAAATTAGACTGCATCAGATATCAATACTCATTTTGCTTGTCTTTTCCCTAAAATTCATTCATGTGATTTTTGAAGCTCCATCAAAGTGAATCTCACACAAAAATATGTCAAAACATGAAAAATGTAATCCTACATTGTTTAGTGTTTAAAGGTTATAGATACCAGCATGCAGCTATAAACAGGCACAATCACCAGTACATAGCAGTATACCTTACGGTGAGACTTCCAGATTTTCATAGCCATGAGAGCTTGTTCAGTGTCAATGCTGCCATGTAAAACGTGAACTTTGAAAGATGAACTAAGGGGCCTTAGAAGAAACCATTGCCGCTCCAGTGACAGGTATGTCGGAAGGAAAATTAAAATGCTCTTTTCAATGTCTGGCTCATTTTCATGAATGTGCAATACCAAATCATGAATAAGGTTGTGCACTTCAGGCTTGATATCAGCATCAGAAGACAAGGGGCCCATCCCAGAACAGTATCTCTCTGACAAGGATTCTGAACTTATTCCGAGAAGTTTGGTAACCTGTTAAGTTATCAGTTAACTAAAAATCATCCAAACCTTTCAAAACAAGTAAAAATGCAGCGCATAAACATCCAAGATGCATGGCAGCAGAGATATAACATGATGTGCAAGAAGAATCTAGGAACGGGAAAATATATAAAGCACCAAGTAATAATTTGACGTTGCAGAGAAGATGTTAAAGCATTTTATATTTCTTATAAGAAATCGTGAATTTAGATAGTTGATTGTAATTCTGCATGATCCATATGACCTATGGCATTCGAGATTAATTTGGTGTCTAGAATTTTACCGGAAAGATTCATCGCTAGTCAACAATTTGATTACAAATGAGTGAAACTCACATTACAGAACCTTTGAATATACAAAGGTAGATATCCACGTTGTTGGTTCCATTGGGCTAAAAAGTAAGAAGACAAGTAGCATTAAAGAAAGAAGAAAGTATCGCATACATAATGGACCTTGGCCTTAACCATAATAGTAGTAAAAACAATTACATGATGGGCTTTCTCTCCGTAATAAACATGAGGAACATAAAGGGAAAGCACATGGAGAAAGTCTATCCTAAAGCCTCAAAGCTAGTAACATTCATCGCCAAGATGGAAAAGAAGTCCTCCCAGTCACAACTTCCATAATGCAACCCTAAATATCACCAATCGACCAATATTTATTTATTTAATAGATTTATAAAACTTAAGGCTATTCGCATATTATCGCGCATATAGATTAGAATTGGAAATAAAGCATCAATAAGACAACAAAGTTACTGCAAAAAATAAAAGGAAGAGCTACCTAGTAGTGAAGTCATGAAGCCAAATAAACATGGCAAAAGCAAAATAATTCAGTGGCTTTGCACCAAAAAGAAGAGAGAGAGAGAGGGAGAGAACAAACAGAGAAGCATCTTACTGATGTGGGTCTCGGGTGGCTACCCTCTTGCCTAGCACTATATTACCTGGGTGCAAAGATAGAAACCGCTTTAGTGGGGGATTGTCATGTCCTCCTCACTGACCCCAAAGAAGATGGCTATGTCGCTAAGCAGACCGGCAGGGGGGCACCAGCCACCAAATGCCTAAATAAGAGAAGAGCCCACTATATGCTTAACACAAAGTTTTTGGTCCTCCCTCTGGCACACGGGGATCGGCCCTATGCACCGGGGGCTAAAAGCTTGTTGTACCGGAGTGGTTCATCATCAAAAGAACAACAATGGGTAAAGAAATTCGAAGAATGCACTAGGGGATCTCGGCTGGGCAAAGCAGTGGTTCCCAGCAATGCTCTCATTTGACTCCCCCCAGCAATGCTCTCATTTGACTCCCTCAAAATTCTAAAGGACTTGCGAATAATAGTTCTCTTCCTCTTGATCACCAAGCTTCAATTTGAAGTGTTTCTAACAGTTCATTCGGTCCATGTTTGCCAGCCAACAGCCATATCAATCAAGATAGCCTTATTACTCAATTATATCAAGGTCAAGGTTTTTTGTCGTCTCATACATAATGTAATTTGTCATAGGTTCCACAAAGTTTATACAATCATTATTGACTTGAGCCTTTACATAGGATCTATCTTTGCTTGATTACCAATCAAAAAAAATGGAAACTAGTTGAAGTGAGTTTTCTTCTATGATAGGACTAAATGCTTTGGCCCTTCTTCACTTCGCGATGGTCACACTGCTCATTTTTGGAGTTTATAATTTATAATTGGAATTCCTCAAAACATTAGATTTTGAGACTTGAACATGTTTACCAACCAAGATTCCTTTCAAATGTAAACATATACACAACTTGTCATGGTTGTGTTAATCTGTTTTTCTGAGGTCGGAATCTAGTAAAATATTAAATCATTATGTACTTCAGTCTTGTCAACCATAAGCAACTCTTTGCAATCATACAAGACCAACACCTACTACACGATACCAATTAGTACAAAATGGTTGTTCCCATATATCCATGCCTTTAAGATGTAATAATTTAACAGCAAACTATCATGCATGAAACCACATTGTTAATGAATATCAAAACTATATATGAATAAAACAAACACTAAAATGAGTAATTAAGCCCCAAGTCTCAGGACAAACAAATGCAAATACCCAGTCCTCGAATATTTATATTTAGTATTGGTGATTGCCTGTTCCAGATATAGAACTTTTCGTTGGAAAATTGTGTGCTGGGTGGAGCTAGGGATCGCAAGCACTTCTACCCTTTCGCCCCTACCAAGATCCTTGAAGTAATCTCTATATCTTGTGATATCTGCTGTTGCAGACATCAATACCACCCTGGAAGAACATGAAAACTATCAGACGCTCAAGCAATGGACCCACATTCATTTAAAGATGCATAGGATACTGACAATCAGAGTGTCTCACTCTTGTAGAATTCAACCCGACAAAATCAAGTAGATAATAGGGATGACCGGAAAAAAGGAAAGCACGAACTTCGAAGACATAATCAACATGCCACCAACAACAACAAAAAACAGGAAGATGAAAACGAAAGAAACAAATAAATACCAACCTGAGATCACTGTTTTTAAGCAGAAACTGCTTCACACATGCAAGAACAAGATCAGATTCCACAGATCTTTCGTGCACTTCATCAAGAATGATAACCTTATATTTAAGTGCATCCATCCCCTTATCTCGCATTTCATCCAACAAAACTCCAGCAGTTTTGAAAACAATCCTTGATCTGTGATACAATTTGAATCAATGTGAAGGAAGAGCCTTAGCAATTGGACAAGATGTAAGAGATGCATGAATAACGGCATCAAGTAACAATTGAAGAATGAAAGCAATAAGATGGAGATGTTTTTCTCATTTTCTGAACCAAGGAGAAACCAAGCATCAAGGAAAATAGGAAATAATTCTAGCAATTTTACTCAACGTTTTGAGCATGGAATAAATCTTGATTTAGCCCATTTAATTGTAATTATAACATATATATGAGTAACACAACTGCAGAAGAGATTTACCTTCAAGTGGTTTACAAGCTCAAAGATTTAGGCTAATTGTATGCAATTGTGTCAACCCTATAAGTTGTAAATACTTTTATACAACATCCAACCAAAATATATAAAGATGAACCTACCCTAATATGTGGGAAAAAGGACTTACCAAATATCAAGTAACTAACCCTATATTATGAGGACAAGCCCCATTATCAAGCCTTGGCACGTAACAATTATGCAATACCTTCTGACGAAGATACATGTAATCACCAAGAAGAGAAGGCGGTGAATAAGAAGGATTATATGCAGACTTCAATTAATATTTTTCTCTGGCATCCCTTAATAGAAGTTAGATATCTATTTATAAAGACTCACCTTGAGTTAATGGTTAATAGTGAAGAAACACTAATGCTGCCAACCACAAAAAGAAAGATAATTTGGGTGGTATGTCAATATTATTATTATTTTTAGATGGTATGTCAATAATCCACACAACCTTTCAAGGAAAAGGAAGACTATGGTTTGTCTTCAATTATTGGGAAAATGATCTTACTATAAAATGCCATTTCTTGAATTATAATGATTAAAGTTCTGAAATACTTTAACTTGATATTATTATTTGTGAATTTGTTTGAAGTGTTCCAGAACTGATTGTGCTTTGTGTATTTCATCTTGATGCACCAATGTACTAGATTTTTATGAGATCTTATGTTCTTATATCTCATGTGAATGCTTGTAATGGTAGTTGTAAGATTTTATTCGCTTTGCTTTAATTTTTTTTCCATTGGAATATGTTTTATTTTAAGTAAACATGTGTATCTTGTTGTAACTTAATTTTTTTCCCGCAAATCCATGCGTGTCCAAGCGTTTCCACAATATGTATCTTTATTTCAACCCACCAATATGCTCACAGATACCAACAATTTGAACCATGTCTGGTAATTTGTTATGAAAGTGAGCAGGATACAAGACTTTAGCTCAAGATACAAGACATGTATGGGGAGAAGTAATTACGTGAACACACCACAATAGAAATTAAAGGCGTGACAATTGCACAAAACGTAAAAATAATCATGTTTTCCATATAACCAAAATAGGTAAGACAACCATCTCATAGAAATAAATTCCATTGTGTCCAAATTATACCAAATTGTCGTCATCAATGCCTTTAACTAATTAGTTAGGGTCGTCAACAAGAATCCTATTTTTTCATTACATTTTTTAAAAGCCATAACTTTTATTAAATTGTGTGCCATTGAATTAAATTATACCGATATGAGGCAAAATAATACTGATAAGGGGCAAAATAATGGAAGCAATCTAAAATATAGATTAACATTTAATCTACTTTATTATAGAGAGAGAGCAACAGGTTATAGATAGATTCAGGGCCTTGAAAAATGCAAGTGATAATGCGAATCTAAAACCCGACATTACAGGATAAATTCGATCAATGTCTTGACCATGACATACCTTGTTGATACGACCTTTAAATGACCAATGTGGTATCCAACCTCACCTCCCACGTCACAGTTACGAGCTTTTGCTACCATTCTAGCAACAGCTACAACGGCAAATCTCCTAGGTTGCGTACATAATATTGGTTCCATGTTTTCTTCTAGAAGAAATTGAGGAACTTGAGAACTCTTCCCTAAGTAACGACATAGGAAGAAATTTCAACAAGGACAAAAACAATAACGATCAAAGTAAAAAGTTCATAACAAGCAAGCAATACCATGTGCATGTGACCTCATACAATTGAATAGAAATCAAGGATGTATTTCGAATTCTTCAGCCGTGAAAGGAGAAACCAAATATGAGCAATTATATGATACAATATATGACCAAATCTTGCAAAATTCCCCTATTACTTTCCATGTGTACAAATAACGCATCAACCCAGCCTCGAGTTTCGTTCAATTTTTCATCATAATGAACACTTTGAAACACAGATATTTAAAATTCTACTGTTCGAGAAGGCTTTGACAGAACACAATATAAAACAGGAACACTCAAGCAGCTAGTTAAAACGCTTGAAATGTGAAGAAGTCCCCACCCCACGTCTATGTTTGGGGAAATAAACAACTCCAACAAAACACAGCATAATCAGACGCTCGTTTTCATTTCCGAAAAAGACAATTGTGCAAAATGAAACTAATCCAAACTTCCTGAAAGTAACAAAATTGAATATCTTGGTTCACTATGCTCAGTAGAAACAGCATCAATAGCATAAAACTAGACAACTGAAACCTAATTTGCAATCCTCGGTACAAACAACATTAGTGAAGTCAAACTTTCTTAGGGTATGTAAGCTGATTGCAAGTGGGTTTTTACCCCCCAAGCCTTGCTGTTCAAGGGTTTTAAGTCCAGGTCTGTTTAAATTCCACGATCAGACCTAACAAACTGAGCAATTAATCCCCATGTAAGTAGAAAATGATCGAACACACTAAAAAAATTAGGGATGAACATCTATTCCAACTTTCAACCCAAGCTGATCGGGGAAAAACCAAAGACAATTTAAACAAAAAGTTCAAACGAGATTTCATAGTCCGTGAAATAAAAATGTAAGATAAAAAAAAGAGAGAGAGATTGAGAGAATTGATCAAAGTACCGCAACCAGTCTCGCCAACAATCAAAGTTACGCGATTCTCTTGAATCTTCTCAACGATTTTACTTTTGAAAGCCATTACTGGAAGAGATGAGTAAGTAGAAGAAGGAAGTGGGGAAGAAGATGAAGACTGGTGCGAAGAAGTTGAAGAAGACGCCATTGATTCTCAAGCGAAAGCAGAGATTAGAGAAAGCTTTGGTTTCTATAAGGGCTCCAAAGTCCTTTACTGTCTCCCGCCTTTCTTTCTCTTCTTCGTCCTGTACTTTGAAATAATGTAAAGTGCTAAGTTGCGCACAGTACGTCACTGCCCTTTTTTTTGGGTTTGCCTTCTCGCTTAAGCTTTAGCTTGAATGGGTCCCACTAAAATTACAAATGTCTATTTATCTGGGGAGCCAAACCATCTGGGGAGCCAAATCATCTATCTAGAGTTTTGTTTTGGCGATGGATGTCGTCTCTCTGGCCAGACCAAAAGCATCTGGCTCTCATTCCATGGATCAACACTTGTCCCTTTTAACATCCCTTTAATTCTGGTTAAGATTCACTAACTTTTATGGTTCAATCATGTAACCTTTATTTTTAGAGAAAAAAAAAATTTAAAATTCAACCACAAAAGTTAAAAAAATCTAACAGGGGTTAAAAGGGCAGTTAAAATGACTCGGTGACTGAGCTAGATGGTTTTGGTCTGGCGAGGGCCAGACCTAATCAAATCCCGTAATTTGTTTGCACTGTGCGGTCGGCGTCAAAAGCTTTATTAATCTTTTATGATTTTATATTTGTGCTTTTTAAGGTTAAAAGAATAGTCCTGCCTTCAGATTCTCTACGGTTTTGCGTCGAGTTATGTATCGTGTTGACACGTGTTTTGTTACCTGTGGTTAAGAGAATAACCCTTATAGAAATCTAACAATTTAATTTTTTTTATGATACTAATTTATTTGTACGGATGATGAGACGTGGGCCACTCAAGTGAATTTGAGGGGCAATAATCCGGAGAGGAGAGGAAGGGACTAGGGAAGGCAACGGGCCGGGCTAACCAGGTAGCCCGCCGGCCCCTATTGGGACGGGTTTGGGAAGCTTTTTAACGGGTAGGGCGGGTTTGGGAATTAGATGCTAAAACCGAGTCGGGTTGGGGCCGGGGATGGATTTACGCCGCCCCATCCCGACTCATCTAGTGCTTAACGGGACAAGATGGGGCCGGAACGGGGTTAAAAAAATGTTTTACAAAATCAGAAGTGACCCGCCCCACCCCGACCCGGGTTTGGGACAGGAATTTTCCATTAGGGGTGGGGTCGGGATGGTCCTATGAGGGACGATCCTCGCCCCTTTGATTGTCCTGAATTATGGTTAACAAGGTTTTAACTAGGGGTGGCAATCGAGATGAGGTCGGGTCAAGGTTAGCCCAAGCTCGGACCAAAGTTTAAAACTTTAGCCCAAGCTCAGCCCAGACCAATATCAACGCAAGCTCGACACACAGATAATATCAGGCTTAGGGTCGAGTTCGGGCTAGCCTAAGCTCAGCCCAAAGTTAAACCTTAGCCCAAGCTTAGCCCAATCTAACTCAGCCCAAGCTCGACACACAAATAATACCGGGCTTCTGTCTGAATTCGGGCTAGCCCAAAGTAAGTAAAGTGTGGGCCAAGTTCAAATTCAATTCAGAATGACCCAAATTAAGCAACTCGTGGATTGAATTCGGGTTGAGTTTTTACTTGTTGACTTTTCCCCCAACACTTTTTTTTTTGTAACTCAGGGTGTCCCCAACCCTTCGGGTTAGGACTAATCTACAAGGGTGCAACGAGAGCCCACAGCCCACCACACCATGAAAATCCCATGTGAGGGGGGGGGGACTAGAACCTTTCGCTTCATGAGGCATAAGTCCCGGGAACCACTGGTCCACACTTGTCTACAATATATGCACATGAACTTGGTTAATAAATAGATTTCTATCGGGCAATCCCTCTTCTTGGTACCTAATTCTTTTAACTAGTAATAAGTTCTTGAAGGTACTAATCCAATAGCAAAAGAACCGGTTTCGAAACCCTTTATACTGTGATTAAATTTATAAAAAAAAAATACTACAAGTAACATTCTTAAATAGCAAACTCAAAAATAGTTTATTCATATAAAGGACATCAATTCCAATTAAATGAGAATCATATTAAGCCGTGAGCCTTCCCTATCTATATATATATTTTGTTCGGGTCGGGCTGAATTCGGGGTAAGCTAAGGGCAACCAAAGCTTGGCTCAATATTTATTTTGGACATATATTCTAGTCTAAACTCAGCCCAGACCAACATAAGGAAGGCTTGGCCCACCCAAACTTTGGGCTAGACAATTGGGCTTTGGGACAGCCCAACTGCCACCCCTAGTTTTAACCCCTGTAATTAAAAATATATATTTTAAAAAAACCAAAGTTGGATGCTTTAACCATTAGAGTTAATAAATCATAACCATAGTTAAAGAATTTTAAAAGGGGACACGTGGCAAAAACAAAGGGGGCGAGACGCATAATACCCTCCTTGCCTCAAAAGGGGATTAATTTCGTAATTTAAGACTTGTAAATAATTATAATTAGAAAAATAATGAGCAATAACCCTCCTCCGCTCCTTGCCCTCATAAAGTCTCTTTAATTGTCCTTGAACCATGGTTAACAATTTTGATCTCCGTGGTGGGAGAAGTCTAGACTAGAACCTTTCGCTTCATGAGGCATAAGTCCCGGGAACCACTGGTCCACACTTGTTAGATGCTTTAATCCTAAGGGTTAGTAAATATTAAACATAATAAGAGAGTTAAAAAGTGACACATGGCGAAAAAAGGGGAGATGAAGAACATGACTAAGGGAATTATTTTTTTAAAAATAAAAAATAATATGGCTATCCATCGAAACCTTGCCCTCACTTGTGAGCGTTTGGCCCAAGGCAGTCCAAGTCCTATCCTTTGGGCCAGGACATACCTAGGCTTAAAGGAATATTACAAATATATATTATAATATTTATGAAAAAATTATTCTAAACAACCCTAGATAACTTGACGTTAACTCTCTTTGTTTATCTAAGATTGAGATCGGCAATGCAATCTTATTACAAAAAAGTTATTATTATTTTTTGATTGTATACTTTTTTTCTTCAACATGAATTTTAATAATAATTGTATTATAAAAATTAACTAACAAGTTTATACTCGATATATATATATATATATACTAGTAAAAATTTATGTGCATTTGCACCTAAAAAGAAGACAAATAAAAAGAAGTTTGATATGGTAGAAAATATATTTATTATATCCCTGAAAAAGCAAGCTTTCGGCCTCTTTGAATCTTTGAGATTTTGAGTTTGATATTGTAGAATGAAGTTCTTTAACTCATTTTTGTAGTAAACCTATAATTTTTATAAAAATAAAATCACAAGTAATAATAATTAAATATCAAACTATATTATTAAATAATGGGTATTGCTAGCTACACTTTCTCTTAAACTCACTTTTGTTATAAGAAGAAGGTGATGTTATCATTATCCTTAAAATAATTTAAAATTTTATTATTTCTTGAACTTTGTTGCTTCTACAACACATCTAACATATAGAAACTTGTTATTTGCAGTTCATTTTGTACTTTGAAAATGTGCGATTTTGATTTGTTGTTGGAATCACGTGAATCGCTTTTCTAGTTTAAAGAATAATAAAATGAGTTGTAAGCTTAACCCGAACAGAGCATTCAAAATAAGACAAACAATGTCTTAGATGATATTTAGGACCTTAGAATTTGTAACATGTAGCATGGTACAATTGAGCCAAGCGTTCAACACCAATTGTAAATTTGTGTTGAAGAAAATGGGAAGTATCATTATCACATTCGACTACATATATCATTATTACCTTTTACTACATACTTTTATATTGTTTCAATATCTACTTTCAAACCATGTTGATTTTGGAGTTATAGAGCTTTGGCCTAAAGTATTATTCAGACCAACACCTAAAGTATTATTCAGACCAATTCAACCAATGATCTCGTCCTTCCAACTCGATTAATGAAAGGAGGAAAGCTAACCGAGCATCTTTGAACTACCGCCTCACACCAATTACCACCACTTCTTTAAATAAATTATAAGAATACTACAAAATGATTTATCTCTCAATCGCAAGAGAGAATGTGATTTGTACTAATATGTTTAAAGATTACAATGAATCAATGAGAAATATATCATAATAAGGACTCTGTAAATTTACAGTTTTCTCTTTCGTCCAAACAATTAGAATCCTATTATGATTATTCATTGTATCGAGGAGTTTTCTTGTTTCGAGAGTTTTACTTTTTCAAGAGGTTTCCTGTGTGCATTCTACGTCTCTACTAAAGAGTCCACTCCATCACACATGAAGTTTATTATATCCTAAGTTAATTATAAACTATAATAAGTTAAATGGTAATTTGATCAACATAAAGTTTTGCATACTCCTTGTACGTTTATTAGTAGAATGATATGTATTTATATTAAGAGGGAATGAGATGAGAATAATGGAGGATGAGAGGAATGCCGAGATTATATATAGGGGGTAAGCAAATTATTACCATACCCCAAATAATATAAGAGGGTTGGGCTCTACAGAGTGTTGTCTAGGCTCAACCCTCGTGTTAGTGCCCCTACGTATTTTGGGCTTTATTGGGTAAAAAAACTCATTTTTGGAGGACTAAGAGGGTTGTGCTAGTACCCTTGTTATAAGATCAGATCACAAACCTAACTTAAATTGTTATCATCATTACTTATAGATGAATTTGTAAGGATTCAATACTTTATTTTATTAACATGGAACACACAATTTTCAAGCATAACAATATATATTTTTGATTAATGTTAATACATGGGACTTTAAAAAAAAAAAGTAGATCGCAACTTCAAAATGAATAATTGTATTATATTTATTGGTATGTATATAATCGTATACCCTAAAACAACATATAGGTCAGCACATAGGATATGTACGCATTTTCATTGATGGGTGTGTCAGAGTCACTATCAAACTTATGTATAAATAGTTTTATCATCTCGGACCTAAAAATCATGCGCCATTAAATGGCTCATCCTTAACATGTTTGGTTGTCGAAGAAATAAGTAAATATAGAAAAACAACAATAGGGAAATATATGAAATAAAAAATTGTTTTATAATAAGCAAATTTTTATGTACTTGTTCTAAATTTTCATATTTTTCTCAGCAACCATATACGAGCATATAAAAAAATGCTGAAAATTTTGTTATCCCCTAATTTCTATTAACAAATTTTAATTTATGGGTCAGTGTAACACGAAATAACGCTCAACAAAATAATGGAGAGTACAAGTTCGGCTCATTCAAGTACCAAGACATTGAATCTCAACTCAAACTCGATTGGAGTTAATACATCACTGTCTAAATTCGGTTAAAACTTATGTTATGGCTAATTTGACCATTATACATATAAGGTCTACCCTTGTGTCTATAGCTATCAAACGACAAAGCATAAGTTTTACTGGGTTTGACCCTCGCTTATAAAAGTGGGACCTTAACCATCGGAAGGCCTGAACTAACTAGGTCCAATCCCTACCAGCAATGGTAAAGTCATGGCCTAAAGACAAGCAAATGAAAATTTTAAGTCGTGTGATCTAGTGGAATTTTTTACACTAACTGCCACGACTGACATGTAACCCTCATACTCTATTCAGGCTTTGACCGGCTATACAATGCAAAAAACAGTATGATGGAGTTATTTTATTTATACTTCATCGCTGACAAATAGGCAGAGACAAACAAATTTTTGGAGTAAAATATATATAATGTAATTGTTATTGTTTTATTATTAATTTATATTAAGCAAAACTCGTTTTTTTTTATTTTTATGTTTAACTATCTAAACCAACTTTCAATACATTTAACTTTAACATATATAGTGAATTATTGTATTAAGAACAAATTTAATATTGACAACAAACTAAAGCTTATACAATGTCCGGTTCTAAATAACTCCTAAATCGGTCAAATACTCCTCCTATGGTGCTAAATGTATACTCATAAGCAACTGTTGAAACTGTAATCTTCAAAATGTCACAGGTCATCATCAATAAATTTGTATAATTTGTTGAATTGAATTTCTCATGAGTAATATATCAATTTCTATAAATTTTTATATTGATTATCTTAAATATTTGATCCGACTAATATTTAAATTATGTATCAGTAGTTTGACTAATTTATTATGTAAATCTCAAAAAATCTTATTTATCATTTTTCTTTGAACTTGTTGCAACGACGTTTTTGCATACCCGACGTTGTGCTAGAGTATGAAATATTATATTATACCATTTATAAAGATTTCATAATAATTTCCACTTACGCATTATTTATTTGTTGGCTAAGTCCTAACGCACACATACTACCTCAATTGTTATATATAATTTTATATTAATGATCAAAGATTAAGATAAAATTAAAAAAATAAATATAATTATGCCAATCCAACAAAACTACCATATTACAACAAGATAAAGCTTTGTATGTATTTTTCTAATTAGCTAATTAATCAATCACAAATATCAGGCAAGAAATGGGCATGTGAGAGATCTGAGACCTAGAGAGCATAATCTTACTATGCTTGAGAGAGAGAACTCTAACTTGTGTATGTGAAATAGAGGGAGTGGGAGAGGTTAGGGGGGAACAAAAAACTTTAACCTGTGACTTAAGACAGAGAGAGGGAAATGCAAGTATGTAGGGTTAATGTGTTAGGTTAGTAGGACACCTGAAAATATTTTATAAAGGGGACTGATATAAATTACAGTCATACTCTTTTTGTACCTTTGAAATTGGGTCTCGGAGACTTGAGGAATTCACATTATCCCCCATATATATATATAATATTGGGTGAGTGATGGTCGAAGATGACACGCCTAGGTTTTACTAGGCCCAACCCTCAAGTCAAAGGGCCTTTCAAAATTAGGCCTAACCCTAAAGATGGCAACGAGCCGGGTTAATCAGATAACTTACACCTGCCCCTATTGGGATGGGTTTGAGGAGCTTTTAAACGGGGTAGGGGCGAGTTTGTGAATGAAAATGTTAAACCCGAGTCGGGTTGGGTTTAAGTCGTCCCGTCCTAGTCTGCCCCGTTTATATTGTGAAATCACTATTTTACCCTTAATTTAATCATAGAATTACCTTAATATATAACTTATAATATGAAATATTATCCCTACCCGCCCCATCCCGCCTTGTCTAGTGCTTAACGGGGTGGGGTTAAGAAGTGTTTTGAAAAATCAGAATTGAATCACCCCGCCCCGCCTTGGGCTTGGGACGGGAATGGAGTAAGAGTTTTCTATAGGGCTGGGTAGGGTTAGGGGCCCGGGCCAAATCCGTCCCGTTGCCATCCCTACCTGACCCTGAGCTCAAGTCCTAGAAAAAGCCCCCCATTTTGTGGGCTTTGTAGGGCCAGGCCGGGATTGAGGGCCCGATCGACAGCCCGAGGATACCACAACACAACACGCATATGCTAACCGTACTTATTGGGAACACAATGCCTTGACTGACCGTCCCATATTTAGGCTAAACCCAATCCCGTTCGAAGGCTCTCTATTTCTCTGCGTTTTCACCTTCACGGTCCCCTGTAATTCATATTTGCCGTGAAGGGTCTGCTTCCATTCCTGTTTCAAACCCTAGAAAAACCCTTAGTTCTTGATTTACTGTACTTTATCCACAGTTATCCTTTCTGTTTAATTTGCGTATAGATTTGTTTTTTTTTACACGTTTCAGTCACTAAGGGTTCACGGGAGTTGTTGTTGTTGTTGTTTTTTTTTTAATTTATAATTTTTTTTTTGTGGATTAGGGGTTTACGCATAGAGAAGTTATTTATTGGTGAAAAGGGATTTTTAAAAATTTTTCTTTTTAATTTTATTATTATTTATTACTTTAGCAACCGATGCATGCAGATGATAAATTAGCCATTCCTGTCCATTTATATTTTCGTCAATCACAGATGTCTTTTCGTTTGGGTTGATTTTCTTGTAGTTGAGTTTCATTGCGAGGGTTTCATCTCGATTTTTGGGTTGTTATTCTTTTGTGTGTTTGTGTGTGTGTGTTTTCCCTATATGTTAAACTGAATTTATAATGGTATCAGGAACAATGAGTAGCCGAGCAAGTCGAACCCTCTACGTTGGCAATCTCCCTGGTGATATTCGCGAGAGAGAAGTAGAAGATCTGTTTTACAAGGTAACTTCAGATTCCTTACATGGCTTATAGGCATAATTTATTTAGGGTGTGTTCGGTTGGCGAGAAAGAAAAGAAAAGAAAAGAAATGAAATGAAATGAAAGGAAAAGAATGGAAAAATAAAATAAAATTAAATTTTCTTGCAAAATAACAATCAATAGATGGATGAAGTTTTTGGGAGAAAGTGTCACAACTGAGAAAGTGCAAGAAAATGAACGTGGGTTTCTTGCAAACCAAACACGAAAAAAAAGTGCAAGAAAACACATTTTTCTTTTCCTTTCACTAATTTTCTTGCCAAACGAACACACCCTTAGTCTTATTGAAACTACTCATAACTTCGGTTTGGATTTGGGGTTGTGTAGACATATATCTTTTTTATGTATATCTGTGTCTTCGAATAACGATCATTTCACGGCTCGTGGAATATGGAGTTATGGACATGCCAAGCAATCTCAACTGTAAAAGTAGAGACTATGTATAAGGCAATATTGATTCATTTGTGGGTGAACTATAGCATTCTAAAAAGTTACAGAAAAGGTAAAATAACTAAAGTAAAACTTGAATGATCGTTAATAATAGTTTGATGCCCACAATGGAAATAATACTCCTGATGGATTGGAGTTGGAATGCCCATTGCCAGTGTCCTAAATGTGTTTGACGCATGCCTTCTCAAATGGTGTATATCTTGAATAAGCTGCATCCTTACCTAAACTGCTAGATGCTTATATTTGCATTATCTCATTGGTTTTCACATCACAGTATGGGCCTATTGTCGACATTGATCTGAAGATCCCGCCAAGACCTCCAGGTTATGCATTTGTTCAGGTGAGTTGAGCTTTCCAAAATCCAGTGATTAATGCACAAGGACATTGATCGATGAACTTGTCGTCATGTTTAGCTCGTTAATAACTAGGACAAGCTGGCGTATTTTTTTCTACCACATTTCATTGGATGGTTTTTGACATGCCATTACCCCCCCCTCCCCCAAATCTCTATCTATCTCTCTCCCAATCTTACTGCTTGTTGCAGTTTGAAGATGCTCATGATGCTGAGGATGCTATTCGTGGTCGTGATGGGTATAACTTTGATGGGCATCGTTTACGGGTTAGTTTGTCGGTCATTTGTTCTATTTTTTTTTTAATTGGTGCGGTCATTTGCTCTTATTATTGCCTTTTTATATTAACTAACACGTGCCCCCCGGTTTATCTTACATACGTTCTCTTGTTCTTATGTTTCTTTATAGGTTGAACTTGCACACGGTGGGCGAGGGCAATCCTCATCAATAGATCGCCATAGCAGCTACAGCGGTAGCGGTGGCCGTGGTGGAGTTTCTAAGCGCTCTGATTATCGCGGTGTGTAGTCCCTTCAATGAATGTATCACATGTCTTTTTTAATAGGATGCATATTGTTTTGTGACTTTTGTTTAGAAACTGATTTTATAGTATACTGCTTTATTGCAGTGTTAGTCACTGGATTACCTTCTTCTGCTTCGTGGCAAGACCTAAAGGTAAGCACAAGCTTTATTTGATGAATATATGTTTCCAATGTAATTTTTCCCCTCTTATTCATTCTCTCCCAATTCTCCCTTACCGCTCCTTCAATTGACTAGTTTGTCTTTTTTGTTTCAAGTAATCTTGATTACACATTTTCTATGTTTAGGATCATATGCGGCGAGCTGGGGATGTCTGCTTCTCACAAGTGTTCCGAGATGGGGGTGGTAAGTTACATTTTTTTTCAGTGTCAATATTTACTTCATACATAAGAAAATCGTAGGCACCGATTAAGGGGAAGAGGACATGTAATGCATATTTGTGTTTGATTGACTTATTGTGTGTCTTATATCTGTTGTATCACTTCAATTATTTAGGAGGGAAAGATTTGGGCGGTTATTGTCCATTAAATTAGATATTGCAATTTGAGCAGCTGAAATTGAGATTTCCACTCGAAATGCGTTGCGATGAATGCATACTTACTGACTTATGGGGAAGATATAAAATAATTGTGAGATTGAGTGTGCCCTTCGTGCATGGTTTAGATTCTTTGCAGAAAATTTCCAATTTGCAGGTCACTGTATATTCATCGCTTTGTAGTATTTTTTAAAAGAAATTTATGGTTTTTGGGATGAAATAAATTCAAACATTCAATTTTTTAAAAGGGAGGGAGGGGAGAGGGTCTGCTGTAGTTATTTTCACAATTTTGAATTCCCCCCAAATTGTATTTTTCAAACTCTTGACTTTTTTATTAGAGGCAATTTTGGTGCCTTATTATAATTTTAATCTTCATTTCAATGACATGAATATCTTAAATTAAAAAAGTGTATGTCCCCTAGGCATCACCTAGCAATGCCTAGGGAACCCATATTGCTCGAATGCTTAGACTATATTATATCATGAACGTTTTGAAATTATTAATTGAAAAAACCAAAAATTTGGCAAAAATCATTTTTCGTTGGTCTATCGTCCATTGAAAGTCGATCTATAGATTGGCCAGAAATATTTTTCATGAAAATTTTAATAACTTAAATTTTTTTAATTTATAATGTATCTAACAATAATGAAAATTATATAAATATGTCAAAATTATGTAATGAGTAAACTATTACATATTTATGTTACAGAGTATTGATTGTTGCTATAAGTTAATTATCAAAAAATCAACCATTTGACAATATTTTTAATTTTAATTTTTAAGGGTGGCAAGTTAACCCAAATCCTTGGTATCATGTCCTACGTACTTCATGCCATTGTTCTCAATACCAGTTATTTGTTGTGGTTAGACAAACTTTTAGTGAGAACTTCATGTGGAAGGGTGTGGAGGAAAAGAAAGAAAAAACATTTGCTGGAGTGGAAGAAGGTATGCAGCCCCCGAAAGAGGTGGTGGGCTTGGGATTGCACCCTTTGCAACAGATTTATAGAGATTTACTGGGAAGTCTTTGTGGAGATTTGGAGTAGGACTGAACACGTTATGGAGAGTTGTTATAGTTGCAAATGGTTACATTTGAGTGTGTGCAGTGGCATTTGTAACATTTAGAAGGAATTTTCAAAAGGTATCCCTTATGGAGTGGGCTGCGTCATCAGGCTGAATTCTTTTAACAATTACATATTTTTTATTTGTGTTGCTTACATCGTGTAGTTGAACACATCTTTTTAATTTTAAAGATGTTTTAATAGAAAGTTAAAAAAAAATCAGACTAGTTAAGAAATCAGTTTAATGTATCCATGCATTTTGACATGAAGTTAAATAGATTTAATTTGTAAATTTGTAAATTAAGTTAAAAATCTCGTGCATATTCATGTGTAGTGTCAAGTGTGTGCCCGTGGTCTAATTGTATTCTAATATTGCTATTATTTTGTGCATTCTTTTCGTTGCATGAGTAATTAAGCAATGTATAAATTTCATTTTGAGTATTAGAGTATTGTACGTGGTTGTCAGTGCGCACTAGTCCTTACTGTATATGTTTTCCTTTTGGAATCCTGAGTGTGTAATAGTGTCCAATTTTGATTTTTTTAATCGACAAATGGTCAATTTAGATATTTACAGTGATTTTGTTGAAAATTCCTTTTTTTTTTCACAAATTTTCCTCCAAGTACAAAGTAACTATCTTGCAAAATTTTTGTGAATTTTTCCTTTTTCGAATTGTGAAATTTTCTGTATAATCAAAATTCAGAACCTTGGCTCCGTGCAGTAGAATGTTGGGCAATCAAGAAATGTGCACAAAGCAAGTGTTGCCATGCTGAGGATTTTTTTAAATTGGTAAATAACATCGGTATATTAATACTAAGAGAGTATAAAGCTGTTCACTGATGGGTGAATTATAGGAAAGCAACTATAATAGAAACACAAAAAAAATAATACTACCAGTATCCATTGTCAAAGAAGGAAGACAATCCAATCTCATCAAGTCTCTTAATTGATCACCAAAAAAATAATAAATCAAAGATTATGAGACTGATATTCTCGATAGAAACAGAAGTGTTATCAATTCTATTCGTCTCCTCCCATACACCCCAGCAGATGACACCCGAGAAGACAAGGGATGCTGAACTGGGGATGTTGAGATGTATGCGTGACAAGATAAGGGAAGACATTGATTAGAAATGAGCAATCAAGGACACATAGGTTTAGCCCCAAACAGTGATAAAATAAAGGAGAGATGTTTTAGATTGCTTGGTTATGTGTAGATCATTGATAGTATTGGGGGAGAAGGAGTGCATTACTGCCAATGGCGTCCAATTGGGGAGTGGAAGACTTGGAAGAATTTAGCTGTGGCATTGAGAGCGATTTGGAAGGTGTATGCATTGATGTGGCCTAGACAGAATGAAAGGGCTAAAACATGATTCGTGTGGTCAAATTGTGGCAATGCATAGATGATGGGGGTGGTATATCGCTGTATATCTGTGTGTGTACATTGTGAAGGGATAGGTATACATATAATTTTAATCCAAAGTGTATTTGATATTATTTTGTGTGAATATGGTTAGTGAGTGGAGTATGTGTGGGTTGGGGCAGTCTTCTTTTTTCGGTATTTTTGTTTGGGTAGGTATATGTAATTTGAAAACCAAGTTAATGTATGGGTTTATCTGATTGTGATTGGCTTTATTAATAATTTTAGTAATATTTATTATTCGTTGCTATTATGTATAGCTCATGTATGTTATGTGCAGCGGTGAAACTACTGAAACCTTCCAAAATAGTAGTCATCAAGAGTATAGCTCCTCACGTATTCATAAGATTTCAAATAGATTGACAAGCACACCAAACAATGTATGAACAATCCTAGAAATGTATGGCTGGTAAGATTTATAAATTTCCTCATTTATGTAAATAGTCCTGTAAAATCCTAATTATCCATAAACAACGGTTACACACAGTGTAGTCAAGGCGTCGCCTAGGCGATTTTGGGCCTCTGTCGCCTAGGCACCCCTCTAGGCGGGCGATCCTACAAATTTTTTTTTTTTTTTTTGCTTTAAAAAAATCCAAAATTTCCTAATAAATAAATAAAAAATAAAAAAACATGAAATAAAGTAGTAATAAGATTCTAAATCGTTTTTTTCACTAAAAAAATCATTTCTTTTCACTAAAAATATCGTTTTCGACGCAATCTGGGCCTAATTCGCAGGGGGGCGCTGCCCCCCCTGCCACCCCCCTGGCAATCGTAGGAGGGCTCTACCTAATATTATACATGAACAATGACACGAATTTGGGTATTTTACCCAGATTTTGAAGTGTTTAATACCCCACTATGTTAACATGTCTTTGGTTATGTGATGAATGCTTGTAATAGACTTTTTATTTTATGTTTTTGTGGAATGTGGGTGTGGAGTTTTGATCTTTTTGATGTTATATATATACGTGATATATATATATAATTATATATATATTTATATTAAATTTATCGCCTAGGCCACGCCTAGGCATCGCCTAGGCAACGCCTCGCCTAGCCGGGGCTAATCGCCTAGGCATCGCCTAGACGCCTTGACTACACTGGTTACACATTTGGTTGGTGAAATTTTTTATTCTCTCCCCTTGAATTACCCTAAAGTTTTAACTTTTGTAATTTGCCTTCTTCATTTCTTTAAAAGATTTTACTTCTTATAATGATATATGAATATATTGGCAAACAGGAAGTTCTAAATAACCAAAGTGCCCCTCAAATACTCTTATGATCTTCTGGATTTATGCTTTGCTGCCATGAATTATATGTAGGTCTGTCAAACACATATATGAGGTCTTATACATAATGACCTTGACGAAGCTGATGTTATACATGGAATATGGGCTTGATTACAATTTACGGAGAAATAAACAATTATGTTATTAGAAACCACCATATCACCTCATTTAAGTTACAAATGTTACCTAACAAGGACTTGTAGAATGAATAATGGCAGCCATAGTGAGGCTTCTGGCAACAGGAAACTTCTCGGAAAGTGCAGCAATGTTTGGACTGAAAGCTGAAAGCAAAGAGAAGAAGAAGAAGCTATAAAAGAGGGACTACGATGCGTTCTAACATTCAGAAAATCGCGGTGGAAGCAAAGGCTTTCGATTTGGAAGGGTTAGAATCCAGTGAAGGTTTTGTGGTCAAAATTACAGAAAGGAGAAAACGAGGTCTTTTGAGTATCATGAGAGTGCCAAAGGAGGCCATAAGCTGGATGGAGAAAACGGTTCGTGAATTCCTTGGAGCAAAAGGTTACATGTTTAGAAAACACAAGGGAACCAAATGTACCATTATTGGAGAAAAGAAACACAATGAAAGAGGAGAGTATAGAATTTCAGGCTTACCTTGGTTCGGGAAGCGGAGGAATCATCTTCATCCCTAAGGGTGACGGGCTTTGGATGGTCTGCCTTCTTGGGAGCCATTGCGTCCTTCAATCAGCATTCTTCTGAAGACAACAATCAACCCTTATTGGGTGTTCCTAGGTGGGGCAAGGTGGCGGAGGTGGTGCAGGAACCTGAGATTGGTCTCAAATCCCATTTGGTAAAGGACAAGTTCACCAAGAAGGTGATCGTTGATATGGATGCTGGAGCTTTTCACCAATGGGCCAATGCGTTGGTATGCTTATCCGGAGGAGTGGGTACTACAGCTCTCTGGGTTGAGGTCGTAAGGCTGTTAGAAGAGATGATGCCCGCTGTAGAAAACCTCACCATCCACTCTTTTGATAAAAACTGAGCTATAATCCATCATGTGTTTTAAAAAGTGTGTGAGGCTTATGCCTCAAGGCTCGCCTCGAAGCGAGGCTTAAGGAAAACGCCTTGAGGCTCAACCTTGAGGCTTAAATCTCATTAGGCTTTGAGACTCACATGAGGCACATGCCAAATTCCTTGAGAGCCTGAGACGCTTTATGTTTGGGGAGTATGCCTCATACTTTAATAAAAAAATAGGGTTCTAGCCATATAGCTGAGACTTAAACATTAATTTTTTTAAGGCTAGTGCCTCATACTCTAGTGACTACTTTGCAAGTGCCTCATACACTAGTGACTATGCAATTGTTTGTTGGAATCCAAAATCTACCACATGATGATTGAACATCGTCTTTCAATATATATATGAATAAAAGGACAAATCTAAATTTCAGCTTTTCTTGTCTCTTAAATTAATTCTTTTTTATGGCTGAATAATTTATATGATATTACACATGCATGAGTGTACACATACACACACATATCCATATATTTATGTATTATAACCTTTGATTAGGGAGCGTGAGGCTTTCTTGTAAGGCTTACGCTTCAAGCCTCGAGGCTTACGCCTCGTGCATCTTGAGGTCTTAACGCCTGGCCTCACGCTTTCGTGTTTTAAAACATTGATTTCATCCACCAAAGGGCTCAGACGTCAACCATCTCTTCAATAACCATCGATTCAACCAGAGTCTTGGGAATTTTGTGGGTTTTCATCGCTAGTGGCCATCCTTAAACGCCCTGTTGTATACAGGGTTCTTTCAAACCCGGTGGTTAGCTTTGAAGGGTCTTCCTTTCCACTATTGGGTTCCCTTCTGTATTTTAACAACTAGGCCAACTCTGTGGGGAACTGGTGGCCGTTCACCCATCCATAACCAATATGTTCGATCTTTTAGAAGCCAAGATTCAAGTCAGGGGAGAAGCAAGAGCGATTCTACGACTTATCTTTGTGGAATTCCACTCCTTCTACCCGATAAAGATCTCGTTGTGGGATGATGAGTTTGCAGTAGATGCCAAGATAAGTTGAATTCCATGGTGCTCTGGTGGATTAATAGCGGTGAGAGGAATGACGCTCCAGGTTCCCCAGATCTAGATCCACGTGGCGGGCATCGAACGGAGGATTTCTTTCCGGAAATGGCTTGTCCTCTTTACACGCTTGAACATGGTGGTTTTCAAATTTAGGAGGCCATACCTGCCAAAACGCTACGATCAGGGTCTGTGGGTGTTAGAGCAGCTACAACTAGCCCTAGGTTGACCAATGACACTGGTCAACCTCTTCATTGTTCGGAGGTAGCGTGCCAAGAACTGAATTCAAATATGAGGACCAAAAGGAGGACAAAGGAGAGGAAAATCAGGTGAAACAAATTGCGTAACATCAGGATGAAAAAAATGAAATTGAAGACTTGGGCTGACTTGACGTGTGTCATAAAAGGCGATCAACCGTCGGTGGCTGTAGAAGTGGTCGAGCAGTGTCCTCCCAATTCGTCAGTGATGCGTCTTGAAGACGAAGGGGCTAGGGCTTTGTATTTTCCAAAACCTAATCCTGATCCTCCACGTGTTTCAAATCTAACGGCTCACAAGGAAGGGCGTTATGAAATAGGGGGTGCGGGCTTTGGGATGCCAATACTTGGGCTTACAAAAGGGCCCGCGATGGTGGAGTCTGGGTTAGTGAACTTTTGGCTTAAGTCCAATCCACATGAGGAGTCGAGTGGGCTCTGTGTGGTGGAGCATGGTTTGGAGCCTATTAAATTTGTAACCCGGTTCAGAGGAATCCGATCCATTTGGATTCAACTAGATTATCAAAACAAGTGAGTTTAAACCACTGTGTCGGACTCGGATGATGCCACAATGAATTTTTGACGATAAGTTTCTCAAGCAGTCCAAGGAAGATGATGGTGCCGCTTCCTTGGAGGCAATTACAGCTCCTGAGAGCACAAAAGGTCTGGTTTCTAAGGTTGGACAAATTTTAGATATTCAGGTTGGCTGCGTGGTGGGTAGTGGCCCATGTACTCTCTCTTCTCCGGCAAACCATGGTCGTGAGGAGGAAAGAAAAGAATTCCAAGATCCAATCCGAGAGGCTGCAGTCGCCTATAGATGCTGCCCTAAGATCCCACATGTCAAGAGACTCCATTTAATCTCCATAGTCCTGAATTGTTGGGTATTGCGGGTTTCCACCACTCGGTTGAAGGGGAGGTTGAGGCTTTTCACCTCTAATTGGTTCAGATGAGGGTGGAGCGCTACAGGCAGATCTAGAATTTCTTATTCTCTTGGAGTACTATTCCACAAATCCAACTCCAACTTGTTTTGCGGAAGTAACACTGAGAAGGAATGAGAAGATTCAACCCAGCCACTCTGGAGCTCGAATTCTTCCCACAATTCTCCACAATCTCGCGGGCGAGGTAAGAGTAGTCATCAACAAGCGATTCCTTCTCTCTATCCCTCGAGAGGTACGCCTTTACCCTCTCCACCCTCCACTCACTCTATCCACCATGATATGGATATGGTAAGTAGAGTGGGTTTATTGTGCTCTATAAGTGCGGATAATGATTCTTTTGTGCAATACCATGGAGCTACGATACCACATGTCGATGAGCCCAAAGGTTGTGGGGTAAGGTCTAATCCAAGTGTGGGTTCTAGTCGTTTCATTGAGGTTAACCTGAGTTCAGTGCCAGTGCTTACGGTCCCAATTCCATTTGCTGACCTTGGGTCTCCCAGAGAGGGACTATTGTCTCCACCTAAGGACCAGGAAGAGGCTGCTTCCTGGGTAGTTAGCCAGTTGAAGGGTGTGGGTCAGATCTTAGGTGTCTTATATGTGGGCTTCAAGGAGGAGGTTTCTGACCTCTTTCGGCGTCTGGAGTCTACTAGGGTTGGGGATTTGGTGGCTAACAGACCTAAATCAATGGCAAGTCGGGGTGCTATCTCAGCATCAGAGCTGAGGTGATTAGAGTGCAACGTGAACTACGATAGAGGGTCGCATAGAGGTGAGTTGGCTAGTCCAAGTTCTAGAAGGGGTCGTCGAGTTCCTTGATGACATGTCTATCTATCATTTCTTGGAATGTTAGGGGACTATGGTTAGCGGACAAACGGATGGTCTTAAAGAAATTTGTGTCTTTGAAAAAGCCTACTATTCTTTGCATTTAGGAAACCAAATTAGAGGTCATTCGGGATTACCTTATCCGAGATATTTGGGATGTTCCATCTACTGAATGGTTAGCGGTACCATCTTTAGGGGCATCTGGGGGCATTTTGTTACTATGGGACAAGGGGATATTGGAGGTGATCGAGTCGGAGTTGGGAGCATATTCGATTTCGATACTATGCCTCCTGTAGGAGATAACTTCAATTGGGTATTCTCTAGGGTCTATGGTTATCGGGGTTTGCCGAGGATTTTTTTTTCTGGGAGGAATTGGACGATATTATTGTAAGATGGGCGGAGCCTTGGTGTCTGGGAGTGGATTTCAACAGTATTCGATCATCCAGGGAGAGAAAAAGGGGTTGTGTTATAACTGCTAAAATGAAAAGGCTTGGAGATTTCATCTTCCGTTAATGCCTAATTGATCTTCCCCTGAAAGGAGCTCAATTTACTTGGTCTCAATCGCTCTCTAATCTAAGAGCGAGTAGATTGGATAGGTTTCTTATTAGCCCGGAGTGGGGGAATCAGTTTCCCAACATTATCCAATCGGCCCTCCCAAGGCTGATCTCGGACCATGTCCCAATATGTGGATTAAGGGGGAGGGATTCAAGGACCTAGTGGTTGGAGTTTGGCAATCCACGAATGTTTGGGGATCTGCTAGTATTCGATTTGGTCTCAAACTTAAGGCCCTCAAGAGTAGGTTGAAGGTATGGATAGTGCCAAGAGAGAAATTGAGCTCCTTTAAGGGAAATTGAACTTCTTATCCTGTTGGTCATTGGTTAGTGTGGATAGTGCCAAGAGGGAAATTTTGTCGCTACCAGGGTCCATCTCATGGTCTATCTGGAAGGAGAGGAATACGAGAGTTTTTGACAACTTTACCTCTTCTATCTTTCTTATTCAAGCTCGAATTCGTTTACTATAATTGAATGGGTTTCTATTTGGAATGTTGGGATTGACTTGAGCTCTGTGTTGGGATGATATTTGGGCCCGTTCTTTTATTAGTGGGGGTTCTAGCTTGACTATGCTTTTCAATTTACGCTAGTGTAAACTTTTACTTCTGCTCTCTTGTACATTCTTCTTATTAATACATGCATCTCTTAATTGATTAAAAAAAATTAATATATGGAATTGGTAGATAATCCATAGACAACATATACATAAAAGTATAAAACAACTTCGGTGAGTTCATATTTAGTGAAAAAAAAGTGAATTTATTTTATTAATAATTTTTTTTTATTTGAGTGAAAAATATTCTGATTTATTTTCTTTTATTTTCTCCAAGTTCAAGAAAATTCTGCAATTCTCATTTTGATGCATAATTGATCCATGGTTTTGACAAAAAATCAATTGATCTTCAATATTTGATGATCTTCTGTTGATTTTTTTAAAAGAAAAAATTGAGAAATTTAGGAGTCCAATTCTTGGGCCAAAGTTTATCAATTCAGATTCGCGACAGAACAACTTATTTGAAGCAGATTCCCCATTTTTTCCCTGGTGAACTGTTTGATATCTAAGTTTTTTGTTTATTTTTGGTAACTGTGCGATGTCTAAGTTGTTTGTGTCGTGATTCGTCTTATAGGCACCACGGGGATTGTTGATTACACAAACTCTGACGACATGAAATACGCAGTAAGTTAATATGTTTAGTGATCCATCTGATCATCAGGGTGGATGATTTCTATGAACTTCGTATTTTTCCGTGTTGATTTTCTTCAGCATCAAATGTCCGATAGATCTCTATGAAAAATATTTCTGTATTTCTCTACAGATCAGGAAGCTTGATGACTCTGAGTTTCGGAACGCATTTTCTCGGGCGTACATACGGGTATGATTTGTTGAACCTGCTGTCCTGAATCCTGAATGCTTTTGTGCTGTGCATTTAGATTTGCATGTTGTTACTATTCCATCTACCTATAACAGGTGAAAGGGTATGATTCAAGGCGAAGCTTATCTAGGAGCCACAGCCGTAGTCGATCCTACTCGAGAAGCCGAAGCCCTGGTCGCAGCTATAGTCGAAGCAGGAGCCGGAGGTTTGATTTAGTTATTCGGGCATAATATAAGTTTGGAATAGGGTATCGAGTGGTTACTTAATTACTTTATTAACACTTTATTAACGAAGAGTAAGTTGTAATGCAGCATGTCTCCAAAAGCCAAATATTCACGTCGTTCTCTGTCTAGATCTGTTTCATCACGTTCTCGTTCAGGATCAAAGCCACGCTCTTTGTCAAGGTATTCTTTTGTTTCTTTCCCTGCCATTTCACACTTTTTTTATGACTGAGACTTATAATGTTATGTTCTTCAATTATACGTTTCTTTGTTCATATGGAGGATTTGACTAAATTTCTTATGGTACAACTCTTCAAGTTATTGTTTTCTTTATACATCAGATACAATCTTCCATGCACATGATAAAAATTCTCCCACTTTTATTGTCTGGTTGGGCATTTCAAATCTGCTCCTTAGGCTCCCTGTGGTTTTTTTGGGTGAATCAGTGAATTAGACTTCTTAGGCACGATCAAATGTAAGTTTCGGCTGTGTAGAAAATCTCAAATTGCTTGTGGTTGGTTTGGGGTTTGGTGCTATGTTCTTGTTGAAAATCCTTTTCTTTCATCTTTAGTTCCCCCCCTACTTTTAAAGTGGAATAGGTAAATTCATTCAAAGTTCTAACTGATGAACACCCACGACCCAACCAGATCAACTAAGAGATTTCCATCTATTTTGCTTCTTCTAAAGATGCATGTATCGGATAGTGAATTAGTCCTTGGTGAATCAATGTACATCCATGATTTGTCCATTTGTTGGTTAATTACTCTTCGTAGTTCATGCTGATTGAGGCTCATTGAGATGTATGTCTGGTGGAAAGGTGCTTCTTTGCCTTTTGCATTCCATATCATTGTGTTAGATTTTTGTGTGATGCATGTTACCTTTTCTTGTGTATCTTTACATAAGGCATGTTTCATGCATTAGGATTTAGGAGGATACATTCTCTGTAACTGAGATCAATTTTATAAGGTGAATGGGGTTATAAACTTTTATTTGATAGTGGTTCATACATTTATGAGGTTAACCTTTGGGTTGTAAAGTCTTATGCCCTTTTGAAACAATACATCTTGAGTTCATCCTATTATCGTACATCCTTTGGTAATTTGCTCAAGTTCGGCCATTCCCATTTACAAGTTTTTGCAAATATTACTTACTTTAATCGTACGAAGTACAAAAGAAAGCTTGAGGATTTCCTTCACCTTTTCTGGGTACATTCTCGTATGCTCTTTGAATTTACAGTGGCATTGACGTGGGCAAAAGTCTGTTGCAGTTTGGGCATTCTTGAGTGTGTTTTTGCTACCCATTGTTACAATTCAAACCACCTATTATTATAAATTGTTGATTCAGCATATTGTTATTGAAGAAAGAAAAAGAAAAAAAGAGTTGGGTGGCCTCTACTTTTTAAGTTCTGCACTTGTCAAGTAACTGGAGGGAATATCTAGTTGAGGTGGCTTGACGACATCATAGTTATCAAGTTCTCCAATTTTTTCAAAAAGCCCCGAATAATATCCGCCTTTTTCGTCAAACGATTAATTCAAGAAGTATTCGCAAGTTTTGGAAAAATTAGTGACATTTTCAAAAAATGGCATTTTTGCGAATTAAACACGAATTATTCATGATTTTTTGAAAAAGTCTCGAATAAATATCTAATATATGAAATATATTTGTTTATAATGTTCATAATTATTAATCTTATTTTATATTTTTTGATTTCTAACCCACCCGATTTATTCCCGAATTTTTCGATTTTTGCCAATTTTTCCCGAACTTTTCCCTAGACGGATAATTCCCAAACCCTGACATGGTAACTATGGACATACCATGCTGTTCTTTTTTTGTCCTTTTTACTGTGCCATACACTTATTCCATTTAACAATTTGTTTCTTCAAAAGTGCATGGGGTGATTGAGAAAGAGTATACAGAGTTGCCCAATTATCACCCCTTGTTTATGAAGATTGCCTTGTTTGTTTTCTAGATATATGCGGCGATTTGGGGATTGGATATTAGGAACTTGGATGGGATATGGTGCAAATGCCTGCAACTCTTTTGGTTGAGGTATGCTGTTTTGTAGATGGGCAACTTTGGAGACCTGGATGGTTTATTAATTCTAATACGTTATGCATGGTGCATGCCCATGCGTTCTAGAGTGGGACATGGAGATGATGGGTTGCGATATTAAAGCTGGATTACTGAACTAAGTACTATTGGGTCCAAATCAAATCAGCGGTAGAAACAACAAAATCACTTTCTCCTCCAACAGCATCATGCTAATAGGACTTGCAATCAGGATTCTCTATGTGATTTGGTGGTACAAGTGGAAAGATTTCCCTATCATATTTTCTAGTTTCTTAAATAAATATCGTTATGATTTTACTGAGGTCTTTGTCTTCACTTAATTGTGTGATATCGGTTCCTCATGACCTGTTGAGCAAAGTTCCTTTTTCATTAAGGTGGGAATTATTTGTTGAATGTTGCTAAAGATTTATGATTTTTTTTCCTTTCAACCCTCTTGAATATGGTAACTCTGACGTGGAAGAGGCGTTGAGGCTTTTGGATCAAAGAGTGTTAGAAGGAACCGTTGTTGATAATGAATTGAGTTGTTTCTGGAACTTTTGCAGATCTCGTTCAAGATCCAGATCGCCATTACCATCCGTAAGTGAAATCTCACCTAGACCTGAAAAGTCATGCCATTGCTTTCTTCACTCTTTCGTATACTGAACTAAGCACTATGTAGCCGCCTGACCGCAAACGTGTGAGTAAAAGCTCGAAGAGGCGCAGTCCAAGCCGGAGCCGGAGCTTATCTCGGTCTTGTTCACCTGCTGTATAATTTGTTGATAATGATATATTCTACTTTTAACTTTCTGAACCTGCAACTATATTTGCATCAAATTCTTCTCTGTACTGACTGCAGCTGTGATTTACAGGTGAGGTCTGATCGTAGCCAATCTGTTGACTCCAGAGGCCGTTAGTGACGATAAAATGTTCTTGGTAAACAATGGGGACACCTATAACAATCAGACTAGTTCGAATATTGGATTTAGTAGGATGAATTGAACAACTATGTACTGTATCTACCTAAAGTGTTGATTTGGAATTCTTTTGAACTAAAGCCCTTCTCATTATATGCCAAAGCCTGCATATATTTCAATCTGGGTCCTATTCCCATGGTAGTGCTTGTTCACTTGTTATATACTGTATAATGGAGTATATAACGGTTTGCGCATCAGAGAACAAAATGGCCTGGTAAAGCAGCCTCGTTGAGTTTCCAAATTCACGCCCATCTGTACCAGGGTTACCTAGTTCGCTACATGCTATAGCGAACCGAGCGAACCCGAACTAGTTCGTGGTTCGGTTCGGATTGGTTCGTGAAATTGAGCGAAAACAATCTTGGTTAGACAAATTCTCTATTCAAAATTCATTGATATTTTTCTTAAGGTTCGGCAAATTTATACTGAGTTCAGAAATTGTTCATAAAAGCCCTTTTTTTTATTTATTTATTATTTTTCAAATAAGTATTTGTAATATTATATTTACATGCTTAAAAGATATATATATATTTTTATAATATAATATAAAATATATATTTGTTTTACATGCTTAAGTAGCCAACCAAACAAAATAACTTAAGTGAACCGGAAAATGAATTATCTCATCCTACCCCTAGAGAACCGGGTTCACTCTAGTGGTGAACTACGAACCCAAATTCAAACCGAGCTAAGTGAACCAACGAACCAGGTAACATTGAATTGATCTGGACAGGCATGGCTTCAGTTACAGTGGCTGAGGTGCTGCACCATAAACCGTTTACGTTATCACTCCCTCATTTTGAACCAACTAATGAAAAAAAACAATCATCTCTGTCACAGTAAATCCCCCAAACCCAGCAATCCATCCCAATACATACCCCATATTTTTTTAATTAAAAGAATCGTTGGTATACGCATGCAAACTCAAATCACCAAAACAAATTTTCATATTTATTACCTGAAAACTGCGAATTACCTCATTGGGTTATTAAAATCCGCAAATGGAACAGCTGATGAATTAAGACTGCCATGATAGGTTATTTGAATAATTGAATGAGTACATGGAACGGTCAAATATTACAGTTAAGTATTTAACTATAATTCATGCCACTTCCTCCCCATCATCTCAGAATATGGAAATTTCTCTATTTTGAAAATGTGGGTTCTGTACCAGCAGTAGATCAAAGTATCAAACACCCGAGGATGCTTATTTTGGTCATTCTCAGATTTATACAAGATGCGCAAGAGGTTCGTTGGCTAGAAGTCCGCACGAAATCTGTCATTACTTACAGTAATTTTTATTTATATTGCGTTCTTGATATTTATGTTCATTAAAATATTGATATTGTTGTAAGCTCACATTGCTTGCTGACTACCAAAACTAGACGTATCTCTGATTTAAGTCAGGTGCAGTAACACGCTCGAACTAGGTCTTCCATGTCATGGACAGCAACAACTTTATTTGGGTACATTCTGTCATTAGCTTAAACTGGGATACACCCAGTTACGCATGGTTAGACAAATCTAGGCCGCCGCCATATAGATATCCAGGTTAATGTTGTATACAAGTAAATCAGGATTCAGAACTCAGCAATCTATCCTCACTAACCTACTTAAATCAGCTATTAAAACTAGCTACCAGTACAGTCTACTTGACTTATTAGAATACAATTTGTAGGGAAACATCATATTATAAACCAGCTTCTTCAAACTTCCTCAATTACAGGTAACAAAAGGAAGTTAAACAGAACCCATACAAAATCCTAATTACATTGGTTGATTGCAAGATCAATAATCTTTTTTGAGCTACTAGATAATCAACCGCTTTCTAATTCTTTTTGACTTTTTTCCCCTTTCCTGCTCTTTTCAGAATTAGAAAGTGGGTGGTTGTCCAGTAATACTCTTTTGAACCATTGGACAACCACCCACTTTCTAATTCTGAAATATATTTTTTCTTCCCTGCTTCTTTGATCTGAGGGTCTTTATCTAGTGCGGCTTGCAGGGCCTAGAAACTGAAGAAAGGCCAGGGAATGCTAAACTACATACAGGAACAAAAAATTCTTCATTTTTTACCATCCAACATAATTTTTATTTTTTTTATCCCTGGAGCCAAGAAATTTGAGAAAGCCAAAGTCATCACACAGCTGTGATTGCCAAAAGATTGTTGTTTTCAGTTTGCGGGGCCACATGACAGAATATGTCTGTCAGAATTTTACAAATTCAGACCATTATAAATCATTTCTCATATGTTTATGGTTTGAATGTCTGAGTCCGGATTATATGAAAGGAAGCATCCTACCAGAGGGCTGAAGTGGCTGATAGGAAGAATTCTCTGACCGATTTTGAGATAATGTCGTCCCTGACCCTTGTCTTTGCCAAAAGCTGCTAGACCTGCTGCCAGAATCCGATCCACTGGCAGCCTGATGGGACGGCCCCCAACCTGATTCTCTGTCAACCGGGATCAAAGGGAATGGAGCGAAACGATCTCTTTCCCATGCATAAAAATGGCTCTGTAATGGATTTTCTGCTTCTTGATGGTTCCGGCCAGAGGAGTCCAGGAAAGGGAAGACAGAGAAGCTACCAGTGTGATCAGACGGTGCGGCCACTGGCCCTACGGCCCCTACTGGAGTGGAGCCCCTTTGACCACTGGATCTCCTGACACCAGAAAAATTGGGCGTGTGCATTCCTGGTGAATTGATAGGTTGTTGCTGTTGATGGTATGCATGGAGACCCTGGACCCTGTCATGCACCCGAGCATTGCTGCCTGGATAAGGTGGAACCATCGAGGAGACAAATGAGCTCCCAGACCTATGACCAGATCTGTGAAGATGAGGGGCATGAATAATTGGTATTGTAATGCTTAATAAGGAGAGAATACAAGTCTTGAACAAAAAGAAACAGATAATCGGATTTATTAAGACTTACCCATGACCAAGAAGAAATGGAAGCATAAAAGATCCTGATCTTGGTATAGCGTCAAAATCACCCCTAGTAGATCTCTGTGTTGCAGATGGAACTGAAGCCTGGTCGGCACCACCGATATGGCTACTGGTTGGAAGGAAGGGACCAGAATGGTGGTCCCAACTGTGATAATGGAGATCCATGGCAGAAAAGGCATGGGAAGTCAATATCTCGTTGGGTCGGGATAGGCCATTCCAGGAAGGGTTGAAGTTAGAAGCATCAGCAACATTTCTGCTGGAGTTTGAGGATGAGGGTTGAAGTGGTTGGAAATAGGGAACATATGGGCATGAATGGACAGCAGATGATGCAGCTGTATGTTCAGCAAAGATGTGATGTCCCAGTAGATCATGATCTGCTTTAATTTCATCATCAAAATAACTAGTCACAGAACTCCAATGAAATTTTATTTAGAAAACCACTACTTCAGCAAAGAGAGCAAGCTTACATGCAGTTGGTGGATATTCTCCTTCCCTGCAAAATTAAAACATCATGTCAGAGAAAGGGCTATTATGATGGAAGTTAAGGAAGCGGCTGCTCAATTTGATTCAGCACAAGATAACTCGAATTTTAAAACTGGGATGGAGTTTTATATTTTCCTTCTCTCTCTCTCCCTGCAAACTGTTTTGTCTATGCTCACTAATCTTGGGCCTCAAACAAAAAGGAGTAGGTCCACCCCTGAAGCAACTCAATGTTAACATTACTGGAACATGATCAGAAATTGGGTCTAAGAAGAGAAGATTCATCTGAGAACCACTCTCATTTCTGACAAAATAAAAAATATACAGTCTACTGGAGAGCCTGGGACCTTAACCAAGTGAATTGTACCCACTTCAACGGATAATCCTTATCCAAAAGGCCATGATTGAAAATAAACTCCCCAAATTTACGCATCTTGTTAATAACCTGATCTCCCCCATTTATTTCCTCCGCAAAATACACACAATTAAAATCCCCCACTAAACACCACGAAGCGTACCACCTAACACTAACATACTCAAGCTCTTGCCAGAAATTGATCGACTCCGACATCCCTAAAATCCCATAGACTCCAGCAGTAAACATCCATACAAACTCGTTCGCAACCGACCTACACAATAAGCAAATCGAATAAGCCTCTGCTTCTGACTCCAAGAACTCAATCTCTTCTTTGTCACAAACTAAAAGGATACTCCCTGACGACCCAATAGAAGGAACCACTAACCATTTCGAGCAAGGGACGCCCCACAATTCCTTAATGAGAATGTCTTCCACACATTCTAATTTGATTTCCTAGACAATAAAATGGACGACTTTTAGATTTGACAATCAACTTGGGAGCTACTCTAATGCAGAAGCATTGTCACACCGGGCTCGAGTGGGGCAGCATGCGTGAAGTGGGGGAACACTCGGGGTGGGGTGGCTTGTGTAACATGGCCCATAAGGGGGGTTCGGCCGAGAGCCTGGATCGGGGCTATGAGTTAAAAAAAAATCAAATCCTCTGTCCTATTAGTCGCGGCTTTTGGGAGTTTTGGTTAGATGTCCTGCATTAAAGTGGTATTAGAGCGGGAGGTCTCGTGTTCAAGACTTCTCACCAGGGGTGATTAATGCAGAAGCATTGTCACACCGGGCTCGAGTGGGGCGGATTGCGTGAAGTGGGGGCACACTCGGGATAGGGTGGCCTGTGTAACATGGCCCACGAGGGGGGTTCAGTTGAGAGATTGGATCGGGGCTATGAGATAAAAGAAATTTAATCTTCCGTTCCTAGCCTCCTACTAGTTGTGGCTTTTGGCAGTATTGGTTAGATGTCCTGAGCATCATACTCTCTTCTCAATTTGACCTAAAACTCAAATATTTTAAGACATAAGACAAATCCCCATGATTGCACCAATCCCCCCCCCCCCCCCCCCCCTAACCTTCTAGAACTATACCCTGCTGCTCTCTAACTTCTTCAATCATAATTTACACTACACTAGCCTTTTGAGTTCCTTCACCGCTCTACTCGAGCCCCCTGATGGTTCCCTTGGGCCTAGACAACTCACCTGGACCAGATTGTCTCTCTCCAAACTTTGTACAAGAGATCTAACAACTCACTTGGACCCTACTCATCTCCCATCAAATTGTGCCTTGAGGCAGAGAAATCAATGGATCATTTAGTGTTGCACTGCCCTTTTGCTTCAGATGTGTGCAGCCATTTCTTTTTACAAATAGGGGTGGCGTCAGGCGTGGGTCTTCCTGGGTTCCTTTCGGGACTTCCTATCCTGTTGGTTTTCGGTGAGGTTGGAGGCCCATGTTGATCTATAGACCTATCTTCCAAGCACCTTAACCTGGTCGATTTGGTTAGAGGAATCAGAGGGTTTTGAAGGACACAGCTTCTCCTCTGAGAGGATTTACTCGAGCATCTGCTGCTTGCTGTTTGAGTGGTGTTCAATTAGGGGAGACCTCAAGGTTTTGGATTTATCTGTGTATATTTAACTTACCTGCATGTTAGGTTGGTACTCGCCCTATTTTGATGGGGCCTTTTAAGCTGTTTTTGCTGTTGTTTTTTCGTTGTCTAGCCTATGGGTTCATATCCTTGTAATGCCTTGCACTATGGTGGTTTTGTTTCTTTTCTTTTGTTTATATATATTTTTCTAGCTGCGTTACTGATAAAGAAAAAAAAAAAATCTAACCTTTTTCCTTGTGACCCTTGACAAACCTAGAAACGCTCCAAATCCCTCTATCTTATCTAGGACTCACTTCGACACTCTATTGTACTCTAGAATACGTTACATCTGAATCCTTCCCTCTGTCCCTTTAGGTCTACTAGGGAATGAATCGAGGTCATTGACAATGGTCTACCCTTATTAATGGTGAGGTAAACTATACACCCTACCAGGTCTGATCCTACCACAATCTCCTTATCCTCACCAGTTTGCAGTATTCCAACTCCTTGGGATGATATACCCAGAGACAAATCCATATTTAATTGAACAACTTGAAAACCCTCTATCCCTGCTAGCAAGATGCATAGGAGCGATAAACAGGAGGAAAGGGTGTAGCCTACGTTGCAAGGAAGCAATATGTTAACGCACTAGTAGAGGACTAACCTCTAAAGCACACCATAGCGGCTTTGGATTCGAGATTCTCTATTTTTCATAGTTCGAAAACTCGGCGAGTCACCCATGTAATTCTGCCTCCGAGTTGATTCACCTCAAAATTCAGAGGCACTATTTGGCGAGTTACTAGGATAAATCAGCCAAGTTGAATTGAGTTTTTTGACTTGCCAGACTAGGTCAAGTCACAAAAGAGTATTTTTATCATTTTCAATTTTAAAAACCTAAACTCAAATGTTACTGTTTTTGCATCATATTTTTTTGGGGCTGCAAAGGCAACCTACTCCGGGTTTTGTTAAACCTAGTTTTTTGGTTTGAGGCTGCAAAATCAGCCTACTTCCAGTTCTTTTAACCCAGGCTTTCAAGTTATTTTTTATTCAATCTTTGATAAAATGCCAATAAATTGATAATTGCCTAATCTGCATACACACAAAACACAACACACACACACACACACACACACACATATACTCTGAGTTGGACCAAGTCGATTTTTTTTTAGGGGTTTTCCGATTTACTCGACCTGGCTAACTTTCGAGTTAAGTTTTCGGGTTTTTGAACTATGCTATTTTCCCTTCTCGAAGCTAGATTGATTCTGACCATTCCTTCCCGAGATAGCTTCCGCAAAACAAGATGTCCCACACCAAGCAGATGCCCCTAAAGCAAACTACTCTCCGGAAGCTGAACTGACCCACCTTCTACTGCCAACTGATTTGTCTTCAAAATTATCTGCCCACAATTGCCCCTAATTTGGCCCTGAGACTAGGTGGATTAGGATCCACCTCGCCATACCTCATGAAATGCTGGTCAATATTGTCCCTGCTTTGATAGTCTACTGCTAGCTACCGAACTATCCTCTATGGCCTCAAATAACTGCAAAGAACCCACTTTGCCACTGCCCTCTTTTCCAAACACTGATTGACACTCAATATCCTTCTGATTGAACTGACTCACTATGAGCCTCTTCAGAAATTGATTGACTGAAATAATCAGAACACTCAAAACACCCGGACCCGACCATTTAGACTTCTCGATCGGTTCGGCCACCAATGGGCTGCTGGTAGCCTGGTACTGGCTAATAAAGAGTATTTGCTGATGCTGTCATGACTGTATTCCTTGATAGCCTGGTGTACCAGATCGATCACCTCATCATCTACACTAGGAAGCCTTAGGAACGAGTTGAAGTATCAATGGGAGGAGATTGAAAGGATCCCCACTGTCCATTGGTGCACTAGTGTAGAATGGCTCTCTTTCTACCTGCATTTGAAGCTTCAACTGAGGGGATGGGATGGTTGCCTTGATACCCTGAGGAGCTACATGCCTCTGGTCTGCTGCATAATTGGATTAATTGGAACTTATGAAACAGGTATAGCATTTAGAGAGTGCCTCTACAAAATCGAAAGACTTTGATTCAATGATAAACGATTTCTTTCTCTTTGAATTTCCAATTAGGTGGAAGCATGAGCAATAAATTCATACAATTTAGCCAAAATTGTAGAAGGAAGACTTTCTATCACTGAGATTTGCAGTGCAATAATCCCCATTGGATCCATAACTTTTCACAAACATACTAGCAACATCTTAGCACTCCTTCGATAACAAAACAACTGGGAGAAACACCTTCTTCCTTCTCTAAGATTAACATATCAGCTTCTCCACCAACAACGCGACTTTGCTCCATTCCAAATGCAACTCATATGTCCTTTTTTTTTTTTTTGGCATTTTAAAATTTCTAAGTGTGTATTTATGTTTAGTATAACATTTCTTAAAGTTTCAAGGGAATGTTCCATGTTTTTCTAATTTTTCACTCGAATGGCAAAAAAAACTCCACTTGGAATCTTACAATATTTTCCGCAATAACAAAATTTAAAACCTTACTTATGAGTTGGGTGATAGAATGTTTCATTGAATTCTAAATCAGTGTAAATTTCCACAAATATCACCTAGGCAACCGCACCTAGTCCTATCGTCTGCTTCGGCATTTAGGCAGGCAGTGGCAAAGAAACGATTGCCCAGGGAGATGTAGGCACTAATGTGCTAAGCTACGGAGGCAGTCACCTGGGCAGCAACATATTTGATATCACTATTGTGTTTGTTTGTACATAATGATTTTACTTAAAGAAGGGCAGGGATGGTGGTTAGAAAGGTTTCTAAAGGAAAAGAAACAAAAAGAAAAAAGAAGCAAACCTAAAATCTAGGTTTCTCTCTCCAAATTCGCTGATTCAGTTTCTATTTTTCCAGTGGACAAAAGTTAGACTAGCAGAGTTTTTTTATTCTGGTTCCCAAATCTCTCTCTCTCTCTCTTCTTCCTCTTCATTTCTCTTTCCGCAGGTTTCTATTTCTAGGTATTTGGTTACATTCGATTTTTAGTAAAAAAATCTTCCATATGTTTATTAGATTAATTTATTAAATTTAAATTTCGACCACCTAGGCATTGCCTGCGTGCTTTGACCACACTGCTTAGAAGTAGACAAGGAGGAGTCTGGATTGGGTATATAATTTTAGAAATTCAGGTACCTATTAGCCGAAACATCTCAGTTTTAAGGACCGATAAAAAAATTCTCTGTTTTAAGAGGCACCGGCAGAAGTCACTTGTGTAAACAATTCATCCAACCTGAAGTGACCTTCAAAAGAATATGGACTCAGCTGAGTAGTACTAGTTTGAATTTTGGCTGATCACATAAAAACCAAGTTTTAATATTTGATTATAACCCAGTCCCCACTCCCCAGAGTCCCAATGGTGTCTTTCCTGGAATTTTATCTCTGATTACCACAAGAACTTCTTACAGTAGTGAAGGATCCTTTGGCAAAATAAGGATACTGAAGCTCTCTATGTGCCTCTGCCTCATACTACTACTATTTCCATGCTAAAGAATGCACAAAGCAAATATGCAGTTAAAAACACAAGTTTGGGCGGAGAGTACCAAATATAAGCTTATATATGGAAGATTATGCTTACTCAAAAGATGAAGTAAGTCGCATCAATCCACTAAATGGACACCACTGAATTCCAAATGGCTGCAAAAACATTCAGAAACCAATAAAAAATATTAGGAAGGTGGTAAGAAGATTTTGATCACACATAATCCTGATGCATTTTTTTTTTAATGAAAAGAACCTCATGAAAACAAATCTGAATATTCACACATGTTCCATTCTTCTCATATATGTACCCAGATGATCAACTGCATAAAATTCACGAAATGTTTTTCCCATATAAAAAAAAATGTGAGAATGCAATCAAGAGCACAGTGCACTAAGAGATGGAAAGAACAAAGCCACAATAGAAGGGGTTACAGAAAAAAAAAAGGGCAAAATCCACCTAAAAAATGGAGTAAACAAAGCTGGCTGCAGTGATAGGGATATCTTCATCATAGCGTATCACAGAAATCTCAATTTTTGTCGCAGTTTTTGATCACGTACATGAATTTGAGATAGCCAGCAAGAGAGAGGGAGGGAGAGAGAGTGATATGATGGGAAGAAAACATAATATAAATAAATTATTGAAAAGATTCATTTTTGTGACGAATATTGCAGAAAGATAAGTTTTTATGTTCATAAATAAACAATTTGATAAATATTCTCTTACTGACACAATTACCTTTCAATATATATCAAAATAAATAAATACTTGGAAAAGGAACATATAGATTTTGAATTTATAAATATATTAAGATTTGTTAATTGAAGCAAAATATGCTTTCATTGTAAAAGAAGTGGATCCTAGTTAAAGAAAACTGAGCCAATATATTGATGTGTATTAATTTCAAAGCCAGAGAAAACTATAATGAACCAAGCTAAATATCGACCAGCTCCATCAGTGATGAATGCATACTGCAATTTCTTAAAAAAAAGCCAAGACCATAGAGTTGCTATCACATGTCCTAACTGAAGAATATATGGCATCTGATAGATTAGAGTGGCCGAACATTAATCTTGCTTCCAACCCCAAATAATGGGGATAATGCAATGATAATGATGTGTGTGCAAGTTTCAGATTCAAGACTTATAAGGTAATCATGCATGCAACAAATGTGTAGAACACATGAAAGGCAAGTTTTAGTCTCCCAAGCAGGAATCCCCAATCACAAACAATTTTATGTCCATATGTGGCAGAAATAACCAAGAACCAAATTAGCACTATAACGTCTGGGTTTTGGTAGCCCAATAATCTTGTGTACTGATCATAGTTGAGCACTATCCCGATGGGCCAGTTGTCAATGGCTGAATGTGATAAAGTAAGGGTAACTCTAAAAGTGTTCAATCTTATGGATGAGTGAGAAAGCCCCACAAGTGGACTCATGTATACTTAACGTTGATAAAACCTATAGAGGTAAGAGCATGTCGCATTCCTAGCATTAGGACTGGATCAATTATTAGGTTTCTCATTTCTGACCTCTGGGAATTGATTTGGTTTATCATACTTCCTACACACCAGCTTCAATTTGGGCTCCCCATATTTACACTGCCAAATGCTAAGTAGTTCCCCACCTAGCTACACAAGAATACGTGTCTTTTACTCAAGCTTTCTATGACTAAATTCATCATATAATAACTTTGTTAAGAGCTTTATAGAATCAGAGTGATCCTCCTGCGTCAGTGTCTACGTTAACTCGTACATTTTGAGAGTAAAGAGATGCCTCACCTCTCACTTCCCCTCTCACCTCCCAATGTACCTCATCCAAACGCCTCTTTTTTTTTCAACCGAAGACCAAAAATAGAAAACCTGAGGTTGGTTATGCTTCAGCAACGGACATTAAAGCGATTGCGTATGCCTCACACCTTGGAGTGGACCTTCACGGAATTCCATGAGAATAATCACAACAATACACTAGGATGGTTTGACTTCATAAGTTTTTAGAAAGAAAAAATCTCAACTCAAGAAATGTCAACAAAATAAGCACAACATTTTAAGTAATTCTATCTACGAGCAAACCATGGACATGGTTCAAAATATCGGTATTGGTCGCCGTATTGGTTAGCCCAAAATAGGATAAGTATCGGCGTATCGGTACCATATCGGTTGGATACGACGTAAAAATTCAGGATACGCAAAGAAAAACTTGGATACCTTGCATAAAACCTCTTTTAATGCAAATATAAGCTATAAACAAACTAAATGAAGACCTTCAACTACAGTTATAATCACACATATGAGAGTTAAAAAATTTATAAGTTAAAAAAGGCATGCGCACTGATAAATATGCATGAAAATGCAAACATTAGTCAGTTAACCAAGTATAAGAAATACAATCTAGAATCAATGATCATTAATATATATCAACTTAGAGTTGAAATTTTAAGTTATCTATACTTAATATTTCAATGATTATCCATTTTAATTGTTTTAGATATCTAAAGAGCTTATGAATACACATTTAAGTTGATACCTAATTGAAATTTAGCAATTTAGTTTCCAAACCTATTTCTATCTGCAATTGATGAGCTCGATGTTTTTTTCAGGACTTGATCAATATGGGAAGATGAGGAAATTGTTGAATTATCGAAGACCCTACATCAAGATCAAACGAAGATGACTGTAATTTTATTTAACTGTGAAGTGGATGTAAATATAATTTTTTATTTTTTTTTATGTAATCATGCAGGACCTTTGTTCAATTTTTTTTATTTTTGATGTAAACATGTAGGATGACTGTAATTTTATTTGGTAGTTGTTAGTCTATGCTCTGTTTGTTTGGGTTCTTTATGATTCACTATTTGCAAGGTTCGAAATATCGAAAATATCGGCGATATTTTTCGATATCGTTCAGCACCGACATATCTATACCCTGGTTAAAAAAATTTACATCATATCGGTAGATATCGCCGAGATATCGGAGATATTTCGGCGATATCGACCAAATCTGAAAAAACAAACTGTATTCCTTTTTTTTTTTTTTTCTAAGATGTGCATGCATCATCCCCCAAAAAAAAACAAAGAATACCATACCATTCATGCAAAGAATCAAACATAAACTTTGATTAAAAAAAAAAAAGGGAAAAAGGGTTGAGAGTAAAGAAGGAAGAAGAGGGAGACAAGAGAGTACATACCTCTCACCATCGCCGTTGCCTTTGCCGTCGCCGTCACCGTTGCCGTGGGCTGTAGCCGTCGCCGTCGAGGTCATCACTTCTCCCCACTTCTCTTCCTTTCCAAGCTCCGAGCTTCTTGTTTTTTTTCTGTGTTCTGTTGATCGAATACAGACTGCTTTACTCTTATCTTAATATCTTTCATAACCCAAGGTTTTTCTAAGGTCACTCCATCTCTTATGTTTTAACTTAAATAACCTTAAGAAAGGTATGCTAGGGTCATTCCTAATCCATCACCTATTTCATTAAACATATTTTTCTTATCTTATGTTTTAACTTTAGTAACCCTAACAAGGGTATGCTAGGGTCACTCCCAGATCATTAAAAAAATTTCTTTAATTGTCATAAAAAAAAAGGTATTAAAATTCAAATAAAATTATTAAAATTTTAATAGAAGGTCTAATATTATATATATTATCCATCAAATGACAAAAATTAATATTGATTTATACTATACACCAAATTCAAAAAAAAAATATATTAAAATTTTAATATAAGGTTTTTTATTTTAAAGATTATACATGAAATTCATGAATATTTTATTTAGTTATGGATTTTAATAATCTATTATTATTATTATTAATAGTTAAAAATTCTAAATAATGTACTTAGTAACATCGACCAAATAATATAACTTATTTAACTAATAAAAAATATATAAAATTATTTAATATACTTAAATATATTATTTAATAACATTAAAAGTTTTGATACTTTTCAAACAAATTATTAATATGTTAAATAATATAAAATATTATTAACCAAGACAGTGGAAGCCATTGGAACAACTTTACACATCTAATGCTATTCACGGTTTACTTTTTTTAAAAGATTTTCAATATAACAAATTTCTAGAAATGATATGTCATGTAAAAAAGTATATTATATGACAAAAACAATATATTAAAAACTAATATTGAATTATATTAGAAACCTAATCTCAAAAAAATGTATTAAAAATTTAATACAAGGCATTAAGGCCTTTATATTAAAATTTTAATATAATGTGATGGGCTGGGCACATTATTGTGAGTATGTGGAGAATGATGAGTCATATAAATTATGAATTTATTGTTGATTGAGAAATGAAACAATCATACATTATCGTCACTCGTCAGCGCACATCTTTGCTCTCTTCTCATTGCATCTCTTATGTACATTATTGTTTTTTTAAATGTTTTTATTTTAAAACGTGTATTAACATCTATTTTAACATTTCCTCAAGTTTCACTGCAAAATTTCATGTTTTACCTCATTTTTTTACAATTTTTCTAAAAATCACCGATAAACGATATATCTTCCGATATATCTTTTTTCTACAGCTCGACATGTCGAGCGATATCGACATTTAGAACCTTGACTATTTGTGAATCCTCATTTTTTAATGAAATTACTTTTTACCGATAAAAAAAATGTAAACAAGTAGGACTTCTATATCTATTGAGTGGTGTTTAGGTAATTACAAGTTTAATACGGTTAATTTTTTCTTTTTTGTTAAAAAACAACCAAGGTTAGATTGTTGAACCCCAAGGGTTAGTGAATCTTAAGCACGGTTAATAGGAGTTAAAAGGGACATGTTGGCATGTGGGTGTGATTTTTTTACTAGGGTTAATTTTTTTATTTTAAAAAAAAAACCTTGGGAGAGTTCAATCGCACTTATTGACTGTCCCTTTTAACTCCTATTAACTGTGGTTAAGATTCACTAACCCTTAGGATTCAACAATTTAAACTTGGTTTTTTTTTAAAAAAAATAACTTTAGAGTGAAAAATTCTTAACCCTAAGGTTAATTTTTTAATTTTTTTTAGATCAAGCCAAAGTTAGATTGTTGAACTGTAAGGTTAGTAAATTTTAACCACAATTAATAGAGTTAAAAGGGGCATGTTGGTCTGGGGGTGCGATTGAACTCTTTTTTTTGTTGTTGTTGAAGAGGTAATCTAATAAACACACAGACACTTTGTGGGTTGACCAAAGTCTATTTTAGAGAAAGGTATGCATGACTGAGTGAGGATAGCACTCCCCCATTAAGCAAATATCAACTGTTGCGTGCATAAGAGATGAAACTTGCACGATACACAACCCAAATCTCTCACTGTTTTGGCCATTCAAAAGGAAAGGGGCAAAGGGAGAGGACAACAACGGATGAGGGAAATCGAACCCTCTGCGATTAATGCCGGCAATGGATGAAAGCCCACGGCGACAAGAATTGACGATCTCACCATAGGCACACAGGTATGTACCCTAATCGTCTCCTTCTCTACTAAAAATATATATTCATTTAATCTGTATCAGTCCTTTTTTAATAGCTCTCCCTCTTTTTTTTTAAATCTCTCATTTGAACAGTATCGGTCGATGCTTTAAAAAAAAAAAAAACTGTAAAACAGCTGCGTATCGCATGTATCGGTGCGTATCGGTATCGATACGACAGATACGTCTGCGATACGCAGCATTTTTTTCCTTTCTGCGTATCTCTGCATCGGTAGGCTGAGAAACCGGCCCGTATCGGCCAATACGTAACGATATTTTGAACCATGACCATGGAACCTTGATACGAATGGAAATCAGATCCAACTTGGAACCAAGCTATAACTAGGATGATTAAATTTAAGAAAATTGTGGTAGTGATGAAAAAGATAGCACTTGAAAAATAACCCATGGAAAAAACATAAAATTTCTATATATTTAATAAATTATACTGTTCACTATATACACCCTTTCCCTCTTTGAAGTATCACCCCTATGGAGGAAGGTCATGGGTGACAATCCATGGGATGCATGAAGGTTGAATACCCCACTCAATTGCTAATTGTGGTCCAAGTCTGAATCACCTTAATGACACATTGACGCCCCATCAATATATATATCATTTTCACTTCCACTAACTTGGGGGCCAGAGCATTCTAAAAATATGACAGTTATCCGCTTGAACAAGGTAGAGTTCGCACTATATATGCATAATAATTCATCAATATTAAGGGATTTGCCTCAATAAGTTCTATTGAAAAATTGATCAATCTAGTTGACATCTTGCATCCTTAAGAATAGAAATACAATGAGAAGACAAATCCTTTCAGAAAAAAAAACAACAAGTTAAAGTAACAACAGATGTGACTGCAAAGCTTCTCTGACTTCTACAAGAAGATATGAGAAGGAGAGATATATCCTATCAGAAAATAACAATAAGGTAAAGTAACAAAAGATGTGACTGCAAAATTTCTCTGGCTACTACAAGAAGATAATGAAATTGGAACATTTAGAACTTTCATTTTTACCATTTCAGAGTAACTTAAATCATAGACATCCTCATCGTGAGTCCAGTCATCCATGCTAAAGTCGGGAATCGAACGACAACCATTCGCATAAAGCCATTGACCTTTCTCAATTTTTCGGCAATTAGGGCATTGCATCATTCCTGCTGCATTGAATGCTGAACCAATGCAATCTGAAGAAAAAGGACATAAAACAATCAAACACATGACAGAGGACCATATACAAGCAACGATAATAGCATATTTAAGAATTATCTATGACAAAAAAAAAATCTCAAAAAGACATAAATATGTTTTAAGTGGGAAAAAAAAAATCACAACTGCAATTAGGATATAACTACGCAAATGTCCTCTTAGAAACGGCGAAAGCTTAACAGGGTTTGACACTTCAGAGTTAAAAGTAGTAACTAAAAGAATTCAGCATTGGAGTAGAAAAATTGACCATCAAAGAAAAAAAAAATACACTTCAATATTCATTTGAACTAATAGTATCAATTAAACACTTGAATATAGGAAAGAGAAAAAGAAAATCTCAAAGAGTTTCTAGATCTGTACCAGACGGCATGTACCTAATATAGCTAAGATAAATTACATCGGAGGGAAAATTTAGCATTGAGGCAAAAATATGCTACACGCCTACACCAATATTTATTTTAACTACTGATATCAAGTGAACTCTTAAAATGGGTGCTCAAGCTTAGACTGAGGGAATCAAAAGTCCGAGAATATAGAGAAATTGGAATAATGCCAATGTTTTCTTTGGAACAGTAGCCACACAAGATGTTCTTAATATAGCTACAATAAAATAAAGTAGATCTAGACAAGCTTGAACATGAGAGAAAATTTTAAATAAACCACTACTGAAGATAAGATCATAATTAATTATGACCTAGAAAATCATTAAAGTTTTATTCGAGAACACTAAGTATAATTTCACAACTAGATAATTATTATCCAACTTTCCGAGATCGATCATAAAATAAAAGGTCCACGTATACATATATTAGAAAAAAGATAGAGGGAGAACAAACCCTGCATAGACATCTAAGACTGGTCCGAAACAGAAGTGGAACTCTATTAAGAAGATATGCCTCTTTTATGTATAAAAAAACTCAACAGACAAGTTCCTCTCCTATAAGTCTATAACAATTGAACCGTTAATGTATCCAGTTCCCTGACAGCTGGAATATCTCTCAATAAATCATCAAGCACATAACTGCAAGGTGCAAACCTCCAGTTAATTAGAATCGCATGACAGCAGAAAACTGCAAGGATAAAAAGAGCCCTTCCAGCATCCCCAACGACACAAGCTTAAGCAGATAATCTATAGATACTTCACCTTCTCCAAAAGGAACACACTGTAAAATTGAAAAATGATTAAACAAAACTTTGTCTGTCCCGATTGAGCTATCATCCCCATCATCTTGACAGATAATTGTATGAGAAACCACTGGTAGATTTCTTATATTCTGAAATGGCCTTAAAAAAAGCAAAAAGAAAAAAAACACTGTAAAATTGAATAAGTCGCGAATTTTTGGGTTGCTGAATTATTCGCCGAATTTTGAATTCCCAAGTTATTCCCGAATTTAGCAAAATAACTAATTATTTTGTATTTTTTAATCAAATTGTTATGTATATTTTTATAATAATAATAATTTTTTATTTTTCCCATTTTTTCCGAACTTGACCCCTGCCGAATTATTCCGGAACCCCGACTTTATCACTATGGTCCAAACTACTTTTGAAGAATAAATTTCATGTTTATGGAGAGCTCAGGATGTATCCCTGATCAATGTATCCAGTTAACATTGCCAAGGTGAAGTAAGAAAATAACCATGAAAAAACAGGCAGCACTCATTAAAAGTTCAAAAGCAAAAAACAGTGAAGAGTATAGATCTAGTATATCTGGTACTCCCTGATACCATGAAAGAGAATAAATTGTGGAAAGCCCACAATGATGATTTGACATATAGTAGTCAAGAACAGAGTATATATAAGTATAAAGATGTATGCATTCAACATAACATCAAGATAATACATTTTTTGGAACCTTGAAGTATTATATAATGCTTCATTGGGAAAATCCTCAGCTTATAATTTTAGTATTATCCGATGATAACATTGAGTAACTCTTTTCCCCTTTGGTTTCAAAAGATACCATCTCCCAATAAGGTTCTGCATCAAGCTTGTTTCTAAAAGAAAAGTATCGTGCATTCACCGCGATATATTCACCTCCACGAGCATATCTCAATCTACCCGAGATGCATATACCAGTTCTTAACACCTATAATCACTACAATCCTCCCTTTGCAGCACTCATATTTTGCAATTTTTATTGAAATTAAATGATGCTCCGAGTGATAATACAGCCATGTCATCAAATAACTAGCAGTAATAAATTTGCACAAATTTGACTGGAGAAATTCAAACCACACAAATTGAACTCATTTGCAAAAATCCACACAGCATGAACGTAAATAAGAACTTAGTCTGAACAAACCCCACAACCAGATCTCAACTTCAACCAAAAGGCACGATTTTTTCCCCAAAAAATCCAACTTTTACTTACCGAGATGAAATTCATGTCCGCATTGCAGCTTCGCCCTCGATTTGTCCCCATTGTCAGTCACAGCTTCAAGGCAAATCGAGCATGAGACCGACGAGTCACCGATCGATAGACCTCCACCATGAAAAGTAGCAGTATCTTCCAAGCCCATGCCTTCAATCGAAACCCTAATTTAAAAGGAGCAAACCATATAAAATAAAATAAAATCTCACCCAAATCCCTTCAAAACCTCAAAAAACCAGTAGTTTCGCCGAGGAGAATCGAAACCAGGAACCCTAGAAGTCAATCGGGAAAAAGAAGAAAACGGGATGACAGAAATGGTTCACATGGAAAAATCTGACACCCTTTCTCTCTCCTTCTCCTCCCTATTGTTCGGTCTCCGACCCAGACAGTTTGCTGCTCTAATTAGTAATTATGTGGTTAAGAACTTTTACGAAAATTTAGTGTCACTCTCATTTTATGCGCGTGAGGAACTGCTATGGTCTGTGGACGCCAAAGACAGATGTCATCTCAAGATTTGTAACCGGTCTCTTTGAGACCGGTTCGACCTGAGATAATCTCGAGTTCTGGTGCATGATATGGACGATTTGGAATCCTCTACGGTTATAACCGGACCGCTTGAGTCTGGTTATAAGTTATAACACAATTTTATTTTATTTTTTTAAAGAAAAAGTCGTTATCCTCTACGGTTATAACCTAATCTGGGGAGTCCGGTTAAGCCTTGAGGTTGCCACGTATCCCTTTTGCAAGATTAATCTACCCTTAAGGTTCACTCACTTATTCTTGATTTTTAGAAAAAATATTATTTCTTTAACCTTGGTTAAGATTCACAAACTCTTAAGATTAATCTTTTTAACATTTAAAAACAAAAAAACCAAGGATGGATGAATCTTAACCACAATTAAAGGATGTCTCAAAAAGAACGTATGACAATTTTAAAGGCGTAACCAAACTCCCCCAATTCTGGTTATAATAGTGGAGAATTTTTTAAGTTCTAAACTATTTTAACTTTTAGAGTAGATTTTTTTTCTTCTAAAAATCAAAGTTAGATGGTTGAACCCTAAAGATTTTAGATCTGAATCACAGTTAATGGGTATAAAAGGGACAAGTGTGGACATGTGAGACATAACCGGACTCCAGAGTCTGGTTATTACGGTAGAAAATTCCAAGTCTTGAGATGAAAGGACTAGATTGGGTATTTAGACAAGAGCAGGGATTGTTTCCGTAATTCAAGGCTTTCTCTGGTTTCTTTATCGCCAAACCCTCGCCTATAAATCATCTTTGTCCCGTCTCTCCGAAACCCTCTCGCTCTCTTCTTCCTTCATTGGTGTTCGTTCGAGCGATCCAAGAGAGTCTGCAAACATGCTCGTTTATCAGGATCTTCTCAGCGGTAATCTCGTTTAATCCTTGTCTTTATGATTACTTTTTCTTGTTTCGAAAATTTCTGAGAAAAATTATAGGTTATTTGATTCCATTAATAGAGAATTTACGATTTATTCATGTTGCTTTTAGTTCTGTAAGCTACCGAACTGTGTTTATGCTTTTTTTAAGAAAAAAAATCGGGTTACTGCTTTTTTATTTGTTTGTAAGTCTTATTAGGGTTTCTAGGGTTTGGAGACTGCCGTTTTCATGTGTATGCGTTTGTTATATGGTTTTGGTTGTTTTCTGTCGCATGTAAAGATTAGATTGTCAAATATGAAGTAGTAGTCACGTAGATCGGATCTGGAAGGTTGGACCTCGCTTGGAATGATCCTTGTTTGTTTAATTGTTCTTTGTTCTGTTCTGATTTTGCCCATCGATCTTTGCTGTATAGGCGGATGAACTGTTGTTAGATATATAGTCCTTTTTAAAAAAATTCTCCAGATTGATCATATTTTATATCCTTTGTTATTGTTACAAATTGTGACTGAAATTCATAGACATAAGTTATTGCAGTCATCAGATATCATCACTCAAGCAAATAGAGTTTCCCTTTTCACCGGAAATCTGGACTTTTTTTAAACAATGAAAATAAAATATTATATCGGTTATTGTTTTTTAAATTAATTCCTTCACACGTGAAGCATGACACATTTGTTCAGTCTTTTGCTACAGTTCTCCTTTGAAAGTATATATATACTAAATGGCATGAATTTTTATGGGAAAACGCCAGGTAGTTTAGATTCTTTTTTTAAAACCTTTTATTTCGGGGAGGGTAGATTTTCCTTCATGCCAATGGGAGTATAAACTCATGGTGAATAACAGATCAATGACTCCAATAGAGACAATGGCTATGTATACAGTAACCGAAGTGCAAGTAGTTATCGCTGAGCTTGATGTCCTCACCTTTGTGTCATGATCCATATCAAAGGTTATACTTCACAGGAGTACATGCAGCAGTTGAATTAGGGATAGGTTGATGTGGAAGAGTTCTCTTTATGCAATTCTTTGATTGATTTGGGAAGAAAGAAAGAACAAAATTTTAAACGACAAGGTTTCTAGTATTCTTTTTGTGATTGAAAAAAAATCAATTTGGGTTGGCTTCATGTTCTGCGGCATCCTCTTTGTTCCAAGGTGTGAAGAGTAATGACCTCATTAGGGACTGGGTCTCAGTTGCCCTATCTCATCCCTATCATTCCTCTCAATGAGCTCAATGGATACTTTCTCCAAGGGGTTCCCTCAAGCTTAATTTTAATGGTAACCTAGGTCTGGGTGGTATTGTTGGGGTGATTAGGAACACCGAAAGCATTATCTCACTTTTTTTAAGGCGAGCCAGGGAAGTTATCTTTGACCAAGTTGATGTCTTATCGCTTACACGAGAGATTATTCAGTCTAGATCTATTGGATGTCCACATCTCATCAGTGAAGGGCCTCAAAGGCTAAGCTATATTTTGAACTAAGGACAGCGAGAGAGGCCTATTGAGGTTTGCCAATGCTTTGAATCAGATTTGTGACTTGGTGGCCAATAGAACTTGGGTCCTAAGATCGCCGATTGCTATGGCGGACATTTATTTATTATTATTTTTTTGGCTGCTATGTACTACCATTCATCACTTGTCCATTTAGATTTTTTTTGATATTTTTTATGGCTGTTTTATTTGTTCTGAATATATCATATTTTCTCATACTACCTCTTCTTCTTTGCCACCTAAGTTAGAAATTAAATAGGACAAATTTTTTTTGGTATTAGTTTTACATGGTATAATAGTTTGGAGTTGTAACTGCTGTCCAGAATATGAGTATTCTGTTTGTTGGGACTGGATGTCTGCCACTTTGGCTTTTCTTTGTGCCTCAGGGATGAACCAGTCCCTCGTAAACGATCACCATCTGTTCTGCCAGCTACTTCAGTATTTTCTGATTATAGCTGATAGTTACTGATGGAATATCGGGACTAGCAAAGCATTTTGCCATTGGCTCTCGTCAAAAGGTCTATGCAGTCATGTTTTGATCCAAAGGTTCTTTATAACGAAGGATAAGAATGCACCTATAATCTGTTGGATTCCAGGGAATAAGTGCTTTGAGCATCTTTCGACTTTCATCATGTTTAAATTGTTTACTGCCTGTGATTGATATATCTTACTTGCATGCATTATGTTCATTGTAGATCAATCTCTTTTGCCTTTTCGGTAGTGGCTTATTCTTTGACGATCCATATGGTTTTGTGTAGTACTTCTTTGTTGTTAGGTTTTGTTGTATTCTGGTTTTGAAGAAAAAAAATATGATTACTACTTTTTGAGTAAGGTTGTATTATTTTAATGAGTAAGCTTAATTTTGTTCCCTGGCATTAATCGGGCCTGCTAGTACTGATTAAGTAAATTTCTTTCATAAATTTCAGGTGATGAGCTTCTCTCGGACTCGTTTCCGTACAAGGAAATCCATAATGGGGTTCTGTGGGAAGTAGAAGGAAAGGTTAGTTATCTTGATTTTCTCACTGTAGGTTGTCTATGATTATGTCATAGTATCTTGTTTGTACCACTCCGTAATGCCGTAATGCACCAATGCTAACAATGTACGGTTTGAACATGGTTCAATAAATGGTAGTTTTGGCTCCTAGTGTTCTTGCTGGTACATACCGAATATGCTGTAATAGTTACTTGAAGGGAGAAATAAAAGAAGAGAATGATAAAAGCATTTCTTAGATTTCAGATTTTTAGGGACATTAAGTGCATTTGATTTTTGTTTATGGCACCTGATCAATCAACCCCAACAATTAAGGCCTTTTTATGTTTTTGGGCTTTGGCAGTGGGTTGTTCAAGGAGCAGTTGATGTAGACATTGGTGCTAACCCTTCTGCGGAAGGTGCTGACGAAGATGAGGGTGTCGATGACCAGGCTGCCAAGGTGGTTGATATTGTTGACACGTTCAGGCTCCAGGTTAGTTGTGCACTGCCTTTGATGATTTAACCCCTTTAAAATATCGGAAGCAGAAATTGATGAATGTCCATGTATCATTTTGCAGGAACAACCACCTTATGACAAGAAGCTGTTTGTTACATTCATAAAGAGGTACATCAAGTTGCTGACTCCCAAGTTGGAAGCGGAGAAGCAAGAGGAGTTCAAGAAGAATATTGAAGGAGCAACCAAGTTCCTTCTTTCGAAGCTCAGTGACCTCCAATTGTATGCCTCTTTTCCACTTATATGAATTCACAAGATTTCTCTACAGGGGTCCTTGTCAGGAGCTTTCTAGTCTCTTCATTTGTCTCTCCCCCCCCAAAAAAAATCAATAATTATTTGGACTTTTCCCTTCATATTTATTATGCCTATGTTATACTGATAATATGAATTCATAAGTTTTAACTCATATATGTATGATGAAATTCATTGAAGAATAAGGTTGATGATGTGCATACTCTTGTGCAGTTTTGTGGGGGAGAGCATGCATGATGATGGCGGCCTGGTGCTTGCGTATTACAAGGAAGGTGCCACAGACCCAACCTTTTTGTACTTTGCCCATGGGTTGAAGGAGGTTAAGTGTTAAAAAGCAGATGGAAAGAGATCTCGACACCTGCCAGCTTCGAAACAGAGGTGCTCGCTGTTAGTTGTACTTTTAATTTATGCCAGTTGTTTTGTTTCGCATTTGGTAAGTTTTATGTTTGAGAATTGGGTTAAATCTTAATTTTCTTATTACATGGTTTTTGATTGTTGTTGTTTGAGGATATATCTATTTTGCTGGGTTGGGAAATAATTTGGATATTTGCAATGATAATGCGTCTTTGCAGAGAAGATAGGTTTTTAGCATGATTTGTCTGAATTTATGCCAAACTGTTTAAGCTGTAGAGAAAATGAATCTGTATTAGTGACCTTAACAGGTCACCCACCTATATTGCTGGCTAGCATCCCAGCACTCAAAAATACATTTTTGTGGTCAAGGGATGAAGGGTAGTAGCCATCCTCCCTGCATTTGCATGCATGTGATACCCATGCAGGGGGTCGGGATCCACTGTTCCACCCTGGAGATCTCCCAAGAATACAATTGGTTGGATGATTCTCATGTTTGCATTCTGTGGAAGATATCTACTTTATAATGGCGGATCAGAACCACCCTTTGCGTGCCGCATCTATGGCCAAGGAAGGGAGGATGGTGACGGCTTCATCCCATAACCAGGTCCGCTTCTTGATGTGAGCATTCTTCGTAAGAAAGCAATGTATGGATAAACTACTCCTTTCCATCAATTCTCATGTAAATTCTGTTTTTGAGGAAACAATACAAGCTAATGCCACTTTAGAGGGTTGGAAACTGTCAAAACCCAGAACCATAGAGTTTCAATGAATTTATCAATAAAATGTTATTGCCAATTTGCAAATTCCTCTATGGTAAGAAGAGCTCCTACTTTTAAAGTAATCGAGTCCAGGTTCACATTTCCATAAAGAGCAAGCAGTACATGAATTTCGCAACAGGAATGTGAAAAGAGCTCAAGAAATAGATCTTCTGTTTCTGGTCTGATTTGGTTCCTTGGGATGGTTTACCAATGACACTCAGATGTGAGGATTTACTGAAATGATAAGTAATCACAAATGAAGGTTTTGCATGTAGATTCATACATCTTCACAGCTCTGATAATATTACCAAGAACGGTTCAGTTACCCCTGTTCTAGATTGAACGGTTCAGTTACTCCTATTCTAGATTGAGTATTGAGAAGCTAGTGTACCAAGAATAGTTCAGGTCTCTTTCTCTCTGTCTCTATACCACAAAATTTATAAATTCAACAAGCGCTCATTTCAATCAAAAGCAACTAACTTGCTGTTTGGTTGGTGAGAAAATAGATGAAAATAAAATTGAATTTAATAAAAAACCTAATTAAGAGGGGCAATCACACCCTGGGAATAGCACAGTGGTAGGTGTATTCCTTCCTTAAGGAAAGGGGTTCAGGGTTCCATTCCTGAGAGGGTGAGAGTGGGTTGCACTCTCCACCCCCCTTTAACTTAGAACAGGTGTATCCCTTCCTTAGGAATGAGGTTCAGGTTCCATTCCCAAGAGGGTGAGAACGGGTTGCACTCTACACCCGCCTTTAACTTAGAACAGCTAACTAGGGTTGTGGCCTAACCGTGTGTCTCATTCCAAAAAAAAAAAAAAAGGGGCAATCAAACAAAGGATAAGGAAAAAAAACAACTTATTTGTATTTTTGGGCGAACATGATGGTTAATGAGTGAGCAAGGATCATGCTTTCACACCCACTGACTGTCAAATGCTTTCACACCCAAAGACTATCAAATTAGCAGGCTGGCAACCTTTGTTATGTTTGGTTGACGAGAAAATAGGTGAAACTATAGTAAAGAAAATAAATTTTTATACTTCTGATATAATTCCTAGTTGGATTTTGTCTCCTCTTTTTTCACTTATTTTCTCGACAACCTTTACCCTAAACATAGGGTAAATGTATCTAAACATAGTATAAAGGTATACAGGTACAGTGAAAGAAAATCAGAACGAAGTTCTTGGTCGGTTTCTTTTGCTAGGACATTCCAGTTCAGTGAGATGGTTCTTCCTTTGTCGATAGTGGAAGGAACCATCTTTCAAGTGGTAGAACTTGGATTACCTTATCTTGCTTCAAATGTTTTTGTTCAGTCCAAAGTCGTCAATTTCCTCCCTGTGCTTATGCCTACGCTCCCTAGCAATTCTCAAATTAGAGTTCTAACAGCTAAAGTTTACTTCAGAAGGAAATTTAGGAGTCTTGAAGCAGGACAAAGTATTGGGTCAGCAACTCAGCATTAATCTTAATGGTTAAAACTGATCTAACTAAGTCTTAGAAAAAAACTGAAAAATATGCATAACGTTATTGGTGGTTTATGGATGGCCAGGATAGCAAAACTCGTGCACAATCTTACCTAGAGGATTTGCGCTTCCAAACACCCTTACTATATTGGCTTAGTTGACCATTTGCCTGTTTAGAAGGGTCGGGCATTTTAGTATTAGTGCAAATGACCGCTTCAAATCATCTTAACCACATATTAATAGCATAAATTAGTAGATTGCGTCAAGCATATGAAAGATAATCCATTTCACTTTCACTATGGGTGGTGGGGTTTTTAATACTCTTTCCAGCCCACTACCAGCCCATGTGCGACAATGTGTAGTGGCACCTCCACCAACCCATTCCTTGATATTGTTACATGTTTTGACCAAATAGTGTTTTTTTTTCTGCTTTGGATATCATTTACCTACGTTAGTAGGGTTAATGGTTCGTTTGAGGATTGGAGCCCTTGCAGACTCATCCCTGGGGATTGGATCCCCGGACCTTCCCCAATAGAGAAGCCACACCCCACCACTGGGTGCAAGAGGTTGAACAAGTGAAATAAGGAAAATATGAACTTTTAAGGCAAATGATGTTCTAGGATCGAGTCCTAGGGGAGAACATTTCTGGTTTTTATTAGGGAATGACACTTATTATTTTTTTAGAATTTTATTCTTTAAACCAAGATCAAAAGTGTCAGTCCTCGAATTAAAGACTTCTTAACTAGAATTAAAATGATGTGTTGAGTTGTGTAAAATAGTTAGAGATGTTCTCTTTGGGTTCTGCCAGAGATGGTCCCTTAAAAAATCTTGGCATCATCTCCGGCAAAAACTAGGAAGTTCTCTTTGACTTCTTTGCGCATCCTATTAATTCTATTTAAGAACCTTTATTTCCCACTTTTAACCATAGTTTTTGTATACACAATTTAAAAAGGAAAATAGTTAACATACCCGAGGGTTATGCAATCCCACCATAATTTATATATATATATATATATATATATATATATATATATCAGCAGACCCATGGGTCTGTTTCATATCTTACCTTCGTGTCCTTGTGTCCCTTTTAACACCCCTTTAATCCTGGTTAAGCTTAACTAAATTAAAACTAAGATTTTGAGTTTATTTTTTTGAAAAACCGTGGTTGAATTGCTTAACCCTAGGGGTGAGTGACTACTAACCACAATAGGTAAGTATTTAAAATTGGGACGTGGACCAATGAGGATGGGCCATTCAGTTATAAGATTGAACCCCGGGTATGTTTACTATTTTCCTATTTAAAATTGGGGTGTGGACCAATGAGTGGCGACCTTTCCGTTATAAAATGACAAAAGATTATCTCTGGTGGATGCTCGAGCCAAACGCTCAAGCATTCACAAGTGATTGGACACCTAACGATAATTTATGAGAAAAATTATTTCATTTTTTTCCATGATATTGACTTCTCCTCACTTGATATCTCTGTCCTTTAAAATGTCACGTCACATGTCTCATCATTTATGGATGCTGATCAACTAATCTTTCCCCTATAAAATGGAAACCAGGATACGTCTACTATTTTCTTTTAAAAATCAAGAGAGGTTGTTTCTCGATAAAAGTCAAGACATTGTCTAAGTCAATGAACATAGCAAATGATGCCGTTTATTAAAAAGAGATGTTAATTCCAATAGGAAACTTCCAAAGACCAAACTCCTAATGTGGTTGCAATATGTGTCGCTCCCTGTCATCCGGGGTGAGAACATGGCTTGCTCGTTCAAATAAAATTGTTTGGGATGGCTTCTTCCTTCGAAAAAATTGTTAGGTTAATTTGTTTTGAGGTAACATGTCATAAACACGTCTTGCATTTACAATAAGAGTTTGGAAAATATTTGAATTCTGCCAGGAGGTTGGCACTCCTTTATTTTGAAAAAAAATAAAAAATTATAAAAGCTAGAGGAGCCCAAACGCACTTGCCAAATTTTTTTTTTTGGTAACTCGGGGTGTACACAACCCTTCAAGTTAGGACTAATTCATGAGGGTGCAACGTGAGCCCGCAACCCATTAAACCAGGTAAGTAGTAAACCCGTGCAGGGGCTGGCTGGCCCCAAAGAAAGAGGGAGAAGTGGAACCTAGAACCTTCTGTTTCATAAGGTGTAAGTCCCAAGAACCACTAGTCCACCTTTTAAGATTCAGGGTTTCGCGAACTTAACCGCTCCATTACATAAAAAACGACAAAGACCCTTAAGCCTGGTTCCACACGCAAAGTACTGGCCGTTTTCAGGAATGGAAAATAATAACCTCCTCGGTCGGTGACACGAGGAGGTCCATCTCCGGTCTCCTTTTAATGCCATGTGTCCACCTTTTAATTCTAGTTAACTATGGTTAAATTCACTCACCCCTAAGGTTCACCCATCTATCTTTGGTTTCTAGAAAAATGAAATAATTTTTTTTAACCACAAGAGATTAAAAAAAAATTAACTAGAGTTCATGGAAAGTTGGGTTGGCTTTGTGGAGCGAAGAATTAAGTGAGGCTAGCAAAGATCCAGACAGCTATCTGTTGCAAACCTGGCGGAGTTTTTGATTTCCACTTGGCTTCTCTAACTAAAAAAAAGGTTTCACGTGTCGACCATTTTCTATTGCCAGTAGAATTTTATCGAGACACTCCGCTATAGGACTTGTATCAAGTATCAGCAGAGACACTGGTGTCAGACACGGTGCAAGGACACGGAATTGGATTCTGACGCGGGTAAGAATTTTCTTTGTAAACACTAAACAGCCGTTATACGGAGAGAGAGAGAGATATTGGTGATCTTCCAATAAAAACAAGGAATCAAAACTTAGTTGGTCTGTCATGAAAAGATCCATACCAGGGAAATATTTGTAGTTTTGTTTTATGAGTTTTAGAAAGCAGAGGAGAGGAGATGAAGTTCTGCAAGAAATATCAGGAGTACATGAAAGGACAAAAGAAAGAGCTACCTGGGGTTGGATTCAAGAAGCTTAAGAAGATTTTGAAGAAGTGTAGGAGAGAGTCACAATCACATAAAGATGAGGATATTGATGGGGTTTCTAACATCACAACATGTCCCCACCATTGCTCAGGTGAGAGGAGAAAAAAAAAACATTTTTTCACTTTTCTTCTTATTATTGTTGGGTTTTTTTGATCCATTGCTCAGTTAGTAAAAATTAATAAAATTATATCACATTTCTTCTTATTGTTGCTTGATTATCTGATTTGTTGTTTTAATTTGTTGGGTACTTTTGTTTTTCAAATCCTCTGTTTTATTTTGGAATTACCCTTTTAATTTCTGTCTGAGTGTAAGTAAAAATTTCCTGATGAATATAATCAAGAATATCATATTTAAGTTCTTATTATGTCTCGTATTTTGGGAATTTTTATTTGTTTAATTTTTATAAAGGATATACTGTCAATTGCAAATGGGGTGATTTTTTTAAATTCTTTATTTGCAAAAGTTAGCATTCCTTCATGCTGGAAACAATTGCTAAGGATCATTGCCTTCCATGATCTCCAATTTGTTCATTTTACAGTTCTTTTGCTGAAATTCTCATTTTATTTTTAAAACATATGATAATTACAGAATTTAGAATCAAACGTAGTATTAAATGAAATAAATCTAATGTGCAGATTTATTCTTTTGTTTTGATTTTGCTTTCCTTTGTTTTTCTTTTTAGGATTATATCTATTTTTGTTTATTCTGGTATTTTTACCCTTTGAATGGAACTTGTTCTTCTTCTTTTTCTCCAATTTACGAGTTTTATTGCCTATGGTTCGGATGTTGGTATTGCATAATCATACTGAATAAGAGAAACAAGATCAAATGGAAAACAATTCTTCCTGCGCCTCAAAAAAAACGAGGAGGGGGAGATTCATATAGCTATGGACCTAGTCTTTCTGCTATCGAGTCCTCACGAGTCACGAGTGCTTTTGATGGATCAACTGTAGTATCTGAGATCTTGAACTGCTTCAATTCACGCGGATACTCTCATTTAGAAGGCTATATGCCCTTTCGTTCTTGCGCATCCAAGTGGCTGCTTTCCTAAGCCTGTAGATGTATGTATCTACTATGAGTCAAAAGCCTAATTATTGATTTTTGTGTATTTAGTTCATCTTATTTTTTCCAGTTTATGTATCTATCGTTTTTGAATAATTTAAAGATAAAAAAGTATTCTGGTGAATTATACATTTTTACTTTCATCTGAATGACCACTCACTGTTTTTTGACAAATAGTAAAGATTGCAAAACTGCCCATGCATCCTTATTTCTCTTGGCTTGTCCTCACTGTCTACATTCGGATTTCCAACTCTCCTTTGAATACGAGGAAATTCCACCTTTTAGTAAAATTTCTGGCACGTTAGATTCAGTTCATAGAAATTTTATCAGTTAAATAAGTAAGAAAATTCATTAGTGTTTTTTTTTCTATAAGTAAATCTCATGCCATTTCATATATAAAGAAGCTACAATGGTAGAATTACAAGCACATAAACTCGGGAGAGCAAGGAAAAAAGAAAAGAAACATGCAGAAAAACTGATATTTCTAATGGGCTGAACTGAAGGCACAAGAAATATTTTTAGCGCACCACGCTTCTCAATTTCTCACCAACCAGCCATATTGAACACCACTCAAGAATGAGTAACTTAATACATGAACAAATACGGGAGGGGGCAGATTGGGGATCCTCAAAAACTCTCTTATCCCTCTCCTTCCGAATTGACCACGCAATGGTACCAGAGAGAACCGCCCAAAAAGACTCCCGAGTATTATCCAAATTAATCAGAGACCAACAAGATAAAAAAATTGTGAAATGAAGAAGGAAATACCCAGTCTACACCCTTTCGAGATAAGAAATATCCTCAAATTTCGAACGCAATAGGGTAATGCAAGAGCAATTGTTCCACTGACTCTTCCACATGTAGGCTTAAAAGGCAGTGTCGAGTCCAACACTGGTAATTATCTTGTTGAGACTCTGTATTGCCTTTTGTTCTTTGGCCTAATGATCAAATGGTTCTGTTGATTTATTTTAAAGGATCTTCATTTTCAACTATATTGTTTTAAATTGTGTTTTACTTTTATCTTATTATATTCAACTTCATTACTTGTAAGGTTTCTAATGATAGTTCATGTGTAGTGTGTGACGGGACTTTCTTCCCCTCCCTTCTCAAGGAGATGTCTGCAGTTGTGGGTTGCTTTAATGAGAGTGCACAGAAGTTGCTTGAGCTACACCTAGCTTCGGGCGTCCGTAAGTACTTTATATGGTTTAAAGACAAGTTACAAGGGAATCATGTTGCTTTGATTCAAGAAGGCAAGGACCTCGTTACCTATGCGATGATTAATGCCATTGCCATCCGAAAAATTCTAAAAAAATATGACAAGGTATAACTTCTTCCTACTTGATTTAATACATTGTTGGTTTTCGAAGGAATTAGTTAAGTACATTATAATCCGGTTTAATTGATGGGTTTTACTTTTTTTCCTCATGGGGTACAGATTCACTACTCTAAACAAGGCCAGGCTTTCAAATCACAAGTCCAAAGTATGCATATTGAGATCCTTCAATCTCCATGGCTATGCGAGCTAATGGCCTTCCACATTAACTTGAGAGAAACCAAGGCCAAGACAAGGACAGATTCAGGGTTGTTTGAGGGCTGCTCACTCACATTTGAAGATTCCAAGCCATTACTCTCTTGTGCACTCTTTGATTCCATCAAACTCGATATTGACCTGACATGTTCTATCTGCTTGGTGAGTTCGTTGATCGGGTTATGAAAAATAGGAAATTTAGGTAGTGTTTGGATAAATTTATATACTGACTTTTAGTGAGATCTGGCTCTTGAGAAGTCTGAAATCGATTTAGATAAATTTCAACAAGAGTTCCTTTACTTGAATTTGGCTATTTTAGATAGAATTTATTTTATTCAATTACTTCTCAAGGTCATGGATTCAGACCATAGGTTTATTAGTAGTGCTCTGTTCGCTGTCATTGCTTTGTTTTTACATAGCTTATCTTTTCTTGAGAAGTGGTGTTCTGAACTTGCTCAAGCAAAATCATCCATGTTCATATCTTTGGTATTGTTGCTAACAAAAGTAACTTTTTGTGAGTGCGAACTAAACATGTATTTTGACTTTTAAAAATTATCATTTTAATGGTGCATGTCATTTTTTTTTTGTTTCTTAGAATGACTTTTGAGACTTCTTCAAAAGTTTTTATTGGAAAAGTCCTCTTCTCAGAGACGTTCATCCAAACACGCCCTTAACATGCTGTATACTCATGGCACACAGGGAGGAAGGCTTTGTCCCCCCTTACTCCTACCTTGACTGATGAACATGAAAAATCCTTTCTTCAGATTCTTCCATTTTTTACGGACAATCAATAGTATGCCAACTGGTCCCGAATAATATCTGAAGAATGGAAGCTTCCGATCCTCATATCAGGAAAAGTTATGGTTTACTCGACACCCTAAATGCTACCTGTCAATTGATCAATTCATCCCCATCCCCCATCCCCCATCCTTCCCCATGCATGTAGAGTAGGTATGCTGTTAGGCCATTTTGAACTGGTCATACAGTTTACTAGTAGTTGCCTCATTTTAATTTCTAATCCATTATACATGTCGTGGAATTTGGCTAGCTTGACATATCCATTGCAGCGAACATTTTAACTTGGAATATCAGGAAAATGTCGGGATTATTCAAGGTTGCTTATGACAATCCTCTCTTGATGCTTCGATAAAGACTTGGAATTGAGTTTGGACACCAGTGTGGATGCACTTTCAATCTAGTCCAGCGTTGTAAGTTGTAACCAAATATTTTGCATCTTCATGGTTGAAGCCCTCAAACTAGCTTCACAAATATCATTTTGTATATTCTTCCATGGTTTGGCCTCTCCTTGTATTCACACTCACTGACACAGTCACACAGACATGTCACGGAAGGGAGATGATTCTTTCTCTTCTACGTGGCCAATTTTCACTATAGGTTGCATGCTTTAATCCTATGTTTGTGGAATTTGTTGTTATTGGCATTTCAGCATCACTGGCGGTTGACCTACCTGTCCTAATTATTTGTAACAGGATACAGTATTCGATCCGGTGTCTCTTACATGTGGCCATATCTTCTGCTATATGTGTGCTTGCTCTGCTGCATCGGTGACCATTGTGGATGGACTAAAGGCAACTGAGCCTATAGCAAAATGCCCTCTATGCCGAGAGGTATATACCCATGTTCTGTTTTATTTTGCCGTGCTTTTACCCCATTGTCTCCAAAATCTTGTACTATGGTTAACCTGAACATCAATCATATTGGTGTTGGACCTGATGTGGGGATGTGGAATGCAGAATGCTGCCATCTCAAAGAGGCCCAGTGTGCATATGTCTACATATTAGTGAAATTTGAAGGAATGAAAATGTATATGATATAGTATTATACTATCATTATTAAGTATGGTGTATTCAAAGGAATATAATAATTAATTTTTTATGAATCAGAAATCATTAATGCGTAAAAATGATCTCAAAATGACAAAGCGAGTAATAAAAAAAATTCGTTGGCGTATAAAGTTATGTTTTGTGCGTGCATGCACATGTGTTGTAATTTGTCAGATAAATTTTCATAGGTGTCTTACATGTTATGCTTAAGAAATACTTGTGATTTATGCGACCCTACATATATATATACCATATGCAATGGAAATGACACATAAGATGAATTCTTGTAGCTGGATGATAGAAGCTGTCCTCCTATTCCAGTGCAATATGCACTGCCACAAATACAAGCTCGGAAAGCTCTATTCATTGGGAATCTGAGATATCTATGCCTATAGTTGAAAAGCAAATGCTATGATGACTACCTGTTTTGTGATTAATTTCTTAAATGAATTTCAGGCAGGAGTCTATGAAGGTGCTGTACACTTGGATGAGCTCAACATTCTATTAAGTCGAAGGTATGTTTCGATCAGACATCCCATCTCATATGGCAGTGCTATATATTAGCAACGTTACTGATTGCATTTAGCCCCAGTGTTTGGTTTCCTAGAAAATAGGGCGTGGAAAAGAAAACTGAAAGAAACTCCAATTTTCCAGTATTTGATTACAAAGAAAACAGTTATTGAGAAAGTGAGAAGATCAGTCCCTAATATTCGTCGAAAGAGGATTTTATTTTTTCCAAATAACAAGAGGCTAAATTTGGGAAGAAAGAAAATCTCCAATTTCATGAGATCCTCCCAAACCCCAACAACCACCACTTCCGCTGCTGCAACCACCTCCATCACGCCTCCACTATACCGCGCTGCCACTACCTTCATTCCCTCCACCACTACCACCACCACCTCCTCTATCGCCGTGACCGCCACCACCTCCACCTTTCTCGATGTCACCTGTCACATCCTCTACCACCACCGTTATCGTTTTAGATCTCTCTCTTTCTTTTTCTCTCTCTCCCTCTTACTTTTTATTTTTCCGTTTAGCTACCAAATAACAATGAGGAAGGGAAATGATCTCCTCAAACAACACAAGTAAGTTACATCTTCTATTGATCTTGTAATGGTCAATATTCCTTAAATGAGTACATATTGACCGATGTTAATTGTGCCAACTCAAAAGTAGGCTCCACTTGAACCAATAGTTGTCTGACTCACCAATTTTGAGTTGTATCATTCCCCAGTAAGGAATTCACTTTCCTTTTCTTCCCGTCTTGGTTTCTTTTCCATGTCTCCCAATTTTCTCGGTAGCCAAACTAGTTGGTGAGTCTGAAATCATACCTTGAGATGTCTCTAAAAAATTCAACGCTTGAGACATGTAGACATTATTTTCTTGCCCCCGGCCATGATATTTCTGATCCATGCATAATATCATGAAAAACGGATTCCTATTTTTGACTGCTACTTATTATTGGCAATATGTATGAAAAATGTATCTAAAATGGTGAAATTTAGATATTTGCACCTGTCAAACAGTTACGAATACTGCATTTTCTCTTAGATTTTTCTAACAGTTGCGTTTATTCAACTGATCCATCTATCAAGCATTTTTCACAGCTGCTCAGAGTATTGGGAGCAACGGCTTCAAATTGAGAGAGTAGAGAGGATTCGGCAGGCAAAGGAGCACTGGCAGTCCCAGTGTAGAGCATTCACGGGTGTCTAGAGAAACTTTAGATATCAAATCCATTGTCAATGCTCAACATGAAAATTGCTCTTACCAGTTTTAGCGACATATATGAACTACCTCATTTGTTCCCTTGTTTTCCTGTATGGCGTTTAATCTTTTGTACTCTCAGAACTTTGTGTTGTATGTATTCTTCATGTTGGATAGTATGTGAAGAAAAGTGTGTGAAATGTGATTGAGTGACTGATGGGAATCCATTATTTTGAGCAGGTGGAAGAAAAGTTATGTTCAAAATACCAACCATACTTAGCTTCGGAAAAACAGATGCTTGACTCAGTTGAAATGTATGTATAAACAGACACTGAGTCAGACCGAGTCAACTCGAGTTGATCCCAGTACAATGATTCTAAGTTCGTACTTCTATGTTGTAACCATGTTGTGGTGCTTTTAGTACCCATTAAATGGTGGGTCATGCTCTCTAAGAGAGTATTATTTGCCTGGTTATGCCATTCTTATGTTGTAAAAACAAATCATAAGAAATTTGGATCGATAAGGCCTTGTCGAGCTATATATGATTAAACCAGGTTTGAGTCTGATTAGCAAGTGGGAATGATGGAAGACCTAATTAAGTGAATAAATTAGGAACTTTAATTCAAATTCAAACTCACATGGCTGAGTTTGAAATCTCAATCTACATGCTTTTAGTTAAAGCAAAGGGATTATTCAAAAGAAGTGCACTACAAGGTATAATGGGTGGGTTAGGCACTTCAAAAGGTTTTCATGGGCCCGCCTTTAGATATACATTTCTCTGGTGGATGCTCCAACCAAGTGCTCATCCACAAATGATGGGACATTTGGTGTTTTAAAGCGAAGATGTATCAATTGGGGAGAAGTCAAATTATGAGGAGAAAATGAAATGACTTATCTCCCAAATTATCGTCAGGTGCCCAATCATTTGTGGATGCCCGAGCGCTTAGCTTCAGCGTAGACGCCTGAATAATCTTTTACCTATATTTTAAGGATCCTTTTCCTTCTGTCGGTCCACAACCACCTCTACAACACACCCCTCAAAAAACCCAAAAACCCCATTAAGCTATTGTTGAAGAGGAACAAAAAAGTCCTTAAAAACTAGAAAATCACAGGTAATTTCGTTATTTGTGCAAGATTATGAGGCTGAGGCAGAGGCAGAGACAGATTAACATGTTCAATGATTTGGTTGACGTGGAATTGAAGAAGACGTATGACTGCCAAAAGAAGTTATGGTCGGCTGTTCAATAAATGCCGGCTAAGCACGAATGTCCCTCTGTTGACAGGAAATTACGAGCACTGCCATTCATGGGTAAAAACAGTATTCCTTGGTCAGTAATAATAAGGCTAACTAAACTAGAATTTAAGGAAAAAGATTAACCTATCAAAATAAGAGAAATGCATCAAAAGCATTTTAATTTGACCAAAATGCCCTCTATAATTAAGAAAGTCCATATTAACTAAGTCTATACATTCTCAACCATTCTAAAATAAGTGAACAAACCAATTTGATTGCTATTCTGATTTAATTTTCTTACTTGGGAAATTTATGTATTGTATTCAAGACATTTTGACGAACCCATTGAAAATTTTAACAGTGGGGAAAGTCTCGTTGCAACGGTCATTTCATTCAAATGGGTCATGATAGCCATACCATGTTTGGCTCATTCGAGATTATACAATGTATTTATACTTATGGGGATATTTGCTTTGTTAAAAAAAGGTATAAATCAATGTCTCAATTATTCTATGTGAATAGAGTTAATGCTGTAACCAAACAATACGAGGGACGACTTGGATTTGAACAAAAAAATGCTGCCACTGTTAGCTCATTTAGTTGAAGCATGCCTCTCATTTGAGGAAAGTTGTAAGGAGAATTTCTTAGTTTTCATACACTTTTCCTGTTCCAATTGATAGAGAATAGAGTAAGATAATAAAGTGTGATCACACTCGTGATATGCCTTATCTGCTGTTCTCATCACACTTTATTATCTTACTATATTCTCTATCACCAATAGCAATGTGTGTATTCTCTATTTGGGTGGTATGAGATTCATTCTCATAAATTATGGTATAGCAATTGATATGCTCATCATTTGATCCAACTTTCAATTCTAAGCTCTCTAATCCATCAGAACAAATACTAACACAACCAATTGGGGTTGCATAGCATAAAAGAAAGAAAGATTAAAAGAAATAGTTTTTATTTTTATTTTTTTGTTTAAGGTTATCATGTAATGCACTCTAAAGTCTAAACATACACACCTAATCAGAGGTATGTTAAGGTCTGATAAATGGAGGAGTGGAAGCCCTTATACACCCTTACGGAGCCTAATACATGAAATAGTAGTTTTCATACGTTCTGTAGCAGCTCACTTGCCTCAGGAAACGATAAGGATACCACATCCTGCTTTGCCTGGAAAGGGGTATTTTCGTATTGTAAAATGCAAATTTATCGGAATTCTGCTTAAAAAAAATAAAATAAATAATTTGTCGGAATTCAAAACTAATAGGTCTTTTCTTTCTGGCAACATGCCAACATCCCAAGGTCATTTGTGATTTAGTGTAAATATTGGGGTACATTAGTCTTTTCATTAATTTATATTATTAATGACGAAAAATAATTACCAACGTATATCATTCATAAAATATTATTATTTGAGAGCGTCCTCCCGCGTGCAGGCTCTGCTATCATCGCAAGGAATTGCTGAGTCTCAGAGAGAGAGAGAGAGGGTTCGAAACCGTCGCCATTGCAGCGAAATTAGGGTTTTGTTTTCTCCATTTGTTCTGGATCTGATTCAAAATCTCAAGCATTTGGAAGAAAGATATATATACATACAATAATCAGTTTCGAAGAAACATTTAGTTTTGGATTGAATCTGGTAAGCTTTTTTTTTTCGTCCGCAGATTCATCGCTGTATTTTTTTTCTTCGAATTGTATGTATTTTTGCATCATTGGCGGTAAGATTTGAATCGAATCGCATGCATTTCGGTTACTTAGATTGGATTTGCTTCGTTTCCAGATTCAGTGGTTTTGAATCTCGACTCTCAAGAAAAACTTTAATGTTTCGCTTGCTCTTCGACTACTCGCCTCCTTGTGAGTATATTTTGTTGACAACAGTAGATCTATTGTTTTATTGTGTGGTTAATTCGTTCTTTTGCTCTTAATAGAGATGTTTAGGTTTATTTTATTTTATTTTAAATTTTGTCTTGTGCTGTAGTGATAATCAATAATTTGTGAAAATTGGCTCCTCAACGCCGTGCACAGCGCCACATGGGTGGTCATACGCAACAGAGCAATGTTGCTGCTACAGCTGCCGCTCTGTATGATCATCCTGGAGGGGGGCCTCTGCATAAGACAGGCCCTACTAGCGGTGCCGGCGATGCAGTCATGGCACGGTGGCTCCAGTCTGCTGGGTTGCAGCATCTAGCCTCTCCCTTGGCTTCAACCGAACAGCGCCTCCTCCCCAATCTTATCATGCAGGTATTGAGAAACTGCCCCTTATTGCCCTTTTCTGTTCTTACCAATTTGCATTTTTTTTGAATTAATTGTGATCATCAAAAGAATTCACATCTGTTTCCTTAGGTTATCTCTTCTTGTCCGGATTAATGGAATGTAGTGCTGGTATTGATTGAAATAGAAATCTGATAATTTTATTCACCTGAAGTTTGTATAGGTTCACTATTAGTACGATCTTTTTGTTCCTAGGAAACCAATGCACTACCTGTTCAGGAACATGGATCATGTTTTTAGAGGGAAAAGGAAATTGAAATGCCATTTTATGTATTTTTTTCCTACTGTTTGTCTTATTGTTGTCTGTTTCCTGGTACATGGAATTTTATTTTCTTTACAGTTTCTTACATTGTCTTGTACGTATATTTTATATTCTATATAATGGTTGCCTACATGTATTTTCTTTGGGTCTTTAGTTTTTCAGATAATTACGGGACAATCTGTGACGTTACTGTAGGATTATGGAGCACAATCTGTTGAAGAAAAACAAAAGCTTTTTAAATTATTGAGGAACCTAAATTTGAATGGGGAATCTAGTTCTGAACCATACCCCGTTCCTCCCCAAAGTTCGGGAGCCCTGGGTGCACCAGATGGTTTTTATTCTCCTGAACTCAGGGGGGACTTTGGAGCTGGGCTTTTGGATCTTCATGCTATGGAAGATACAGAGCTTCTTTCCGAGGTATGATGCTTTACGGTGCAATACATTGTTCCTCCACAAATCACTTTTTTGTTTATTCTAATGTAGACATTTTATAGAATTTATTCTAATGTTTCAGGGGATCTTTACTCAATGAAGATTAATTAATGAATTTGGTAGTTTGTCAAAAACTAACTGATGCAATCCATTTCATTTTTGTTTTACTCCATTCTCTTGGAGGCATCATATTGAAGACTCATGCATGAGAGTAGTTAATGTGTTTGACAAAGAGATTGTTATCCATATAATTTCCGGGCATATTGCAATGGAAGGAATTGCTTATTACTGATAATGGAACTTGCGGATATAAGAATATCATCTTATATGAAGTTGTAAAAAGACAATGTAATGACAGCATTTGGCTCCAATAAGAATTTTGGAAACATGATTTGGCTATGAGATAATGCACCCAATCTTCTGAAAATCAATGCTTTAACTTACGATTCTGTTGAGTTACTTGTTTAAGCCAAAACCTTTGTAGTGGGATGCAAGCCGCGACTAATGGAAAGTTGTGTGACATCTTTAAGTAAAATCAGCCAGCAACGTGTCAATTTCCTTTATCACTCTGACTATGTGATATCAGAAAGGATACCCTTTTTGTATGGATTCATACTGTTTTAATTTATTCTACTACTAGTTACTTATAGCTAAAAAATATTTATTGATCCATTTCAAGCCATAGAATAAGGGAGAGTCCACTGAGATGGGTTTGACATGTCAACAAAGACCAATTACAATTGATCAAGATTCTTTCTTCCATCGAAGATATCTTTCTCCATATGGTCCGCATCTCTAAATAAGATTCTTACAACTAATAAGTTAAACAGTAGAAGGTGGAGTTTGACAAACCGCTTTTTTCTGTGCCTGATGGAGGAAGAAACAGTAGATCACTTCCTCTTGCATTGTCCGGTTGTTTTTGGATTATGAAAATTTTTCTTCTCTCGATTAGGGGTGGTTTGGGTCTTCCTTCTCTCCTTTCTGAGTTTCTTATTGGGTTGGCAATTGATGACATTGGTGGGTGTCAAGGAAGCTATCAGGACTATTTTGCCAGAAGCTACCTCGTGGTCCATTTGGAAAGAAAGGAATAGTTGCGTCTTTGACAATACTTCCTTTCCAAACTCCCGAATTCTTACTCGGATTTGACGCTTGATTATGGAATGGGTGTCCCTCCGTCACCAGGGGCAAATGTGGGTGATATTTTGCTTTGAGAAATCAGATTCTGTATCCATCACATGCTTCTATGTTTCCTATGGTGAGAGAAAGGGCAAAGTTGACATGGATGGAGATAGTGAGAAATATTTGATGCACGCGATTTAACCATAATTATGACTTTTAATAGAACACAATACCGGAACAAAGTTGGTGTTGCCAACCCTAATTGGTATAAGTCTTTGATGACGATCGTGTGTGTTTATTTGTGTCTTGTAATCAAATTGTTACACATGTACATACACGAATACATACTCATGTATACCAAGTAAAAATAAGGCATACACTTCTACAAAAAAAATCACATAACCTTCTACTTTATACTTTCCTTGCCCTCAATTAGGAATCTGTGTTTTTGCTTCATAGTTTTCTTTATTCCCCTTATTAAATAAAGCTCAGAGAAGAAAAGTTTAAATCAAACTTTTCTTTCTAATTAGCTGAACACATTTTGTGTACCACAAAGAAAAAGACAAATTAGGAGGGGGGGGGGGGATGATGGGTGGGGGGAGGGAGAGAAAAATGTTAAATGTTACAGAGTAGTTTTGTATAACATTTTTTTTTAATAGAGTTGGGCATAACATCAATTACAAAATTATATATAAACTTCATTATTGTCTTATATATTTTTCAAGAAAGTGAAAAGGGACTAAATATAAGCTGCTAACTGATTCAGGATTTTAGAATGCAAAATTACAAAAGAAACCTGCAAATTTCTCATGTTTTTTTGGATGCTTACTGTTGTGGAGTAATACATAGTATTAAATATGAATTGCATTATGTGCTAGAATCTTTATGATATCCCTGTTCTCTTATAATTATTATTAGTGAGTAAGATTCTTCTATCTCTTGTCAAGTGCATATGGTTAGTTCTTTCTTTCTGGTATAGAACATCAGTTTGTATTTATTTGTATGGGGAGTTGTCTCCTTTTGACCCCCCCTCCCCCCTTTTAACATGTAACAGTGTTGTGCTTGTATTCCCTTGGCAGCATGTTATGTCAGAATCCTTTGAGCCATCGCCTTTCATGCCTGGTATTACAAGGGGGTTTGATAGTGACTTCGATGTGATGACTAGCAGGCAACAGAGAAGACAAATAGATACCTCAACTGGATTACCAACTAATGAAAAAGAAAGCAGCAGTAAGGAAATCAACGTGGCCAAGATTAAAGCTGTGGTACGATTATCTCGTCACTACCTAACATTCACTGCTTTCTCATGATTAGAGGTTTGATATTAGAGTCAGAACATGCCAACAATTTCGCCTTTCTTTAGGATTATAAATGCACATACATGCATAGTAACTAAGTTCTCGAATAATTCCCGAATTGTTCCCGAACTATTCATTTTTTAAGGGGTAACGTTTAAAAAGGCTTCTTTTTCCTGAACTGACGAATAATTCCCGAACTAACGAATTATTCCAAACTTATTCCGAAGGAAGATTTCTCACAAATTATTTGTTCATGCTTATTCGGAATTCTAAAATAAGAATGAGGGCAAAATGAACTTTCTATTAGCAATAGAATTATTACTAAAAACCCTAGATTTATTTCACACCGAGTAATCTCCATTTGACTGAAGTCGCCAATTGATAGAAGAAGAAAACTCTATTCGAGTAGGTTATTTTAGGGTTTTGATTACATTTGATTGAATTGAGAGAAAAATTATGATTTTGCATGTTGGTTAGTTTATTGAATTTCGACCGAACTGAGAGAAAATATGATTTGTACTATTTGTTTTGAGCTATTTTTATAATTATTAATTTTTATTGATCTGAACTTATCCTGAATTTGCCGATTTTTTCCATTTTTTTTCGAACTTGACCCCGGCCAAATAATTCCCGAATCCAAACTTTGTTACTAACTTACTATGCATACATGTCGGCATTATGATTACTACAAGAAAGCCTTCTAGACTGCATGCCTCAAATTTTTCCAATTTTTTTCAGAAACTAACTATTTTCTTTGGAGATTTTCAAAAAATAACAAGGTCTGCTTTTCTTGCTAGATATGAGATAATCCTCTCAGATGACAATTGGAAATATCGATATCATGAAAATATGAATTTTTTTCTTGGAACAACAATTTTTTTTTTCCGAAAAGAGAAACAAAGAAAATAGAAAGTTCTATTTGGGGAGGGGGAACTCCCTACGTGTAAAAATATTTTTAAACATTTCCTGCAAAGTCATGGAATTATTAGTTTATTGGATGGATCTCGTTGGAAGATGAGAGGACAATAAAGAGGCCTCTACTCAATTTTAAAATTTGACCAATAAAATTGTCAAATCTCGACGACTTCTTGCCTTAGAGGAGTTTCTCTTATGATGTGGAAGTAGTGAGGGAGTATCAAATGATTCTAATAGAAGTATCATGAAAATGTTATTTTTTTCCTGGTAAATAACAACTTTTATATTTTGAAAAGAGGAAAAATTATAAATCTATTGGGGGTGTCAAGTCCCTAGTGGAGAAGTATTCTTGAATGCTCATGGCGAAGTGATCGAATAATTCATTCATTGGAACAGATCCCCTTGGAACACGAAGAGAATTAGAGGTTTCTACGAAAATTTCAAATGTGAGCATTGAAATTGTCCAATCTCCACGGCCTCTTGCTATAGAGGGGTTTCTGTTATGATGTGGGAGAGAGAGAGAGAGATAGAGAGAGAGAGTTGATGTTTTTGGATCTATTTTGCTTACCAGAAATGTCATTCTCTATCAGTTTGGGCTTTGAATAGAAGCGCTCTGTATCGAATTGATCTTGTTTTTCAGAATCGGAAGATGTTAGCTTTATCCTTTTGGTGGGTTTCTGTTTGATTTGAAGGTTGTTCGATGTGATTCTCTTTTGGTTTTGTATCTGTGGGATAGAATTAGATATGGATAATTTGCCCGAGTTCGGTTGGATTTTGATGCTCTTGTTGCTAAAATTGAGTTTCTGCATTACTAGCCCCATAAGATTTGAAGATTATAGGGTTTATGGGCTTGAACTGCTCTTTTTGTCAAATTTGGAGTCTCATGATTCTTATTTAAAGGTTTGAGTTTACTTGGTTAAAAGCCCCTGAGATTAGGTTTCTTATATTTCATGGTGTTATTATTCTACAGATTGAAAGTTCTGAAGCTGGCTGGTAAGTTTCTCAAATTGAATAGAACTGTATATCATTTCATGTCATCATCATTTTAGATTTTGAAGACGGTTTAATTTGAAGTTTATAGAGCTTTGTCTTATCATTTCAAGAAAGAAAAGTGGTTCCTATTGTCGTTAGATATAGAGGTGTGGAGCTAGTTCCTTAACAGGAACCTGCAATCCACGTTTCCTTATTTTCATTGAGAAAAGCATCTCATTTCGATCTGAAACCAGCTCACTTACCAAGCTTTTGGAGCTGTATTATGGTTCACTGTGATTTGAAGTTTCGGATGCAATGCTTTTAATATGGAAGTTTGTGATATTCACTTTAGCTGTAGTGCTTTCATGCATAGGACATTGTACAACACATATTTTGCATGTCTTTTGAGGTTATGAGGAACAAAATTTATGTAAAGTACACTGTAAAAATGAGCTCCCCTTTCTTATTTGTTTTCTTGCTAGATATTTTACTTGACAGAGGAGATGTTTATTCCATTTGTTCTATCACTACCATTGCATCTGAAATCTGCAGACACTTCCTACCAATTTGTGTCTGGTTTTGTATGCATTAGGTTTGAAAATGCATGTCAATTGTTTTTAGATGTTTTGTTGTTGCTTTAATTTCTTATTGTTTTGTGAACTGTGCCTTTTGTATTAGCTCAGGATATCAATGTCTGCTGCTGGATTTCATGCTATAATTCTTCTTCATTCATGCTCAATCATGCATGCCACTAATACAGTTTGTGTCTTAGTGGTTCTATTATCGGTTAGGTCTTTATAGATGCTATTTTTACTTGATTGACAAGTAGAAAGTTTAACTTTTAATTTATATTTTATTTTGAGAATACCAATTCTTCATGTTCCAATATGTGTCTCAGGTACGTAAAAGACCTCTAAACAAGAAGGAGCTGTCTCGAAAAGAGGATGATATTGTAACTGTATACGATAATGCATACTTAACCGTCCATGAGCCCAGACTAAAGGTTTGGAGTCTTTGCACGTTTCTCTACTGCTACTGAGTAACCATTTAGATTATTCAAATTTGTGTACTGATTACTTCTTGGGAATTGGCATTGATACTGACTTGTATTGAAGGCTCTTTCGTTTTCTTTGTTATCTTTTATTGAATGAACTGATTTAAGCCCTGATGTGAAAGGTGGACTTAACTGCGTACGTGGAGAAGCATGAATTTTGTTTCGACGCTGTTTTAGACGAGCATGTCACCAATGATGAGGTACTATTTTCATTATCAGGGATTGGAATTTTCAGTTGGTTACTGCTTTGATGTAGTTATTAATCAGGAAACCTTTTATTCTTCTTGATTTAATTCTTATTTAAATGAGTTGAGAGTTGAGACTGTTGTCTATTGTCGTGTTTGTTAGTTTTTAGGCATTCTTTGTTTTCGATTAGCTTTGGTTAATCACAAGAGTTAGCTATACATTAAATCCTGGCTTCTCTTTGACATTATTTTTCTAAATATTAAATGTTTGATTGCTCCCCTTATTTGAACAGGTATATCGTGTTACAGTAGAGCCAATTATACCTACCATTTTTCAGCGAACGAAAGCAACATGTTTCGCATATGGTCAAACAGGTAATAGAGATCCCATCTCCCTTGTCCATTTGCATGCCAATATGGTCATCATTTTTTTTCTGGCTTCTTGCTTCATTGTGTGAATTATATAGAGGGTTGGCTAGTTGTTGCATGATGCATCTCGAGTAACATTTTAGGTTATTCTACTCATCTTTCTTTAATGTTTATCAGAAAGTATTTGAACATGCTACTAACTAGTTTTCACTTTTCAGTCATTAGACTATTTTCCTTAGAGAAAAATATTAAATGTGCATTTATTTAGGATCCTTTTTTTTCCTCTTTCTTTTTATAATTGAAAATAATTGTCATATTAAGTTTCTTATCTAGTCTTGGTTATAAATAAATAACTACACAAAACAACTTTTTCATGGCCAAGTCTTAAAGCCAAAAGCTTTAGATTTGTAGAAGTTATTCTTTCATTCTCAAGATTAGGGTTTATGAGGCATATAAATAAAGGGAGCAATGATGAAAAGACTAAACTAACCTAGAGGGCTGATTGGATTCAACAACCATACATCCAACAAGAATTCTTTGCCCATTATTGACAATGTTTTTGGTCCATTAATATGTAAACGACTCCCCTAGTTTTTCTAAAAGTTATGAAGGACGAATTTGAACTAAACGTGTCAAATGGGAATAAGTGCATGCACTTTTTTTTAATTTTTTTTTGGGGACCTTAACCACTTTTTCTAGGGGTTGCCTTCTGTTTTTCTTTTGCATTCTGATTATATTGCTATCACTGCTACGTGTTCTTGAAGCTAAGCAGGTTGTGAATTGTTTTACGTGTTCTTGAAGCTAAGCAGGCTGTGAACTGTAATGCAAATAACTGAAGTAATTGTATACATATTTCAGGCAGTGGTAAGACGTTTACCATGCAACCGTTACCTCTCAGGGCTGCAGAAGACATTGTCAGATTATTGCATCAGCCAACTTACCGTAGTCAGAGATTTAAGTTGTGGCTTAGCTATTTTGAGATATATGGTGGAAAACTCTATGATCTTCTCAGTGATAGAAGGTCAGTATTCTCACTATATTTGGTTTTCCTTTGCACCTTAGGAATTTTGATGCTCATATATGATTACAGTTCCACTTTTTTCTTTGATTGGTAAATCAGATGCATATATATATACATATATAAGGGAAAAGAAAGTATAATGAAAACACATGGATCACAATGAGATGAACCCAAAAGCAAAACCAAAAGGCGCCACTTCCCGCAAAGTGGAAGGCTCAAAACTACAGCAATATCAACAATGTCATATGAGCAAGTGCACTCCCATATCCTCATAGTTCCTCCAAAAGGAACACCAGGCTGTAAGGAGCTGATGAATCCTTGAATCAACCTGTTTCAAGGGAGAAATGACTTCATCAAGGACTCTTTTTCTTCTCCTTTCAAATGGACCATACAATTGCCCTTGACAAAAGAGCCTATAACCCAGAAAGTGAAGCATCCAACTTAACCCAAAGCCAACAAGATAAGTAGTTCTGAAAGGAGCGAGGGAAGATCCAAATGATCCCCAATTCGTGATATAAAATGACTCCAGATGCTGAGAGTAAAGGGGGCAGTGCAATAATTGGTGATTCACCATTTCCTCCAGCTGTTGGCCTTCCTCCACCCTCTATTCATTAATGGGCGTTTGGATTGGATTTTATTAGCCAAAAATCAATTGAGATAAAATTGATTGTGTAGAAATTAATTGTCAAATAATCACTTTTATAAATAATTGTGTTCGGGAAATACGAAGCTGAGTGGCTAATTAAATCCAATCCAAACGCCACCTAAGGCTCCGTTCTTTTGGTGGAACTTTTAAAATCTAGAACTTTCATTGTTTTATGCCTAATTTTATTTGATGTCTATAAATATATTATTTCATAGAGTGCAAAAGTTCTACAAATATAGAACATTTTAAGTTCCACCAAAATTTTTGGATTTTTTTAGTTCCATAGATGTGGAATTTTAATTAAATTGAATTTGATAAATCTGAGATACCATCAACTAAAAGGGTTAGAAACCCTCTCCCATCTCTTCCTAGACTCTTGCCTCTTGTTTCAAAAAATTAATGTTCCGGTTTTTTAATAGTTCCACCAAAAGAATGGAGTCTAAATGGTCACTTGTGTGAAATTTGCCCAGTGATGCATTGCCGTCCAAAAGAAGAAAGCTACCATAGAGGGAACACTAGTATTCCAGTTCCAGACAGCCTTGTAAAAGAAAAGGGAGACAAAGACTGACTTGCAAAGAATGTACAAAGGATCTTACTGAAAATTGGCCTTTGTTGGCCCTCAACCATAAACAATCATCCTTGAGAAGTGGACGATGTGTGACAGAATTAAGATGACCAAGAAGACAAAGGAAATCCTCCAATTCCCAATCATTCGAGTTTGTGTGAAACTTTCTCTTAGCAAAGGCTAAGAATCATAAATTCCTGAAATCCTCTCCAAGTATCACTTACCCACACCATAGATCATCTCAAAAATTGACCTCATCCCCCTTTATCCATCCTATTTGGAATATGCTTCGAGAAATTCTCCCAGACATTCATAACTGTCTCCAAAACCCGACATTCATAATTGCCTCAGTACTTAATTATGGGAAACCATGTAATTTTTGGGCACTTTTTCTTATTGAAGTTTAAGGTTCTTTTTTACTTATCGAAAGTCGGCCAATTGTTTCTCTGTAGTATTGTTTTCTCGCAATTGTGTGCATTTGGGTGGGTGCATGGAAATGGTTCCAAGTTTGTGTTGGAGCATATAAGAATGCTTACTGTGGCTGCTTGTGAGCTACCCAAATGAACCTTTATGTGATATATATGTGTGTGTATGGGTGCTCACACAGTCATATAGATAAGCAAATGATCTGATAAACGTCTAAGCTCCTTTTAATGCTTTTAACCAGGAAACTTTGCATGAGAGAAGACGGAAGGCAACAAGTTTGTATTGTCGGACTGCAAGAATTTGAAGTCTTGGATGTACAAATTGTTAAAGAATATATTGAGAGGGGAAATGCAGCAAGAAGTACAGGCTCTACTGGTGCCAATGAGGAATCGTCAAGATCACATGCTATATTACAGCTTGCCATCAAGAAGCACAATGAGATAAAAGAATCCAAAAGGCACAATGATGGAACTGAGTCCAAGGGTGGAAAAGTTGTCGGGAAGATCTCTTTTATTGATCTTGCTGGTAGTGAAAGAGGTGCTGACACTACTGATAATGACCGACAAACACGGTATGGTTTTGTGTTCTATACTTTTATATAAAAGGTTATTAGGGAACCTGTTCCCTGGCATAAAGTAGCCATGTTTCCTATTTCTGGTTACTTGTATGGACGTAATGACAGTTACAGAAGTAAAATGAGATGTCTCACATTGTTTCATGCATCTGTTTTACTCCTGTTAATTAGTGTCTTAGGTCATCAACTTGTGTTGATGCCACTATGCTCTCTTAGAAGTTAATAGTATACTTATCCACTGAGGCAAATCTAATACCATTCGTTGGGTAAACCACAATTACCAATCTGCTAATAGCATGCTGCACTTGTCGCATGCATGCAGGATTCACCAGTAGGGGTGGGTCTCATGCAGGATGTCATAACCATACTCTGTCACATTCTTTGGTCAGCTAGAGGGAATAAGGTGAGTGGTTAAGAATTACATACAAATGGCAGTGATTTGGCCAATTGTTCATAAATGAGATTCTTAAGGGGGGCCCTTGAGTAGTGTTTCCCACCTGTTTGTGCAGCAATTGTACTGTTATGCTGCGTTGACTCTACTTAGAAGAAATACTGTGAAAATATATCTAATGTCAGATATTTGCTCGCTTCATTGCAGAATAGAGGGGGCAGAAATCAACAAGAGCCTTTTGGCCCTGAAGGAGTGCATCCGCGCTCTAGACAATGATCAAATTCATATACCATTTCGTGGAAGCAAACTCACAGAGGTGCTTCGTGACTCCTTTGTTGGAAACTCGAGGACTGTTATGATCTCTTGCATTTCTCCAAATGCCGGTTCTTGTGAACATACACTCAATACTTTGAGATATGCTGATAGGTATGAACGTTTATTTTGAATGTAAACTATGTGCGGTACCTTGTTAACATTGAACTATTGTTCAAGTTTTTTTAACAAAAAGACAACTGTTGAGTGAACAGGGTTAAAAGTCTCTCCAAGAGTGGCAATGCTAAAAAGGATCAGGCTATAGGTTCATTACTGCCAATTAGTAAGGAATCTTCATCAGCACCATCTATGCCAGTTCCTGTCGAGCCAGAGGATTCTTACCACCAACATCAAGAAGCAAAAATGACAGATGTGGGTAGAAGGGTTGCAGGAAGAGAAAATTTTCCTTATTCTTCTGCTGATTTTGACAGACAGCCTTCTGGTTTGCCATCAAATCATCCTTTCAATGGGCGGGAGGAAAGTGGGGTGGCTTTTGGTTCTCAGGAAAGGGAAAGGGTTGACATGAGAAATACATTTGGTGGTTCTACAAGTCATAAATTGTATTCTTCGTCCTATGCTCAAAACTCAAATGATGCACAAGAGGAAGAGAAAGTGCAAAAGGTTTCCCCACCTCGCAGGAAAGTTGTTAAGGAAGAAAGATCAGAAAAGCAGCGTAGCTGGCTGAAAAAAGATGATGGCGAATCTGACCTGTCCACCGCTGGTTACAAGCAGCAGAATTCATGTGATTCTAACATAAACAAGGTTACAAGACAACATGAACGCCTACCTCCTTGTCATGATGGAGATATCAATGCAGTACTTGAGGTAGGGTATTTAAGTCTCATCCATTCCTAGCATCGTAATCTCTGTCCATTATGATTTTTCTTCCTTTTTATTATTAAGTTGTACAAGTTTTTCACTAGCAATATTTATAGCGGTTTATATTTTTTTCTTTGGAATTTTTATCTTCTCTTGGCAACCATAGGAAGAGGAAGCTCTGATTTCGGCTCATAGAAAAGAAATTGAAGATACAATGGAGATTGTCCGTGAAGTAAGTCTATATTTCCATCTCTCTTATGATTAATTTAAAAAATTAGATCTTTAGTTTCTAATGAACAGTCATTTGTAATTTATTATTTCACTGATTCAGTCTACCCCTTTAAATTGTGAAATATCTTCTTCCACAAGATTTTAGAGCCCGTTTAGTCCAGATTATCTTAGGTGCTTATTTGGGACTTAATCGCTTATGTGATATGTCTGGATTATGACCCAATCATAGCGTTTGGTTCGACTCATCATAAACGGTTATATAATAATCGATTATGGAAATAACCAGTGATTCCATAATCTCGCCCGGGGTTATTATTGTGGAGCATAACCGCTTATGCACTTTTAAAACTATGTAAAAATTACTGTTAAGCACCCAAATTTGTACACAGTAAGGTTCACAAGATCTATTAAGTTTGAGAGAGAGACTTGTCAAAATAATCTTTTTCATTTTTAAAATGACTAAAATATCCTTTAAAATGACCAGATAATCGCTTACCAATAGAGTACCAACCGAACAGGATTGCAACCGTCAGCGCTTATTCATGACAGCGCTTACCAACATAATCGCATATGACTACAATAATCTGAACCAAACAGGTCCTTAATTTTAGGGTGGGAATGATACCAATATTTCCTTTGGGATTTATTGAATCACTATCTCTAATGATTTGCAAGTTGTATTGTCATGAAGCTATATTTCATGTGCTTTCGTCTTTCTATATATTGTGAACCTCTGTTTTATAAATTTAAACACACTTGGGATTTGCTTTGGTCTTTCTATATATTGTGAACTTCTGTTTTATAAGTTTTAAAAACACTTGGGATTTCCTTTGGCACTTGCCAAAGAAAAAAAAACTCTTTGGCTTTCACACAATCGTGCTATGTGTCCGTTTAACCCTAGCTTGTCAGCTTTAAGATTTTAACTCTTAGGGTTAATGCATGCCCAACTCGAGTCTTAGAAAAGAGAGACAAAAGGCTGGCCAAAAAAAAAAACAAAAAAACAAAAAAAATCTGTTGAGGACAGTGGGACAAAAAGTCTGAAAGCCAGATGTGCCAGAGGATGTATGGAGTCTTTGAAACATGAATTTTTTTGGGTCACTGAAACATGAGTTTTTTACTTACCTGTTCTTTGTATTTTCATGTGGCAACTTTTGAAGTAATTTGACCTATCATGTATCGAAGTGTTTAACCTTCTACGGTTTGCATACTAGGAAATGAAACTGTTGGCGGAAGTGGACCAACCGGGCAGCCTCATTGACAACTATGTGACCCAGTTGAGCTTTGTGCTCTCACGCAAGGCGTCAAGTCTGGTTAGCCTTCAAGCTCGCCTGGCAAGGTTCCAGCATCGCTTAAAGGAACAGGAGATACTAAGTCGGAAGAGGGTACCCCGTTAAATCGTCTTCTCTCTCATCCGGCACCATTTCTGTTTGTTCCTTTTTGCCCCCCTATTTTAGTAACGCTTGACAGGTGAGTTGAGGGCTCCAACGTGTGCTTCAACCTGAAAAACCCATTGACTAGTAAGGGTCCCTATTACACAAGCTTTGATGCCCTTTACTATACGGGTTGCTGGGCTTTTTGCCGTAGCTTGCTGCTGAAAAACATCTCTTGTTTCTCTGGTGCATTCCATGTCCTATTATTGTTAATTTTTCTGCAAAACAAAAAATTGTTCATATATATGCATTGGCTCTTCCCTAATGGAGGTTTAATCCAAACTCAGAGCCAGTCATGTCTGTTTCTTTTTCTTTTCTGTTGGCACAATTTTCAAGCAGAGAGCAGCCGTGTTTGGGATGGGTTAGGCATGGCAGGGCCCAAATATAGCTAAGGGCCGACATTACTGGTTGTTGAAGGATATCTAATTGTGTAATCAAATGTGTTGTTTCAGTTTATTAATGTGCTTTCCCCCAAGTTCTGAAGGCTTTGACAGACTGAGGGGGCGTTATAATTGTAACTATTGAACGATAAATTGAAGATGAAATTTTAATTTCATTTCATGAACAAAGTGAAATTATAACTCTAGTTATTGTTTTCCATTATTTTTGTGTATAATGTTACAAGAGAACAACATATTTGTACTTCCCCAGGAGTCTGAAGTCCTAACATCTAGATTCCCAGTTAGTTTAGGCTGATGTTGAGCACGGGAATATCCAAGATTATACCTGGTTTTACATGAAGCCTAATTCTCATATTTGCTGCAAAGTCTAGCAGTTAGAAGCTTTTTTTTAAAAGTAGACTGATGCCATTGTGCTTGTGCAAAGTGTCAGTGTGACCATTGTTGTCCAAGGATTGGACCCTAGGGAGGGAGGGGGGATGAATAGGGTTTATGGTAAATTAAAAATTATTCCTAATCCTTTAAGCGAAATTTCAATTATATTAATTAAAAGGGAATAGAAATTGGTCATACTACACAAACAATAAGTAATAAATTAAGAAGAAGAGTAAGAGAAAGCAAACACAAGATATTGTTCTCGAGGTTTGGCAATCCCGCCTACGTTCCCGCCTTAATCTTCCCCGCCCCAGGATTCATTACGATTTCTAATCGCATGATCTTCTTACGGGTGAAGATCAAACTTTTACAACTTTCTTCACGAGCAAAAGTCAAGCCTTTATAATCTTCTAACGGGTGAAGATCAAGCCTACTTGCAAGAGAACACCATTTCTTGACTTTACAAAGCTTCCTACTTCAAGGACAAGAATCTACGATTGATTTCAATACACTTGATATAAAAGTGTGAATACAATCCGAATTTGTTCCCTTAGATGAGTTGATAAAAGACTTGAACACTCGTTAAAAGATTTCCCAAAGATTGAAGTTGAAAGCTCAAGAAAACAAATTTGGGGATTCTAGGGTTATCTCAATGAATTTGGAATTCTAAGCTCAATAGAGATTAACAGAATGATTGGATTGATAGGAGTTCTTATTTTAGACCATAAATCATTCCATTTTATAACCCAAGAAGTTTTATGGCCCGTTGGAGGAACATTAAATGCAAAACTAGTTGTTATTGATATTTTCTGTTTTCTGCAAGATATCGTCGATGAGATTTGAGGATCTCCAGAATTTCGTTGTCGAGATTGAAGCCAAAACAAAACAGTGGCTTAGAAGCTAATATCGTCACCGAAATTTTAGTGCCCCTGTAATTTCGTCAACGACATAGAAGATTTTTCTCTAAAATCTCATCTTTAATCAACCTATATGATGGACATGACTTTCTTGGTCAATTACCTTATCTTTATCAGTATTATTACCATTTAAAATTATGTTCTATATCTTTAGAATGATATCCAATTAAGGTCTAAAGGATCCTATGATCAATATAGGCTTTGAGCTTCAACTTTCAATACTTTGAGGATTTTTTACAAAAGTCCTAAATATTCTCACATTAATAATAAAACATTTAAACCTTCTTGAGAGTTTTCATTATTCTTCAACTTGATTTTGATTTTATTTCATCTTTATGATCATCATTTTTCTTTTTTAATCTTCATCTTCATGACTTGAAATAATCTTTAACATTTTCAACATGATCCAATGGTTTGCTTTGACCTGATGATGCACTTCATGGATGGTGTCATTTTCATGTTTTTGCCTTGAATGAATTGCTAATGCTCTTGATAGACTGATTTTCACATAAACTCAATCGAGACATTAGTAACACAAATATCATTACATTATTGTATTATCATTAAAATCAATGAGGTTACCTTAGGTTGAAAACCTATAGGCTAACAACCATTGCTTTAGGTTTTGCATCAAAATAAGCACACAAACAATCCCCTACAAATGTAGGATATACTTGGCATACTGGGTCAGTTTCCCTTTAAATTAACGGAAGTATACAGGATTATATATATATATTATGTCTTAAAAATCTAGAACTTTCCCTTGTGAAAAACATGCTCTTATGTACAAAGTTGGGAAGTCCAAGCAAGAAAAAAAACTTATTACTCCATAACCTAACGTATAAAAGTCTTATCATAGCAAGAAAAGAGGGGGAGGAGGGTGGAAACAATCACAACATGATCTCAAGTCATGAAGCTATTTCTAGCTTAAAAATTGAAAACTGGTCAACATGACAAGATCAAGGAAGTGTGGAAGCTGGTTTGGAGACTCGATAGTGATTGCATTGGAACAAACCCAAGAAGACTAGAGAGTGACACCGGAGATGGGGAGTTAAATTTGAGGTTACGGGAAAGGATTTGAAGGCACATGAGAGGATTTTTATAGCTGGTACTCTTCCTGAGAATAGTCCCTGTTATCCCTACAAGCCAAACAATGGATTCTTGGTTGCCTTAAATTCATTCTATCCAAGCCATTGACCTCACTGATTGGATTCGTATAACCGCATCCGGGAGTGTTGCCCATCAATTAAACAGTCCAGATGGAAGCATATGTCGCAATGGCATGCGAATATAAGATTACCATGGAACTAGGCTTTTGACAGTCATCTCTGTTCCTTTGAATTTAACACCTTATATACACCCATCCCAACCATATGCTAGAAAAATACCAAATAGCTGAGCTGCTCAGCCATATGGATCTTCTCCCCCTTCCTAAAGGGGAAGGTCTTGGATTGACCCATATAGCTAGTGGGTATTTTTCTCAATTAAAGGGAGAAAACAAATAATAAATGTGCAACAAAAAGCAAAAGGAGGTTTCTCATAAAGCAGTATTATATCATACAACTGTGGATTGGCTACAAATGATGAAAGCTAGTGACAGCTTCGAACACCAGTAAACAACTCAAGAAAAAAAAGGAAAAAAAAAGAGAAAAGCTGTCGAACTCATCTCTCAAGCTTCTTTAGTATATATAGAAGCCACCTGTCTGGCCTCGCACGCCATTAATTATGCTAAGGAAAGGTACCAACTCTAACTTTAAGGTACTAACTCGGGTCTCACATCTCAGCAATATCATCTCAATCAGCCAGTTAGTCCAATTAAACTAACTACTTGTCCCAGCATAGCTGCCAATCCAGTACCTTCATATTGCTTCATCAGCCCTTGGGGCAAAGTAATTTATCTACTATATGATGGGGACCACGGCTTGGTATCAAATCGGTAGGCTCAAACACTGTGGTCACTCAGCTTTCAATCTCAGAATCTCTTTCGCTGTTCTCCTCCGAAAATAAGGCATGTGTTCCTAAAAAATAAAATGTATACACATTCAGCTTAACAATGGTTACTGCAAATCATTTTTTACCACAATACAGAACGGTTGAGTAAGTGAGTCTCTGATCACCATCTGACAATGAACAGGACAGCAATTGGATGAAGGGTCTACTGCTCAGACTTCTTTGAAGTGTTAGAAACTCATGTTACATCACTGTTTAACCAGGGTAGCCGGAGTTGTAATTTTATGTATTAATTCCTCAGAGGTTTAACTTTAATATAAAATGTATCACATACTTTATTTTATAATATTATCTTCACAGTAAATTATATAGAAGATGCATCAACAGTAAATGCACACAGTTACGCAATTACGCTGAACTTATTCTTCTTTTCCCCTAATTCTTTACTTTTGAACTAGCATATACATACTTTGGCTCCCAATGTGTTGGCAAGGTGAAACTACCACATATCAGACCCTGATAAACACATCCATGTCTTGTAAACACTAATTAAATAGGGCAGTATCATATCATTATCAATGCACACAAAACAATAAACACAGCAGCATATTTGGTGTATCTTACCTGCTTGAAACAAAGCCCTAAACCTCTGCTATAGAAGTCAGCGTATTTGACCATGAACATGCCACAGTCCCATCTGTTGGTAAAGAGAAAACCTGTTACACATATAATCCTTGGAGCAAATAGCGACCCATAAAGAGAAAGAAACATGAATGCTGAAGAAGGGTTCGATAAACATAAATTTTCAGTCCATTTTTCTCTTTTAAAAGACACTTCAATTCAGCATGAGACATATAATGGTAATTGGACAAGCAATCAAAGGTATACAGATTTCCAATAGGGAAAAAAGGAGGACAGAATTTCATAAATTAATAACCAATGAGAAAATTTTCAGAAGACATTTTCCATTTTATATAGGGAACTCAAAAAATATATAGAGCAAGGAGATCCTTCTCCAAAAGTCCAAACCTTTTCAGCAATAAAATTGAAGTTTGAATGAGGTCAAATTTCAAAAGATATAAAGAAAACCATGGTCCTGGTGATTTCTTTACCAAATTTCCTAGACAGGGTGTGGATAGTTCGATATGCATTATACTAACTTATCTCAAGAATAACTTTCTTCTTTGTGAAACTTTATGTGCATTAGTGTTGTCTTTCTATTATGTTTTCAACAAATTTCCTGAGGATATATTCATGCAAGACACCTTCTTTCTGGAATTTTCCACAGGTTAATTTCTCAACGAGTTCTGAAACTATATTTCACAAAATTATTTCATTTTGGGTCTCTCTGATCACACGAAAGGATGTGAAGGAGGTCAATCTTGAGTGGTCAGCTGGAGTTTTTAGCATGATAGGGAGTATCTTATTGGAGATGTTGCTGGCTGTAATATGTTGTGACTTATGGAAGAAGCATAACAGTAGATTTTATTTTTTTATGATTCGGGTTCGTCAATTCCGACTCTTTGGTCTCGGTCGGACAGAGTTGACGAACTGGATGCAGTTTTCAAGGAGTTTCCAAGCACTACATAGAAGTTTGCTTATTTTCCTAAAACCAAAAGGAAAAGAAGTGGGGAGAGGCACTTCTAATAGTTGGGGATCAATTTTTGCAGACATTAACTTTTTCACTTTCATTTTATTGTCCTTGCTGAGAAATAAAACATGCTTTTGGCAAGATAGATTTTAGTTAATTATTTCTCTCTATGCAATTATATTACAAAGAATTCCAATATTTGTAAGTCCAATTGTTCATTTGAAATCATCTCTCTAAAGTCTAAAGTAAAAAAGAAATGCCTTTTTTTTGCATTAACTTTCCAATGAAAATGCATTTATGCAGCCAGGGATAGACATGATATACATACCCATTCTTCTGATCAGGAAGGTTATCAACATATTCACGCTTCCAAGAATTTATATTGATTTCTTTTCCACTCTTGTCCTTCACCTCATTCACAAAATATCTAGCCTGGCATATTACCAATAACAATTAAAATAAGCACATGATTGGCACTTTACTTTGAAAATTCAGTACAATTTGAAACCTAGAAAAACGGAGTTTCCTAAAAAGGATGTCAACAATGTTAGTTCACATGTATAATGCCCGTGATAATATTTATTAGGCCAATAATTTTTTGTTGGGTAACGGAGTGTCCCAAAGCCTTGTGCCAATAAGATAGTATATAATCCCTTACTATCCCCAACTAAGAATGTGTCATCAGAGATGAAACTCCGAACGTCTGACACCGAAAAAATGATCAACGTAACTGCAACTCGAACTGTTATACAATATATATATATATATATATAAGTTCCTTCGTTTATCAGAATAAGCCACAAATTAATTGACAGTTTGGTGCAATGTTTAGAACACAGCTAAGAGTCCCTTCAGGTACAGGAAACTTGCCTGCCTTTAGTGGAGTAGGTCATATCAAATTTTCTAAATAGAAGGCATAAATGTGGAAGGAAAGGACACACTTCAGTCCACATCTAAAACACAGGGTAACTGAAGTTTTCACCTCCTCTGAAAGAGTGGTCACAATTCAAAACCCAAAAAAGACAGGAAAAAATAATAATTTGACTAAACAGTTAGCCATGAAAAACGTGTCATCAAAATTTAAGTGCTAGTTGATACTTCTTATATACACTGGTCCATACAACATCTTATACCTTCTGTCATATTCTTGCCTCCATGATTACTACAGCTTTTAGTAGCTAGTCTAAGACTAAATATTAGCTAGTAACCCTAAGTTCACAAGCTTATTAACAAGGAAAATTTCTTCTTATAGAAAAATCATGCTAGCAACAAATATAGTAATGGTAAATATGCTAGCTTGCTAAGTTTGTAAAGTTTGTTGGGGTTGATACCACACCCCACTGATCACTAACCCGCTTGCTTATAAAAATAAATAAATGTAATAGTATCTGATGTAAATAAATAAATATGCTACCAACTAAATCCATTTCCTAAACCAGCTTTCATGGAAGAAGTCCTCTTTAATCACCCGTTATCAATCCAACACATAGATTAGGACAATCGCAAGAAACAACTTGATTCAGTCCCACCAACAAGATCCTCCACCTTACACCATTTCTGCTGATAGAACTGAAGTCCAATTAGCCCCCAAGTTGAAGCAGGTTCCCGTTGTTGTCACTTAGAAATTTACTTTCAGCAATCCTCTAGGCGACTTTAAACCAAAGAGTGAAGAAAGATTTCCTAACAGCTTTTAATGTTGTGGCAAGGAAACTCTCCAGGCTCATCCTTCCAATCATATACACGCCATTTGCATTGGCTCCTCGCATTCCACTCCCTTCACTCTACAGAATTAGCATCCAAGAGGATTCACCATAGAAATGTGTTTGCTTCTACTCAATTGCCAATTCCACATGTATTAATGACGTACATTTAGAACAAAATTTCCTAAAATAGTTATACCATCGGACAAGAAAACCCCAGTAGTAAGAACTTTCCAATTAATCGAGTCCCCACAGCAATAGTGGAAAGAGATACAAGCAGAACTACAAAGATGTTGGATACCCATACCCATAATTTACAAGTAGCCAATGTAGGGGACAACTACAACAAATCCCTTCTATGATATCACGTGTGTAAACCATTGACATATGGATAACTAATAAATTCCACATAAATTATTGATGCCCTTGCTTTTTGCCGTATCTAAATCAGTTATCCCAATAAGCCTTGCAAAACTCCAATTTGACTGCACCATCTCCTGATGGGTGCGCGATACATTTCCCTCCATACATGCAAGTGGGACTCAAGTTGCTCAATCACCAAGAAAAATTTGCTCATAAAAGCCAAGTATCAAAAAGAATATAGTACATTTTTTGTGGCAATGGACTTGGTGCCATTGAACCAAATCTGAGATACAATGAATGAAAAGTCTTTGAACCTATCCACCAAATGCTCCAATGTAAATATATATGGTCACTAGAACTAATACCAATCATAGAGAATATGAGCTAGCTCCATAAAAAAGCCAGGGCATCATCCACATGCAAATGATGGAAAATGGATAGCTTTCCCCTAAGGCCCTAACTGCCTCAACATAGAGAGGTATATCAACCAAAAGGGGAAAAAAAGGAAGAAGAAACGAAACTAAAGGATACCAAAAGGCACTGCTCACCCAAGATAAACATAATGGAGGATATTAACACTTCAGTAAACAAGAGTAGGGAACCAATATCCCCCGCTTCAATGTGAAGACAGGAACAAAAAAAAACTATTGTTCCCCTTTAACTGTTAACATAAATTTAGATCATTCAAACATAAATTATGTTCACTTCAACAACAACAAAAAAAATAAAATCAAACAGCCTCTCAATATAGCTATAGAGTACCATCTTTAAGTACAACACCGCAAAACTTGCTTCAAGTGCATGCAGTGGTACCTTCCACAAAAAAAGTGCATGCAGTTTCTTTAGCTGAAGACGTGAGGTGTGGGACTTAAGCCTCACGGTCCCTCATTTTAAAATAAATAATAATTCCAAATGAAAAATTGCAAAAAGATTAAAAGCAGTGATATTATATATATGCATATATATGCTATAAATATATATGACTCAACCATCATAAAAAAAAATATTTAAGAGAGGCAAGCAAACTCTGTAATTTTGATTTAATCTTTTGTTCATATACATATTGAGTGATAGATGTTGCCAATCGATTCATGTGGCAAACTTTGGATTCCCACAGAAAAATGCAAAGAAGTTGCGAAAAAGAAAGAAATAGATAATTTTGATAAGTGGCCAGAACCTTAATTTTGGTCAATGTATGAGGCGTACACCTTAGGCATAAAGCGAGCTTAAAGGCGCATGTTGATGCACTGTAGCTTTGGATTCCCATGTCAGAAAAAAATTACATTAGAAAAATTATGTTGAAAGAAGTTCGGACTAAAGAAGGAAAATTAAGACAAATGAGGAAGATGAGGCTGCCAAAATCCTCATTTGACGTCTTTCTAAGAAAAAACCTACATAATTTTGTTGTTGCTTCCATTCTTAAAGTAAATTCTTAAACAATATATGTGGAGAAGGTTGAAGGCTTTGAGGACATGGACCAAGGCGATGGCGCGGCACAACACACGGTCGGGTCCAGTAGCAATGGGTTTGAGAAGGTGGTCCCAAGAGACCGCCTAAACCAGCTGCACGGTAACTCAGTGTTTGTTGCTTTGACGGAGGAGGAGCAAGTTGGAAGGTCAAGGGTGGCATGGTGGAGTCCATAATAGGACACAAGAATAGCAGCAAAGCTCATTTAGAGAGAGAGAGAGGGGGGAAGAGAGAGAGAGAGAGAGAGAGAGAGAGAGAGAGAGAGTTGTCTAGCGTATACGGTCTTGGTCCTTAGACTCCCTTGGTCCTAGAAGAAAATGACACCATAGTGTAGGAATGTTCTTGTGGAAGAAGATATAAAGATCCACCAAGGTTTGAGGGAGGACTATTGAGTAGATCCCTCGGAGCAACCCCTTTCTGAGAATAGTGACAAAGTCAGGGTTCGGTAATAATTCGGTAGGGGTCAAGTTTGGAAAAATTCGTGAAAATTCGGGGAAATTAATAAATATAAAAATATACCGAATAATTTGATTAAAAAATATACAAAATAAGTAGTTTTTTTTTTGCCGAATTTGAAAAAATTATTCGAGAATAATTCGGAAAATTCGCAAATAATCAGAAAATTCAAGAATAATTCGAAAAATTTGCAAATAATTCGGGATTCCAATAATTTGTGAATAATTCGACAACCAAAAAATGCGCGAATAATTCGCGAATTTTTGGAAAAAACAAAGTTTTTTGTTACAAAATTTCTAAGTACCAAAAGAAGTAATTATATGTTCATCCCCGACAGGGAGGGGACAAGCTCTTTCATTAGACATTAGTGATGGACAACTCGGTGTTCGACGTTACTTGACATCGCCACTTTGTCGGTACAAACATTCCATCTTCTTGTAAAACCCTACAACACATTGGTGGACACACTTGGAGAAAAGAGAGTAGAAATTACCTAGATTGGCAAAAAATTCGAAAACATCCCCTCAGTACCAAAGGAAAGCTGACTAATTGATATGTGCATCCTAGGGTATCTGTCCCCTCCTACCCCTCCCTCAGGAATATTCGATTGTGGTCCTACGACAACAAGGGTTAGTTCTTAGTGAAATCCTTCTACCAGACCATTAGCCTTCGAAACATCATCTCCCCAACACAAAAGAGCAAACCAAATAATCAAGAAATAAGGAGTTAAAGAAATAAATATTGTTATTTTGATTTCTTGCATACATCTCGGTGTATAAATTTCTCTTGAATGAAACATAACTACAAAACATACCAGCACTTTCAGCACTTGGGTATCCTTTCCTTTAAATGAATCAAGATACTGGAACTTTTCATCCTTTATATTGATAACTGCTAAGCACCAATGTATCTCTTTGTGGACAGGGACAAATATCTGTGTGGATTAGCGAAGCCAATATAAAGATGAACCACATGCCCAATTCAAAACATGACCACGAGATAAAAGAAGGGATTAAACAACTTTACTTTGTCGCACTCTAGAAGGTCATACCCTATCTTCCTTTGGGTAGTCCATCTTCTTACGGCTTTAAAATCGTAACCATTGCTGCCACTAATCAACTGGACAATAAAACCAGAAAAGACAAATATAAATATGAACATTAGTGTGCTTCACTAAATTGAAATAGAGATTAAAAAATAAAAGTATGTATAATGGAAACACAACCAAATCACTGGGATAAGTAAAGACTAAAGAGGATCAAATACAGCATAGTATGATCTTAACTTTGACATCATATAAGAATGTTTTGTGATCATGCATGAACAATGAAATAGATAAAATCATTCTTATGGCAGGTGGAGCAATGGAATAATATTCACAAACTGAGCAGTAGAAACAAAAAAAAGTATTACAACAAAAATAACAAATTAACGTAATCGAGTCTAGAAATTTCAGAGAGGTACGTGGGAGAACAATTCACCGACCTTTTTATAGAAGAATGTGTTGAAAAAATGGCATTTCAAAAACTTTTTCGGTTCTCTCTGTTCCCTCTCCTTCAGTAATTCAAGGTATACATTTATGACCTAAAAAAGAAGAAAGTGCATCCATATCAAGGAAACAAAGTCACATTTTTAGTATTTAGGTAGTTAGCTCCCAATCAAAAGTTGCAGTGTATATCAAACTGTGAAACCCTTTACTTATCAATCAGTCACTGCCTATGTAGAATTTTTTTTGTAGAATTAGAAAATATAACAGCAAGAATCACCTCATCATTCAACCAACCGTGTGGTCTCAAGCACCGCAAGATTTCTCCAGTAATATCTACATTAGAATTCTCGTGTGTGACCAAGACTCTCCTGCAATGAAGACCGAATATACTGCATTGCAATAACTACAACAATGAATAACAAATAGCATATCGAGCAAACGATACCTATTGGGACTCGAAAAAGCCTGAGAAACTTCAGCCTGTTCTTCATCCGTAAGAGGCGCGAAAGGTTCAAAGGGTGCCTCCTGAAAAACATTCATAAAGTCTCAAGGAAATTCAAGTTAGAAATGACAATTGCCAAAATAGAAATAGCAAATACATTTTCACCTCCTCCGATTTCTCCGCGGCAGGCAGTGGGAACAATGATAACCAATTTTGAGAGCCCAAGGAGCCCGATTTCGAATTCCGACTGTCTGCAAATTTGTGTGGTTTTTTATATGGAACTATACCCACGATCTCTACCTCACTATCTACTGAGAGAGACTCCATCATCTTCCCCACATCTTCCACATTCTGGGTCGTATTAGCCAACTCAGATACCGCCAAAGAATGCGGTTGAAGATCACCAAAACCTGCAATCTCTGCATATTCTTCCTGCAAAAGAACATCACCATTGTTCTGCCAATACCTTTGGTTCGAAACCACAGAGCGTTCTTCGCGCACATTTTCAAATTTCTCAACTATTTCTACGCTCGAATCTTCAGAAACATCATCTTCCACATCAATCACCTCTTTATCCTTTCTCAAATTCTGGTAAGTTTCTTTCGCAAAGCTTTCCACTGGATCATGTCTACTAGAACCGAAACAATTCCCCATCCCACAAACCCTAGCCCAAAATCGAGATTCTCCACACGAACTAACTGTGAAACCAGATTTGTGTTTTCTACATGGAGCATGAACTTCCCTCCGGAAGCGCTGCGTCTGTGGTGGGTATCGACCAATTCTAGAGACTAAACTCTTTGAAGAAGCAGGATTGTTGGGACTGATCTGAATAGAAATTCTAGGGTTATTCGAGATGTGAAGATCAGTTCGACGATAATAAGCAAGAGAATTCGGAGATGAGAAAAGATGAGTAAAGCTAATACAATCATCAACACGCTTCCGATTTCTAAAACAGTCATCCATGGCAGATCCTCAAATTTCTCCCAACTACCCTAGAAACTATTTCCATCAAATTTTTTTTGTTAGATCTTGGCGTCAATCTTGGGTCAATCACCAAATTTGATTTGTCAAAACCCTTCTAGTTTCATCCAAGCGTGTCCCAGGAGTCTGATCATACGGCCATAATTATTAAGGTATACCAGATTCGGTACATCCTAAACACGCACTAACGTGTCTTTTTTTTTTATTAGATATAGGTACGGAACATGATACACACGATCACGATCAGACCTAAGGTAACCGATAAGGTGTCATAAAACTCATGCATTCATTCCAAAAGGGCCTGACTGATGAAGGAGTTGTGGACCCTTATACACCCTTACCCTCTAAGGTGTCATAAGAGTAAACCCACACACTCACTCCAAAAGGCCATGACTAATTGAGGAGTTGTGGACCCTTATACATCGTTATGAAGTTAGTACTCAACCGATGCTAGAATAGTAACATCATGTATCTTTGATGAATATAATTTTCGGATAGAGTTGATTCCACCATTTTTTAGGTGATTTCATTATATAATTGGAAGAAGACAATAATGTCTCACATTTCTTGAGATGGAGCTTAACTTATACTTGCCAATGTATTGCAACCAACAAAATTTGTGAATTAAATGGCAACTGCCACGTGACTGTGACAATGCTCAGAGGAAGCCTTCATTGTGGGCATCTTTGTTGTGAGCCTTTATTAGTTTATAATTTTACAAAGAGCTTTCAATTCAACTGCGAACCTTAATATGTTTCCATTTAGCCGTGCACCTTTAAATAGGTATGCAATTTGGCTGAAAACCTTCTTGGTTATCATTTAGTTACAAACCTTTAATAGGTATGCAATTTGGCTGCGGATGGCTTGAAACTTTGTTGTGAACCAATATTTGCAATTTAGTTGCAAACCTTAGTAGTTTGTAGTATAGCTAGAGCCGTATTGGTTGCATTTACTTGCACTCATCTTTGCATCAAAATTATTTGCAGTAAAATGTCTATTGCATCTGCATTTAGCCCCCTTAAAGATATAGTGAGAAGCTTCACTTCCAAAATCTGTATGAGGTGAAGCCTTAAAGATTGCTACATACATATTGAATAGAGTATCTAGTAAAATAGTGAGCAATAACCTTTTTGAATTGTGGACTGGGAGAAAACCTAGCTTGGTGCATTTGCGAATTTAAGGTTATATAATCTAACATAATAAGAAGTTGGATCCATAACTGTTAGCTGTTATTTTTTTGGTTATTCAGAAAGAGGATATAAATTTTATTTCCCCTCTTGTAATATGAAAATTATTGAAACTAAGAACGTGAAATTCCTTGAAGATGGTAATATCAGTGGAAGTGATAAAATAAAAAATATCACTTTTGAAGAAAATTGCATCATAATATATGTACCTAATATTCAAGATAGTGCAGTTATTTCACCAATTATTGTTAAGGGCACTAATCGAAATGACCAGACAGCTGGCCAAGTACCATCTCCATGTGGATATTGCCGTTGTACCACCTGTTGTTGAAATGTCATTGAGGTGATCTCAAGTGTAGAGCCCCGGACCTTTTCACATTTAATGCATGACACTTCCGTTGCCATTTTCCCTTTAAAGAGGTATAATTAATAAATAAGGAAGAAATTGGAAATTCCGAAACGTCAGAAATGTTCCTTTTCGAAGTACGAACCCAACGCAAGTTGAATCGTCAAAATCCGACGAGCGAGTCAAAAGATATGGCCAAAACAGTCTGGACCTGCAGGCAACCGATCGCTCGGTCCATGGAGCGATCGATCGGTCCAAAACCGATCGCTCGGAGGCTATCGACTGGTCAAGATTTTTGTATGGGGAAATTTTCCAGAGAGTGAAATTTTAACCGATCGCTCGGTTATGAAACCGATCGATCGGTAGGCAACCGATCGATCGGTTATGAAACCGATCGATCGGTAGGCAACCGATCGATCGGTCATTAACACCGATCGCTCGGTACTCGCGTTTTTGCAGAAAATTTAGTAAGGGTGTTTTCGTCTTTTGGGCGTTTCACTCATACCTTAAAGGCTTTGCCCGATCATTTGAGTGTTCATACACAACCCTTAGAGTCTTTTAGAGATAGAGAGAAAGGAGAAGGGTTTCCAAAACCTAGGTTTTCATTTGGGAGAAATCAAAGGGGTTAAGACCCTAGATCAACCCCAAGCCCGTTTTTCTTCAAGATCAAGGCTCAAGCATTTGAGGAGCTCGTGATCCAAGCTAGGGCAGCAGCTACACGGTCGTTTTTGGAAGGGGTTTCTTCCTCATTGTTCAAGGTCGGTGCTTTTTACTACCCTCCTAGTTATAGCCTCTCCTTTCCTTATTTCTTCTTGTTTTCCTTCATATATATATATATATATATATTATGAGATGGGTGGTATGTATGGTAAATGGAGATGGATGTTGGCGAATGGATGCCGTGTGGATGATGTGATGAATAAATGGGGAAGGGCATTGTACTAATAATGAACATACAAGTGTGATGTGAGCATAACCCACCTAGAAAAGCATGATCTAGGTTTAAGTGAAAAATCAACACACCCTATGTTTGATGAAATGCCAAGGTGAACGAAATAAATGATAAATTAAGGGAACCCATGCGTAAGTACTCTTGAAATTTGTTAGGGTTCATGATAGTGTGTTTCTTACATTTCTTAAAATGTGTAGATTATTACTCACTTAAATTGTTATATGTTATGCTTTGTGAATTACCCCAAATTGTCATATTTAATTCCAAATGCAAGTATGCACACGATTTCACGAGCGCAAATGCATGGCATGTTTTATCGGCGTTTTCAAGAACACGGTTTAGAGGTGGGGCACATCGTACGATATGTTTTACCTCGCTTTTGGCAAGGACAAGACAATCATGCATTTTCATAAGAAAGGCCTCCTTTCCCTCGCAAGTACATCTCACAAGTGAAAGGACATGACATGAGCATTTAGGAAGAAGGGTCTCCCTTCCCTCGCAAGTAGTTTATTTTTCCAAGCATGATACAAGCATGACATGGCACGGCATGACAAGCATGGGCATTTAGGAAGAAGGGTCTCCCTTCCCTCACAAGTAGTTTACTTTTTCAAGCAAGCATGACAAGACATGGCATGACAAGCATAATCATTCTAGGAAGAAGGGTCTCCCTTCCCTCACAAGTAGTTTACTTTCCAAGCAAGCATGACAAGGCATGGCATGACACGCATGATACGATAAGATAAGACAAACATGACAAGTTTTCAAGCACGGAAATGGTATTTTCAGTCAAGTCAAGTGCACGGTGTTTTCAAGGGTTTTATCGGCTTTTATGAACTCAAGCATGATTATATACTCCTTTACTTTATTGTCATGATATGAATTATTCCTGCTTTATACGCTTGAATTGTTTCCTGCCTTATATATGTGAAATGCTTCCTGCTTCCTATACTGCTATGGTTTTGCTATGACTATTGGTTAGTATTTAGTACCCGCTGAGTATTCCATGCTCAGCCGTACTTCTTATGTCGGCAGGTTCTGAGGGAGCAGCTGATCCATTTGATGTTTGTGCTCCTGGTCCATGGGTGGAGGAGGAGTACATCGAGGAACCTTTGGAGGAACCTCCCGTAGAGGGTTATCAGTAGGTGGTGTTAGATTCCGAGTGGATTAGCTGTGGGTGAGCATGAGTGATTATATCCATGTATTTTGGCGGGCATGTCCGCACTTTCTTTGTTTTGTTTTCTTTTGTATTAACTTGGACCATGTGTATATACTTAGAGGTTTGTTAGACTTCCGCTGTGTTTTATAGTATGCTTCCGCTGTTATCCTCTATTGTATATGTTCTGTGAGTTTTGCAGGCTGGTTCGTCAAGCAAGTCATGTAAGTCATGATTAAGTCGTCCAAGATTCACTCTAACTACTAGGGTGGGTTTTGGGTCGCGACATCAAGGATAAGGAAGGTTTGTTATCCCTGATTATTATATAGTATATTTGCAATAAAATAATTTTGACATTGGCTTTGATGATTAACCAATTACGTTTGAGCATGCTATAATCAATGTTGATTCATCTTATTGAATTGGAGCCATGAATGATGAGTTGACGTCAATAGGCAATAATCAAGTCTGGAATCTTACTTATTTACCAAAGGGAGTCAAGGTGATTGGTTGTAAATGAGTATTCAAAACCAAATGTGACTCGAGAGACAAAGTTGAAAGGCATAAGGTCAAATTGCTTGCAAAAGGCTTTACTCAAAGAGAAGAGATTGACTACAAGAAGCTTTCTCTCCAATATCTAAGAAAGACTACCTGAGAATAAATAATGGCATTATAGCTCATTTCGATTTTAAGTTTCATCAAATAGATGTAAAGAATAATTTTCTTAATGGATAATTATATAGACATGTTTATATGGAAGAACTAGAGGATTTGTACTAAAAGGCATGTAACACATTGTGTGCACTTTGAATAAATTCCTCTTTGGATTAAAATAGGCTTTTTGACAGTGGTACATGAAATTTCATGAAGTGATTACTTCTTTGGGTTTCAAGAATAATGTTATGGACGAAGCATAAATTTGAAAATAAGTTGGAGCAAATTGATTTTTTTAGATTCCATATGTTGAGAACATTGCTTGCCAACAATGATTTTGGTATGTTGTTTGAAACCAAACAGTTTCAGTTACAGAATTTTAAGATAAAAGATTTGGGTGAAACATTATTCGTTATCGGAATTGAGATCCATCGTGATAGATCTTGAGGTCTTCTTGGTTTGTCTCAAAGTGCTTATATTGATAAAAAACCAAAATGGTTCTATATCAAAAATTGTTCCCCTGGAGTGACACCTATGGTTAAATGTGATAAATTATGTATGTTTTAGTGCCCTAAGATGCCCTTGAATGAAAAGAGATGGAAAACATCTCTTATGCATTAGCAGTTGGAAGTTTTGATACATGCTCACGTTTGTATTCGTTTGAATATAGCGTTTGCTATTGGCATGTTAGTTAGACATCAATGATCCTGATATAAATCATTGGAAAACAATGCAGTATTTACAGGGGACTAAAGACCATAAACTCGCATTCAAAATATCTGATTACCTTGAGGTGACTAGATATTTAGATTCAAATTGTGCTAATTGTGTTGACAACAAGATGTCCACCTTTGAATATATCTTCCTATTTGTTAGTGGAGCCATCTAGTAGTAAGAGAGTGCAAAGCAAACGCTTACAACCTCATCCACTATGCAGGCAAAGTTAGTGGCTTGTTATCAAGCCACTACTCATGCAATATGGTTGTGTCACTTTATCTCCGACCTTCGAGGTGTAGATTAAGTTTTTAGGCCGCAAAAAAAAAAAAATGGTAATAATCAAGCTACAATTTCTTTTTAGAACAACAAGAGTTATGGTTGTTCAAAGCATATAGATCTTAAGTATTTTGTTGTAAAAGAAAAGGTGCAAGATCATCAAGTGTTAGTAGAGCATATCAACATGAAGCAAATGATTGTTGACCCTATGACTAAGGGTTTAAACCCTAAAATATTTCAAGAGCATGTTGCTCTATTTATATATTTAAAATACAGTTTCCCTAGAGGTATTTGGACTACTATGTGAGCATAAGGAATTAAAAGCGCTCATGGGAAAATTTTGATAACACTGATTCCTATTTCTCAATGATATCCCATGATAAAGACAATTGGCTGAATTAGTTGGTTAATAGATCATGTGAAATGCTTGGGTTTAGACGCAATTGGGCATTACAGTCGGTAAACCCTCGTTTTGAATGTGGAGGGCAATAGATCTCAGTCGCATGACGGTAATAGTCATGAAAATATCTGAACGACACATATAAGATAATGTATGAAATAAGTAAAGATCAATTATGGATAAACATGAGTTGATCATCATAATGTTTCATTCTGCACAGATTATGCCTATGCTGTGACTTGGAGGGAGGATGGTGTCAACATTGTGACAGTGGAATGTCTTATATTGATGTGATAATATAATGACCACCATGATCTGATGTCGACAATATTCTTGCAAAATTATTTCTCTTCATAATTACAAGAATGTCACTACTTTTCTCCATAATTACAAGAACGTCATCAAATTTTGGCTTACGTGAGTGTTAACCATGTGAAGCGTGAATGTTAACAAACCCATATATGTGTGTGTGTCTGTCTGCTTCACCTACTATAACCATTAATGCTGTTGTAACTATAAGCACCCAATTTTTACACTCTTACCCTAATCATGGTTAAGACTTTTAATCATGGTTATCCCCAGCTAAATCCTAGTAGCCCTAATCCAAACTCTAGTTTAACCCTAGGTAATACCCTAAACCCTAGTTTAACTCTAGGCTAACCCTAGCTAAACCCTAGGTCTAACCCTAGGTAAACCATAGACCTAACCCTAGGCCTAGCTCTAGTCTAAACCCTAGGCTAAAGCCCTTACGGGCTCAAGGCCCATTTCAACCAAAAACAACCTAAACCCTAGGCTAACCCTAGCTAAACCCTAGACCTAAGCCTAGGTAAACCCTAAACCTAACCCTAGTCTCAACCATAGGGCAAACCATTGGTAAAACCCTACGGGATCAAGGCCCATTTCAAATCCAAAAACCCCAAAATTGTGACTAAACTGGATCTTTGGGCCCAAACATGGGCCCACAAGGCCCAGCCCTAGTGGGACCCACCTTGTTTTTCAAAATTTGAAAGTTGGGGCCAAATTCTAAATAAGGAAAGGGAGGGGGCATTGCTTTAGCCCACATGTCTGAAGTTAGGCCCAACAAGAAACAAAAAAACAAAAAAAAAAACAAAAAACAAAAAAACAAAACAAAGGGAAAGACACTGTTCACTATCTTCCTCAACAAACCAGCGTATCAGCAGCCCCCTACTGCCCCTGCTCCTTTCTAGGCTTGCTCCCTTGTGTCTCCCACACCAGGGTTAATATCGAAAATGCCCCTGAGGCTTCCCACCTCTCCTATAAGTCTCCCACACCTCTCAGCTTCTCCACGGGAAAACAAAATTCTGCAAAAAGAAAAAAACTATTCCACCCCAAAACCCCCCATTCTAGCTTCTGTTCTTGCCTGGAAAAGACCTTACATCATCCCAGAAACTCCACTAGGGCACTGCCATTCCTCAGTCCCTTACACCACCGTGTGCAGCGCCCCCCTTTTTTTTCACCATTGTAGTAAGGGTATACACCCCCTCTCTTTTTTTAGTTTGATTTGGCACTATAAGGGACCCCTGATCCTATTCCAGGGGTCCCTAGTTCATTTTTTTTTCTTTTTTTCTCTGTAATAGTTTTCTAACTGGGGATAAGGACCCCCGGCCTCAAACTATAGGCGTGGGGGGGACTCCTTTGAGGTTCTAGACTCAAGTGCAACCACCCTCACAGGCGCACGGTCTATCCTTTTAAGGTTTGAGGGGTCCTCAATCCATGAAGAACCTCCTGGACTCGCACTGGTTAAGCACCCCCAGCCAAACTTTTTTTTTTCAAAAAAATGGCATTATGGGTCACCCCTATAACCCCCCCTTTAACCATGGTTAGGTTAGGCCCTGATCAAGACCAAGGCCATGGTTAGACTCATCTCACCCCTGGCTACCTACTTTGGTCATCTCAGCTCCTAACTCACCCATTAACCATGGTTAAATTGAGTCCAAACTTGGGTTGACAGCTAGTACAGTATTGTAAGCAGGGCCTTTTTAGGTCATTGTGGGGTCCACACCCGACCTCCTCTTGGGCCCACTAAAGGCTCAGGATGTTTCCTGTACTCCAAGCTTCGCAACCATGGTCTCGAATCTCCCTGGGTCAGCCCCTAACCATGGTTAAATCACTACAAACAATGTTTAGAAATAAGCCTGAAACTTTTTTTAGAAAATCATCATTTTATGTATAGCCAAACAAGGCCTCTTTGGGCCACTGTGGGGCCTACATCTGACCTCCCCTGGGCCCACCAAAGGCCTAGGGTGTTCCCTGGACTTCAGGCTATACCCTAGTGGTCTCAGTTTCCCCTGAGGTTACCCCTAACTGCGGTTAAACCCATGCAAACAATGGTAAAAAAATGTGATTGAAATTTCATTTTTTTTTTAACTTCTAGTCTTTGTACATGGCCCAAACTAGGTAGGAGGCCAGTCTAGGCCCTATCATGGTCTTTGGGTTCATTTTTGACCCAACTGAATCCTTAACCATTGTTAAAATTCTAAAAAATTGACCAAAAAATCAGAAATATTCCCAGAATTCCAGAATGGTCCTCTATGATCAATTTAACTATGGTTAGGACCCTTAACCATGTTCAAACCCCACTTTTGGTTAATTTTTAACCATGGTTAAGTAACTCTTAACCAGTAAAAATCTGAAAAAATACTCAGAAATATTCTGAGAAGCCCAAATATGGTCTACTTCGACCATTTAACCACGGTTAGCAACCCTAACCATGGTGATCTCCCCCTTAACCATGGTTAAACAATTCTTAACCACTGGAAAAAATCTGAAAAAATTCTAAAAAAATAAAAAAAATACAAAAAGACCAAAAACAAGCTCTCTGGATTTTTTTGACCATAGTTAGTACCTCTAATCATGGTTAACACCTATTTAACTCCGGTTAGCAACCTTAACCTCGGTTAAATCTGCTTGTGGCCTACCGGACCTCACCCCTTAGCCTACCGGGCTCACCCTTGGCCTACTGAGCCCAATTTCAGTCTATCGGGCTTGACCTTACCCTAGCAACTGTGGTTAGCAATCCTAATTATGGTAAATTTGATCTAATCCCGATTAGCAACCCTAACCTCGATCAAACTCTTATGTGATGAAATTCAAAAAGATCTAATGAACAATAAGAAATAAATACAACATAAGAAAATGTCTACATGAATATTAATATACAGTAAAGGGAATTACATCACAACACTCGACTTTTTGAATTTCTAAAATGAAAAAAATGTACTTTTTGATTTCTGAAATGAAAAAAATGTCTCAATCCCACCCTCAAATCTCATCCGGCTCCTCCGGTAGCTCTAGCCCCCTGGCCCCATGTTGCTCTGCCCCAGGATGTATCAAAGGTTGTCTTTGATTTAATGTGACATGGAAGTTTGACTTTTCCGTGATTATGCATTGGTGGGAGGCCATGTCTAGGAAGCCGGTGAATTTTGTGTGGGGGAGGTGATAGTATATATTAGTAAGGTCCAAGCATTAAGGCCTTACTATTGAAAAAAGATGGTGTAATATTTAATTGAATTCGAATAGTTGGATAAGTAACGAAATACAAATTCGATTACACCGTTTCGAATTCGCTTCATTTACAACTCTAATAGGAGAGTGGGGCTAGAAAACCCTTTTGAAATATGACAGACTTTGGCATCATTCACATCAATACACCATGAATAGAGTCCTTTGAAATGCACATCAATACACCATGAATAGAGTCCTTTGAAATGAGATTGGTGCTGGTTGATATGCCCACTCGTTAACTAGATACTAACCCAACTAAGTAGCATACTTTGCACCAAACAAAATTTTGCTCCTCCTCTCAAATAAGGAACATATTAGCTCATGCAGATGTAGAAATGCCTACCAATACGGTCTCATTTACTTGGGACTTTTTCGGGAAAAAATTGTGAATAGGTGTTTAATTTACAAAAAATTCTTAATTTTTTTTAAAAGTCATAAATACTTTGTAGATTAATCGTTCAACAAAAAAATCACGTATTAATCAGCCACACATAGAAGAATCGGTTATTCTTAGAAAGCTCCTAAGAGATTCTTTTTTTTTTTTGCTTTGTCCTAATCATTTATCTACCGAGGTTAAGGTTAAGGGGTTAGCACTCAACAACCACACCAAGACTCGAACACGAGTCACACCTCCCCAAACGGAGACACAACCACCGGGAAAGGCCATGGTGTGTAAACTCCTAAGAGATTCATAGAAGTTCCAATGTAACAATTGAACCTTAACTGACAGCTATGAGCTAACCATTAGGCCTACTGAAAAAAACAACACAGATAAAAGTTATATATGGCCACAAAGAGTATTGATAGGTGACTTAAGGAAAGAGTAATTAACAATCTACTCGTTATATGGGATGACCGATAGTAGTTTCATTGGTGGGAATTGGGATCGGCTTTTCCTCTTTGGAACGTCAAAGTAAAATGGGCAATAATCAATAAGCTAGTATTCTGTATAAAAACAGAAAAATTTAAGTTACCTGGAGAAAAAACCAGTGATTTCCGTTGCCGGGAATCGAACCCGGGTCTCCTGGGTGAAAGCCAGATATCCTAACCGCTGGACGACAACGGATTGTTGACTACTTTGTCATTACAAATTAAGATAACACTTTATCCTTAAAGCTCTGTTTGTTTGCAAGTACAACAGATGAAAGAAATGGTTTCCAATAGAATTTTCTTTTTTTTCGTGTTTGAGATCCTGGAAAATACATGTTTCCTAGAAATTTTTTCTTTTTCATAAATGTTTTCCTTGGAAAACTTTTCTCTAAAAAAACCAAGAGAAGTTATTTCTCTCCACAACGTTTGTGATGCTCGGCACTATCTACGCGTTCTTCTTTTTTTGCAAATACGTTAGGGTTTGAGGTTCACGCTCAAGTTCTCTTCTCTCTCAATCTTCCCTCATTCTCATTCGATTCTCTATGCTAATTAGGCTTACTTTGATAGATGATTCAATTCATTTTATTTTTTTTTTGCTTTTGTGAAAGTAAAAAGTAGAAGATGTAAAAAGTAGAAGATGGTAAGAGTACTCAGCAACTTTCTTTTTAAGGAAAAAGTAAAAAGAGTGAAAGAGAAGAAAGAGGGGAAGAGAGAGAAGAGGAAGGTACGAGATCAACTTTCTTTCTTTTTGGCTAGCTAATATCAAGTTTCCTTTTTGGTTTTAAGCAATTCTTTTTGGCTAGCTAATATCACGTTTCCTTTTTGGTTTTAAGCAACCACTTGGACGGAAGGTACCGACGTCAATCACATTTAGATGGGTATTATGATTTTAGGGACACATGACATCATCTCGTAAGGGGCACACAGGATCTGTGTGTCATGTTGTACACCCCAAACGGTCTCGCCTGGGGCATATGCCTCCCTCAACTTTTGAAAAAAGTTTAATTTTTTTTTGGGAAGTGATTTAAAACTCTCGATAGTACCTACTATCGAGATCTAGACCCTTGGATCCAAGATCTATTGGTCTCAAATATTAAGTGGCCTATCATTTAAAGCACATGTAGACATGGAACCATTGGATATTAAATCCAATGGTCCAGCTCTCGATAGTAGGTACTATCGAGAGTTTTTCATAACTTTCCTTTTTTTTAGGGATATGCTTTTGAGACCGTAGAAGGGCTGAGACCACCGAGACCTCGCACTTGTGCCTGGGATTTCAGGTGGGGCCCACCATGTGAAGATGGGTCCACTTGAAATCTAGCGCACGGGCGCAAGGTCTTGGTGGTCTCAACCCTTTTGCGGTCTCAGTAGCAAAGTCCTTTTTTTTTAATTATAGGGAAAAGCATAGATATAGGGCAGTGCTCCTTGATCTTTTTTAAAAAATAAGGCATAGCCATGGCCCATGGGGCATGGCAAGGACGGAGCCAGGATTCTCTAGGATTCTCTAGTAGTGGGGGCATGGCACCCATGCTTGATTGGAAATTATTGATGAATTTTGTGGAGAAAAATTAGGTGGGTACAAAATTTTATGGGTCTAGGGGGTTTAGGGGGCGTAGCTCCTGATTTTTTTTTTGATAACCAAGTTCTCGGATTGTTTCGTCCATACATTTTGTATATAACTTTTTTTTTGTTGGAGCATTTTGTATAATATCTTATGAGTATTGTTTCTCCTTATATCCGGGACAACTATCCCCTTACCTCACAACTATGCCGAGTTAAATAAATTAAATGATATAAAATATATATTTTATTTTCAAAAGTCTAAAGACAGTTGCCCCCTTGCCCTATAGCTATGTTATATCAAATAATATAGTACAATTTTTTAAGGGGACAGCTGCCCCTTGTCTCATGAGAATGCCCAATTAAATTCTTAAACAACTTAGTATAATAATGAGTTCGGATCTTGTACAATTGCGATTTAATTCAAACAGTTCACTCACACTTAGGGTTAACTCTGGTTAACTTTTAAGATTAATTTTTTTTTCTAAAAACAAAGGTTAGATTGTTGAATCGTAAGGGTTAGTATATATTAACCATAGTTAATAGGGGTTAAAAGGGACATGTGTGTGAACTCAAATATGATCCCAAATCAAAAAATAAATATTTCCCAAACTTCGGTGGCACCTGCCCCCAATCCCATGCTATACTTAAGAAAATGAAAAAAAAAAATTGGTTTTTAAAAGGTGAGTGAGGGCACGTGCCCCCACCTGGCTCCGCCCTGGGGCATGGGGCAGTTGTTGTTGCCCCTTGAACTAAAAAAAAAACAATATATTATACCATGTTTTTTTAATTATTTAACACTAGTGGACGGTACTTGCAATGCACGTGAGAGAGTGGAAGGAGAGAGAGACTGGGGAGAGGGGTTCTAGTGAGAGAATTTTGATAAAAAAAATTAAGGAATATTTTGGGTATTGAAACTTGAGGGACATTTTGGATAAAAAAGTTGAGAGACACGTTGGTTATAGGGACATTTTGAGAACTAAAAAGTTTTACGGGTATTTTGGGTATAGCAAAGAAAGCGAGAGGTCAGGTTGGGCCATTGAGGTCGCCATATGTCCCTTCTAACACTCCTTAACAGTGGTTAAGATTCACCCACCCTTAGGATTCACCCATTTATCTTTGGTTTTTATTTAAAAAAATATGGAAAAGAAATTTAAACATATGAGTTAGTGAATTTTAACTAGTGTTTCAAAAAAATTAATATTTTTTTCTAAAAACCAAGGATAAGTGGGTGAACCCTAGGGGTGGGTGAATCTTAAGCAGAGTTGGAGTCTTATTACGTCCTTGAGGTTGCCATGTGTCTCTTTTGACATCTCTTAATTGTGGTTAAGATTTACCTAACCCTAGAGTTCACCCACCTATCCTTGGTTTTTAGGAAATATATTAATTGTTTTTAACCCCTCGTTAAAATTTACTAACTCTTTGGGTTTATTTTTTTCATTTTTTTTTTGGTAAAAATCACGGATAAGTGGGTGAATCCTAGGGGTGGGTGAATCCATACCACAGTTAAAGAGTGTTAAAAGTGACACATGACGACCTTAGTGGCGTAACTGGAGTCTAAGGAGTCTGGTTATAACTGTAAAGAATTTCAAGTCTACTATTTTATAAAAACCAAGGATAGGTGTGTGAACTCTAGGGTGGGTGAATCTTAAGCACAACTTGTTAAATGGGACACATGGTGACCTTAGTGGCGTAACCGGATTCCAAGGAGTCCGATTATAACCTTAGACTATTTCAAGTAGGGGATAGTATGAGAATTACGCCAAAAAAATAAGGGGTAGTATGAGAATTAAGTAAAATATTCAATAAGCTTTCATATTAGTATTGATTATTATAAGGGTAGTTTTGGAATTTAACAAAAGTCAGCCTGCGTTTGTAACTAAGGAATTCTCATTATATTAGTAATAGAAGATGGTATAGTTTTGGGAAATAGGAGCAGCTGTACTAATTTTTTTTAAAAATTTATATCATATTATTTAATTATTTAATAGGACATAACCATTAGACATAGGGGTCTAAGCTTTTAAAAATAAAATATAATTTTTATATTATATTATTTAATTATATACCAGGCATAGGCATAGGCATAGGAAAAAGAGACATGCCCTATAAAACACGGAGAAACAATATGCCATAGGATATGTAAATGAGTTAAAAAAAAAAAAAATCAGGGGCCAAAATCCTCTAAACCTAAAATATTTCGTAACCGCCTAAACATTTTCCACAAATTCATCAACAATTATTAATATTTTCAATCAATCATTGTGTGCCTCTACAATAAAATCCTGCCTCTGCCCTTGATGATGTCAATTATCAAATGCAGGAAATAGTAAGTACAATTCGTTTTTTCTCGTCCTCTATTAATAAGTTGACTCCTTTTTAGGAGAAGAAGACAAATAAAAAATGATGATGAACCCCACAAAAAATTGTTACATTGTTTTACCTTCTTGTTCCTAAATGAATAAAGTAGATAAAAAAAAAGTAGACTTAGCATTGTTCTAATACTTAATAGGGTGATTTAATACAAAATGATAAAAAAGAAAGTTACAGGAAAGTTAACTAACCTTGATTTATATAAAATACTAGTAAGAAACCCGTGCGATGCACGGTATACATTAAAGCAAAAAAAAAAAAAGGATAAAACTTTCGAGACACCCTTATGGCCGAGACCGTGCTCTCATAGCACGGTCTCAGTGGCCATGAACCTAAGGGGTCTCAGTAGCAAAGTTCAAAAAAATATAGGATTACTTTACTAAAAAAATTGATGCATGGGTTGTATATCAAATATGATCACAACCCTCGTCCATCTCTCTCTCGTGGCAGTGTTTAATGAACGATAGGAACTCATCGTCCCATGTAATGGGTGTATCAAACATGATACACCCACCCACTCACATCACTCTCTCTCATCTTACCATCCCATTCACTCTCTCTCCCTCCCCCCGATACACCCACCCACCCACTCACATCACTCTCTCTCATCTTACCATCCCATTCACTCTCTCTCTCCCCCCCCTCCCCCCTATTATTCTCTCAACTATGAGGTTGTAACTTCAATTTCTCTTTCTCTCAGCTCACCACCCTTACTTCCTCTCTCTGTGTTATTTTCTCTATACAGGGAGGGTGTATCAATTATAATACACCTACCCACATCTCTCTTATCTCACTACCTCACCTCTTCTCTCTCATGTGATTTTTTGGCGAGTATGAAGTTCTATTAAAGCAGAATTAACATATATAAAGATAAATATATGTATATATATGGCAGAGGGTGCGGGTTCAAACAGGCAGAAAAGAAAGAGAGAACACCAACTTTTTAGCACACAAATTTCTCACTCAATTCTATATTGTTGCAGGTTTAATCCAAAATTTGGTACTAAAATGGTAAGCATTGGTTAACCTTTTCTAAGAAAAATGAGAGATGAAAAGAGAAGGAGAAAGGTTTATGTTAAGAACCCTTCACCACATCTATCGTCTCTTCTTTATCTTCACTAGTCTCACATCCGACAAACCAACACATGTAGCGACTTCACCGCCTAAAAGTCCTCAAAAACACAAACATGCTAAGACCCCAATCACTGGAAAATGTTTTGCAGAAAATTGAGGTCGAATGACAGATCCATATAGAAATAGATTTTAAAAAAAATGATTGAGGTTTGGGAGCAAGGTTTGAAATTTCGTTGATATTTCGAGAAATTTCGGTTTCGAATAACCCCCCCTCCCCCCATATCGAAATGGGTGTAATTTCGGAAGAGCCGATTTCAGACTAAATTTCGTTGATTTCGAACAAAATTTCGATTTTCCGAAATTTCAAATTTCGGCCGAAATTTGATAACTTTTTTTTTCAGCGATTTTTTTTATAAATATTTTTGTATATAGTATTAAATATATTTTTATATTTTTAAAATTTAAAATACGTAATTTACTAGTATATTACTATATTATACTTATAAACTATAGTTTATAAAGTATACTATGAATCTTATATTATTATACTTTATAAAAAGTATATAAACTATAGTTTATAACTATATTGTATATTCATATATTATGATGTATACCTGAAATGAAGTATGCTACGAATAGTATATTATTATACTTTGTATTTATATTTTTAAAAAAATTTAGAAAATAATATGCTCATAATATTTTGAGAATATTATGTTTGGATCCCTGAAAAATAAAAAAATCACTGAAAAATATATAAATTAGGTATTTAAATAAAGTATTTTAAATTATGTATAAATATAGTTAAATAATAGTAAGTATATTACAAGATTTTTCAGTGATTTTTTTATAAAGTATAATATAGTAATATACTAGTAAATTACGTATTTTAAACTTTAAATATATAAAAATATAATTAATACTATTTACAAAAATTTATATAAAATACAAAAAAAAAATCACTGGAAAAAAAAGTGATCAAATTTCGGCTGAAATTTCATATTAGATTTGAGAATAATATTTTATTATTAAATGAGAATTCGGCGAGATGTTGCCCGAAATTCCGAAATTTTGGAAAATTTCTTTTCGGGTGGGACTTCCGAAATCACCCGAAATTTTGAAATTTTAAACCTTATTTTGGAGCACAGTTCTGAACTTGTTGCATGTTAGTTAAACACCAGCCACTAAAGAATCAAAGTGATCAGCTACTGTCAAATAAAATGATAACTATTTCATGCTCATGTAACCTTTAATCCCTGCAAATAGTCATTACCCTAAACAATATAATATGTGGAAACTCATTCTTTGCCATTTACTATAAAGATTTTCAATGATGCAAGGTTAAGCAACAGATCAAGTTCTGATAATTGACATGCGAATCACAAAATGAAAAGTAAAAAAGGAAAAGAAAAAAGAGAAGTAAATGAATTATTCACCCCTCTTATAGAACTATACCATGTGGTAATGGTGTGTCACTCTGTCAGACAGACCTATTAATTAGAAAGTATAGAAAAATAGATGTATAGCAGAGATCTCTCCTTTTCTTCACCTACCTCCATCATCAATAGCAGTCGAGATTCAATTACAACCATTCCTAGTGGAGATCATTCCTCCCATTCTAATCATGAGACACCCATAACCCCAAAAAAACATAGAGACTGGTTGCTCTGTGGGGAAAGCAGCCACATCTTATTCGCCATTGAGTCTTTATCATTTTCATCATCTAGAAATGATGGAAATACCCCCAGAAAATAGGGTTTCTCTAACATCTTTTCATGATCATGTCTTCAAGGGTAAGGAGAGAGGGTAAGACTTAAGAGAGAGAGAGAGAGAGAGAGAGAGAGCTACTTCTGTTCGGCTTCATGGTTCAGACGAGAGTGAATGAGAGAAAAGACAAAAGGTAAAATAACTTTACTTTCCCTTGATCTTCATTGTTTTTAAGATTAAATTTTAGATTGTAATGCTGGAATTCATTCAACACATCTCACCCCCTCTTAAGAAGTATAGATGGAATTCAAGATTCAATTAGTGAGGCTTTAACTGTAATAACTTCATAACCATCCCAGTGAAAACCGAAATCAAAAGATTTTATTTAACTTTGATTTCACCCTCAAACCTAAAAAAAAAACTAACTTTGATTTCACCCAATCAGGACTTTAGTTATAAATTATGAAGAAGTGGAAACGCTTACATAACATGAGAGAGAAGGTTTTAGAAAGAGAAATAAATGAAGGAGTTGATGAGAGGGATTATTGAGAGGGGGAAGTTATTAAGAGAATTCTTAGAATTTACGACCATGTGTAAGGGAGAGATTGTGGGTCTCACCAATTGATTTTAATTTGATGATGTTGCCTCACAAATGAAAAGGATTCATACGTGACATCGAGAAAATGGATTAGGTGGCATTCATAAAAACATACTAACTATGTTTTATAATAGTATAGATGAATATAAAATATGAGTACTAGCCTCATAGGCACTCAATCAATTTTTTTCCAAAGATGCAAAATGGGTGCAACCTTTAAATATTTTACTCAGCTTGAATCAATGGAACTCTATCAAGAATTTGAACATCCGAACTCCAATCAAACTCAAGCCACTCAAGCCAAACTGGAGCTCTGAACATGTTCAAGCCGAGTTCAAGCTTATTAATCTGGTCTAATTCTAAATGAAACCCCTAATATGCTTAACTTTGTATAAATTATAGTTTCCTTGTGAATGAATCTCCCATGTTATTATAGTAATTGCAAAAAGAAAATAATTCCTACTCAAAGGTGTCATGAGAGGGCGTCTCTTCTCCCCTTTTCTCACCACGTGTTCCTCCGTATGATTAAAAATCATTAATTTTTAGAGTTGATATTTAAACTTAATTTTAAAAAAATTATGTAATTAAAAATATTAATTATAAAAAAAAATTAATCATAGTTAAAAAGAACTTTTGGGAGAAAATAAATTATTACTCCAAATACAAAAAAGGCTCAACCTAGCTGCTCACATCCTATATAGTAAACCAAAAAGTAGATTAGATATAAGCTCACAATCAACAAAACTTTTAACACACCATAACATAATACTCTACTTTCCTACACAATATATTTATCATAAACCCTCATTACCGACTCTCATTGCGAAAGGACATCGGCTTCTCCCATAGTAGAAACAGTGGACCCAGACTCGGACTCTGCACCGCCAAACACCTTAGCAATCCTCTCCGTAGGAACCAACGGTAGGTACGATAAAACCGGATACCTATTCTCTGCCGTCTTACATACGACTTGATTATACTTCTCGCACCAGTAGGCAGCCGTGGGGACCACAATTTCAGCCACTTGAGGAAACACAGGGAGCCGATTAAGCGAGCGCCAAGCCGACACAGCGTACTGCTCGGCTACCGGCTCGTACTTGGAGTAAAGTTCTTTGGCGGTCGGCTCGTACTCGGCGTAAACTTTCTTTGCTATTCCCGTTGCAGTATCCACCACGCCGGAGCGCTGAATTTCTGAAGCCACAGTTCGAGCCACTTCCGGAGCCTTCTTTGCCACTGAGAAGGCTTGGCTCGACGCCTGCTTCACTAGCGACGGCACGTGACGTTCCAACTCGCTCACGGACTTGTCCACCTGCAAGCACGTGAACAAATAACGCCGCAAAATCGTCAGTTCCAGACTTGGATCTCTCTCAGATTATAACTGGACAAAAAAAACCCGGTTATAACCTGGTGTTACATGCACCTACTCATTCCGTTTAGGGTTACGTTAACAAGGAAGAAAATAGACAGTCTACTCACTGTCTGTTTATTAGGCCTGTCAAAAAAGCCTTAGTCAAAGGGTACCCGACCCGACCCGACCCGGCCCTTCCAAACCCGCCAAAGCCCGATCCTTCTTCGGCCCTTGGGCCAGGTGGGGCCCAAAATCAAGAATCCCTTCTTCCTTAAGGTCGGGCTAGGGCTGACCTCTGCCCGGCCCTTCCAAACCCGCCAAAGCCCGATCCTTCTTCGGCCCTTGGGCCAGGTGGGGCCCAAAATCAAGAATCCCTTCTTCCTTAAGGTCGGGCTAGGGCTGACCTCTGCCCGGCCCTTCCAAGCCCGGCCCGCCCTCCCTTTTTTAAGAATACTTAATTTAAGTTATAAATTATTAATTTAACCCTCATTAATGATATTCACAAGGGGTATAACTTCTTTATATACCAATTTTTCTTGAAAGTTGTCACAATTTTTCACGAGTTCAATATGTTGTATGATTGTATCACCTATTTGAATTATTTTCTCGGAACAAAATTTCGCTCTTTTCCGGCCCTAGCCTTTGAGGGCAGGGTTAGGGCCCAATCAACCCCGGCCCTTAAAAGGTTAGGGCTGGGCTAGGGCCTTACTCTTATAGAGAAGGGTACGGCTAGGGTTGACCTCAGCCCTATCCCTACCTGACCCTTTGACAGCCCTATGGTTTATATTAGACCGTTTACGTTAACACGGAAGAAAATGGACAGGTATAAGTATACTGTAAAACACCGGTTAATATTAGAGGGGTGAACGGTTCAGAGCTGATTTATCCAATTCATATCCGTTTAAACCGGGATCGGATTCGGTGCCCCACTCAGAGCCTCTTTAACTGACTTTGAACCCTAGTTGAGAATATTATAACTCTTGTTAAATTTCAAAAAAAACAAAGGTTAAGTTTGAAAGTTTGACCTAAGGGTTAGTAGATCTTAACCACAGTTAAGAAATATCAAAAGGGACACATGTCAACCTGTAGGATGAGAACCAGACGGTTTTGGTCGGCCGCCAGACCAAATCCCACACCTATGTAGAATGTACACGAGGCGCATTATAGCAGTCGATAGCGACGGCACCAAATTGAGATCGATTCACTGCGAATCGCGATTGAACTCAGAGAGAGTTCAATCACACCCAATGGCTAACAGATGTCCTTTTTAATCCCTACTAAAACCATGGCGAAGATTCCTTAAACCTTTAAGATTTACTAATCTAACCTTGGATTTTAGAATTTTTAATTTAACCTAATTAATGAATTTTGGCCCTAATGTTAATATTTTTTAAGAAGTGTTAATATTTTTTAAAAAGAATTTCTAAAAGGCGTAGGATTCTCTCGAGTTCAACTCAAGAGAATCTCTCGAATTCGAAACCTAGAGGTCGCCACGTGTCTCCTTTGACACCCCTTAACCATGGGTAAGGTTCACCCACTCATCCTTGATTTTTTTTTTATATATTAATTATTATTTTTTAATTAAAAAAACTATTTTTAGGGTTTTTTTAATATTAAAAACAGTTTTTAATTTTTAAAAAATTAATATTTTAAAAAAAAAACTGAATGGGTGAACCCTAGGGGTGGGTGAACCTTACCCATGGCTAAGGGGTGTCAAAGGAGACACCGCTAGGGGTTCGAACTTGAGAGATTCTCTCTAGTTGAACTCCTGGCCTTTCTAAAAACTAAGGTTAGATAGTTGAATTCGTTAATCATACCCATGGTTAATAGAGATAAAAAAAAAACACCTGCTAACCTAGGATTCGATTGTACTCTTCCTGAGTTCAATCAGGATTGACTGTGATTCGATCTCCACTAAAATACGTGAAAACAGAGGTACGACATATTTCAAGCGTCGCTCGCCCACCATAACAAGTTAACAAACCCATTGGCGGTATAAATTAATATGAGTTTGGATTTGTTCTAGCATGTGCCAGAGGGAAGGGAAATCCGGCTTTTCTTAAAACTAGCTTGCTTCAAGTCTTTACCCCTAATGTTAAAATTGGAAGAAAAAAACGTGGCACGATTTTCTAAATGCTACGGTTTTTCCCCGGCGAATGCAAGAGCTCTTCGCGGCGAACTTTAGAAGTTTCACGCGAAGCAGCACGTTAACAAAATCAACATTCGGCGCATTTTAGGGAGAAGGGTAGAGAAAGGCTATCATGCGTTTGTCCGTGAGAGTAGGATATGGTAGAGAAAGAACAGGTCTTACCTTGCGATCGACGAACTTGAGGAGTTCGAACGGAACGTCCTGGAACTTCTCGTACACAGGGCCGATGACGTTCTTCACGGTGCCCTCAACGGTCTGAACGCCTGGTTTCAGCGGACCCGAGTTCTCCTTCGCGTATTCGTAGACGTGCGAGAGGATTGTGACGACGTGAAAGGCCGCGACTTGGACGAAATCTAGATACTTCAGTGTCTGCTCATTCTCTTGAGCCTTCAATCAAGAAACGCAAACAAGAAATCAACAAAACCATAATAATTGAGATTTTTCTTCATCGATCTTCGATAATTAAACGTAAATCTTCGATTTTTTGATTAACAGTTCGATCCGAAAAAAAAAAGAAGAGAAATCAGGTTTGGAGATAAAGATCCACTATCGTCACCAAACCCTAACGAATAAAAGACTAATGAATAGTCCTTACCGTCTCTGATTGCTGTTTGGCATCTCCTTCCGCCATTTTTGTTCTGTTACAGAGCTCTCGAAACGTTCCTGGAAAAAAATTCGCAGATCGAATGTGCTTGAAATAAGAGAGAAAAAGAAACGATCACAATAGAATCGGAAGGAGCTAACAATACATTTTATAGGGAATCTCGATCTCCATAACAAATCGACTGGATCTTTGCCACGTGGCGTGCTAAAGAGGGTCGTCTGGAACACCGCCTTAGCGTTGACGACTTCGAGGCTAAGGTACTTCAAGGGTTTTTGGTGTGGTGTGGTGGCAAATCCTCTCCGGTTATAACCGGATGTGGCACATCCGGTCATAACCCCTAGAAGTCGCTACGTGTCTCCTTTGACACCTTTTAACCGTGGGTAAGGTTCACCCACCTATTTTTGGTTTCTTTTTTAAAAGATTAATTCTATTTTTAAAATTAAAAATATGTTTTTAAAGTTTTTTTAATATTAAAAACAATTTTTTAATTTTAAAAATAGAATTAATATTTGAAAAAAAAACCAAAAATAGGTGGGTGAACCCTAGGGGTGGGTGAACCTTACCCACGCTTAAGGGGTGTCAAAGGAGACACGTGGTGACCTCTAGGGGTTATAACCGGATGTGCCACATCCGGTTATAACTGGAGAGGATTTGCACCCGGTGTGGTGTGCACATCCTAGCAGTATGTGATCGACACGTGGAATATGACAATGCGTGGCACAATTTCCAATACGCGTCAACATAAGGAGAGTGTAGGGCCCACATTCTGTATGGCACTTATGTCGACGGTCTGGATGGCACAACTTTCAAGGCAATATGACACCATCTCGTTTTGTAGTCCATTGCGATTGAACTCTTTTAAATCGCACCTATATCTTTACTATTACTTGCGGGTGGCACGTGCAATGCACGTGGAAGGGGGGGGGGGGGGGGGGGGGGGAGGGAGAGAAGGAGTTAACCACAGATAATATGAGTTAAAAGGAACACGTGTTAACCTGCGGGTGTGATTGAACTTTCCCAAACTTTTCTCCGCTTCCCTGATTTTCTTCTCGGCTCGAATTTGTTGATTCTGGGATACGAAGATATCAAATGGGATACATTAAACTGGCGAGAATGAATATGCGCTTTTGCGCTGCGCTTTGACTTGTCATAATCTGGAGTAAAAGGATTCGAACCTTTGCCGTGAGGTAACACTCGCAGGCCCCCATACATACATCGAAATAAATCAAGTTGAAAAAAAAAGGTTAAACACTCAAAGTGGAAGAGACGGTAAATGGTAAACGACAACTCACAGGAGGCTTTCGAAGCCTTTCAATCGTGATTGAGTGTGATTCTATTCTATAAATAGAGAGATGAGGATAGTTTGGAAATTAAAGTATAATATTAAATTAAAGTTTTGTTTTATATAAGGGTAGTTTAGGACTTTCGAAAAATTCAGGTACGCCGGCCTCTCCCATTATAATAGTAAAGATAATTCCAGAGTCATGCTTAGATGATTTTTCCAAAATTTCTAAACTACCTTAATATAAACAGAAAACATTGCTTTAATGTTTTACTTCATTTTCAAAACTGTCCATTGCCTTTGATTTAATGTTTCTTTAATTTCCAAACTAACCCTTACTCATCTATCTATTTAGAATCACAGTCAATCGCAATTGAACTTGGGGGAGAGTTCAATTGCACCCATGGGTTAACATGTATCCCCTTTAACTCTTATTAACTGTGGTTAACTCCTTCCCCTTGCTCTCACATGTATCGCATGTGCAACTAGCGAGTTCAATCGCACCCGTAGGTTAACACGTGTCCCTTTTAACTCTTATTAACTATGGTTAACTTTTTCCCTTCGCTCTCACATGCCACCCGCTAGTATTTATAAAGAGTCAATTTATGAGTACTTGCAAATATACACCATTCTCATAATAAATAAATAACAAAACAAATGTCGTCCCTAATCCTAACCATTTATAACCAGCATTATAGGATTTGAGTTAGCTTATCTTGTCTTTTTTAATGCCACATCAACTTTAATCATATTAAACGGTTAGGATTTAACAATATATTTGAGAATACACTTTAAGAGTATCCCTAATTAATTCATAAAAGAATGGATTTTTGCATATCAATGTTAGGTTCCGCCTCATTTTTAAATGGATAAAACTTCTTAGACCCCCTTAGGGCCGAGACCACTGAGACTATGCTCTAAGAGCATAGAATTTTAGGTGGGGCCTACCATGTGAAATAGGTCACACCTGAAATCCCATGCTCTTAGAGCATGGTCTCGGTGGTCTCGGCCCTAAGGGGGTCTCACTAGCAGTCCTTTTCAAATACACTGTTATGTGTAAATATTTTGTACATTAAGTCATGGTTTTCCAACAAACAAATACTCTTAAACGTTAATTCCGGTAGACTTTCTTTTGAAATTGTTACTGACTTTCATAATCTCACAGTCTCTTTAATTTCTCTCGCACATGGCTAATAAGTTTTAACCTTTATGATTAATTTATTTTTAAAAAAAAATCAAAGTTTGGTGTTTTAACCTTAAGGGTTATTGAATTTCAACAAACGTTAAAAGGGAACACCTTAATTTTTTTATAAAAAATTCTAAAAATCCAATGGTAGATGCATTAGTAAATCTTAATCACGGTTAAAGGATGTTAAAAGGGGACACATTTAATTTATTTATGAAAATCAAGGTTAGCTACTTTAACCTTGAAGGTTAGTGAATCTTAACCATAGTTAAAGAGAGTTAAAAGGGAACATGTTACTTAAAAAAAAATAAATTAAAACTAAGGTTAGATGTTAGGGTTAGTGAATCTTAACCACAATTAAAGGGAGTTAAAAGGGGACACGTTACTTTTTATTTTATTTAAAAAAAAAACTAAGATTTTATGCTTTAACCCTAAGGATTAATGAATCTTAATCATAGTTAACAGAATTAAAAGGAGACAAATTAATCACATGGTTTAAAACTTGTTAACCATAATTCAAGGGCAGTTAATGGAGCTTTATGTGAGGGTTGAGGTTGTTTGTCTAAATGTTTGGAAACCATGAGCTCATTTGCAAATTGCTTACACATAACATTGTATTTGTAAACTAGGAAGAATTTAGCAGCTAATAAAAAAAAGGGAATAAGTTGTAAAAATGCTAGCATGCAATCTTTTAGAGGCAATCAGGGTACCAATACAACGTATGGCATCACTTTGCGTGAAAAAATTTGACTTAAGGTGTCTGGGCTAGCACTCATTAATAAGTTAAAAGAAAATAAAATGAGATTTTCTTTTGCGTGTTAATTTACAAGAAATTTAGAGGGACAGTAAAAAAAAATAAAAATCTTTTTCTTAAAATACTCCTTAGGTCTATGCATATTGTGTTAATTAATTCTTAATGATGTGATATTTATGAAGGATAATCTTGAAAATTATTTTTCTCGACATTCTTATCTTAATTTTATTTAAATAACTTTTTTAAATAGAAAATTAAAGAGAAAGTAATGAAAATTGGCACTATTTGGAATCTAGTTTCTCGAGAAAATGAATTATTCTTGTGAAACAAATACCAAAAAGTGAAAGAACTTTATTGTGTTTTTTGTTGTAACAAACACACCCTTACCCCCTCTTTGAATGCCCAAGTAAACAGGCAAAAGTACACCCCGGCCCTCTTGTGCCAGTGGTTGGGGTGTGGCATTCAAATGTGGGAGGTCAAGGGATTGAATCCCCTCGGGTATGAGTTGCAAGAACTCTCCTATCCAATGCTAACTCCTAACCGTCTAACCGATTCGGGATTACTATGTACATGATAACTCAAGCGAAAAAAAAAAAAAAAAAGCAAAAGTAAAGACAAGAAAAAAATATATAGAAAATACAACTCTTAGTTGTATTTAGAAAGTTCAAAATTTTATTTTCTTTCCATCAATTTTCTCTGCAAACAAACACGGGTGGTTAGGGTTCAATATTGTATCATTGGTTTTGAGTGAAAAAATACTACCCCTAACAAGGTAAATATTAATTGTTAGGCTTCATATATATTTTTTTAAATAAAAACAATGGTTATATTGCTAAACCTTAAAAGTCAATAAATTTTAACCATAGTTAATAAGAGTTAAAATGGACACGTGTTGATGAACGAGGGTGACTGAACTCTTGCCATTAATTGTGGTCCGATCTCTTTTTGGTTTGTTTATGGCTGGGGTGCTTCAAAGTTCTAACTTCTAAGTTATAAGAATGAGAGTCTGGTACTACCTAGAGAAGAGATTTTTTTTTTATAATTAAAATGTTATTATGTAACTAACACACTCTAAACTCACACACAGCCCACACATAAGTAGGGTTGTCAAAGGATCGGGCAGGGCAAGGCTTAGGTCTTACTAGGCCTCATCCACTGGGGTGAGGCCATAGCCCAGCCCTAGCCCTCCAGAGGGTATGAATTGGTTGGGTCCTAGCCCTACCTGGCCAAGGCCGAAAGAACAAAAAAAATAATAAGTTTTTGCAACTTTTTTCTACATTGATAGCTAATTTGACCTATAATTCTTTGTCTTTATTCGGGCTTGAGATGAATAATGCAATTCAAAGATCAACACGACGGAGTTTTAGTACCGTTAGATTGTTAGTATTAGTGCACCCTAATTATTAGTATTACTATTGTTATATTTATTTTTAAAAAGTCACAACTTACAAGTAGTAACATTAAAAGATGATAGAAAGAGACAACAAAGTTATTTTGTTACACATACACAAAGTAAGTGTTAACATTAGATTTTTTTCATTAAAAAAAGAAAAAGAAAAACGTTGCAAGTTACCATATTAAAAAGATTATATAAAGAAACTATATTATTATAATGTTAATATGTTACACATACACAAAGTAAGGCTTAGCCTCTTATGTTGTTATAAGTATTAAGTTATTATATATGTAATATATTATATATAATATTATATAGGATATAACATATAGAATGAAGGGCCGGGTTGGGCCGGGCCGGGCCGAGTGCTTACTAAGCCCGGCCCTCAAATAAGAGGGTCTTTTGAAATTAGGCCTGACTAGACCCTAATACCGTACAAAACTCTCTCCTTTGTGGGCTTTGAAGGACGGGTCCTCATCAAAGGGCTAGATTGACAGCCCTACACCTAAGGTAGCTGCGAAGGTACGGAAAAGAGATTGTATGGTCTAGAATACATCTACACTACCTAGTCCATGAATTATAGATGTACCAAATAATGAAGAAGAAAATCGTTACCTTGACAAAAAAAAAAAAATCGTAACTCATTTAAGAACAATACGCCAAAATGAAGAGCTAAACATCGTATACTCCTTTGTTTACGAAAAGAAATATATATATATATATATATATATATATATATATATATATATTTATTTATTTATTCCTGACTCTGCTGTATTTCGTGACATGATTTTCACATATGATGAAGTCATTGAAGGAGTAGAGAACATTAAGAAACAGAGTAGTGATTAGCAGACCCCAAGGTCCTCTTGCTACTCGACCACCCAATTAAATTATATTTGGGTTTGATATGCAATTTGCCTAGCACTGGAACCAATACAACTCACTGCTTAGTCGAATTTGCAATACTTTTACATAATTTTTACCAGGGAAAAAATTAGCCATGGTGGATGCCCGATGTGGGAGCTCGGGCATCCACAAAACATGCGGCACCTGGTGATAATTTGAAGGAGAAATTATTTCATTTCTCCCCATTATTTTGACTTCTCACCAACTGATATTTCTTCCCTTTAAAACGTTGGACCTCTCATGTTTTGCCACCAAAGCTAATCTTTTGCCATTTTACCATTTTACTATTGCTAAGGTGAATTGCTTATGAGCTATGGACTAAAGTACCATCCAAAACCAAGACTACTAGTGAAGAAAGTGTATTTTAATGGAAGGTCATGATTTCGACTTCTCACTCCTCCTTTGAGGCCAATCCCACACGGGATTTTTCGGGACTTACCTATTGTGCAGAAACCCCTTAGGATAGAATAAACAAAAATGGGAAAATAAATATAGCGAAAAGAAAAACACACCACAAAGCAAGATTTACGTGGTTCAGCTTAAATGCATATGTTCACGGTTACAACACATCAATCTTCACTAATCCAAGAGAAGAATACAAAAGAGAAGAACCTACAACGAAGATCAAACCCCAAGAAAAGCCCACAATATTCTCTCTCACAAAACCTTCTTATTCTCTCAACCCAAACCCTAGCTAATGACAATCTTATTTAACTTCTTACAAACCCTAACCCTAAGTCTCTCTTTTATAGCCCAAAAGAGACCTCCAACACAAGAGGAAATGAAACCAACAATGTATAGACTCTCTAACTTCAACCAAAGTCCTGAAGCCGTCTTCTCTTCAAGAATGTAGTATAATATTTCATCCACTAAGCATAGAGGAATAAAGTCCTCTCAATCTTCTTTCTTCAGATTTTTAAGCCTCTTATCCTTCCCCTTTAAAGCTTTGTGCAAGCCTTGTTGGATCAACAAATCACGAACCTTTATTTTTCGTAATCCGAAGTTTTTACTTCCATCGAATTTTTCCACTTCGAATCTGGAACTCGAAATTTTTGTCGTCATTCTAAACCAATTGTTCTGATACCAGTTTGTTATGCGGAAACCTCTTAGGATAGAATAAACGACAATGAAAAAATAAATATAACAAAAAGAAAAACACACCATAAAACAAGTTTTACGTTCGGCCTAAATGTCTACGTCCACGGTCACATCACACCAAAATCTTCACTAATCCAAGAGAAGAATACAAAAGAGAAGAACCCACAACGAAGATCAAACCCCAAGAAAAGCCTACAATGCTCTCTCTCACAAAATCTTCTTGTTTTGTCAACCCAAACCCTAGCTAATGATAATCTTACTTAACTTCTTACAAACTCTAACCCCAAGTCTCTCTTTTATAACTCAAAAGAGACTCTCAACACAAGAGGAAACGAAACTTTACCCAAATAGAAGTTTCCAAAATCTAAAAAACTCTCTAAAATTGAAATTTAAGAATTTCTCGAAAACCAACAGCGTCCACTGATCGATCGGCCACTGTTTGGCTGATCGATCGCCCACTATAGTTTGAGCCTCCAAAAAAAATCTCACATTACCTGTTGTGGCGGGTTACGTGCTCTCATCGCACCCTCAGGAATTAGTCTTGACCCCAAGAGTTGGGGACACCCTGAGTTTCCAAAAAAAAAAATAGGGGTGTTTTAACCAACGCTTACCATCAATCATTGCCACTATATCAAGTGCTTTTCCTCGAGAGGTAAGGTAATGTCTAGATGCGAGCAAAGGATGGGGTTAACAATCTCTCTTTTTTCCGAACCTCTATCACAACTCGCAAGCATTTAATAGTTACTATTCAGCGTTACAAGGCTGAGTGTATAGCTCCATTTGGTTTTCTCCCACATATCCAGCATGGTGAAGTTGGGACAGAGTTAATTTCATGAGTTGCCTTAGCCACCAGAATACCCAATATTGGCATTCTCAAAGAATTCAATGTTCCTATTTGGGGGATTAATCCTGTTTTAGAAATCCAAAATACAACATTGGTCTTACAACTTCAAATGTATGATATTAAAAGTAAATGGTCACAGAAACGCATAAAGCTGCAATCCTTGCAACCCCTTTAGCTTAAAGGACTTCACATCAAGCTGGTTTTAAGCTCAATAAAGGTACAAAAGCTACTCCATCTGTCACTCTTTGTTGTCCATTTGCACTCATATTCTCCAATATCTAGGCTTCAACGTTGTTCTTTAAATTTTTTTTTTTTAGTTCGAGATATTAGTTTAACCGCAATGCCGGTTAGGTGTTAGTATCTGTTCAATTAGTGGGCGGGTGGAGAGTATATACAAACTTTCACCCTCTTAGGCAGAGACGGAGCTAGGTGGGGACCTGTGAGGGCACGTGCCCCCACTCAACTTTTGAAAAAAAGTTTTTTTTTAACACATGCATAGTCATTGAATCACAACCAATCGCAATTGAACTCAGGGAAAGTCCAATCGCACCCATAGTTCAACATGTGTTCCTTTTAACCCACATTAACCATAGTTAATATTTATTAACCCATAGGGTTCAACAATCTTACCTTGGTTTTTTTAAATAGGATACTAAAAAAATTAATCTTAGGGTTAAGAAATATTAACCCAAGGGTTTAAATTTTTCTATAAAAAATCAACGTTAGATTAATAAACCTTAAAGGTTAGTTAATCTTAACCATGGTTAATAAGGGTTAAAAATGACACGTGTTGACTTGTTGGTGCGATTGAATTGTTCCCGAGTCCAATCGTGCTTGGGTGTGATCCGATTTCTCCTTGGGAGTGGGGACATGAACTCAGGGAGAGTGCAATCGCTCCCACAAGTCAACACATGGCCCTTTTAACATCTATTAACCGGGGTTAAGCTTCACTAACCCTTGCGGTTCAATAATATAACATTATTTTTAAAATAATAATAATAAATATTAATCTTAAGATTTAAAAATTCTTAAACTGAGTTAAACAATTATACTATATTATTCAACTATTTAATAGGTATAGCCATGAGGCAAGTGGGCAACTATCCTTGAACTATTGAAAACATAATATATCTTCTATAACATGTTATTTAATTGTTTGACTAGACATAGCCATGAGAATGGTGTAAAAAAGGAGAAACAATAACCGTAAGATATGTACCAAATATATGAGCGAAATGCCCCCAAAAACTTAGTAAAAAAAGAAATTTGGGGCCCTACAGCCCCGAACCCCCATCCTCCTTAGATTCAGATTATTTTGTACAAACTTAATAATTTTCTACAAATCTATCAATAATTACTATCATTTTTAATGAACCATCGCGTGCCCTCACTACTAGAAAATCCTAGCTCCGCCCCTGCTCTCGAGAATGGAACCATTACCTTCCCCCAAAGCAGGGGATACACTACCAGTTTTGGCATATCTTATTTTGGAGATTTTCATTATTTTAGAGATAAGAGTTTTGTTAACCCAAAATATCATACTTGTAACTTTTTTTGTTTTTTTTTGGTAAACTCAATCATTCCACAAGGCAACGACTGAAGGCAAAGACAAGGGAATACTGACACCACCCAAGCAAACACACACACAACACATGCAAATTCACACACACACACACCACACACATACTTGTAAGTTTGAAACGCCAGTTTTTTGTGGGAGGGAGGATCATCTGATCCTGGCCATTAATAATCTATAAGAGTGAGCTGTATTCCGTTCCGCCTTAAAGTCATATAATAAGATGTTATGTGACAGGATTTGACTAGTTTTGTTGGAAAAATTATGTTTCGGAACGAATACCATGCTTATAAGCCCTTTCGTGTTGAAGTCTATAAGCCCAAGGTGCCTCTATTTGGTGATAAGGACAATGCACTGATGGAACAAGTAGGATATTGGAGACCCCTTGGCCAACAATCACCTAAATCAGATTATCTCAGCTGCCATTATATTTATGGCATATTGGCATTCTTGTGCCAATCAGATTTTTTGTGGGACCCATCATTTGATGGTCATAATTACCAAGTATGGATATGGTTTTATACGGAAATGATCCGGAAATATGAGTGTTATATATAAAAAACATGGTAAAAATATGAGAAAATTAAAAAATACATAATAATTATAAATAGATAAAAATTATGATTTTAACTAATATCAATCATTTAATAAAGAATATATGTTTAACACTGTAAAAGTACGACAAAAATAAACGTATTCTATGCGTTTAATACGTAATTTACATATTAAACGGATATTATATGGTGATACACGATAATATGTAACATAGCAAAAATTTACAGTTTTAAAACGGCAATCCCACTAAAAATATTATATGGATATAATAGGGGTGTTTGGTAAATGGTAACTATGATGGTGACTGCCTCTCCAAGCACGTCACTCTACTGCCAGCAATTATAGTTTTAGGGATGCTAAATTGAATAAAGCCTCAGCCTTTACTGAATTTCCTCATTGCTTCTCCAGGTACAAAACCTTCTTCAGCAGATGGTGAGTTGTTATTCGGCATATTAATTTGGATGGATTTCCATTTGTTTTTGCTGCGGGATGGATTTCCATTTGGAATCCCAAACCTATGCTCTATTAACATACTTCTGTTGCTGGAATTCTGTTTGCAGCAATCCAAGTTCCAGACAATGTCGGAATCCATTGTTACAAAGAATATCCTTTTTCTACATGTTAATTGCATTATCATAAAAGAGCATAGTAGTTTCAGTGGCAAAAGCTTTTCTTGGTGATCAGGATACAATTCAACGAGTCCGACCTAGATCTTCGAAGACGATGGTCAAATTGCCTGTTATCCAAACCAACATTCATGATTTATGGAATATATCTTTATCTTTACTATTATAATGGGAGAGGCTGGTGTAGCCTGAATTTTCTGAAATTCCTAAACTACCCTTATATAAAATAAAACTTTAATTTAATGTTTCACTTTAATTCCTAAACTACCCTCATCTATCTATTTAAAGAATAGAATTACAGTCAATCACGATTGAATTCGGGGAGAGTTCAATCGCACCCGTGGGTTAACACGTGTCCCTTTTAACTCCTATTAACTATGGTTAACTCCTTCCCCTCGTTCTCACGTGCATCGCACGTGCCATCCGCTAGTATATATAATAATAGTTCGGATAATTAGGAGAACCAATGGCGTCAGTTTTTCGCCTAGGAGATCTAGGTGGACCCACTTAATGGTAGGTGATCTTCCTCATTTGCAAGCAAATGGCAGAAGAACAGCTCTTTCACCACCTTCCCTATTTGAGTTGTCATCAGTGTTTTAAAAAGTGTGTGAGACTTATGTTTCGAGGTTCACCTCGGGACGAGACTTAAGGAAAACGCCTCGAAGCTTAATTATGAGACTTAAACCCTATGAGGCTCACATAAGACATACACCTCACACTTTAAAACTTATTTTATGTCTATGATATACGTCTCATATATTAACTAAAATTAAGTTTGTAGCCACAACTAAGACTTAAATGTCGTTTTTTAATGTGTTATTTGTTTCAACTAATAATAAATAACACTATTTATTTTAGATAAGACATTAAAAATAATGATGGTGATATTTGATTCAATTAACACTTAATTTATTATGTTTAATGTATTTAGGATTTTAAAATTATTTGAGTCTAATTCACATTATTCTTTAGTAGACATTGTAAAAATTTGGAATCACTGACTTACAATATAGTTTTTATTAAAATTCTAAATCCATTACTTGGATCGACCATCATCTTCAATATGCATATGAACAAAAAAGTAAATTTACATTTCAGTATTTGTTTGCATTTCTTATCTTTATTTTTTATAGTTAAATAATTTATATAATATTTCATATGTATGTGTGACGTCTACACAAACGTACATATAATATATATATATATATAATCTTTTATTAACTTTTTGAATCTTTTTGTGATTTTTCTTCTATTTTATTTATTTGTTAAAATAAGAAAGCATGAAACTTTCTTGTGAAACTTACATCTGATGCATCATGAGGTTCTAACGCCTCATCGCACATCTTCACGTTTTAAAACAGTGATTGTCATGCAAGGTTCTTGGTTTCCTTTAACATGATGTACTTGATGAGTAACCGGATAAATGAATTGGAGCAGAGCATCAACAAACTCATGTCCGAGATGGGTGCCAAGGGCTCTCCGTCCCCTTTGGCCCGTCCAAGCCAAAGCCAGAAGAAGCAGAGTCAGCAGATGGTTCTGCATAAGAATAGGAGTGAGATTTGCGCAGATTGATGTGAGTAGGTCTGATCTACTGCAGGGTTTCTTTGTATGTGGTTTATCATATTATTGAAAACTAAACCCAAGTTTACTATTTTGAGATTATAAGACTAACCAGGAATTTATTTGTGTAATGAAGGTTTCTTTTGATTCTGAATTTTCTAATGTCTGATCTGTCTATGCAGATAAAATTTACAGTTTGAAAGGAGCACATGCCAATGGCTCTTGTCACAACCATTATACAAATGTGGGTTTGTGTGGATGGACTATGCACCACCAAGAGTTATCGATTTGTGTGAAGTGCATTGAAAGTTGGACTTTGCTACTGAGATCGTCTAAGGTTCGAAACCTCACGCCCGAGCACGGGATCACACGAGATTTCAGATGGGATCATCTTCACATGGTGGGCCCCACCTAAAATCTCGTGCAATCTCGTGCTCTGGCACGAGGTCTCGGTGGTCACGGCCCTAACGCGGTCTCAATAGCATTTCCCTTGAAAGTTAATAAGAGACCTATGCGTCGTTTGGGTAAATATTATTTAGGAAATCTATAATTGGATAATTATCAGTGGTATACGCGTTGAATTATCACTGATTAGTTTATTATAATTAGTTTTTAATGGTTACAATCAATTAAAGTAGCCCTCGCTACCCGTTTGTTTGGTTTGGTTCTATGAGGCGATGATGTCGATAAACGTCGTTATGAATAAGCATGGTTGTCAATTAGTGCTGATAGTAGTAATCTCCGCCTATAAGCGATTATCTAAGTCATTTTTAAAAGGATAAATTGATCATTTAAAAAATTAATATTTTGAGGAATCTCTCATCTCAAGCTTAATGGGTCTTGTAGGCTTATTCAATACAAATTTGGGTACTTAATTTTCACATAGTTTTATAAGTGCATAAACAGTTATCCTCTACAATAATCACTATGACGACATTATGGAGAATGTGGAGTTAGAGATTATTTTCAAAGTCATTTATTAAATAATCTCTTATGATAATCCTCATATACTTGGAACCAAATGATCCCAAACTTAGTGCAGTCAAGCGGTGATTACTCAAATCACCTACAACTTCCCGATTCAGTTTTTGATGGAGCCAACGGGGTTGGTGTGCTGGCCAAGACCATACCTCATGAAGCAGAGGTCTTGAGTTTGATTCCCCCCCCCCCCCCCCCGCCCCCGGGTTGGCCACCCTCAAGGATTTATCCCTATTTACTTGATACGTGTGTTATACCAAAAAAAAAACTTGATACGTGTGGTTAGGGGGTCTGGTCGGGAGATTAATTACCCCCCCCCCCCCCCCTCCAAAAAAAAAAAAAACTTCGAAATCAAGTGATCATCTAACATAGCAAGTTAAATATTCTTCATCAGATATTTGGGAATGTCGGTGGCCATTACAGCTGTTTCTTAAGAAGGGAAGAACAAAATAAAAGAAAAAAGATATTCTGTAGTTGCTAAAGCAGGGAATTCGTGTCTTTTTTTTTTGCTTTTTTATTTTGTGATATACATTCAACACAGATTGTGTCAAGCAACACACATGGTGAATTGACTACAGTGGGCCTTCATTAATTGCATCGAATCACAGCCATTTGCGACTGAACTAGGGGAGGGTTCAATCGTAGCCACAGGTCAACACGCGAATGAACTCGGGGAAAGTTCAATCACAACCATAGGAACACATGTACCTTTTGTTGTGTTTTTGTGTGATTCAAAAACAACCATCTAGTGGTTTCGTGGGGCCAGCAGAAGAGTGGCATCCTCCTGATTACCCTTTGATAAAAGTAAATGCGGACGGGGTAGCGTTACCATCTGGAATAGTAGCAGGGGCCGGTACATGGCTCACTCAAATGACTGCAAGTGTACTGGGAGGGCTAGGCTCCCTCTACTCGGGGGTTCAGCTCTTGGAGAAGAAGCAAACAGTGGTTAAGCTGGGGATCAATTTTGCTATCAGTTAACAATGGCACCATGTTATTTTGGAATCCGACTCAAAAGAGGTGATCGATGTGCAGAACTCTCAACATCCTCAAAGTCCATGGGAAATACATGTTGTGGTTGAGGATATAAATAGGCTGAGACCCAAAATCAACAACCTGGTTTTTCAACATGTCCGGACAGGAATACAAGTAATCCCGAGTCAGGGAATGTAATCGATCTTTCTTGAGTTATCGAATATCTAATTACAAAAAAAAAAAAAAAACTAAGAAGAAAATATTGTAATGGGATTTTTCCCTAAATACACTTGGAGTTTCTTGAGACCCCCAAAATACACCCCACTTTTAAAAAGTTTCCTAAATATACCTCAAAGTTTTTTTAAGTCTATTATACTCAAGACTCAAGAGTCTCTCCATACCAGTACCATGTAACTCTCTTCTTCTTCACCATTCTTTCCACCGGCTCCTTCCGTCTCACGCCGCCGTCTCCCGCCATTGCTCCACTGTTATCTCCCGTGGTGGTTAATGCTCTCACCATCTCTCATCTCCATTTTCTATAGGATGGTGGTTAGAGTTTATTCTCTCTTCATCCGTCTAATTTCTTTCCATCATTCACTCCTATTTTCATTCCCCTTTTTTTTTTTTTTTTATCTAATAGAAGATTTTTTAAAGTAAAATGGAGGATCTATGGAGGAATCCTCCATTTTGAATGATCTGAAGTCGTGATGTTGAAGAAGATTGGATTCATGATTTTCGCGATCATTTATAGAAACCCACGATCAATATATAATTATATCGATCAGATCAAAAATTTTGCGATCATTTACAGAAACTCACGATCAATATATAATTATCGCGATCGGATCAAAATATTTACGATCTATCTTTATTCTGACTAGTTAGCGATCAGTCGATCGTGACAAGTTAGCGTCCACCCATTACCATTGATTGATCACGAATATTTTACAGTTAATCGTGATTTCTTTACCATTTCGCGATTGAAGTTTTCCACTAATTCGCGATTGATCATGGCATTTCCAAAAAATTCACGATTGATTGTACTGTAATTAACGATTTTAAAAACAGATTAATTGTAGAAACAAATTAAGTGTCATAACGTCTATTATTTATGATTTTACCCTTATTATATGTTTATTAATGCATAAATGTTCTTATATTTACAGGTAATGACCATGAAATCTATTGTTTGCTTTTATGATGGTGAATAAGTATATATGATAGAGTCTCATATAAAGGTGGAGTCTCAAGATGCATAGTTGTGAGTAATGAGATTACATACAAGCAACTCATAACTAAAATACACAGAAGTACAAATACAAAACGAGAAGAATATAATATCAGAATCAAAGTAAATTACCCTTGTCAGTCACTGCACACACTCCCTCCAATAGATATCATAGATGATGAAGACGTGTTGGGGTTCTTCTTAGTACGCAAAGAGCATCCACAGTGTTGTATACCACTCTTTATAGTGAATGAGAGAATTTCTATCAAAGAAAAAGATAAGAATTTACCTGTTAGTCAAGAGAGGATATCCACAATCGTTCAAGGGAGGACTTCATCTGTTGTTAAGTTAGGAGGGTCGAATGATCAATGGTTAGATGGATATAGTGACTATGCTAGTTTTGTACTGAACTCATTTGCCAATGAAGTTGATGATCGATTTGACTTAGTTGAATGGAGTTTGTATTTTCTATTGAAAATTGAAATATAAACCTATATTTTTTGTTGATCTAAACCTGTATTTAAAGATCACGTCCATTGTATTTAACGATCAAGTGAAATAAATCACGATAAAAAAAAAAACAGAGCACTAGGGATTGAAACCTATATTTAACGATCATGTCTATCCTAATTAACGATCAAGTGAAAAAATCATGATAAAAAAATAGACCGCGATTAAAACTCGGCAATTGAAACATGTATTTAACGATCATGTCCATCTTAATTAACGATCCAGTGAAAAAAATCACAGTCAAAAAAACAGATTGCGATTGAAACTTGGCAATTGAAACATGTATTTAACGATCACGTCCATCCTAATTAACGATCCAGTGAAAAAAATCACGGTCACAAAAATAGACCGTGATTGAAGCTTGGATTTAAACTTGTATTTAACGATCAATCCACCATAATTAACGATCAATCCACCGTAAGTGAAAAAAATCACGGTCAGCAAAATAGACCGCGATTAAAACTTGGATTTAAACATTTATTTAACGATCAGTCCATTATAATTAACGATACAGTAAAAAGAATCATGGTCAAAAAAACAGAGAATGTCAAAATTCTTCAATTATTTTAAGCATCTACAAATATGTATAAATACATTCATCTATACCCATCTATGACAATCACTACCAACCAATAATATTGACTACCCCACTGCTTGATGTGCTTCCGGCATCACTTTGGGAGCCCTTCTGTGACAACCACTCCCACATACCAACACTATTGAAGACGACCTCGCTGCTTGATGTGCTTCAAACAATCAAATGTAATTGTCTTCTTAAAATTTGTAGATTTTTTCTGAAAGTTAACATACAAAATGCAAGTCATAACAAAAAAGAATATGGATGATAAATATAAACACATGTATCTTAACTTACCGGATCAAAATCCACGGGAAGATTGCTACATAAGATATCAATGTACTTCATGACAAATATTCCACGGTCATGGCTAAACAATGAAGTAAGATTAATTAAAATAAATTAAAATTTATTTTAAATCAAATGGAAACATATTCAAGTCAAATAAAACCTGAAGTTTGTAGAGTAGCAAACACTTATTTGTTTGGTTGCTTAGGGAGTCCCTCAACTACAATGATTTTCCATTCATCCCCCTCAAGTTCATTAGTTTCCATTGTGATATGGAATAGTGGTGGGAGTCCATTGTGATATAGAATAGTTTTCATTTTTAGATCGTTAATTATACTTCATCCAATCGTGAATTTTGGGAAACATTACGATCAATCGTAAATTTGTGAATTTGTTTAGAGAAAATAACGATCAACCACAAATTTGTTTATAAAAAAGATCAAGTCTATCATACCGTCTTTCAAAACAAAACCCCCAAAAATTTTCAAATTTAACACGAAGAAGAGATCGTTTCTTCTTAAAGAAAAATAACGATCTAAACTAGTTTCTTCTTAAAGTCACGACCAATATCCATATATAATCAAAAATCCTATATTCTTATCGTTAATTATATTCCATCCGACCGCGAATTTGGGAAAAAATCACCATTAATCATGAATTCGCAAAAGGAAAAATAACGATCAACCGTAAATTTGTTTCGGAAAAAAGATCGAGATGATAGAAATACACGATTAACCATACCGTTTATTCTTTTAAAACAAAACCTCCAAATAATTTTTAAAGTCACAATAGATAGATGAGATGATAGATAAATCACAATCTACTTTAATATGAAGAAATGATAGTTTCTTCTTAAAGAAAAACAAATCAAAACATAAAGAGATTGCTTCTTCTTAGAAATGAAATCCCCCAAAACTTGAAACCTAAAACCTAAATCAAACCATTTTTAGAAGATCCAAAAACCTAAAAAAAATAAAAAATAAAACTCAAATAACCCAGATTACAAAAAATATTGAACTTAATTTGGGGTGGAGAAAATCATCTTGAGATGAAGATCCAAAAACACATTTAGATTGTTCTTAAAAAAAAAAAGGGTTTTACGGTGGTGAGAAAACTTACTACCATGAGAGCAATTGTTGGAGACGGCAGTGAGAGACAACTGTGTGAGACGGGATCTAACGGTTGGAGACAGCAGCGTGAGACTGCGGTGTCGCCGAAGTAAGATGGGAGCATTGGTGAAGATGATGGTGGAGAGAAGAGGAACCCTTGGGATATGTTTGGGGAATTTGGGATAATAGACTTATAAAAAAAATTGAGGTGTATTTAGGGAACTTTTTAAAAGTGGGGTGTATTTTGGGGGTCTCAAGAAACCCCAGGTGTATTTAAGGAAAAATCCCTATTGTTATTTGAGTTTGAGTGTTTCTTTTAGTCCCACATGGAAAAACTATGAAATGTTTTACCTCTTTATAAGAAAGAGTGTTGGTAGAAGGCTTGAGCCTTCGTGGGCATTAGAATTTGTTGTCTACTCACCCATTGCATCTTGTCACAAAGTTATGCTTCAACTCACACACGTGCGTGCCGAGTTGAGTCGGCAGGATTGGGTTGGGTCTTTGATTAAAATAAAATCTATTTTTTTAAGGCCCAATAGTGATTTAACCTTTAAACCTATATTTCTGTTTGAGATTTCTCTAATTATATATTACCGTTTTATTTCCATTAGTTGTCATTAACTACTAATTATATTGGGATTAAATATACCAGTTTTAGAATCTAAAGGGATTTTCATTTTCTATATAAGAGAACTTTCTATATTAGTTTATATACAGAAAAAGAACTACGAAATCTCTCTTCTACTGGTTTTTATTTTCGGGTTTTGTTGTTGGGTTAGATTTTTAGAGTGGTGTGCTACTATAAGTTGTGCACACTTATAGTCAGTGATAGATTGTGTGAGCCTGTTGTATCCTGGAGGCAGCGCGACCAGTAACTCAGTGCATCCTTGGGGACGCGATTTGTCTTAAAGAAACGAAGTATCCGTGTCTCACCTCACACAAACTATCAATTATTCTGATCAATTTCAAGTACATTATTTTCTGAGTTTGAGCTTGTTGTTCTATTCATGATTTTCCGAGTCTGCATTTTCTGGAATTAGTGTTTATAGGTAACTTTGAATAACAATTTTAAGACAATTCAACATGTCTTATGTAAACGTTAGAATGAATGATTCTGTGATTATGACTGAAATTTTTGATGAGTTTAATTTTAAGCGTTGGCAACAGAAAATGTTTTTTTCTGCTCACATCGCTTAAATTAGCATATGTTTTAATTGATGTTCCTAATGAAGAAGAGGAAGAACCGGGTAGATCTCATTATAAGAAAAGATGAGAACCCTCAAATTTTTTGGGCAAATGGTACATTTTAAATGACATGAAAAATGCTATGTATGATTTATATTGTACTAAAAAATCTGCAAAAAACATATGAGTAGTCTTAGAGAAAATATATCAAACTGAGGAGACTGGGTCTAAAAAATATGCAGTGAGCAGATTTTTAAAGTTTGTTATCGTTGATGATAAATCCGTAGTAAAACAAACTCAAGAATTTCAAATAATAATTCATGAGATTATTATTGAGGGAATGCAAATTCCAAAACAATTCCAAGTGGTTGCTATTATAGAGAAATTGCCTCCATCATCAAAGGATTTTAGAAATTCTCTTCGACATAAATTGAATGAATTTTCAATTGAAAATTTAGTAATGACAATTTGGATTGAAAATGAATCTAGAACCCAAGATAAAAAAGAAGAGAATTCTGAGATGACTGTAAGCACCCAATTTTTACACCCCGTCCAGACCCCAAAACCATAGGACCTAAACCCTAGAACCACTAGGACCTAAGCCTTGGGCTCAAAGCCCATTACCCTAGACAAAAGCCCTAGGTGAGCCCTAGACCCTAAAACCCTAGGTAAACTCTTTTGGGCTCAAGGCCCATTAGTATTTCAAAACCCTAAACCTAAGCCAAACCTTAGGACAAGCCCTAGCTAAGCCCTAGACCTAGCCCTAGCTCAAACCTAGCCCAAGACCTAAGACAAGCCCTATGGGCTCAAGGCCCGTTTAAAAATCCTCAAAATCACAAAGCCCAAACACTTTGGGGCCCACACTTGGGCCCACCTCAACCCATGAGGTCCTCATGGGTGGGACCCACAACCCCCAAAACCGAAATGGGCGGGAAATGCCTGAAATAGTTGCCCACCATGCTTTTGGCCCAAGTGAGATTGGGCCAGGCCCGAAATGGCAATAAAACCTTAATGTCGGTGATTGAATTACCTACATTCCAAATTAGTCTGATTTGGGAATGGCGGTAATTCGATTACCGCCATTCCTGGATTTGCATAATTGCGTGTGCAGGCTCCACTGCAGCCACCTTGGGTGCTTTGGGTCCTCCTCCATTGGTCCCTGGACCTCTCTAATGTCCATACTACCCCTGGGGGTTCTCCCTTCTCCTCTATAAAGCTTGGACCTCCCCCATGCAAAAAGGACCCAACTTCTTCACGTCCAAACCCTGTTGGGATTCATCCAGCCTGAGCATCATCCTCCCCAGCCTTTGTCCTTCGTCGTGGTTGGTCTTAGGATACCTCTAAGCCCTTAGGGCATAACTCCAGGGCCACCCTAGTGCTCCACCACCTCCACCACTACCACTAACAACCACTGTGCAAAGGGGTAACTGTCCTCTCCCCTCTCTCTTCTGATTTACAAGCATTGTAAGACCCCCTGGTCCCATTCCAGGGGGTCATTTATTCTTGTTTTTAAAATAGGATGGTTTTCCAGCCAAGGACAGGGGTCCCCCATCTTCACCGTAGGTGTGGGGAACCCCCTAGAGGCTAGGCTCGGGTTCATGACCCTCACCAATGCATGGAATACTCCTCATAGGGTCTGGGGGTCCCTCAGGCAATGAGGGAACCCCTAGACCCTTGCTTGTATAGCCAACAGTGGAGAAAAACCGTTTTTTTGCAGAAATTGCTAGTGGTCGGTAATCACATTACCGACCCTCTGAAATTAACCTAAAAACACCCTGTCGCCACTTGCTTTACCGACATAATGGACTTATTTTTTTATAGACTTCGGGCCCCTGTGGGGCCCACATGCCAAGTGCTATGGGGTCCACCCCAAGCTTGTTAGAAAGCCCTTGACCCCCTTTAGCTCCCTGCAAAATTTCAGGGCCTGACTCGAAGTTTAACCCTAGTTACCAGAGCCCTTAACTCTGGTAAAAATTTTGTTCTTGGTGTCGGCAGTCCAACTGCCGACACTACAGAGTCTTTTTTACCTGACTTTGGGCCCCTATGGGGTCCACACCTGTGATCTGGTGGACCTGAGACCTGGTCCATTGGAAAGATGGCATATCAGGCTATTTGTGCATGCCTTTACTTCACCCAGGGGAGGTCCCTAACTCCAGTTATACCATCTCAAACCCTGGTTAAAAAAATTACAGAAATAGAGGTAATCCGATTACCTCCATTCTGCAAAATTCTGATTTTGGGCTTTGTGCAGGACCCAAACCTGGTAGGAGGCCACTCTAGGCCCTGTCATACCCTTTGGGCCCACTTTTGACTGACCTTGACCCTTAACCATGGTTAAAGTGGCCCCCGATTAATTTTTGACCATGGTTAAGCACCATTTAACTCCACATAAAATATGAAAAAATCCCTAAAAATGCAAATGACAAAAAATCAACTCTTGGACTTTTTTTAACCCTGGTTAGCAACCTTAACCACGGTTAAGACCCTCCTAACCCCCGTTAAGACCCTCCTAACCCCGGTTAGCAACCCTAACCCTCGTTTAACACATCCCTCGGCCTACCGAGCTTCACCCTAGTCTACAGGACTACCCTTCGGCCTACCGGACCCAACCCTTTGCACATTGACCAATCTCGGTCAAGCAAAACCCTAATCTACCGGATTAGGTCCATTAGCCGTCTTTTGGTGCACACACACACGCCTCCTCGCCTTAGCATGGGCTCAAGTGCTAGAACTACGCTCGGTCTGATCTCACCCCAATGTGAGTACATAGGCAGCCCAACGCGGGCCCGACCCTAATTAGCTTTTACTTTCTTCCGGTTAGTATTAACTTAAACACTAAATGACATTCGATTAATATTGAAACTAATTTTGGCTTAAACCTAGCAAGTAGGGAACCAGCATGTGTGGAAGTGTCGGGGTGCCTAACTCCTTCCTCGAACTTAACTGAACCTCTTACCCCGATCTCTGATCAAGGACCAAGCCTTATCCCATATTTCCCAGAGACTTATCCCTTCTGAATTAATAAGTGGCGACTCTAACTCCCGTGAGACATCATTTTTCGAGGGAGTGAAATCCCGTGCTCACAATGACTTCAAAGGTAAATTTTGTTGATTCTTCAGGGAAGAAAAAATAGAAATTCTTGAAATCCAACAAGAAGCGCATGAAGAATAAGAAATCATTTCAACATTTTCAGAAGACAGGAGAAAGCTTAAAATCAAGTGGATGTTTCGTCTGCGGGAAATCTAGACATTTTGCTAAGAATTATCAATTCCTTAAAAGGAATTATTCGCAAGCAAATATGGTGGAAGAATCCCTAGTTGTTATTATCACTGAAATCAACATGATGGGTTTCAGTGAGGGTTGGTGGGCAGACATGGATGCGACGAGGCACGTCTATTATGACATAAATTGGTTTAAAAACTATGAGACTGTCAAAAGCAACCATGATGTCCAGATGGGGAACTCCTCAACCTCTAAGGTTATTAGAGTTGGAGATATTACTTTCAATTTCACTTCAGGGAAGTCTATGACTCTGAAAGACGTTCTTCACATTCTAGATTTATAGAAAAATTTGGTGTCGGACTATCTTTTGAACAAGGTTGGATTTAAGCAAGTAATAGAGTCTGATATCTATGTAATTTCCAAATCTGAAAATTTTGTAGGAAAATGTTATGCAGCCAATGACATGTTTAAACTTAATGTTGATTTAAGTAATAAAACTTCTTCTGCTTATATTGTGTGTTCAGGTAATTTTTGGCATAATCGACTAGGACATACAAATGAAAAATATGTGAAAAATATGAGTAATTTTGGAATTATTCCTAAATTAAATGATAATGATTTTTATAAATGTGTATACTGTAGTCAAACAAAATTTGCTAAATTTTTTTTTTACAAAGTGGACAAATCATCATATATTTTAAGCCTAATTCATACTGATATTTGTGATTTAAAAGAAACAGTTACAAGAGGTGGTAAAAAATATTTTATTATATTTATAGTTGACAAATCTAAATATACATATATGTATTTAATTAGATCTAGGGATGAACCTTTGAATATGTTTAAAATTTATAAAACAGAAGTTGAAAATCAATTAATTTTAAAAATCAAAATTTTAATGAGTGATCGAGGAGGTGAATATACCTCTAATGAATTTGATTCATTTTGTGAATTAAGTGGAATAATTCACCAAGTAACAGCTTCTTATACCCCTTAGCAAAATGGAGTTACTGAGAGAAAAAATAGAACATTGATAGAAATGGTTAATGCAATGCTTAACAGCTCAAGTATACCTTTAAATTTATGGGGAGAAGCCCTTATCACTGCTAGTTATATTCAAAATAGAATACCTAATTATAAAACAAAAATAACTCCATATGAGCTTTGGAAATAGAGAAAATCAAATTTAAGTTATTTTAAAACATGGGGATATTTAGCAATGGTTAGATTTAATGATCCTAAAATAAATAAATTAAGACCTAAATCTAGGAGATGTGCTTTTATTGATTATGCAATAAATAATAAAGTATATCGATTTTTTGACATTGAAAATAATGTTATTATTGAATCAAGGAAAACTAATTTTTTCGAAAATCTTTTTCCTTTTAATCCTTCAAATAGTGAGGGTGTTTAATAAACCAAAATTCTAATGAATCTAGTGATCCTAGTTCTAAAAATCTTGAAATAATCAATTCAGATGAGGCTGAAATTGAGCCTAGAAAGAGTAAAGATTATGAGTCTGATTTTTATACATATATGGTAGAGAACGATCCTATTTCTTTAAATGAGACATTTGAGTCACATGATTCTTCCTTTTGGAGAGAAGCTGTGGAAAATGAAATAGATTCAATAATGTCCAATCACACTTGGATATTAGTTGATCCTCCTCATGGAACTAAAACTATAGGTTGTAAGTGGATATTTAAAAAGAAACTTAAAGCTGATGGATCAAAAAAAAAAGTATAAGGTTAGATTGGTAGCCAAGGGATTTAAGCAAAAAGAATGAATAGATTATTTCGATACATATTGACATGTATCAAGAATTACCTCTATTCGAGTATTATTTGCTATAGCATCCATATATAATTTAATCATTCACCAAATAGATGTAAAAACTGCATTCTTATATGGTGATTTAGATGAAGAAATTTATATGAATCAACCAGATGGATTTATTATCCCTGGATAAAAAAATAAAGTGTGTAAACTTGTAAAATCATTATATGGTTTAAAACAAGCTCCTAAACAATAGCATGAGAAATTTGATGATATATTAATGACTCATGAATATAGTATAAATGAAAGTGATAAATGTATATATTATAAATTTAATGATGATTATGGAGTAATCATTTGTCTATATGTAGATGATTTATTGATTTTTGGAACAAATCAAAAAAGCATTAATGAGACAAAAGAGTTCTTATCATCCCAATTTGATATAAAGGATTTTAGAGAAGCAAATTTAATTATTGGAATTAAAATTATTAGAAAAGATGATGAGATAACTTTATCTCAATCTCATTACATTAAAAAATTATTATTAAAATACAATCATTAAGATTGTAGTCATGTTTATACTCTATATGATCATAATGTTCATCTATCACTTAATGAAGGAGATGGTATAAACCAAAATGAATATGCTAATGTAATTGGAAGCTTGATGTATGCTATGAATTGCACTCGCCCAAACATTGTATATGCAGTCAGAAAATTAAGTAGATACACTTTCATCTCAGTAGAGAGCATTGTGATGCAATTAGTAGAGTCCTAAGGTATTTAAGATGATCTGTGGATTATAGACTTCACTATGGTAAATATCCTGCTGTATTATAAGGATATAGTGATGCTAATTAAAATTTTGTCTCTGATGAATATAAAGCTACAAGTAGCTATATATTCACTATTGGTAGAGGTGTTGTTTCTTGGAAATCCAAGAAACAAACAATTTTGTCAAATTCTACTGTGGAATTAGAATTGATAGCTCTAACTTTAGCGGGAGAAGAAGCAGAGTGGCTTCATAACTTTTTGTTCGAAATTCCTTTATGGAATAAACCAGTCCCGATTTTTAAAATTAGTTGTGATTGCAATGCTGCAATAAGTAGAGCTAATAGCAAACAATATAATGGGAAATCTCGACAAATACATTGAAAACATGCATATTTGAGAGAACTACTATGAGATGGAGTTATATCTGTTAATAAAATCAGATCACCAGAAAATCTGGCAGATCCCTTGACTAAAGGCCTAACAAGAGAAAAAATATGGAATACATCGAAGGGGATGAGACTTAAGCTAATTGAAAATAAACCAACTGTAATGGTAACCCAACCTGAAGACTGGAGATTCCAAGAACAAGTTTAATGGGAAGAACAAGTTACTGAGTGATTTGAGGTGAAACACTCTAATAGGAGAATAATATCAATAATATTATTACTCTCCAAGTCCCTTCCTATGGTGTGAATAGTGCATAAAGTATGTGACGATTAGAGGTTAAGGGTTTCCTCTTAATGAGATCTATACCTCTATTGAGTGGGATGTGGAGTCACATAGACATCCTTGATAGACTCACCTATATAAGTGTGGAAGTGGGGCTGCTTCCTATGAGAAATTGACTATTTTTCTAAAGTATTTATTAAACTGTGATAAAAGCACATGGTTGAAAAATGCTGGCTTAGACACCTGTAGACTCGGTAAGAATTAGGATGTTTAAGGTACAAAGACTCATCACTATAAGAACTCAGTTTTGAATACCAAGATCTATGATCTATGGTAACTAATTATCTGGTGAGAATTTTACTTTTTTTATTTTTTATTTTTTTTTGGTTCAAAAGTGAGAATTTTACTTTAAACTATGCAAATGTTCAAATTTATGTGACACCTATGCATTAAATCTAATTTTACCCAACAATTTTAATTTTTATTATTTTTTAATCAAGTGGAGGATTGTTATGTTTTTGTGTGATTCAAAACTAAGAAGAAAACATTGTTATTTGAGTTTTGGTGTTTCTTTTAGTCCTACATGGAAAAACTATGAAATGTTTTACCTCTTTATAAGAAAGAGTGTTGGTAGAAGGTTTGGACCTTCAAAGACATTAGAATTTGTTGTCTAGTCTACCCACCCATTGCATCTTGTCACAAAGCTATACTTCAACTCACACACGCGTGAGCCGAGCCGAGCTGAGTCGAGTCGACCGGATCAAGTTGGGTTGGGTTGGGTTGGGTCTAGTCTTTGATTAAAATAAAATCTATTTTTGTAAGGCCCAATAGTGATTTAACCTTTAAAGCTATATTTTCGTTTGAGATTTCTCTAATTATATATTACTGTTTTATTTCCATTAGTGGTCATTAACCACTAATTATATTGGGAGTAAATATATTAGTTTTAGAATCTAAAGGGATTTTTATTATCTTTATAAGAGAACCTTCTATATTAGTTTATATAGAGAAAAAGAACTACAAAATCTCTCTCTTCTATTGGTTTTTATTTTCGAGTTTTGTTGCTGGGTTAGATTTGCAGAGTGGAGTGCGACTATAAGTTGTGAACGTTTATAGTCAGGGATAGATTATGTGAGGCTATTGTATCCTGGAGGCAGTGTGACCAGTAACCCAGTGCATCATTGGGGGCACGAATTGTCTTAAAGAAAACGAAGTATTTGTACCTCACCTCATACGAACTACCAATTATTTTGATCAATTTCAAGTGCAGGATTTTTTGAGTTCGAGCTTGCTATTCTGTTCGTGATTTTCACTTTGATTAAGATTCAACTCTTATTAATTGTATTTAAGATTCAATAATTTAACCTTAGTAGATCTAACTATAGTTAATAAGGGTTAAAAGAGATACGTGTTAACCTATTGCTGCAATTGAACTCTCCACGAGTTCAATCACAATTGGTTGTGATTCGATCCGTGACAAATGGAGGGGTGGGCCTTAGTTGCTTTGATTTCATTACATAGGCATCGGATTTATTCTGGCGGACACCTCAGTCACGCCATTGGACGTCCATTCATCATTGGGCAGTTGACAATAAAAAAGGGGAGGTCATTTCATTTTCTCCTCATGCTTTTGACTTCCTCTCACTTGATATCTCTCCCTTTTTTTATCGCCAGCCCAATGATGAATGGACGCCCGATGTCCACTAGATGGCTCCAATCTCCATTACATAATAGGCAAAGGGTTTACTCTGGTGCTCACTAGAGTATCCCTCTAGTGAGCAACAGATCAGTAGACAAAAAAAAGCCACATCACCATAAGTCCTTTTTTTTCCCGCCAATTTTTTGACTTTTTCCCATTCCAAAAATTGTTTTCCTTTTTTTTTGTCTACTGATCTGTTGCTTTCCAGAGGGATACTCCGGTGAGCACCAGAGTAAACCCTTTGCCTACATAACAGGAGTGAGTGATGGGCCTGATGGCTCCAATCTCCATCACCACCAAACCCACAGGCCCACACAGCACCTAAAGAAATTAAGTGAGTGATGGGCCTTAGTGAGTGATGGGCCTGATGGCTCCAATCTCCATCACACCAACCCCACAGGCCCACACAGCACCTAAAGAAATTAAGTGAGTGATGGGCCTGATGGCTCCAATCTCCATCACACCAACCCCACAGGCCCACACAGCACCTAAATAAATTAAAACAGGAAAGAACTTTTGAAGTACATGCTATAGGCATTGCTATAATCACCTGCGTCATGCGCAATGCACGTGGAATGGCTCTCAAATGGGCTACGATTTTAACAAGAAAAGCACTGATCACAATTCACAACCGTAGAAAAGATATGAATGAGAATGAGATAAGGTCTGATTTCGAATTTAGATAGCTCCATCAGATGAAAAAGACATGTATGGTTTGTAGGTTTTGAGGCCATAGTTTCAATATAAACCCACCCACAACGTAAACATCCATGAGAATGACATTATTAAAATTTGAGTTTATAACCATTAAAGGTCTATATTAAATTTTGAACATTAGTCTTTACATCCCTTTATTTTGATTTGTGAAATTGGCTGACGAAATTAGAATTGTGGCAATCCCACACAGAAATGAATTGCGGTCTCCAGAATTAAAAACCCAGAATTCGAATTCCAGGCCAAATTCAATTCCTTGGGGCAATTCCAATTCCAAAAATCCGAAAGCATTTTTATAACAGCGAAGGCTCTCCAAGTGATGAAATTTTGGATGGTTTTCCCCGATTTTCACTCAAAAATACAAATTCATAATGCCCTCTTCTTCTTTTCTTTTTAGGATAAAAGATTTTAGGACTTGGGAGTTTCAAAAGACTAATTATTGATGCAATATGTTTCTTTACTTATTTGTTTTTGAAATAAACTTTGTTTGAGTTTGGAATCCCACCTTTTTTTTTTTTTTGTTGCCTTTCCTTTTTGTATTCTTCGTATTCTTCCCTTTTCACCTTTTTTTCGACTAAGAGCATTACTAACAGCCTCACCAAAATATGTTTTTGCTTATTTTGGTGAGCCAAAACACAAAAAAATATCAAAATGGATCACAGCAATCTCATCCGAATAAAGATTTCGGTTTGGTGAGTGCACAGTACTGACTAAGTGTTGGTGAGTACTATACACTCACCAAAGCTAAATATTTTTCTCCCTTCGTTTATTGTGGTCTCACACAAATAATAAAATAAGGTTTCTCTCTCTCCCTTCTTTTTTGTTTTCTCACACAAAATTAAAATAATGTTTCTCTCTCCTTTTTTTTTTTTTTTAATTGGTGAGGTTGCTGGGAGTGTTTTAAAAAATGAGTTAAATCATCTCCCGTGAAAACCAGATTTGGCAAATCCGGTTATCATCCCTAGAGGTCACCACGTGTCTTATTTGACACCCCTTAACCATGGGTAAGGTTCATCCACCCTTAGGGTTCACCCACCCATTTTTGGTTTTTTTTTAAAAAATATTAATTGTTTATAAATTAAAAAACTGTTTTTTATATTAAAAAAACTCTAAAAACAGTTTTTTAATTTTAAAAAAAAGAATTAATATTTTTTTTTAAAAATCAAAAATGGGTGGGTGACCCTAGAGGTGGGTGAACCTTACTCACGGTTAAGGGGTGTCAAAGGAGACACGTGACGACCTCTAGGGGTGATAACGGGATTTGGCAAATCCGGTTATCAACGAAGAGGATTTGACTACTTTAAAAAAAAAAAAAAAATGGATAGCCAAAGTAAAAAAAAAGGTGAGTTATAACTATTTTGGTGGGTAAAATTTGGTAAATTTTGGTGAGGCTACCAGGAATGCTCTTAAAAAAAAATAAAAAATAGAGGGATCATTTGAAAGAAAGAACTCGAAATGACTGTTTTTTTTTTTAAGCCGAAATCCCCAGTAACCTACAAGGAAAAGGGACTCGAACTCAAGACCTCTAAATCCGAGGCATGTTCTTGGCAAGCAGCCCAGCCAACCAACTCAAAATTCCTAGAAGTTCTAATAACATAATAAGAAAAGAAACAAACACAATCACAATCTTAGGACCTATCAAAAAATATTTTTTTAAAAAAAGGGAGAAAATTTATGTATTAAAAAAATGAAGAAAATAAAAAAAACATCTAGAACAAAAATTTTAAGAACCCATAAATTGATAAAGAAAAATTCAAAATGGGTAAAAATTGATGCTTTTGTGTAAATCTTATGTTGGTTTTTCACACAAACAGGTATTGAAATTAGAAGATGGAGAACTCATTCAATGTTCCTTACAAATCCCAAGAACAACAAACCATCTCCACCCATTTTTTTCAATAAATCAAAGAAAAAAACACAAAAGAAAACCCCATTACCAGTAAGAGAAAAAACTATAACAGTAAATATTACTGAAAAAAAAAAAGTTTTCACAAACAATCAAATATAATTATAAGATCAATATAATTATCAAATCCCCATTTCTTCACACACAAAAAAAACTCATATTTTCCACATATAACAAATCAAACCCTACAAAAACCCCTCAAAATATAAGGAACAATAGAGAGAGAAGCTAACGCCTGCATCGAGTAATGGCGCTGCAACCGCGTTTATACGGATTCGCTTGAGCTCCTGGTTGGCAGTTATAGTAGGAAGCACCGCGTCGGGAGCATGGGACACTGTTCCTCTTCAAAGCTCCGTAGCTTATGTACTGGCGTGTAGCTAAGATGCGCCGGTTGATCTCGGAGTCCATGTCGAATTCGTCTCCGGTAAGACACTCAGCGATCGAGCCTTGGCATGTCGATCTCGCCGTTAACCAACCTAAATGGTGGTCCCCACCTGCATGAACGGTGGATGATGAGATGATTATTAGAGTAGTCACGAAAATTGTGATGATCTTGAGAATGGCACAAGAGTTCGCCATTTTTGTTTCAGTTCATGAGATTTGGAATGGGCTGCTTACCTGTGTTGTAAGTTATAAGGTAGTAGAGGGTATGGAAATGACATTTGTTTAGTATGTTTTTGCGAAAATGCCACTTGACTTGATGCGAATGTGATTCTTCGTAATTTTGAATTGGAACGTGATGGCATGGATAACAGGAGTGATTACCGGACGGCAAGGTCGGTTTGGTAGCCGATCCATGTAACCGGGGTCACATAGCTTGGTTTTTAATCCATTTTTATAGCTAATTTTTTTACTTAAAAAATCAGTAACAAAAAATTAAGTTAGAGCTAAAGCAATTAGCGAAGCAAAGGAAATTATTTCAAATTGATGAAAATGTTAAAAAAGTCTCTCCCCGTAACGTGCGACATTTCTATTGAGTGATTAGCAAGTCTTATTATTAGTTTTCCATTTTTCTATGAACCGAACGTATTTTTTCCCCTTGAGTTGCCACTAACTTGCTTCATAACGTTTTTTCCCCTACATTTACACCTAATATTGTACATGTGGCATTGGATTGTCTAAGCCAGAAAAATTGTCTCGGACTTTAATACATCATCTGATATGTGACGATAAAAAAGAGAGAAGTCATTCCATTTTCTCCCTAAGTTTTTGACTTCTCCCTCTTGATATCTCTCCCTTTTTTTATTGTCATATTTCGAATGATGTATGGAGCTCGAGACTATTTTTTTGGCATCTACTTAGATACAATCTGATGCTACATGTGGATCACGATTGTTCAATATTAAAAAAAATTAAGTACCATAAATTGGGTCGTCAAAATGAGTCTTTATTACTATGATTTTTATTTTTTTGATTCATGCAATTAGATTAGTAAAACTTTACAACAATTGCTAACTTGATGTAATCCTTCTTTTTTATTTGAGTTTGGGGTCTACAATGCAATGCACAACATTGGCAGAGTTGAACAATTCAAACTCATGGTTACATATTTTTTACAATTCTCCTAAACAAAATTCTCATATTAGCTGTTTTTCTTTAATACTAACATGCCAACTTGGTTGATTTGGTTGATTTCCAATATCTCGATAAGCAGAAAGAGGGGCACGCTAATTCAAATTCTAAACAGTGATGGTTCACCGATTTTTTTTAAATTTTAAGGAAAGACTAAAAGAAAAAAGATAATTTCTAAAATCATATAATTGTCAATTTAAATTTAATAAAAAAATTAATTAAAATAAAGAAAAATAAGGAAAATGATTAATCATCAAGTCTAATAGAAAAAGGGAGAAAAAAAAAATTAAATTATCAAAGACTAATAGAGTCATTTTCTTAAGTTAGGTGTGAAAGCAATTGGGGGCTTCATGCCTTCATCTCTAGAAAGGTGGCTATTGCCTGTAATAACGTGGGAAGCTTAAACACGAATCAAAAGTAAAGCAGGGGTAACTACGTAATTAGAAGGAAAATCGTGGATATGTTGGCTGGGATAAAGAAAAAAGAAATGGTTTGCATCTATTTCCAGGTCCGTCCAAGAATCTGTTAACCGACAACCTTTCTCACTTTTTCTCTTCCCACTCTCTCCTCATTTCCGTTACCTTTAACTTTTTGGAAATGGACCGTGCGGTCAGTTTTAAGATCCACTAACTGTGGTTAAAATTCACTATCTTATAGTTCATCCATCCAACCTTTAGTTAAATAAACTATGATTAAAAAGGAGTTCTAAGGAACATGAGATACTGCGGTCAGCTAGAGGAAGGGACCTCATGGTCCCCTTATCAAAACTGACTAAAGAGATAGTATTTCATGTATCGCTGTAGCATTGATTTTCATGCATGCTCTTCTATCAATCCATTCAGATTGCCAACCACATCACGAGCCAGCTGAACTATCTGATTGGATGTTTCAGCATCACTAAATCAAGAGTATCACCGTCTATCACTCGTATTTATGGTTGATCTAAGGATCTACGTATGCCATCTGTTGGAAAATAAGAAGGTCCAGAGAACAAAGTCTAGACTACCGACCCAAGAAACTGGTCTCTTGTAAGTTAACGCCCTATAATTTGGTACCCCGCGAAGCACATTGCGTAACAAAAACGTTTACCCCAATCTGGGAATCTAACAGATATAGAGAAACCTAACGTCGTTAATCACGTCCGTAACGGACGTTACAAGCGAGGACGTGATGTTAACGTAGCAATTTGGCACTGCTTTGAGTGTGGGCACGGCACAGATTCCATAAGAGCGGTATTTGCGAAGAAAGAATCCGAAACAGCGACGCATGTCGCCCTGTTGCTCGACGGCCAATGAAGGCCACAGCAGCGGGCTGCTGCTGGCCCAGTGTATATGTCCCGCGGACGCTAACGTGGCGCCATAGCATTGGGCTGCTGATTAACAAAATGTTACTGTAGCACTACGTGGCACCTTAGCATTGGGCCACTGATTAACAATGTTACAGTAGCAATATTGCTTTTCCGTATTTTTTTACGCGTTCTAAAACAAGCGCATAACCAGCTGTCCAAAATCACACGGGCTTTGTAGATATACAGCCACTCATTTCCTATAAGCTCCCTTTCAAGATCTTGTACAAGTTCAAAACAGCACCGGTTGTTATAAGAAATCCATAAATATCTGAGTTTGTTTTTTCCCAAAACCTACAAGAATGTATTCGACCCGAGTTTGGCCCAGCTCAGCTCGGCTTAAAGTGAGTTTAATCTAGGCTTGAGCTCGGCTCGGCTCGGCTTGGCTAGACTTGAAATGGTGCTCTAAAAATCGGCTCAAAACTCGGCTTGAATTCAAATAGTTTGCCTCAAGCTCGAGCCGAGCTCGGCTTGGCTTGATTTTTTTTAAAAAAAATTAATAAAATATTATATTTTATATTATATATATATATCTAATAATGTGATATCTTTTCCCGAGGATTTTGGTATATTTAATAATGATATATAAATAATATTTTTTATTTTTCTATTGTTGTATATAATATTCAAGCCAAACTCAAGGAGGCGAATAGAGCAAAGCCAAATCAAATAGGCCTTGGCTCGAGCACAGGTTGAACACATTTCAAGCTTGATTAAGCCGAACCGAGCCGAGCCATCGAGCTAGCTCGGCTTGTGTGCACCTCTAAAGAAAATGTTAAAAAATAATAATACAAATAGAAGAGTTGGAGGAATGATCAAATCGATATCATGCTGGCATGTAGGCTTAGTTTTGCATATTTTATGAGTATTCTTTTATATTGAGATGAGGGATCAAAACATATCTTGACGAGAGACTTTGACAAGAACAGGCTTCATAACTTTGAACTATTTTTTATTTAATGAGAAGCCCTAATTGCCTTAAGGAGCCACCATTTTGTTGGATCCCACTTGGGAGATCACCTAGGTTAACAACCAAACCAGATTGAATGATCATAAAGATCCTCCGATCATCAACTTCTTTCGGAGGTTCAAGGAGATACTAATATGGAAGGATCCAAGAGTTAACTTTTACCTATGAGATCTTGGGAGCAAAGTTTCAAGTTGGAGTTTGAGAATTATTCATCTAGGAAAATTTTTGAAAAATTCAATAAAATATCATGCAAGATATGAAAAAAAAATATAAAATAAGATTACTAATTATAAAAATTATAAATAAATATATTTCATATATTCGATATTTATTCAAGATTTTTGCAAAAATCTATGAATAATTCGTGTTTAATCGCGAAATTCGTGACTTCTTTTGAAAACCCACAAAATGTTTCGTGAATTAATTGTTCAACTTATTCTGGACATCTTGAAAAAAAAAATTGCTATTAATATTGGCATTGGGACTCATCCTACCATCCTGCACGAGTATACCTAAATGACAATGTCATGCATGCACTGAACAGACCTCAAACCCTAGATCATTACTTTCCATCTCAATTTGACAAAATGCAAAGCCAACATTCATTTGCAAAATGCTAGCTATGGATCAGTGGTTCATTCTACATTTCTATTGTATTAAAGTTTGAATAACAAGGCCCCTCCGCAAAAGTTCCAATCCGAAGCACTAACCACTAACTGTACTAACATAGGTAAATGATATCCGAATCAAAAAAAAATTTAAAAATAGCACGGCCCCTTGTATGTGATACTAATCAAGAATGTTAATTAAATGTATAGTATCTCACGCCGTTTGAATTTTCTTAATTGAACCTTGTAGACTGTACTAAGAAACTCTTGCGAAGATCACAATACTAATAAATGTTAAGAACTACACATTTATGGTTGATGTTACGCTGTTAGCTTCTTGTGAAATACACTGACACTCCCTAAACTTGGAAAATCTGCGCTTGAAGATTCACAAAAGAGCTGGCAATGAACATGAGAATGGTTTTTTTTTTTTTTCACCGAAACTTCTTACAAGAGAACATGTAATGGGATTTGATTCTGAGACTTTCAACCACATTTTGGTTTTTACTAATATGCTACTTACACTCAATTATAAAGGAATTCAACCTGTCAGTCTCTAAATATTGAGAAGATACATATCAGACAGGAGGGCCTATTACAGTGGGAAAAAGAGGTGGTGGAAATGTCCATATTGAAGAAGATATCTCCAAAACTCTAATGCCACTGATCACACCGTAAGTTAGTTCCCAAGTTACCACCAATAGAGTGTTTGACGCACCCTTCAGCCTTCTCTTAACGTTAAGTACATCCTGAAATAGAACCAGCTTATGATATAAACTTTGGGAGATTTGGCTGCCAAAATACTCATTTTCTAAAGGCACACCTTAACCCAATGGGTTCAGAATCTATTGGGGCCAAAAGCTATGTACCAACATAAATAGTGAGCAGATCGACCCCGATTCTTCAAGCCTGCAATGCCAAACCCAACTTTGATTTTGAAGAGCTCACTGATCTCAAAATTGATTGGGTATTTCCTCCTCCTTTCTAAGCTATCGCAAAGAGAATGTCTAAATAATTCCAATCCTACTATACTGAATGAAAGATATAGAGAGCTCAATATATTCGGAGATCATAGAGGTAATGTTTAATTTCTAACCTATCCATCCGCAGAATCTCATGTTCAGGGTGTTTCAATCGTCAGCCAAGCTAGAAGTAGCAATTGAATGGCATGTTGATGAATTCATTTGCCTTTCGAGGCACAACTAAATTTATCCAACACCTTTTGAGGCAAATACTTTGGTTTTTCTTTTCCTTTGAGAACTTGCTAAAACATTAGAACATTTTCAAGATCTGAATTTTTCAATGGCATCTCATTTGGCCAAACCTCTAATCAACCAAATGCAGATAAAATAAAAACACAAGTGGTTCATCATTATTAGTGCCCATCCCAAATATTTGGGGTCAGCAGCACAAATCTTGTTTCACCATTCCATTCTATTAAAAGTGAATCTTGTTTCACCATTCCATGATATTAAAAGTCATGAATTCAATCAAAACATGTGATATCTTCCACATTATCACCATTCACATCATTTATTTTCTTTCCCCTCATCCTTCTACAACCTTCAACTTGCATTGACTCACTCCTCGCCCTCATTGTCATTAGTCTTCTCTAAGAGTGTTCAAAGTCCAAACCATCTTGGTTGACCTTCCTTATTGTATTGCATATTTCCTTTATACGATAACTTTCTGTCTCATTCTGATAAATCTAGAAAATGGTTTCTCTCTAGTCAAATAGATGTATTCAACTGGAACTTTATTCTTAGATGCAGGCACTCAGAATCAGAACATAGTCATGATACCATATTTCAAATCACTGGACTCACTATAATCATATGGTGTTTTGAAAATAATGCCGTGCATGAAATTAAAATCTTAAAAAGGAGCCAACTAAAGTATATTATGTGGCATAACCAACTGTATGGTTCTAACACCCTGTACCATGTACATGGCCCACCAACTTGTGAATCCATACTATTCAATCAGTATGCATCTCCTAGATGGGCCATAGTAAGCAACGTAGAACCTGGCTCAGTCAACTTCAGGAGAGAGTAGAGACACACCTATCACACCGTTGATCCATCGTGGAGCCCTCCAGCTTCCTCTTGGATCCAAATACAGGTTGATGGAGCAGCCCTCCTATCCGAGTCTGCAGCTGGAGTGGGTATGATTGCTTTAAATTTTGAGGGAACCTCGCTTCTTTCCATAGCCAAACCCCTATCCGGGGGCTCAGCTCGTGTGGCCGAGCCTGAGGCCATCCAACTTGGACTGTTGACTGATGTGGAGAACCATTGGTCGTTTGTCCATATCGAGTCAGACGCTAAAGAGATTATTGACTTTCTGGTAGGGAGCTCCACACAGATTCATTGGGATATTCACTCTTGTTGCGGATATCTTCGCTCTCCGGGATAAATGCAGGGGAGTATCCTTCAAATTTTATCAACCACTCTGACAATTGGGCCGCCAACATCAAGCCCAATAAGGCATTATATCTATTAGTAGAGCAGTGTTATCTCCTCCATCTGGAGTTCGTTCCCAAGCTGGGGCTGATCTTGTTAGCCCAAGTGCCCTTGATGTAATGTTTCCTACTTCTTAATCTAATATCTCTTCACCAAAAAATATATATATATAGGGCAAATCTAGGATGGACATTGGCTACCAAAAAAAAACGAGGACAAAAGTTCAATATTGTAGCAGATATAATTGTAAGATTGGAGTCACTTATCAATGATAACCCATTCAAGAGGTGTCCCACCATTGAATGGTCAGGATTATGAGTTAGGCGTGTAAGGTTCAGGTGGAGGCTGCAGAACATTATGCACTACATCTTATAGAGTATAGTATAGATGCTATATCTGTGTATTATAATAAATAAACAGGGAATCATAGAGCAGGATACCACTACAATAGTATGTATATTTTTGTTATGAATGATAATGTAGCAAATTTACTATCGAGTATATACCATATATGTGGTGCACATGCTCATCACTGCAGGTTTGGACAGTCCAAATGAAGTGCTCACATCTAGGAGATCTCACCCTAAAAGTCAAACCCAATCCGAAAAAAGAAAACGAAGTAATGAAAGAAATATTATACCATTGTAGCGGTTTAAAATCCACTTAACTTTCGAAACATCAGAATCAGACAAGTGTATGCACAAAAAATCAATACTTCAAATGGATGTACTTAGAACAGAACAAATGGCCTATACACACCAAATCAGAAGAGAGACAGCTCATGACATACCCCAGTTTGTTATAACAATCATACTAATGTTTTATTTGTGCCTTCCAAAGCACACTACATTGCACTTGGGTAGCATAATTTGTATGGATATCAAAGAAATCGAGCTTAAATGTTATAGACTGATAGGCGGACTGTGATGAACTGAAAGGATGAAAACTTTTACTTGCAATGTGGATCTTTGATGAGAACTCCGGTTAAGGCATAACCGGAACCAGTAACACCAACTGTAACTTGCATGACTCAGGACTAGAGCTTAGGTACGCCCTCTTCTCATGAGGGAGGAATTTATTTCTTATATCCCACAATTTATCAATACTAGATACTCTTTATATAAGTCGATTGTGAAAATATATACCATCAAGATGGGTTCACAAAAGCATACGAGCAAAATTATGAAAAACTATGCTTCCTTATATAACAAAGTTTAAGATATACTACATCAAGGATAAGGGCTTACTGCTCAATCTTAAACTTAGCTCCATCCAAGGTATTCCTGAGTAACATTGCCACAGTCATTGGGCCAACACCTCCTGGAACCGGAGTCACCCATCCAGCTACCTTAAATACTTCATGGAAGTCCACATCACCTACTAGCCTATACCCTGACTTTCTTTTTGGGTCATCAACAGCATTTGTCCCCACATCAATAACTGCAGCACCAGGTTTAATCCAGTCACCCTTAATCTGAAAATCAACAAAAAGAAAGTATAAGCCCCACAACATAATCAAAAGTTACAATACGTAAATGATAAAGAAACAGCAATGATCTTTGTTTCATAGGCAAATAAGGTTTAGGATATTTAAGACAAAGATGCAGCTAGTCTAAGCCATACTTTGGTAAAGCACTCAATTACTCATTGGGTAGGACTAGCGATGGTGTAGTGGTAAATCTGATACACACAGGGTTGTAGGATTTACTTCTTCATGGACTCCACCTAGAAAATCAAATGGATTTTCTTTTTTCGGGTTATTACATGTAGTTATTCTGTCTGCCAAAGAGGGAGGACAAGATTGTAGAGTGGTGAGTCATGTGACCAGAGTACCAGGAATGAAGAGATATGTTAGAGTAAAGGGGGGGGTTACCTTAGATTTCCTCATTCTTAGGGGTTTATTCAAGCCAAGGTTGGCTTTGACATATTCAACCTCGGCTTGAGCTTGATTCGAGCTCAAATGATTATGCTTGAGCTTGGCTTGATCGAGCTCGAGAAGTGCTTGAGCTCGAACTTTATTCAAGCTGAGTCGAGCTTGGATTGGCTCAAGCTTGATGTACAAAATTATTTTGTTTAATTTTACATGATTTCAATAAAAGTACTTATTATTAAATTATAATACAAGAAACTACAAAAATTAATACGTTCATATACAAAATATAACTTAGGATAGTCCTTCAGTCCCGAGAGAAGAGTGTTAGGGTTTCATTTAACTTCTATTTTTTTTTTTATTATCTTTTAAAATTATTTATTGTAAATTAAAAAAAATATAATCTATGATAAAGAAAGATACAAATATATTTTTATATTAATATAATTATCAATATTTTTTTAGGTATCCGCACCCGACCCACTTGGAATTTTTCCTACGGATACCACGGTAAGTCAAGGAGTGGAGTTGAACACACGCCCACGAGGAGCAAACTTGGGACGCTAGCCAACTGCACCAACCCTAAATATTGTGTATGTATATATATATACACAATATTTTGAGCCGAGTAGAGCTCAAACCAAACCGAGCCCTAAACAAGCCATAAACAAGCCAAGCCGAATCAACACAAGTTTTGGCTTAAGCTTGGTTTGTTTAAACGTCTGAGCTCAAATAAAAGCTTGGCTTGATTCGTTTGAGCTTGAAATGCCAGCTTGATCTTGGCTTGAATTAGCCGAGCTGAGTCGAACCAGCTCGGTTTGAGTGCAGCCCTACTCATAATTCCAATAAATATAGCTGTCCCAATTCAGATCACAAAAAGCCTAACGTTGATTTTGATTAAAATAATCAACCATAGCCATGCCTTGTACTAAATGGGCACTTTTATATATTAGCACATTCAAGTTCCAAGTTTCAAAGAGGTCCGAATGTGCGCAAATACAGACTATATATTATTATTGTTAAAAGTTAAAACATGGGAAACATCAATCAATTAACTAAATCTTTAGTTACCATCATTGCTTGTCCTGCTGCAGCGATGACGATATCTGCTTCACGAATGATAGTTTCAGGATCACGAGTATGCGAATGAACTATGGAAACGGTCGCATCTGCTTTCAGAAGTAATAAAGCAACCGGCAACCCCACTATGTTGCTTCGACCCACCACCACTGCCTTCTTGCCCTTGATGCTTATACCACTTCGTGATAGAAGTTCAAGACATCCCTGTAAAACAAATACTATCTTTCAAAAACCAAAGATTTTCTATCTTAAACATAGAGGAAACTCTTAGCTGGTATCCATATATAGAACCTCTCAAAACACAAGGATTACTTATCACTAAGTAATAACAATATTTTCTTGGGATTAAATATGTACTACCTTGGGGGTGCAAGGCAGAAACAAAGGTTCTCTTCCTTTCATAGCAAGCTTGCCAATATTCAGTGGATGAAACCCATCTACATCCTTCTCAATACTGATTTCACTCAAGACTTTCTCCTCATTTATATGTTTTGGTAATGGAAGCTGAACCAGTATACCTGTCAATGAAGCAACTCATGCCTCTATTAGAACAAGTACAAGATGTTGGACATGGTTACTATCAAAAACCAAAAGAGCCAGTACGTCCACACAATTAATTTATTAATAGTAGGAGACTAATATTACCTAAATATCAGTGTATGGTTCATACAATAAGTAAGCAGATAGAAGAAAGTATATCTCAATAAATGGGTATACATCAGTATAAAGCTAGTATATAAAATAATAGCTGAATATATGAAACTGAAGGATGAATTAAATGCTTATTGTTTTCATCCATGCAGTTGCTAGGCCGACACACTTAAACAGAACAACAGATCATAATATCATATACATCCAGGAATGCTTCAAACAAAAAAAAAAAGCTTACATAGAAAATTTAAGTACTTAAAAGTGGTAAAGTTTTACGAAGAATGAAAGAAACATGAACAATATAAGAATAATCTTATAATTAATTCCTGAATATTATAGTTAATTTCAGTGGCATCAAAAGTACAAGGAGCAAGGGTGGTTATAACCAACCAACCATGTACATCAGGTTGTGCATTTAACTCGTGGACCCTGCTGATCACTTCGGCTTCAGATACTTGCTCTGGCAGGTCGATGTCAAAGGATTTAATCCCGACTTCTGCACATGCCTTCCTCTTCATACTCACATAGCTTTGAGAATCCTTCCTGTTGCCTATAATGACAACGGCCAGTCCAGGGACCTGAGCAGATCAAGTGACAAAACTATTACAACTTTGAATCTATAATCTACGGTGGAACACTATGGTTTTATGACAGGAACTCAAAACAGGAAGAAGTTCCTAAAAAAGCCAAAATGATTGGTCTTTACAATGTTCTACAAAACCATGTAATGGGAGACTGATGTGTGTGCCAGTGTCAGACATGGAAACCCAGAGAAGCTTGATAAACCGGCACGCAGTGTTATTAAAATCGTTTAATTTGGGATTTGAAACGTCCAATAATGATTAGAATTGTGAGCATGGGATTTTCCAACCCACTTTCACAATTATATGTTTTGACTTGAGTCGCCACCTATTCATTCTTAGGGATAGGTCCCGGGTATTTGTTTGTTTGGATAAGGCAAATGGTCTAATCAGAGTTAGGGTAAGTGGTTCGATTAAGCCCTGAGGAAGGTGTTAGGCACCCCAAGACCCCCGTTTTATAACGGTTACCTACTCCCTAAACTTAAGCCAATTATAATCTCAAAGTTTAATTAGAATGTCCAAAGTTTTTAAGTGAGTGCTAATCCAAGAAAAATAGAAAGCTAGGGGGCTAGGGTCGAACCCGAGTTGAGTTGCCTACGTACTCACATGGTGAGATCAGACCGAGCGTAGTTCTGGCACATGAGCCCGTGCCGAGGCTAGGGGGGAGTGTGTGTGTGCATAGGATGGTCAAAGGGTCTAGCCTAGAAGGCTATGGTTTAGTTGACCGGGGAGGTCAAGTGCACAAGTGTTAAGTCTAACCGCGGTTAGAGGGTATTTATCCATGGTTAGATGAGCTAACCAAAGCTAAGGAGGTCCTATAAGTCTCTTTTTGGTCTTTTTGTATTTTTTATATTTTTTGAGATTTTTGGGGATATTTGAATGTTTTTTTTATTTTGGTTATATTTGAATGTTTTTGGTGTTTTGAGATTTTATCATGTTTTTGGTATTTTGAGATTTTATCATGTTTTTGAATTTTCATATAGGTAAGGTTTTGACAAACTTAACTAAAGTCAAATTTAGTCCAAGAGTTTGGCTAAAAGATTATAGTTTAAGACATAAAGAGAGGGACGTGTCTTATGAATAGTAAATGGTCTATTACCAACACCTATTTTGTTGGATTGATGTTGATAATAGATCAAATACCATTGTCTTTAGTATGAAACATTTTTAAGAATGTCCTCTTTAAGTCCTTAAACCATCACCTACCCATTCAACATAGAACATGAAGGAAAAATAAAGAAATGAAAGAAAATGAAAACTCATCCTCTCCCTTTTAAGGTGGTTCATTTACACCATTATTAATGATGTAATGTTGCTCTAAAGAATGTTAGGGAGGGGATGAGCTTTCACAAAAAATTCTAGAAAGAGGACTAGAATCTCAAAAGAAAACAAAATGAAAAAGAGAGGTATAGCTTTAGCTTCCACTCTCTATGGGCCTACCCATATCCACACTTGTGGGTACATGAAAAAGAAGAAAATATGTACATGGAAAGGAAAAGAAAAAAGGAGCATCTCCTTGCCTTTGATATGGGGTCCCTCTACACCATTAGATTGGTGTAGAGAGGCCCAACTATGCTTGAGAAATGAGAGATCAAGAAGAGAGAACCAAATAAAAAAAAAGATAAAAAAGAAGAGAAAATGAAAGAAGAAGTGCCTACTCCTCCAAGAATTCTTCTTCAATGCTCCAAGTGGTAGGGTTTTAGAATCCACAAAGGAAGAGAGTTAGTGAAGAACTCTAAGCTTTTAGTCTTAGAATTCTTTCCAAACTCTAAACCTTAGTTTCTTCTCTCTTCTTCAAACTCAAGAGAAACACAAGTGGGTGAGAACCTTCTAGGGGTCTTCAGGGATGGATCTAAGGGGCTAAGGGATTGATATTTATAGGAAAACTAAGAGGTTGAGTTGTGTCTTTTACATGGGGGATAAAAGGAGCTAGTGGGTAAAGACTTGAGTGTTGTAAGGTGAGTTGATAGATTGAGAATTGTAAGGAGTGTAAGAGAGTTGGTGGGTTGAGTGAACTATGAGTTATATAGGTATGGGTTGATGTAAGAGAGGTGTAAGAGAGTTGGTGGGTTGAGTGAACTATGGGTTATATAGGTATGGGTTGTAGGATATAGGGTAGGTGGATATGGATATGTGAATTAGGTCTTATGGATCATGGGTTATTAGTAGATGGGTCATGGGTTATGATTATTGGACTTTGACTATGACATTTGGGTTTGGGCTATGGAAATAGGCTTTGGCTTAGGCAATTGGGTGATTGGGTATTTGGGCTTGACTACTTGGGTTGGGTAATAAAATTAGGTAATTGAGTTTGATTGAGTTGTCTAGGTATAAGTTTGGTCAAATGGGCTTGGGCCTTGGGTATACCTAGGGCTTACTAAGGTTAGGCTAGGGCTACCTAGGGTTTGGGTTTAGGACTACCTAGGGTTAAGCTTAGGGTTAACTAGGGTCTTAACTAGGGTTTAGTCCTATGGTTAAGGGTTTACCTAGGGTTTGGAACTAGGGTTGATCTAGGGTTTGGACCATAGCTAAATTAATTAACCACGGTTAAGGGGGTGTAAAAATAGGGTGCTGACAAGAATCTTATCATAAAATAGGGAGAAAAAAAACAGATGCATGATTCAAATACAAGTTTCACGATTCAACTCAATACACAGCCCCTGTTTTTAGTTTTTTGGTTCTTAAACTTAAATAACAGTAAGTGGGGCTCCTATTTGTAAAATAAACATATGTGATCCACTTTTTTTTTATGAGTGACGTGTATATATATATAGGATCCACTTATAAGACTACAAAAAAATCCTTCGGCCCGGCCTTACCTCTCTCTCTCTCTCTCTGGATATTGGGGGATTTCTCTTCAAAAAGCCTTAGAGACCGACTTTATGAGACATTAATCAATAAAATACCCGTGATAGAAGACAATGTGTGAAATTTTCATTAAAAATAAAGACAATGGAGGCTTTGTGTTGATTATGGACTTTGAATCAAATTACTATTAAGGATAAATTTTCGATCCCTGTCATCGAACTGTTGGATGAACTGCATGGAGCACAATTCTTCTCCAAATTGGACCTTAGGTCGGGATCTCATCAAATTCGCATGCAATCGACAAACATTTCAAAGACAGCTTTCCAAACTCACCATGGGCATTACGAATTTCTCGTGATGCCGTTTGGTCTTTCCAATGCACCATCTTCATTTCAAACACTCAAGAATGAAATTTTCAAGGAGCAATTACACAAGTTTGTTCTTGTTTTCTTTGATGACATTTTAATTTATAGTAAGACTTGGGAAGATCATTTGAAGCATGTAGAGACTATTTTGCCAATTTTGAGGACTCACAAGCTGTTTGCGAAGATGGAAAAGTGTGAATTCAGTCAACCCCAGATTAAGTATTTGGATCATATCAAATTTCATGAAGAGGTGGCTGTTGATCCAGACAAGGTTGCTGCAATGGTGGATTGGCCGAAACCCACCACACTCAAGGATTTGCGAGGATTTCTTGGGTTGACAGGTTATAATCGTAAGTTTATTAACAGGTATGAAAAAATTGCTACCCCATTGATGTCCATGTTGAAGAGAAATTTGTTCTCTTGGAATCCTTTAGCAGATAATGCATTGGAGAACATTAAAACGGCGATGATGCAATCCCAGTGCTAGCACTTCCCGATTTTTCTAAACCCTTCATTGTTGAATGTGATGCCTCAAGATTGGAATTGGAGCGGTGCTGATGCAAAACCAAAGACCCATTGCATTCTTCAGTTTAGCTCTTAAAGGCAAAATTTTGGCATTGTCGACATATGAGAAATGATTGTTAGCACTAGTTCAGGCAGTGAGCAAATGGAGGCCATATTTATTGGGGTGACACTTCATCGTCCGAACAGATTGACGAAGCTTAAAATTTCTTTGGGAGCAAAGGATTACCATAGTTTCACAACAAAGGTGGCTCGAATCCGACGAGGAGGGCTTGTGGATTGGTCCTCCCCCTCTCAATGGGTAGCGGAAGTGAGGGAAATATTGTTGTGAGATCTGCTTATTTTACTATTCTTGTGCTTCGCCTTATTCAATCTGGCTTCTCCTTTCAGTTTATATACTTGTAAATTGTTGTAGTTCTCCTTATTTATGAATATACTTCATTTGCCGATCAAACAAAAGATGGCTCATCAAATTGATGGGATATGATTTTCGTCATCGAATATAAAAGAGGACTTGAAAATTTAGTGGCTGATGCTTTATCTCGTCGAGACAAGAAGGGGGAGTTAACCACGATTTCCCTATCTGTACCTAGGTGGCTAGATCCAATCAAGGAGGAAAATAGGACACATCCCGAGCTTATACGATTGATTGACCTATGCATAAAAGAGGAGGCCGTAGGCCTTTGAGAGTTTCATGAGGGGGTTCTTTTCTTTAAAGACCGTATTTATTTAAAAGAAGACTCCTCTCGTGAGTCATGACCACCATCATAAAAGAGATTCATTCAAGTACTCATGGGGGCTACCATAAAACATTGCATCGGATCAAGTCTATTTTCTATTGGAAGGCATGAGGCATCAAATAAAGGATTACATCAACAATTGTGATACATGCCAAGGTCACAAGGTCGAGAACACATCTCTTATAGGCTTGTTGCAACTGATGTCAGACCCTACTCAAGTGTGGTCAGACATATCGATGGACTTTATTGAGGGGTCACCCCTATCTCGTGGTAAGTCGGCTCTTTTTGTTGTAGTAGATAGACTCTCAAAATACGCACATTTTGTGCCCGCCTCTCATCCGTATACGGCTGCTAGTGTGGTACAAATTTTCTTTGATCACATTTTTAAGTTAATGGCATGCCACAATCCATCGTTTGTGATCGTGATCCTACATTTACTATTGCTTTTTGGAAGGAATTATTTAGGTTGAATGGAACTGATTTTAAATTTAGTTCATCTTATCACCCACAAACGGATGGACAAACCAAAGCGGTTAATTGCACAGTTAAGAAGTATTTAAGGTGTTTTACAAGTTCACAACCAATGGAGTGGGTACGATGGATTTCATGGACTGAGTTTGATTACAATAAAAGTGGGCATCCATTTGAAATTGTTTACGGGAGAGTCTCACCAACATTGTTATCATACATCCATGGAACTAACAAGGTGGAAGCTATTGATCATGAGTTGGGGGCCCAAGATTGTGTCATTAAGGAGTTCAGTGCTCAATTGCAAGAATCTGAAGCTCGAATGAAGAAGAAATATGATAAATGTCATGTAGACAATGAGTTTGCAGTAGGAGACCTAGTCTATTTGAGATTTCAGCCTTTTCGCAATCTTTTCTCCCGCTGTCTCTCTCTCTCATATATGAAGTTATCTCCTCGATTTTATAGGCCGTTCAAATTATCCAGAGGGTGGGAATGGTAACATACAAACTGGGATCACCTTCAAAAACAAGTATTCAACCAATTTTCTATGTGACCTTAAGAAGCAGTTTGGAGTCAAAGACATTGTTCAACTGTCACCTATCAACTCCGAAGATGAATTTATCATGCCAGCACCGGAAGCTATTCTTGGTTGTAGAAGGAGAAGATGTCATGAAGAAGTCTTGGTTCATTGGCAAAGTTCATTGGCAAAGGCCTTTCACTAGCTAAAGCAACTTGGGAAATTTTTAATGAGCTTAAACTGTGTTTCCCTGAAGTAGTCCTTGAGGACAAGGATTAAAACAGAGGGAGGAATTGTTATGTGTGCATGCCATGTAGGCACTCTGTGAAGAAGTCTATTAGGTGTTAGCTAATCCCATGTGTTCATGCCACGTGGGGGCATTGAAGAAGTCTAGTTTTAGTTAGAATATTTTGGGTGAATGTGGATTGTGGTTAGTTTATGAGTTGTTGAAGGAGTCTTGGAGATTAAGAAAGTTATTTCTATTCTTTAGGTTAGTTGCTACTATGCAAGAGATAATTGTTAAGTAGCCTTTGTTAAGAGTCTATAAATGGGTGAATGAGAATAAAAGAAGACAAACATAAGTTTTTAGTCAATTGTGACTCTTGGAGGCTGGGTTTCCCTCTAAGCAACCCAAATCACTCTTACTTCTTAACTTAATTTCGTCAAAATAGGCCCACGTATTAAAAAGGATAAAACTAAGACCCATATTGGTCTAGTAAGCCAATTTGTACACGACAGGAAGTGACGACACTACTTCTGGGATTCAACTCAGTTTGGATTCTCTCTAGTCAATCTCTACGAGTTTGCACTATTCGATGCCTGGATGATAAGAAAACTTAACACCTCTCATTCTTGTCACTTATTTACTTTTTTTGTTCGATAACATATTTACAAGTTCAATTTGAAAAATGTACTAATTATATCATCTACAATCGCCTAGTGGATAACAGATACTGAATTTCCTTTAGGATGTGAAAATTTATTTACTTAATCAAAGGGTCTGTTTTAATCAAACATGTCATGCAACCCCAAATCACCCAAGGAAGAGTCCAATTAAATTACCATATAAACCAATTTTTTTTGGCTCCAATCTTAGTTAATCCAGATTAATATTAATCCATCCTTATTTGGTTACAGCGTTACCCAATTAATTATGGCCCTCTAGTCTATTTGGTTACAAGGATTATATTAGTCCTTGTTTCAAAGTAGCAAAGTAGTGGTTGTTTGGACACAGTCTTACCCACCGGAAATAGGTGGATACTCGCCCAAGGTAACCACTTAAAAGTTAAAATTTTGGGCATCAACCATCTGTCATATGGAGGGTGTCCATTTCTGGTATGTTAAGTGTAAGCACCCAATTTTTACACCCTGCTTGACTAGGGTTAGTTTACATTTAACCCTGGCCATCCCCAGTGGAATCCCCTGTAGAACCCTAGGACAACCTTTGGGCTCAAAGCACATAACCCTAAAATCACTAGGTCCAACCCTCTTGGGCTTAAGGCCCATCACCTTTAGACATACCCTAAACCCCAAGCAAACCCTAGGCTAACCCTAGTTAAACCCTAGGTCTAACCCTAGGTGAGCCCTAGAACCAACCCTAGGCCTAACCCTACCCTAAGCCCTAGCAAAACCTAGGTTCAAGCCCTCTCGGGCTCAAATCCCGTTTACAATCCAAAAACTTAAAAACCCCACAAGCCTAGGCCTTGGTGGGCCCAAACTTGGGCCCATAACCCGTAGGGGTCCACTAGGGTGGGGCCCACATACCCCAAGTTCGGATTTTAGGCGGGAAAATGCCACAAGTGGCAAGTCTTATCCCTTTGGCCCAAGTGTGCGAGGGTCTGGCCCGTAATAGCAAAAACCCCAGGGTGTAGGTAATCGAATTACCGACACCCCCATTTTGCCTTTGTTTTGGGCGGCGGTAATTCGATTACCGCCATTCCTAGATTTTCTGAGATCGCGTATCAGGCTCCACCTGCAGCCGCCTGGGCTCCTTGGGTCCTCCCCGATTAGTCCCCTTCGATCCTCTTAATGCCCAAATGCCCATGGGCCCTCTCCCTTCTCCTCTATAAAAGCATGGCCACCCCCAGTTCGAATTTACGCCATTTTTATCCTGTGTAAGCCCTGCCCAAGTGTAAACAGCCACTCCCTTCCATCTCAGCCTCTCCAGAGCATCTCCCCTTGGCCACAGAACCTCCACCAGGCCCCCAGAACACTCCAGGTCGGCCACCAGCTTCCCAGTTCCACCTGCAACAACCGAGAGCTCTCCCATAGTAGCGTAGGGCCACTCTCTTTGGTTTTCCTGAGCTTGACCAGTGTAAGACCCTCTGGTCCTACTCCAAGGCGTCCTTTTATCTTATTATTCCCCTTTCTGTAGCTCTCCACCAAGGATAGGAGTTCCCCCTGCCTTAACCATAGGCATGGGGGAATCTTCTTAGGTGTTGATCGGGTGCAACACCCTTCTAGCCATGCATGGCCACTTCACGTAAGGTCTAGGGTTCCCTCAGGCCATGAGGGAACCCTTGGAACCTTGCTCAGTCAGCCCACAGTGGATAAAAGTTGGTTTTCAAGCAAACTGCTAGTGGTCGGTAATCCATTTACCGCCACATTCATATATTCCTTTTTTAGACTGTCAGTGGTCCTATTACCAACAATATGACTAGTTTTTTACAGTACCTGGGGTGCCCTGTGGGGCCCATCTAACCCTTGCTCTTGGGCCCACTCTTGGCCCATGTAGAAGCCATGACTCCCCTCTACCTCTCTGTAATATATCAGACCCAGGGGCCAAGCCTAACTATGGTTAGCAAGGCCCAAGACCCTAGTTAAATTATGCTGTCGGTAATCAGATTGCCGACAGTCAGAATTTGCTTGTTTTGGTGTGGGAAGTAATCATATTACCGCCAAAATGCAGACATCATTTTGCTGACTTTGGGCCCTTGTGGGGCCCACACTTGAACTCTCCTGGGCCTGATACCAAGCCCAGTAAACTCCTGACACTTCAGGCTATCTTCCCATGTGTTTGTTTTCCCCAGGGGTGATCCCTAACCCCAGTTAAACCCCCACAAACTAGGGTTAAAACTTTGCTGAAAGGGAGGTAATCCGATTACCTCCATTCTGTAAAATTTTTATCTTGAGCTTTGTGCTGGGCCCAAACCTAGTAGAAGGCCATTCTAGGCCCCGCCATACCTTTTTGGCCCACTTTTGACCTACCATGACCCTTAACCATGGTTAAAACGATCTCCGGTTAACTTTTAATAATGGTTAAGCACCACTTAACTCCACAAAAATTTGAAAAAATCCCTAAAAATTTAGAAAAATATAAAAGACCAAAAAATCAACTTTTTGACATTTTTAACCATGGTTAACACCCTTACCATGATTAACTTCTTTTAACTCCGGTTACCAACCCTAACCCTGAGTTAGCACACCCCTTTGCCTCTGGGCTTCATCCTTGGCCTACCGGGCATAAACCTAGTCTACCGGACTACCCATCGGCCTACTGGGCCCATCACTTTGCAGATTGACCAACCCCGGTCAAGCAAAACCCTAATCTACCGGATTAGGTCTATTAGCCACCTTTTGGTGCACACACACACACCCCCTCACCTTAGCACGGGCTCAAGTGTTAGAACTACGCTCGGTCTGATCTCATTCTCACCCCAATGTAAGTACGTTGGCAACCCAACCCAGGTTCGACCCTAGTTAGCTTTTACCTACTTGCAGTTAGTATTAACTTAAACACTTAGACATTTGTTTAATCTTGACATTAATTTTGGCTTTAACCTAGCAAGTAGGGAACCACCATGTGTGGAAGTGTCGGGATGCCTAACCCCTTCCCCGAACATAACCGAATCTCTTACCTCGATCTTTGATCGTAGACCAAGTCCTTATCCAACTTTCCCGGAAGACTTATCCCTTCTGACCGAATAAGTGGCGACTCTTAACAATCCCGTGAGACTTTTTCAAAGGAGCAAAATCCCGTACTCATATTAAGAACATGACCAAAAACAACTCCTTAACAGACTAGCCTTAAAGGATTAGTCCAAGAGACAAGTCCTGGTTGGTCCGGTCTGCAGTGACTGGATTAGGTAGTCTTGTCAAATGATCAGACCAGTTAGTCTGATCTATAGACTAGGCTAGTTATGCTTGTTTACAGACTGAATTGGTCAACCCAGTCATAAGTGATTGGGTTAGTTAGTATAGCATGGTCTATTCTATGTTGGATTGGTTTATCCGAAATCCAAATATGGACTCACCAGTCAACCCAACTAGGGCAGGCCCTATTGGTCGACTCTAGTGGGTGGTACAAGTGCCCAGCGACCTTTTGTAACACTGGTGACTCATACTGTAGTTTGAATTACTATAACCTGATGGCCTTTTGCAACTCTGGTGACTCAAACCGTAGTTTGAATCACCACAGTCAATCCAAACCTAGGTCTGGCGTGGATTTGGGCTCTCTGGACTGATCTACATGTAAATGTGTCGGTAGTGTTGTTTAAATCAAATTGGATCATAAAATTGTATGGGACGGGATTTGAATAGGGATTCAAATCGTAAGATCCTAAGATTCATAAAGATTTTCCTTAAAAATTATTAATAAATATAAAATAGTATCCAAAAATATAATTTGTGCTTGTGCTCAACAATCCATAATCCTTCATATAGGAACAAAGTATTGTCTTTTCATCAAAATCATAGTCCTAAATAGGAAATAATGTTTCGGTCTTCCGGATTCATAAAATGCTTCTTGCTTTTCATTCACCATATTACCTAAAATATTAAGGTATTTCCTTGAAACTTTCTCACTACATACCATGCATGTCTTAACATCTTTCCATGGAAGGTGATGTTTTCTGAAAAATACCCCATGATAGACTTTCTTACAATAATTACACTTTAAAATTTGTAAATTATTTTCATCCATTCGCATGCAATGCTCCCAAGTGATATCACTTGCAACATGTGGCATTTTATCATATATAGAAAAATAAAGTGGGTTTAAAGTGACTTACTTCAATGTAGATAATAGATACCAACACCACCTTCAAACTAGGAAAAGAATGTCTCCACCTAATTCACTGTGTGAACAATCTGGAAGATGACTTACTTTATAGGACACTAATCAATAAAGTACCCATGATAGAAGAAAATGTGTGAAACTAATCTTTTATGAATAATAGAGACAATGATAAGTCTAAAATGGATTTTGAAGGCATACAACTCTAGCATTTCCATTGGGACAATAATACGAAATCTTTCATTTGTTTTGATAGCTTCTGCCATCGTTCAGAAAGTGCATAAAACTGGCTTGTCATGGGGATCAAAATGATGAGCTGAGTAAAAGGAACCCCATTTCATGAATATGCTTATCACTTTAGGGCCCGTTTGGCATCACTCCCAAGGAAAATTCTCTATTCCCTGGGAATAAAAACACAAGAGTTTCTATTCCCAGAGAATAGAGAATTGTTCATTGGGAGTGATGCCAAACGGGCCCATAGTGTCCTCGTCATTCGATGACGAATCCAACATGATAACATCATCATTGAACACTTCATTGTGATATTTTCACATGTCCACTTGATATCATCACCCATATATTGGATCACATTCATGCAATATATATGCCTAGTACTAACCTTATAAGAAATGCATTTCACTAAGAGTTCCATCCAACCACAATCTCCACATTGTCCACATAACATACCCCGTTAGTAGTATTTATGTCATTACTTGCGTAGTTCGAACCTGTATAACTTATGATTGACGAATCATCATGTCCGTCAAATGGTAGTAGTTCTATACCTTCATCTTCATTATTATACATTCCATAGACCGGCACTTCGTAGAACATATCCCAAAGAGTCCTTGCTTCAAACATTGAAATATCCACCTTCATTTCGATGTCCCAAAACCTATCTTGAAATCGAGCCACACGATCATCTTCTGCCCCTTCATACAAATCTTCATGCCCACGACAATGAAATTGATTGACATCATTCTCAGAAGTGAGACCATCATTGACATGGCTCTGAGTTTCAAAACGTTCCATTTATTGCTACACTTGTCTCCTCAAGTTGTCCATCATGTAGGTCATGTTTGCATACCCGCGATTCTTCAATGTTTGGTGCACCACAACGACCAAATCCATGTTCATACCTGGGCCAATTACTTGCACGTATAAGTTAAAATCTAGAAAGGATCTTAATAAGAGTCAAAATTCACAAATATTGTGAATTATGAAACGAATCGCCCAAAGAATAAGGTGAGATTTCTACAACTATTATTAGGCCCAACAATATCCCTTCTTTCACTTCTATAAGATGCAAACATGTTCAACCAACTTGTCATCCTCTATGGGCATGCTCAAGATGAATTTATTGAAATGGAGTAAGAAAATCTAGGTGGAGCATTCATTGGATGGTCTTCTAATGGAAGTAGGTAAAAGCGGAGGACCATTGCTCCTTCCCGTAACTAATTGCGATGAAAAAATAGAAACATCAAGACTTGGCCTAGCACCTTAAACAGCTTCGAGTACACCAGTGTTAATACCAAAATCAGACTGTCCATATGGGTGGATAGGATACGCATAGTTACCAAGTACGGGTAGGGGTATAATACGGCAATGATCCGTTTGGGAAATACGGGTGTTATACGGTAAATACACGGCAAAAGTACGGAAAAATTAAAAAAAATAATTAATAATTATAAATAAATAAAAATCATGATATTAACTAATAACAGTCATTTAATACGGAATATGCGTTTAACATGGTAAAAATACGCGTATTATACGTGTTTAATACGTAACGTAACACGGAAAAAGTACGGAGTTAACGGTGACCCTCTAAAAGTATTATATAAGTACTATACGGGTATAATACAGGTGTTTGGTAACTATGAGGATACGTACACGTGGAAAAGTGAATCAAGTGGAGGCACGTTGACATATCCTGCTCATCCATCCGGACGGTCTGATTTTGGTGTTAACACCAGTGTACTTGGAGTTGTTTAAGGTTCCAGACCAAGTCTTGATGTTTCTATTTTTTCATCACAACTAGCTATGGGAAGTAGCAATGATACTCCGCATTTACCTACTTCCATTAAAAAATCAGCCAATGAATGGTCCTCCTAGATTTTCTTACTCTAGAAGTGAAATTCAATAAATTATTTAGAGCATGCCCATAGAGGAAGACAAGTTGGCTAAACATGTTTGAAACTTCTAGAAGTGAAAGAAGGGATACGTGTTGGGCCCAAAGAATGTTGGGCCTAAAGACAGTTGTAGAAATCTTACCTTATTCTTAGGGTGATTCGTTTCATAATCCGCAATATTAGTGAATTTTCGACTCTTATTAAGACGATCTTCAGATTTTAACTTATGCATTTTCCATGTAAGTAATTAGCCCAAGCATGGACATGGATAGGAATTCTAATGGCTAGTCGTTGTGGTGCACCAAACATTGAAGAATCGCGGGTACGCAAACGTGACCTACATGATGTTGAGATGGACAACTTGAGGAGACAAGTGCAACAACAAATGGAACGTTTAAAACATTTCAAAACTCAGAGCCATGTCAATGATGGTCTCACTTCTGAGAATGGTGTTAATTCGTTTCATTGTCGTGTTCTGCATGAAAATTTAAATGAAGGGGCAGAAGATGATCGTTCAGCTCGATTTCGAGATAGGTTTTAGGACATCGAAATGAAGGTGGATATTTCAATGATTGAAGCAAAGAGTCTTTAGGATATGTTCTACGAAGTGTCGGTTCATCTATGAAATGTATGATAATGCAGATGAAGGTACAGAGTCACTATCATTTGACGGACATGATGATTCGTCAATCATAAGTTCTACAGGTTCGAATTACGCAAGTAATGACATAAATACTACTAATGAGGTATGTTATGTGGACAATGTGGAGATTGTGGTTGGACTTAGTTAAATGCATTTCTTGTAAGGTCATTACTAAACATATCTCCTGCATGGATGTGATCCAATATATGGGTGATGACATAAAGTGGACATGTGAAAATGTCACAATGAAGCGGTCAACGTTGATGTTATCATGTTGGATTCGTCGCCATATGAAGATGACACTTAGGTGACAAACAAATTCATGAAACAGGGTTCCTTTTACTCATCTCATCCTTTTGATCCCCATGGCAAGCCAATTTTATGCACATTCCGAACAATGGAAGAAGCTATTAAAAGAAAGGAAAGATTTCGCATTAATATCCCAATGGAAATGCTAGAGTTGTATGCCTTCAAAATCCATTTTAGACTTATCATTGTCTTTATTTTCATAAAAGATTAGTTTTTCACATTGTCTTCTATCATGGGTACTTTATTGATTAGTGTCTCATAAAGTCGGTCATCTTCTAGATTGTTCACACAGTGAATCAGGTGTAGGCATTCTTTTCCTAGTTTGAAAGTGGTGTTGGTATCTACTATCTACATTGAAGTAAGTCACTTTAAACCCACTTTACTCTTCTATATATGATAAAATGCCACATGTTGCAAGTGATATCACTTGAGAGCATTGCATGGCGGTGGATGAAAATAATAAACAAATTTTAAAGTATTATTGTAAGAAAGTCTATCATGGGGTGTTTTTCAAAAAACATCACCTTCCACAGACAAAAAAAAATGTTAAAACATGCACGGTATGTAGTGAGAAAGTTTCAAGGAAATACCTTAATATTTTAGGTAATATGATGGATAAAAAGCAAGAAGCATTTTATGAATCCGGATGACCGAAACATTGTTTCCTATTTAAGACCAATGATTTTGATAAAAAGACAATACTTTGTTCCTATATGAAGGACTATGGATTGTTGGACACAAGCACAAATGATATTTTCAGGTTTTTTGGATATTATTTTATATTTATTTATAAATTTTAAGTAAAATCTTTATGAATAGTACCCGATTTGAATCCCTATTCAATTCAAATCCTGCCCCATACAATTTTATGATCCAATTTGATTTAAACAATAATGCCGACATAATTACAAGTATATTAGATCAGGCTAGAGAGCCCAGATCCAAGCCAGACCTAGGTTTGGATCAATTGTGGTGATTCAAACTACGGTCTCAGTCACCAGAGTTGCAGAAGGCCATCAGGTTATAGTCATTCAAACTACAGTCTGAGTCTCCAGCATTACAAAAGGTTGTCGGGCACTTGTACCACCCACTAGAGTAGACCAACAGGGCAATGTCATACTAATTAACCCAATCACTTGTGACTAAGTTGACCAATTAAGTCTGCAAACAAGTATAACTAGCCCAGTCTATAGTTCAGACTAACTAGTCCGATCATCTGACAAGACTACCCAATCCAGCCACTGCAGACCAGACCAACAGGACTTGTCCCTTGGACTTGTCCATTAGAACTAATCTATTCTGGCAAGTCTATTAAGGAGTTGTCTTGTGTCATGTCCCTTAACAGACCAAAAATGGATACCCTCCATATGACAGATGGTTGATGCCCAAAATTCTAACTTGTAAGTCGGGACCTTGGGCGAGTATCCACCTATTTCCGGTGGGTAAAGCTATGTCCAAACAACCACTATACATGCTACTTTGAAACAAGGACAAAAAGAACTAATATAATCCTTGTAACCAAACAAACTAGAGGGTCATTGTGTCATGGTGTAACCAAATAAGGATGGATTAATATTAATTTGGATTAACTAAGATTGTAACCAAACAAAATTGAAATAGACTTAACTAAAATCATCTTAAACTGGATTAAGTAAACCCTTGTTGCCAAACATGACAAATTGACCAAAGTCATCTTGGTTATTTGACATATTTAATATGTTAATTAATTTGACTCTTCCTAGGGTGATTTGGGGTTGCAAGGCATGTTTTTGATTAAAACAGACCCTAATTACCTTGATTAAGTAAATAAATTTTCACATCCTAAAAGAAGTTCAGTACCTGTTATCCACCAGGCGATTGCAGATGATATAATTGGTAAATATGTTACTCCTCATTTTTAATTTTTTAACAATTATCTCCTACATTGTAGCAACCATGGTGTCAATTGTCAAAAATCGACTCAATTCCACCGAAGTTGACTAAATTGAGCCGACTTCCATGCCCGTGGTGTCCGAAGCGAAATACACTTGTATTTTAAAAATATTAGACTTCGTGGTAAACTTCAACCGAAACAGGAAAAAAAAGTTGCAAAAATACAGAAGTTCGGTGGAAGTTAAGGAAGATACATATCCCCCTTCACTTGACAAAGAGAATAATATTATAGTTAAGAAAATTTGACAATATAGGGAAATATCAAGAAGAAATTACAACTAAGACAAGTAGACAACGCATGTCACTTCACATGATTCTCACATTTGAGTACTGCATGCTTGCATCAGTAATATAATGAATTCTAGATGTGTATTTATGCTCAAGTATTAAACTTCCAAAGTTTCATCTTAGATTTCTAATGTTTCCTTAAAAGTTTCCTAGACTCCTTTAATTTTTAAATAACTTCATTGGACTTCCCTAAACTTTCTCGAAACGTGTCAACTTCCTTAGCGACCGATGTTTAATACTTTGGTAGCAACTAACCTAAAGATTAGCAATAATTTTCTTAATCTCCTAGACTTCTTCAACAACTCATTAACTACCCACACTCTACTTACTCCCGAAATATTCTAGCTAAAACTAGACTCCTTCAATGTGCTCCCATGTGGCATGCACACATGGGATTAGCTAACACCTAATAGACTTCTTCAAAGAGTGTCCACGTGGCATGCACACATAACAATTCCCCCCTCTAATTTAGTCCTTGCCCTTAAGCACTACTTCTAGGAAACGCAGTTTAAATACAATTCTCCCAAGTTGCTTCAGCTAGTGAAAGACCTTGCTAATGAACCAAGAATTCTTCATGACATCTTCTCCTTCTACAACCAAGAATAGCTTGTGGTGTTGGCATGAGAGATTCATATTCAGAATTGACAGGGGGAAGTGACGGCTGAACAATGCCTTTGGCTCCAAGCTGCTTCTTAAGTAAGGACACATGGAAAACCGGATGAATACGTGTTTCCGAAGGCAATTTGTATGCTACCATTCCCACCCACTGGATAATCTGAACAACCCATAAAATCAAAGAGACAACTTCATATTCATTATAAGAGAGAGAGAGAGAGACAATTGCCGAAAAGGCCAAAGTCTCAAATAGACCTAGTCTCCTACTGCAAACTCATTGTCTACATGACACTTATCATATATCTTCTTCATTTGAGCTTGAGATTCTTGCAATCGAGCACGAAACTCCTTGATGACACAATCTAGGGCCCTCAACTCATGATCAACATCTTCCACCTTGGTAGTTCTAGGTATGTATGATAACAATGTTAGTGGGACTCTCCCATAAACAATTTCAAATGGGGTCTCTTTTGCAGAAGAATGCCCGCTTGTATTGTAACCAAATTCAGCCCATGAAATCCATGGTACCCAGTCCTTTGGTTGTGAACTTGTAAAACACCCCAAATACATCCCAATCGTGCGATTAACTGCTTCAGTTTGTCCATAAGTTTATGGGTGATAAGATGGACTAAATTTAAAATCAGCTCAATTCAACCTAAATAATTCCTTCCAAAAAGCACTAGTAAATGTAAGATCACGATCACAAACGATGGATTGTGGCATACCATGTAACTTAAATTTGTGATCAAAGAAAATTTGTGTCACACTAGCAGTCATATATGGATGAGAGATTGGCACAAAATGTGCGTATTTTAAGAGTTGATTTGCTACAACAAAAAGAGCCAACTTACCCAAAGATGGAGGCAACCCCTCAATAAAGTCCATCAATATGTCTGACCGCACTTGAGTAGGGATTGGCAACGGTTGCAACAAGCCTGCAGGAGATGTGTTCTCAACCTTATGACGTTGGCATGTATCACAATTCTTGATGCAATCCTTTATTTGTTGCCTCATGTATTTCCAATAAAAAAATAGACTTGATCCGGTGCAATGTTTTATGGTAGCAATCATGAGTACTTGAATGAATCTCTTTCATGATGGTGGTCAAGAGAGGAGAGTCTTCTTTTAAATAAATACGGGCTTTAAATAAAAAGACACTCTCATGAAACTCCCAAAGGCCGACGGCCTCCCCTTTTTGACACAGGTCAATCAATTGAATAAGCTTGGGATGTGTCCTGTTTTCCTCCTTGATTGGATCTAGCCACCTAGGTACAGGTAGGGAAATCACAATTAACTCCCCCTTCTCGGATAACCCCCTAGTGCAATTTGCAAGTTCTTCAAAGCGATCCTGATATGTTTTAACAGTGCCCGCATGTCAAAGTTTCGTTAACTCTCCAACAGGATCCTCAGACGCAGCTTGTCCAAATCGTGTACATTAAGCTTGCACAAATTCTCCCCAATTAACAGGGCCTTTAGTTCGCTCGTACCATTGGTACCATTGAATAGCTTTGTCTTCTAAATGGATAGACGCCATTTGTACCTTTTGGGCATCTTCAATGGCATTGATGTTGAAGAATTGCTCACATCGATACACCTACCCTCGTGGATCCTCTCTGCCAAAGCGGGGAAAATCTATTTTTATGTATCGAGTCTGTTTCGCGCTACCAGATGAAGTAAATGTCTGTCATAAATTAGACACTGAATCCCCATGTTCACTTTGAGGTGATGCCATCATGGATACAAGTTGATCATACTTAAGGTTCATAGCTGATACCAATTGCTTAAGCTCTATCCAAAGCTTCGGCATGCTTATCCGAGTTGTCCTTCAGATGCAGTATAGCCTCCTCTACCTTCTTTGACTCTTGAGATCTAGTTCCCTCCACCATTATCCCTGTCACAGGCCAATTAGAAAAGCCTTGCTCTGATACCAGATGATACGGACCAAGGAAGAAGATAACAATTAGCAAGAAAAAATTCCACTTCTCGGGGGACACCTCTACGCAGAGCGTAACAAACCAAAGATAGTTAATTTCTTATTTTCTTCTGACTCCAATTACAATTCTTATGTTCTCCACAATCCTACTCCTAACAAACTTCCTAGAAAACAGAGTACCACTCCTAAGAAACCCACCCTTTACGTGATAAGTCCCACAACTCTAAGAGACTCATCCTTTACGTGATAAGTCAAACAACTCCAACAATTCAAATAACAAACCAACTTTAAAAGGGGAAATTAACAAACTAGTCTCTAAGAGAATCAGAATAACAATTCTATCTAGCAGCCCAAACTACCCTCTATGCCCCTGCATGAACCTCCAAACCTATGCACATACCAAATTCATGCACACATAACACTTCCCTTGCACATGGGAGACTCTATCTTCAAGAAAGACTCGTAGCGTCTCATCAATTCTCGATGATTTCTATGTAATAATTTTGAACAATGCTACATCCACTTTCCAGCCATCCACTCTCCGGTTGTTTTTACTAATTCTAAACAAAAAGACAAAATAAAAGTGATGGGACCCACAAAAAAGTGTAGTACTATTTTGTTTTCTTGTATAAAAGTAGGGGAGAGTGGATGGCCGGAAAGTGGACATAGCATTGCTCAATAATTTTTTGTTAAAGTGGTCATCCGTGCAAGAATTTGCCCAATTTTTTGAACACCCATCGACATTAACAACAAAAATAATAGGCGTAATAAAATCACTTTGTTGCTTAATTATGCTTCTGTTTTTTTTTTTAGTCAATTCAATTCAGGGATTGTTGCAAACTGAATCTCATATAAGCATTAACTATTAGAGATACAATTACACTACTCTATTGATCTAATAATATCTCTAATACAAAAAACCAGAGTAAATCATCAACCATCCTACTCTAAAATATGGATAAATAAGAATCAACTAACACTTATTTATAGATCTGATGATGGACCCTAGAGAGAAAGAGAGTGTGGGGATTGGGTTACCTTGCCGTATTTCTGAGAGAGATCATGAACTTCGGCGGCAATTTCTGATCGAATCGTCTGAGCGATGGCTTTTCCGTCGATAATGGTAGCCTGGTGATCGGATTGAGACGCCATTGCAGGAACTCCTCCGTGCAGCTGCGAAACAGAAGCAATGACTCCGCACCCAGGCTCCTCTAAGAGAGATGATGGTTGAACCCCAAGGCTTAAACCACAGTTAAGGGTGTATTAAAAGGGACACGTGTTGATATTTAGAATGTTACCGGACTCCTTTGAGTTCGGTTACAACTTGAGAGAATTACGCATGGAAAACTTACTCACCAGTCACCGACGTACTGTATTTTAAATTTGGCCCAGGATTCTCTCAAGTTGGAACCCCTAGAGGTCGCCACGTGTCTCCTTTGACACCCCTTAACCATGGGTAAGGTTCACTCACCCATCCTTGGTTTTTTTTTTATATTAATTATTATTTTTTAAATTAAAAAACTGTTTTTAATATTAAAAAACTCTTAAAACAGTTTTTTTAATTTAAAAAATAATAATTAATATTAAACAAAAAAACCAAGGATGGGTGAGTGAACTGTAGGGGTGGGTGAACCTTACCCATGGATAAAGGGAGTCAAAGGAGACACGTGGCGACCTTTAGGGGTTCCAACTTGAGAGATTCTCTCAAGTTGATCTTGAGAGAATCTTGAGCCTATAAATTTTTAATCATTCCCAGTTCCCAGGGGATCGCCTTAAGTAAGCGGGTTAGTTGGTGTGTGTCAGACTGTCAGTGCGTGTTTCCTCTAGTGGTGTCAATAGGCCGGGCTGGTCCTATGGCTTAACCCTTGGAATTGTCCCAAAAGGCAGAAAGAAAAATAATCATCTCCTCAGTCGATGTGACGTGAGGAGGGGCGTCTCTGCTCCCATTTTCTTGCCATGTGTCCCCTTTCTAACCCCATCTAACTGTGGTTACATTTTCTTGCCAATTGTCCTCTTTCTAACCCCATTTAACTGTTGTTAAGATTCATCCACCCTTATGGATCACCAATCTACCCATGGTTTTTGGAAAAATAAAATAAAATAATTAACTAAAGGATTAAAAAAAACTACCCGAATTAATGGGAGTTGAAGGGTCAGATATGTGAAAGCGAGGAGGAATAGTCCCCTCCTCGGCTGACGAGGGGACTACTGCTCATCCCAAAAATGGTCCAATCTTTAAGCCCTAAAAAGCAGAGTTGGGCTAGGATTTAGTTAATTGAAGTCCGTGCCCAACCCAATCGAGGTGGAAAAAATCTATATGCTATAATATAAAGAAATAAGACTCTCCTCCCTGCTCTCTAAACACCAATCCCTCGAATCCTAAACGTTTTATCCTAAGGATGTCATGTGTCTTCTCTATTTAATGTCCACTGCTTGATCAAAAAAATTAAGAGACTCTCTCTCTCTCTATACTAAACAGTTTCACTCATGTCTCTCTTTTAACCGGTTTCCACTCACGCTTCTCTCCCACTCAAAATCAAATACCCTCAAACCACACGCCTCTTTCCAAAGAGTTCTCAATCAATCAACCGTAACCTCCTCCCTCTTTCAAGGGCTCTCTCTCAAAATCCTCAAACCACAAGCCTCTTTCTAAAGAGTTCTCAATAACTCAATTGTAACCTCCTCCCTCTTCTCTTTTAAATTGACCGATGTGAGAGAACTTGTTGTCCTATTCATCTTTTTCTTCATCTCCATAAATTATAGGGTTTGGGTTATTGATTGCTCTTTGTTAAGGTTTCCATATATTTTTATCTAGATCATAAATATTTTCATATGGATCGAGGAAGCAGGTTTTTATGGTTTCTATATATTTTATCTGGATCGAGTAAACATCAGAAATCTTTTATCTGTATCAAGGAATCTCTATTGAGAAATCAGGTTAGTTAAATTTTTTTTTTTAATTCTGAGTTTTCAAGCTATCTTCATAAATGTTGTTCAATTCCTTAAGTTTTGAACTATTACTTAAATTTTGAAAATTTTCTGCATTCAGATTTTCACTCGCATCTTTGATTTATTCAAGTTTTGAAAAGTTCTTTAAGTTTCAGTCTCTAGAAACCTCATAATGATGGGATTCCGTACATCGGGCAGCGATTTATTAGTCAGGATGCCGCATATGGCGGATTTTGTTTGATTCTAAGACATCAAGGTTGTGTTGATTCACAATGCCTGTAACTCACTATTCTTGGTCTCCAAGTTCATGGTCTGATCAACAAGTTCGTGAAACGATATGATTTGTGGTTCCTTAGAATTTTACCCTAATTTACTGCTTTGTTTCAAGTGTTTCCAGAGTGTTCAACACTACTTCCTATCTTAATAGGTTTATGTAAATTTGATAAAATAAAATAAGAGATTAATTTTGAGTCGGAGCTCTGCTTCACGGTGTGAAGCGAAGCTCCTCTATTTACACAAGGGTAGTTGCATGGTTGTAATTATTGTGGAAGGTTGGGGCAATTTGTCAACGCATATAATTACAACATTGTCACCCTTTCAATGTAAAAAGGGGAGCTCCGCTGCTCAACGCCATGAAGCAGAGCTCCTCTTTGTATTTAAACTGATAAAATAAATGATAAAGAAGACGTGAAGAGTGTTGGTTTCGGGTATGCTAACCGAACCAAAGCAAAAAAACGAAAACCTGTTTTATTATACCTGTTATTCCAGGAACTGGTTTCAGGTTATGCTAATCGAACCAAAGCAATAATCACTCCTAAAATAATTTTTTTTAAATGCCTTTTTCCAAAATGGTTTGTGAATTTTAACCACAGTTAAATACATATTTTTATTACATGTTAATTCATTAGTGAATCTTAACCACAGTTAACAAATTTTTTTTAAAGATTACCTTATTTAATCCAACGAGTTAGTGAATCTTGACCAAAATTAAATATTAAAAATACATTAGCCTAAGGGTTTATGAATCTTAGTCACAGTTAAAAATTTTTATCCTAATAGTTAACAAATCTAAACCACAGTTAAATATTATTTGTAGAAAACTCATAGTTATCTTCTTTATAACTAATCTAAAATAGGTTTTTTTTTAATCAAACCATGCTACTACCCTTGTGTAATGGCATTATTTGTAGAAAACTCATAGACCACTGAGACCGTGCTCTGCAGCACAGGATTTCATGTGGGGCCTATCATGTGATATTGAGCCCCACCTGAAATACCGTGCTGCACAGCACGGTCTCTATGGTCTCAGCCCTAAAGTGGTCTCAGTAGCAAAGTCCTATTGTTTTATCCTTTAAACCTAAGTTGAAAATGTTGTGCAGTTTTGGCTGTGTAGTAACATTTTATTAGGACAATACTTATCACACATTTCCACTATGTAACGAAATATGGTCTTCATCGAATCCGTTTAGCACCCAATAACTGTAGTTAAGATTCACTCGCCCCTAGGATTCATCCATTCAACCTTAGTTTTTAGAAGAAAAAAAATAAAACAAATATTAACCCTAAGTTGGTTATGCTTAATTTACGAATGAAATGGATGATTATGTAGTCAAAGGCGGGGGTGGGCTAATCACTACTCTTCAATGACCTTTTTTTATTTTATAAATTTAAACATGTTTTAAAATAAAGAAAAACATATGTTGACCATTTATAGGCTCGAGCCTGCCCATGTTAAGTCGGGTTAGGGCCTGATTCCTCGAAGCCCTGTAGAGCTTGGGCTCAATACATTTCACTTGAGGTTGGGACTAGAAAAGTGTGCTTTTTAAAGTGTTTATTTTACATGGGGAAAAAAAAAACCAACTAGGCCAACTTAGATATACATACCCAAATCAGAATGTTTTTTTTTTTTGATTTGAGGGTGAGAACATGTAAATCAAATGCATGAAAAAGTGTACTTTCTTTAGAAAGAGGTTTTTTTTTTTTTTTTTTTTGGTGTAGACATCACTTATCTGCATTAATACGGTTAGTACATAAGTTAGAAGTTAGCTTGGGCATTGGAGCTCTATTGGAGCTCTTGCAACTCATACCCTTGGGGGATTGGATCCCCCAACCTCCCTCCAGCCAGCAAAGGCCACACCCCAACCACTCATGCAAGAGGCGGGGGGGTTTTAAAGAGTACTTATCCACACACTTATCTTATTCACCAATAGATGCTACTTAGAGATATATAGCAAAGTTGGGGTGTCAAATGTCAATTGGCCAGGCTGGGGAGGGCTTTGAGCCAGCTTCAGCCCATTAAAACCCCTAGGTGAGTATACAACATCAATGGGCCTCCAAAGGCTTGAAACCATTTGTTTGCTACTCGATATGGTTAGAGTGGGGGGAAATCTTTGGAAGAAGAGGAGTTTTTTGGGATTAGGTGACATCATTTAATTAAGTTAATAGTGTAGGTTAAGAGTTATGTTAGGATAAAGGTGGGTTTCTCAACTCTCACACTAGTAGACTTGAACTCTAGTCTTTTCCTAAAAGAAAAAAATACTTGAGCAAAGGTTGAGGTGTAACAGAACAGTTACGTAGCTAGTTAGTCATATAGTTTAATCCTAATATGTTCAACCTTCTTGCTTTCATCATTATGGTCATTATCATCATCATTATAGCACCACCCCCATCATCGTTGTTATAGTTAAGGCCCTGAATCAAGAATGCTGAAATGCCTTTCATAACCACCAAAGTACACCCATCCACTCTTTTTTACTCGGGGAAACCCCCACCCCAAATAGAGAAATTGACAAGCAAGTTGAATTCAAGGAATCTGGTTCTAGGGGAGAGAATTACACTTAAGATGATTAACAAGAGACATCAACAGAGACTGGCGGAGTCAAGGAGGAAGCTTGCCCCTGAACTTACAAAAAAAAAAGCAGTGCTTATCGGACCCATGGATGGATTCATTTCATATCTTATCCCATTGTTCTCGTGTCCCTTTTAATGCCCTTTTAACCATGGTTAAGCTTAACTAAAATAAAACTAAGATTTCGTTTTTTTTTTTTTTTTTGAAAAACCATGGTTGGATTGCTTAACCCTAGGGGTGAGTGAATACTAACCACAGTAGGTAAGTTTTTAAAATTGGGGTGTGGACCAATGAGGTTCGGCCATTCCGTTATAAAATGGAACCCCGGGTAAGTTAACTATTTTCCAAAAAAAAATTTACTTTGTTATTTAACTTTTAAAAGAGCATAGCCATGGGACAATTCCTTCTTGATGTTTTATTTAATTATTTAACAAAGCATAGTTATGGAATTGGGGGACAGCTGCCCTTAAATAAAAACAATATCCATAGAATATGTACGGAACGTACAGGCAAGATGGCCAATGAACTTGGTTTTCTAAAAAATCCATTCACCCCCTTAATCCATAATATTTCATGCCTAACATTATAATTCAACTATTGGTTGACCCTACAAGAAAATCCTCCCTGAATAGTGATAATATAGAACTCGATGGACGAAACATATTATGTGGTGATTTTGCTTTCGGATTAAGATTCTCTTATCAATCCTATTCTCCTTTGTGGATGGTCCAACAAAATCTCGCGATCCCACAACATCCTCTTTTCAGTATTCCTTTTTGTTTCTATAGCTAAAATTGGAGAAAAACAAATGCTGATCATGCCATAGAAGCGGCTGGTAAATGAACCAGGACCCCTTTCTACCTCTCTGTGTTTTTCCATAGGCACGAATCTCGAGACGGGCATCTCCATTTGATGATGAGTTTCTTCAAGTTTCAAAGACCAATACAAACCAAAAGTTGCACTCCATGATCACAGACCAGAGCTGCTTCTGGATCTTGAAAGTGATAGATTAGGACCCATGATTAATTAAACCAGAGCATTGGTGAAGAAAAGTGGGTCTTTTGTAGATTCTATCAATCATACTCCTAACAGAGGGCCCAAGAGCCACTATTCCAAAAGCTCTCTATCCATCATTTGGATGTCCATTGCTTAGGTTTTAACAACAATTGTGTTTATTGAACCCCAAAAAAATATTTTCTTTCTTTTTATCTTTTTATATCTCAAATAGGGTTAGGCCGCAACCCAGTTAGCTTGTGTTAGTATCTGTTTATAGATTAGTGGGTTAAAGATCCTAAGATATGAAGTTGGGCCAAACAATGGGCATATTAACTGCCAGGGTGGAGCCACATGGGGTCGGGGCTGAAGCCCCCCCCCCTCCAATTTGGAAAAAAAATCCTATAGTATAAATAGAGCGTAGCCTGGGAGAGGGGCGGAGCCCGGGGGACAAGGGGCTCTAGCCGCCCTAAACTTCAAAAAAAAAAAATTATTTACAAACGGACACAAACAGACGTGATAACCTATGAACTTGTCTCTCAAAAATGGTCACGCCCCCAACCCCTATTGTTAGCCCCTTGCAAGAGAACCTCGTTCCGCTCCTGTTAACTGCAACACCACAAGTCATGGGAATTGATCCTAGACCATCCACATGAAGATACACAATGGCAATAACACAAGTAGAAAAGTGTGTTTTAAGAACATTGCCCTTTTCCTGGGTAGTCAAAAATGGTTAGGCCGCAACTTCATTCAACACTGATTAGTGGGTTAAAGAACTAAACATCTGACTTATAAGTAGACTATGTTGAGCCTATTGACCATCATACCAACACTTAGAGAATTGAACCCTAAACACCCCAACATATAGAATATAAACTTTGTTACTGAGACAAGCCAACCCATGTGTTTTTTTGTCATCATTTATTTAAGTTAGTAAATTTGTTATAAATTAGATTAGATTAGATTAATATCCATGATGAGCTTCTAACCGTTACACCGAAACTCAAAACCGAGTCCACTGCCCCCGAAGGGGATAAAAGCCCACCACTGGAGCAAATCAAGGAGGTGGTGTTTTAAGAACACAACACTTTCAATCACATATTCTTCTTATAATAGTAATAAAATCAGTCATTCATACGTAGACACCTCAACTGAGAATATGAATTATATAGCAATAAAATAAATGTCCCTTTTGACCTGAGTCTTAAAATGTCAAATGAGGACAAGTGGGTAAGAGAATAAAAACCAATAGAGCTTTCTAGAATATGAAAAAGATGAATAGAGAGGAATGGGTGAGCTGATCTTTTGGCATTGATTCTTATCACAGTACATGAAAAGATAAAGTCTACATATTCTCTCTTCTCTCCGAGCTTTGGAAACAGGAATGATCCTCGGTGAATATTCTACACTCATTAATGGTGATCTAGATTGTAGGACCCACTCATCAAATGCTAGAAAATGTTCCGTACATTGAGCAGTTCCATTAGAACAGATAATTGGGATTAGAGATTTTTTTAATCTAATTGTGATTAGAGTTGTTTCACATTAAATCTTCCTTCGTTTATATTGCTTCTTAATTTGGGGTTTCCCCTGGATCACTTTAGTTTGTATTACTAAAATGATCTTAATCCTCCATTATCTCTTTCTAAACCTTGAGGTCTCGAGTTGGATTCACTGGCTCCCCTCAATAACGGCTGCATGGGTGGGGTTATTTCCTATGTTAGCCCGAGGGACTAGTATGAGCTTTCATGGCTCAGGATATCACAAAAGAAAAAAAAAACCCTTAACTAACCCCACTTCCAAGAGCTGAAGATTTAGATACTTTTTCTTGACTTTTTTTTTTTTTTGTTGGTTAAAGGAGCAGAACACCTATCACACACACATGCTTTTTTTTTTCTTTTTTTTTTAGAGTAAGCCTATAGTTATTGCTAAGGTGTCATAAGGGTTAACCCACTTAATCACTCCAAAAGAGCCTGACTATGGGATCTTTATACACCCTTGCAAAGTTAAGTACCCAAGTGATATAAGACTAACTAAGGGGACAATATTGTCCAGCCGCTAAGAGGATTAACATTTTTAGGTACCCCTATTTGACTATTTGGTTCTTGAGAAAATAATTGAAACACATTTTTAAAAAAAGGAATGTGATTGAGTAGTGTGGTGTCCTAAGGTGAGAAGGAATTTGAATGAATGGAAGTTCGAGAAGATGAGTACTCTATTGTCGAGCCTTGTGTTTGCCCTTGTAGCCCGCAAGATCGTGATTATAGAATATGGTTTGTAAGCAATAATGGTCGATTTTCAATGAAATCACTACTTCTTTCACTTGAGTCAGTGTCTAGCGCATCATTTCCTCATAGACTTGTATGAAATCCAGGTATTCACTCAAAGATATCTTTCTTCTTATGAAATACATATTTCAACAAAATTCGTACTTTTGATCACTTAAAAAATAGAGGGTGGAGGTTGACGAATCGTTGTTTCTTGTGCCTCCATGTGAAAGAAACGGTAGACCACTTGCTCATGAACTGTCCTGTTATGGGTGTGATTTGGGAATACTTCCTATCTCGAGTTGGGGTGGCTAGGGCCTTCCCTTTTTCTTTTCACAAATTCTTATCATGTTAGTCATTGGATAGTACAGATAGTGCCAAGAGTCATAGAGGTGCTATCTAGGGTCATCTCATTGTCAATTTGGCTTGAAAGAAATAGGAGAGTTTTTGACAACTTCACGGCTCATATTGCTCATGTTTAAGCTCGTATTCATCTACTGATTTTCGAATGGGTTTCCATTCGAAATGGTGGGGTGGATCTAGGTACAGTACTTGGGTGACACCGGATGCGGCATTCATTATGGGGTCTCTCTAATGTCCTAGAATCTTTTAGTTTACGCTGTTGTCAATTTTTTCTGTACTATGTCTTATAGTATTTGTATTCCTCTTTTGATTAATATCTCTTGAATATCGATTTTTTTAATAAAAAGGAAAAAAAAAAATTACAACCAAGGTTAGCACAGAAGCATGGGGAATTTTTTTTTCTTTGCAGTTTGGATAGTATGAAAATCCACTTTTAAAAAAGTTGCTTTCCTGGACTACATAACTTTCCCTTAGAATTTCCTATCAAACTTTTTAAAATATAAAAAGTTAACTTTTTCTCAAACAACTATAAATCTAAATTTTACTTACATATTTGCTTGTTAACCCGAAAAATTTAGGAAAGCAAAAATAGCTTTCTTTTCCTTTCGTTGTTACTTTTATTTATGTTTTTTTTCCCCTGGAATCACTTTTTCTTGCTAACCAAAAGCAAACAGAGCCTGAAAGCCAAAATTTTCATTTATCCTGTCTATTTAATCCTGTTCACCCGACAAACAAACAAGGGTAAGTGAAGTTTAGGTAAACATAACTATTCCCATCTTTGAAAGCCAAATTTCAACTTTCCTGGTTGTAACAGTTAAATCAAATCAACCAAAGTTAGTAGACAGACATTTTTCTCTAACCCTAGACATTATTACCTATATGGGTTCCCTCCTCTCCAAAGGCCACAAACAGCTCTCATTTCAAAGTGGGAGTCCAGTAACCCCACAAATAGAAGGAAAACCCTCCTCTTACAAGAAGACAGGCTTTCAACCTGTCCAAAGGTAGCTTTAATTAAATAAAAAAGATAACCTTTCTAAAGAAAAGTTAAAATCAAAACCCAGATCCCTAGCATGTCATTTAAACAATCTCAACCAAAAATTACAAGTCTACCACTAACATTTCAAACCTATGATTTTGCTAGCTCGCAAATCTTTCAAAGAGACAACTTGATGACTAAAAAGATCAAACACTTCCTGTTTTTTATTTTTTTTTATCAAACATCTCCACGTGTGTGTTATAGCTGTTCTTGCATCTGTGGAAATGTTTGGAGTAAATGCAACTCTGGCTAACAATCAAGCTCCTTAGCCAACATTCATGGTGCTACATTCTTTGGCAGTTTTCACTCTTTAACCTTTTTTTTGTGGCTAAATAGCCTCTCTTACTTTCATGGATCTAGGCATTCAAGTAATCATTTTCCTATGACAACTCTCACTTTGACCCATGACATCTAAATAGCCTTAGACCTTTCTTAAGTCGCCACCTTGAATATAAAACATGGTGCAACCCTTATACTAAATGTTAAGCAGCTAATCAATTGTCTAAAATGCGGGACATTATTAAAGTGTGAAAAACTAGACTCAAACTTCATAATCATTACCTAATCACGCTGCTAGAGTGATGATTTGCAAGAGCTCACTACTCGTTCCAAAACACTAACTACTAAATTATGCTACTAATCCTAGGTAAATGATAACCCCAACCCCACCCAAAAAACATAGGATACAATCACAACCAAGCATTACAGGGCTAGTAACTAAAACGACCATCAAAACACCTATAATCATTGATATTTAATCTCCATCTCACAACCAAAATCTCCTTTACACATGAGAGAGAGAGGGATTTCAGGTCCTATGTTACTAAGCATTACCAAATTAAAAGTACCAAACAAAGCTAAGAAATAAATACCCATTTAGTCCATTACAAACCCTCCAAAACAACGCAATCTTATTTCTCCATGATTTTCACTCTATTTTCTTTTCTGATACACATTTACAAAATTACCCCCATACACTTGTACTAGTATTCGATACGTCAATCCCGTTTCAGATTCCGACGTGTCCCATCACATAATCCAGCACCCATTTGGATTTTCATCGCTGAATATCTCAAAAGACTCCGATTTTGGTGAACTCGGCGAGTGAAACTCCGAGTGCGTGTCTGTATACGTGTCTGGTGATGGCGGGACATAATAAGAAGTACCGTAGCTAGTGATAGGATACGCCGTATTGAAACTTACGGCGTATACTGGAGGACGATACGCCAGCGGGTACGGGTACACGGGCTGAAGTAGAGGGTTGAGATTAAACGGGGCTGGACCTGGACTTGGACCCGGACCGGGACCCGCCTGAGTTGGAGATCCGTTGATTACCGGTGTATCGCCGGACGACACACTCTCGTCGCTAACATTATTATTATTACCAATTTGCACTTTCTTTTTCTTCTTTTTACCTGCACTGCCGGCGGTACTTTTCTCAGCGACTCCATCACTTTCACTGCCCTTTTTGTCCATCGCCGGAGACTGATCACCGGCGAGTGTATTTTCCGGTTTATTTCCGTCGGATTTTGGCTCTTTGCCTTGTTCGCCGCTATGTTCTTCGATGTTCTCTGGTGGTAACTTCTCATTTGGGTCATTCTGTTTCTCGTTGTTCTTCCCTTTGCCTTTCTTTTTCTCCTTTTTCTCAGCTTTTTCCGGCCATAGCTCGGCGTGCTTCCCTGTTTTCACCAGTTTCTTAATCAGAGTCTCTGAATCAATGTTCCCAGTAACTGTAACTTTGTGTTGCTTGGAATCGATCGCAGTAGTATAAACACCTGCAAATTGAAGGAAGAAGAAAAAACCCAGATGGGAAAAACTCAGAAAGTGTGAAAAAGTTGAGCTGAAATCGAACTAAAAAACAGAGAGACATTCAAAGAATATTAGGGTTTTGTTTATACCATCGATGTTCTGCAGAACTTTCTTGACTTTTCTTTTGCAACCTTCGCAGTGGATAGATACCTTCAGTACCCATGTCTGGAAAACAGGAGATGAGCTTAAAGAAGTGAAGATTGATGAAAAAGGAAGAGATGGGTCTCTGTAGAAAGACTAAATTACCTTGTATTTGAGGGGTTCTGAAGGTTCTTCAGCTGCTGGTGTTGCCATTATTACAGAGAGAGTAAAACGCAGCTGCTTCCTGGGGTGGTGTGAAGTGAGGAGAAAGGAAGGCGCAAATGGGATCGTATTTTAAGATCACCATCATGTGAAAAGACAAAAGAATCCCGTCCTCTTTTTTCAATGATAAAATTCCTTTCCCAAAAAACAACAAAAACTTACACTCACCTATCAGAAATTTTCTCTACTTTCTGAAATTATACTAACCTCCCGGTCTGTGAGTGTATGCTTGGGTGGTGTGAGTATTCCGTTGTCTTTGCGTTCGGTCATTGCCTTGTGATATGAATTGAGTTTACAAAAAAAAAAAAAACCTAAAGTTACCATCCATTTTACCCTCATTACTTGAATAAGGATACACGTCTTTATTATTTTAAAGTTCAACCAAATAAAAACAACACCCGCTAATTATAATTAAGATTTAAGATTTATTCACCCTTAAAGTTTATCCATCTAACCTTAATTTTTAGAAAAAAATAACATTTGATTGATTATGCTTAACCACATTAAAGAGGGTGCTGTACAAGCCGCCCGTGTGTTCCTTTTAACACCCACTAACCATGGTTAAGATTCACTCATCCTTAGGATTCATTAATCTAACCTTATTTATAAGAAAATAAAATAAAAAATATTAATCTTAGATTAATTATGTTTAACCATAGTTAAAGGATCTCTACAAGCCGTCACGTGTCTCTTTTAACACCCACTAACTATGACTAAAACTTACTCACCCCTAGGATTCATCTATCAAACCTTGGTTTCTATAAATAAATAAAAAAGTCTTAGGTTGCTTATGTTTAACCACAATTAAATGGAGCTCTACAAGCCGCCACGTGTCCCCTTTAACGCTAACTAACTATGGTTAAAATTCACTCACCTCTAGGATTCATCCATTTAACCTTAATTTTTTTTATTAAAACAACCATAGGTTGATTATGCTTAACCATAATTAAAAGGGGCTCTACAAGCCGTCACGTGTCCCTTTAACACTCACTAATTATGTTAAGATTCACTCACTCTTAGGATTAACCCATCTAACCTTGCTTTTAAGAAAAAAATGAAAATATTAACCTGAGGTAAATTATGTTTAATCACAATTAAAAGATCTTTGTAAGTCGTCATGTGTCTCTTTTAATACTCACTAACTATGGTCAATATTCACTCACCCCTAGAGTCATCTATCTAACATTGCTTTTAGAAGAAAAAAAATATATACTTGATTTTATAAATATATATTAACCTTAAGTTGATATTATTAACCTTGGTTGTAAATCAATTATCATTTATTTTATTGAATTAACTAACCTTGTGTTGTAAAATGGTAATTTAGATATTTTAAAATGTTTAATTGATGATATCATCAAAGTCCATCCATAAAGTAACTATAAACTTAAGGAAAATGGGGTATCACTACTAAACTACATGTCTGTAATGGCGGTTTTTTAATGGCGGTTTTACAAAACCGCAGTATTAGGTTCCTTATAACGATGGTTAATTATAACTGCCATTAAATCCCGGTTGTCGCCTCAGTATAACGGCAGTACGTTAATAACCGTCGTTACTTCATGTATTGCAACGATGGATTTGTAGTAAACGCAGTGATAAACTTAATTGTTACGGTGGAATTTTGATAAACGCCGTGACAAATAATTCCCTCCAAAGTTGAGGGGAGGGTAATGTAATTTTAGAAATTGGAATGGAGGTTTCTGAAATTTCACCAAACCTCAAGGGAGGTGAGTATAATTTACCCAAAAAAAAAAAAAGGACGTGAAAATGTGACTTTCTCAACGGAGTCCGATTATAAATTACAGGTTAACTCTTGTCTCTACTAATATAAAGAGAGTCCTTGCTCAAAACGTTGATTGATTTTGTGTTAATTTCAAAAATATCATTTAACTTCTATCAATTTATTACTCTTGAGAATGTTCCTCCCCTAACGATCTCTACAAATATAAAAAAGATTCTTTTGTTCAAAACAATTGATCTTTGGGATAATTCCAAAAATATCATTTGACCTCTATCAATCTTACTCTTTAGAATGTTCATCTCTTAAAAAATGTAGACTATATTTTTTTTAATTCTAAAATTACCCTTATCCTAAGCATGTGTATAAGACAAAAATAGCATTGAATGTGTACTTAATTCTCATATTACCCCTTACTCATCTATAGTGGACTTGAAATTTTCTTCAGTTATATCACTACAAAATTTTTAAAGCCGAGGTTTAGCGGTGGTTTAATATAACCGCCTCTGAAACATATCTACAGAGGTGGTTATATAAAACCGCCTTGTGTTTAAACATCCGCCTCAGAAAACTTTCCCATCATCACTTTTTGGGTTCCCGCCTAACCATTCTTGAGAATTTATTAGGGGCAATTTTTAACTATAGTTAAGATTCACTCACCCCTACGGTTCATCCACTTATCCTTGGTTTTTAGGAAAAAAAATTAATCATAAGAGTTAGTATATTTTAACTAGGGTTTAAAAAATTTTAATAATTTTTTTTCTAAAAACCAACAATAATTAGGTGAACCCTAGAGGTGGGTGAACTCTAGGAGTAGATGAATTTTAACCACAGTTAAGGGGTGTCAAAAGAGACACATGGAACCCCTAGGGTTCACCCATTATTCTTGGTTTTTAGAAAAAAAAATTTAAACCCTTGTTAAAATTCACTAAATCCTACGGTTATTTTTTTTTCTTCTAAAAACCAATGATAGGTGGATGAATCTTAACCATAGTTAAGGGGTGTCAAAAGAGATTCATGGAAACCTCAAACGCGTAACTGGAATCTCCCGCCCACCCCTTTTCTTTGCTATACTCAAAATGCCCCTAAAGTATTTTGAATCTCAAAATGTGCTTATGTCATATTTTCTATAACCAATGTGTTCCTTACAATTTTTTTATTGGGAATATCCAAAATGTCCTTCAAGTTTTTATATCCTAAATATTCCTTAATTTTTTTTTTTGCAAATGCCCTCACTAGGGTCCCTCTTCACAGTCTCTCCCCTTCCCCTCTCTCTCACATGCATTGTATGTGCCGCTCATTAGTCTTTTTAATACCCTTTAACTACTTAAGATTCATTAACCTGGAGTAGGACTATAAATAGAGCGTATTCGGAGCGGATAGCGGTATATCCGAATTTGTATCCAATTATATATTAAAATATCCAAATCCAAATAGATATACGCCAAATAGTGAAATATTATATCTGTGTCCGACTCCGAATAAAAAATTTGAATTATGATAGTATTCAAATTATTCGATTACTTTTTAAAAAGTTTTGAAAATATATATTAATATTTAAAAATATAAAAAAATTTATTTAAAAAATAAAATTTAAAGGTTATATAAGTTTTATAAATATAAAATATTATATATATATATATATATATATATATATATATATATATATATATATATATATATATATATAATCAGTCAGATATTTATCATATCGGATATACTAGTTTCCAAATTCGTATCCGATTATAAGCAAATAGTAAAATTACAATTTGAATTCACTCCGTCGGATACCTATTTCGATATTAATCCGAATAAAAGGATTCAGATATGAATCGGATACGGATAATATCCGCATCCGTTTACAGGCCCTCGAGGTTCAACCATCCACCCTTAATTTTTAAAAGAAAAATACTTAACATACTCATAGTTTCCATTTTGTGACAAAATGGTCGGTCTTCATTGGTCCACCACATCCCTATTTTAAATACTCATCAATTTTAGTTAACACCATGATTTCTTTGTCTAAGATAATAAAATCAATTTTTTTACCTAATATAAATAGTTATATGTTAGTAAAACGAGTCAAGCTCAAAACTTGATTTTTGAGCTCGTTTAATAAACGAACAAACTTGAACTCATCACTACTCGGCTCCTCTCGATATTACCCTTAGTCTGGTGGTATGAATGCACATAAACAAGACATTCTATTTAAAAAATTGTATTATTTTTAAAAAATAAAAATATTGCCTAGTTAGTAAATATTGGTGTCCTTGTAGCGGTAATCTTATTTTAGTGTCAAATGAAGGAATAAAATGGAAAAAAAAAATATTGTGAGTTTTGTTTTAATTGTGAGTATATGCTCATGGTTTGAAATCTTAGTGAAATTTTGCAAAATTTCAGTTTTGTACCTACTATATAAAATCAAAATAGACAATATTTTGGAATATTTGGTCAAATTTTAGAATTTTGAAATTTTTGATGTAATTTTATAAATTCATATTTAAATAATTTTTAATTAAATAATGAGATATTCTGAAACATTCATAAAAATTTATTAAAATTCATGAAATTTTTAATTTTAAAATAAAATAAATTTTTCATAAAATACTAAATTAAAAAAATATATTATTTCAACTAAAATTTCTAGAATTTTGTGTAATTTTATTAAATATACTAAAAAATAAATTAAAAAAATTCGAAATTTTGATTTCACTCGAAGGATTAACACCATTTCAAACCTTCAATACGAGGGAAAGAATTAGATTTTTTAAACAAAAATCGAAAATAAGGTTAGTTGGGTGAGACAAGACTCTCTACACTAATTCCATCTTTCTCTCCCAATGCAAAGGTTCCTGTCTTATCGAGACATTTCACTGTCTAGTGATTTACTAGTAGAGAAGGTAATTAGATGTAACAAATGAAGTGGCCATCATTGTAGCTTTCACGGTCTCTAGCAAATTACTAATTACTAGTACGGATGGTAGTTGATGTAACACCAGAGAGACTAGTAAAGATTGTGCTAGATTTGATTTTTTTATGTTTTTTTGGCATCACATGTGACTCCATCGTTAGTGTGTGCTAGTTACCACTCCTTTCATCCAGGTTCCATTCCAAGAGGGGTTATGAGTGTTGTTATTTTGCCCACTCATGACTTAGAACAGAACAGATACTAACCGGGCTGTGGCCCAACCGCGTATCTCTCACCCAAGAAACAGAAGAAAAAAAAAAAACCACAGAAAGAGAGGGGGAATGATAGGAGAATTCAATCGCTCCCATGGGCTCCCATGGGTTAACATGTGTCCTTATTAACTCTTATTAACCGTGGTTAAAATTTACTAACTTTTAGGACTCAACAATCTAATCTTAGTTTTTAGAAACATTATTTTAAAAAATAACTCTAAAGTTAAAAGTTCTTAACCAGATTTTTAAAAAAATTTAATTTTTCTTCTTCTAATAACTAAGGTTAGATTGTTGAACCCAAGGGGTTAGTGAATCTTAATCACAGTTAATATGGGTTAATAAGGACATGTGTTGACCAGTGGACGCAATTGAACTCGCCCATCTCCTATGGTTAGAGTAGAGTACAGATCCTCCAGTACAATTGCAATTGAACTCTATGAGTTCAATCACACCCACATAGCCTTATTTCAACCCTGGTTAAGAAATGTTAACTGTTAGGATTAAAAAAAATTCTCTAAAATCCAAGGTTGGATTATTAAACCCTAAGGTTTAGTGAATCTTAACCACAATTAATCGAGATTTAAAAGGACACGTTTTGGCCTATGGGTGCAAGTTCAATCGCAATTGAATATGATCCCAATTCGTTAGAGTCAAGGGTAGAAACATGATTATCTTGAGCTATTGTTGATTGATATAGTTAGTAATTAGTGATTGATTAGGTGGGTACAAAATATAAGTCCCAGTTCGTTAGATTCAAGGGTAGAAACAGGATTTTCTTGAGCTATTGTTGATTGATATAGTTAGTAATTAGTGATTGATTAGGTGGGTACAAAATATAATGGATTTAGGGAATGTTTTTTAGGATAAAATTCATGGATCATTTTGCCCGATCGTTTGATGTTATGGGTATTGTTTCTCCTTGTTTTGAGGGAAAATTGCCCCTTGCCCTGTTAAAAAATTAGATAAATATTTGTTTTCAAAAGTTTAGGTGGCCAGCTACCCTCCCTTCTCCTTTGCCTCTTGTTAGAGTTAAAAGCCGTCCTGTGATTGTTGGGGAGTCAATGGCTGGCCGGGCTTAGTATTAGGGGTAAGGCACATTAAAATATCCTTCAAATCAGGCTTTGCCCAGCTGGCCCGATAAATCCCACTTACATAACAGTCTGGTTTAACTTTTTTTTTTTTTTCTTGAAACTCTTTATTCTTTTGAAGGGCCTTATTGAGGGCTCAGGATTGTCTCTGGCGAAGTCAAAAAGGTGGTCTCAGGCTACCACATATTATACCATATGTAGCATGACAAAGGGAGAAGTCAAAACCATGGGCCCATAAAATGACTTCTCCAACCACATGTTGCACACATTGTGGTAGCCTGAGACCACCCTTTCTGGCCAGAGAGAAACCGAGGCCCTAATGGAGCCCATGCCGGCCTGAACCCAGCCCGTTGACATCCCTAGGTGGAAGGTATTGGGATCTTGTTATTGACGTCCTTTCGAACTTGTTAAATGATTCCAGGTCCCGGACTAGATATTTCTTCAAAAGATTTCCCTTTTTATAAAAAAGATATTTCTTCAAAAACAAAGCAGTACCGACATTACCCACATAATAGATCAATTGGCTTTAATATATAAATTTCTGAATAGAGTGCATACTGTACCTTCTAATACTAATGATATGTGTGTTAGAATTGCTGATGTTCCCTGGACCCTGGTGGTCCTGTGATGTATGTGTTCCAATTTTTCGCAAGCTTGAAAGAAGCGTCTGCTTCTAGTTTGAAAAACCAAGGAAAAAAAAAATTTCTACCTTCATATATGGAATATGCTAAAAAAAAATTATACCTTGAAATATGGAATATGCCTAATGCTCTAACCCATACCAAAATTCAAGCCCAAACCCGGTCCATTGGCACCCACCCCCAAGTTGCACGAGTCCAATGGAACTCGTCAATGATCTTCACAGACCATTTCAGAGCTGAGAAAGGATCACAGCCAATTGCAATTGAACTCAAGAAAGTTCAATTGCTTATGTGTCACATGTGGATTGGAGGAGAAAAATTTTGAATTTGAATTTACGGCTTATTTTTATTCTCCTCCAACCCATATGTGACACATAAGCACCTATTGGCTGTGATCCTATCTTGTCAAAGCTACTCCCAGATTATTTCGAATGAATTCATTTCTGATTTTATTTTACTTTACGAGTCATCCAGATGCACCTCTCAATCAATGTTCATTTTATACACACCTTTCATATACAGGGTCAAATATGTAACCCATTAGAGTTGGCCAATTTAAAAATGCGATCTACTGTGTAGCAATGTAGATAAGGATTAGAGAAAAGCTGGTCTTAATAAGGTTGGAGAGTCACCAATGAGCAAAAATACCCATTACAGAAGAAATCCCCTTACTAGAACAAAAGGCAAAAGTAAAGATTTTAGGATCAGAGTTAATCATTATTGAAATCTCCCCGAGTTTAATCACACCACAGGTCAACACATATTGCTTCTAAAGCCCATTAACTACGATTAAAATTTACTAACCCTTAAGGTTCATTAATATTAAAATATTAATCCCAAGTGTTAAAAGTTTTTAACCAGATTTAAAAGGGGGCTCTGTGAGTGCAATTGATAATCGCATTTGGACAGGATCCGGACTTGCAAAGATAATATTATTATATACTTTTGAAAAAAAATAAAAACCACAAGGAAAGAGACAGGAGTAAATAGCTAAACTGGAGATGATCTAAAGGACTTCCAACACATGCATCAATGCTCAACTCAACCATGCATATCTCTAATGGAGTAATGCTGCTTTTGTCAGTAGGCCATAGTAGTTTTAAGGTGTTTTGTGACCACATTAACACTCATTAAAGTTGGTGCTGTATATACTTAATTAGTTTATAAGGATCTGATTAAAATGTAATGAAAAAAATAGTGTAATGGTACTAATGATTGATACATACACGTATAACAGCGAAATCTCACATCTAAGGATATAGTACTTATCTCCAGTATGCATCAGCCAAGTTCATGAACATCTAGACAGACAATTGCAACAAAAATAAACTGTTTATGATTTTGTCTTCCATTTTGTTTGTTGTCAGATTGGACTGTACACCGGGCTCAATCCAACTCTGCATTGGGCTGGCAGGGGGATTGCACGGAGACAATGCGCCCTTGCTCAATGGTTTGGGGCAAAGCCCAGGCTCAAAATTTTTAGAGGGTTACATAATGTCAATTTTACATCATTGTACAAGATACATATATGTGTGTGTGGACGTAAGCACCTTGCCAAACCAGAAATCTGTGAGTCTTTGCTATTTTTGTTTCTATTTTTAATTAGTTTTCGATATAAACAATGGACTGATAAGATTCAGTGATAGGCAAAGTTTCAATGTAAGCCAAAAAATGAAGTCAGAAAAAATTTATCATCCAGATGACCCTGAAATCAGAATTTTCTTTCAATCCATATATTTGATAGTTATATGTTAGGTTAAATCATAAAAATGTGCTATAAGAAGGGCCTCTAAACTCTGGGAATGTCCTACAAATCCTGTGTATCCGTTAACTAAATGAAAAGGATTGAACAGGGGACACCGTTGAGGCCCAATTATGGCTCAACATGGCTAAGCAGTCGAGCAGAGATCCCAGTCTCTATGGTATTCCTAAGGAATTAGGAGATGGATCTTAGGTTGATGGGGTCATATCTGTCCATGATATAAGAAGAATAACAAAAATGTATGTTGAGATGTGCTTAGATGGAAATACCAGGCAATATAATTTCCCTTGGCTATTAATATATTATAGATGAGCCATGTCTCATGCTAGACAGCCATGTCAAGGCTTTAATTACTGATTGCGGTCCGAAATTCCCATAATACAAGTGTACATAGAGACCCATATGTCTCCTTCCAGAGGATAAATGAACAATCCAAGTGAAATCCATCTATTGTTGAATTTCCTTACCATTCTCTATTGGCGGAGCTTGATCTTCCTCGGTATTCCCTTCCACCTTGGGATTTTGGGTACCGTTTGCATCTTCTGACACATCCTGATCCTGCAGCTACAAGAGCTCCGAAGAGATCAGTTAAATACTTAAAGTGAATATGAACAGCATAAAGGGAGGTTAACATGATTCAATCAATATACTGACAAAAAGGTAGGTAGATTAATAATAACAATATATGGCATCTCAATATAGATTACCCCCAAGTTTCTTAGACTAGTGGAGACATCATCTTGTTGCTGTTGAAGAGTGGTCCTCAGTTCTTGAAATTCCTAGTTTGATTCAATTAAATGAATTTACACAAAATATTTCAAGATATTATTGGGGACAATGAAATCTGAGTATGACTTACAGATCTAAGTTGCTCCACTTCAACATTTAGTGATTTCTTCAGTTCTGAAAGCTCCTGCATAGTGTAAAAAAAACAATTGCCATCACTAGTTGCACAGAATTAAATATCAATGCAGAAAAGGAACATGATAAACCTGTGTTTGATTCAAAGATTAAAAATACGGTTTCGGGGAATGTATTTGTCCCAACCGAAACATATACGTATCGGTATCGGTTTCGGATGATACATATACAATTTTATTTTTTAAGAAAAAAAAATATAAAAAAAAAATTAAAAAAAATCAAATGAGTAATATGAACTAAATATAGAGTCATGGGAAGTGGCTCAAAAACAAAGTAGTAACCATAATTACAATTACACAAGAAATTACAACATAAATAACTAATAAACGATACATATCGCCTGTTTTGTATAGGTATAAATATCGTATAGAAGACTACCGATACCTATATGTATCGCCCGTTTTGTATCGGTTCCGACAATTTTTATTTCCATGGTTTGGTTGTCCAAAAATAAGTGAAATGAGCAAAAAGAAAAGAAAATTGAACAAAACACAACTAAGAATTGTATTCGAAATCCTTTTTTTTTTTCCATGCTTTCACCTATTTTCCCGGGAACCAAACACACACCAAGGGGACAAATGAAGAAAGAATAACAAGGAGCAAGATAATGAATGAGAATGATTTATACGAGTATTTAGTAGATTAATTTCAGATTTCTCACCACCGAGCTCTGAATTTTAGTTCTGTACTAATCAGTATGAAAACTGAAAAGATGCTCAAGATTAATTTATGTAGGAATGGCTACTTAACACTCCTTCCAGAAAATCAGCATCGGCAAAAGAAAGAAAGATGGTTCCAAGGCCAACACTCATCCAAAAGACGCGGAAATCTTGTACTTCAAAGAGTCTCTATGCAAGCAGATCTACCTAACGAAATTTTAAAGGACTCATTGCATTCTATAATGATTACAAAATTCCATTCCGATAACTGCCAAAAGGTTATGGAACTTCCAATTTCCTTGGCTATTCAGATTTCGGAGGCCCATTGGCTTTGTTCGACAACAATAACTTTATTGTAGTATAGTAAAAGTGTCCCTTAGGGGACCGCCTCTTCTAGCCAAGACTCTTAGCGCCTATTTACAAAAACATGAAAATAAAATATGAGATATCTTACTTAATATATTACGTACGGACTAATGTTTTAAAAGGCGTGTGAGGCTTATGGTTAAATGAAAAAGGCTAAAAAAAATGCCCTAAGACTCAAATAACTTGAGGCTCATGTCTTAAAAGTGAATTACATGAGGCGCACGCCTTATGCCATGAGACTCATTTTATGATTGAGGCGCGAACCTCATATGTTAAACAAAACTAGGGTTCTAGACAGAGAAATGAGAGTTTAAAATATTCTTTTTCCTTTTTATTATCTTATTGATTTAAAGTTTAAGCTAATACTTCCCTTACTATGTTTCACGTTCTAGGATTTTTAAAACCCATTTGAATCTCTATTTCACATTAAGGATTTCCCTTCTAGTTGTTTACGGGGTTTGGAGCCATTGTTTTACAACATCGTTCTTTGTGACTTCTAATGACTTGTTGAAAAAGAAATCCCCCTTACTATGTTTTAAAGTTTAAGCTAATACTTCCCTTACTATGCTTCATGTTCTAAGATTTTTAAAACCATTTGAATCTCTATTTCACAATAAGGATTTCCCTTCTAGTTGTTTAAGGGGTTTGGAGCCATTGTTTACAACATAGTTCTTTGCGACTTCTAATGACTAGCTTTCTTAACTTTTTTGAATCTCTCTACAATAATATCTTTTAACATAATGTCATTGCGAAACAGACACGGTCCAAACCTGTAAGTCATGCACTATTATTAAAATAACAAAAAAATATTAATGGTGGGAAATGTTTAAACTGATAAATGAACAAATTCATTGACACTAAATGCTTGTTAGGCGTGAAGATGATAATTTATCAACTTTAATTGACACATTATGAGATAAAAATGAAAATTAATAACCAAATTATCATAAATTCATGGATTCACGTGAAACCCTTGAATCAATGTTCTAAAATTGTTAAAATGAATTAGAAAACAACCACTAATTGGAGAAAATTAAAATAACTTTATCTCCAAGTGATTTCTTCCGAAAAATGGTTTTTGAAGTTTCAATCCGTTGATTTGTAGCATAGATCAAGCTTTCTATCCAAAAAGACGAAATGGAGTGGTCATTTCTTACTCTAAAAGGGGAAGAAAATGGATTTTTTTTTTTTTGAAAGAATCGAGTTAGAAAAGTTTGAAACCCCACAATATGTAATATATAGCGTTGAACATCACACAACTGTCATAACGACCGTTACTTAACAATTTCAGTGAGATTTATTACCATGGTTATTATAAGTCATGAACTAAATAAGGCATCACCTCCTTAAAATAAGCATAAACTAGGATGAACCTTTTTTTTACTTAAAAAAAAACTATTCACTAAAGGACAACTCTCAATAATCTATCTCTTAATACATTTGAAAAGGAAATAACCTTCTCCATAAAGAATTGAAGAGAAAACAACACTTTCAGCCTAGAAATGCACCATCAAAATACTTCCTCTCCACAAAAAAAGCAGTGCAAAAGAACAATTAAAGAAAATTAGCTTAAGAAGCCGTTAATGTCGAAGATTCAATCACAAGATAATACCATCGGCCCGTCATTGAAAATTTGGATGGTTTGTCACCCCATCCATGAGGCTATGTTGCAGACACAGACACGGAGTGTCAGACTCAAATAAGGGGTGTCAACACAGCGAACCCCAAATGCCAAACAACCAGTACCCTAATCTTATAGAAGGGAATACAAGAGTATCTTGCAACACCATAGGGTGTAGTTTTGTTTATGATTCAATGATGTAGTTGTTGAACCCCCTAAAGGTTTATTCTATACTAACAAGAAATAATAAAAGACACGATGACGGCAAAAAAGGAATCACCTACATCTCGATAGATCTTAACTTGAGTATCTAACTTTGACCTCCAACTTTGCAAATCCTGCATGCCAAACAAACATTATTTTAAGACATGAAAAGCAGGAGAAAAGCACAAACAATTTCCAAACGCTAAACTGCTAAGAGAAATGTTCTTCCAGTCACCTGTTTTAACCCTTGAATTCTAGTAAGCAGCTCCGACCTTGATTCACTCAATTCCTGCAAACAGGACTGACGATATTCAAGAACATTTCAACGAAAAACAAATTAAAATTTAAAATAAGTAAACCACACTGTGCAACATACAGCGATCTTTGAACCAATCGGCGTCAGGTTCTCTTTCTTCTGCCAATACGAGAAACAGATGAACTGAAGTTAGAGAAGAGCTCAAATCAACAGGAAATCGAAACCTAGATTGTAATCGGCGAGCAGGACCTTGTCAAAAGATTTCAAAAGCACGCAATTGAGGAAAAAAAAAAAAACAGAGACTTTGGGAGAAGCTTACGGATGAGAGAGGAGCAATGACAGAGGAAGATGGAGTTGACTCAGAATCCGCCATTAGAACTCGATCTGTCGATCGACTTATCGAGTAAAATTGAGAAGATTCTAGGATTAGGGTTTCGTCGAGCGGCTTTTCAATCTTGTTGAAGTGGAAACCTCTAGGGAGCTCAGCGAGAGAGAGAGACAGAGAGAGTTTCAAAGAAGAATTAAAGCGATGGGTTTGAGCGGGCGAAATGCAAGCTACGAGCGATTTCAGGTTCCTACGAATATTTTTTCAATTTAAAATAATTTTTTTAATCCTTACTTGTAAATCAGGAGACATAAAACACCTGGCGTTTGTATTTAAGCAACGGCATTAGGGATTGATAGCATGGATTGGACGTTCCGTTTAGTAGTGCACGTACACCTCCTAAACTCGCTAGTGTGGCTAATTATATAGGAATTATTTTTAAAAACTAAGGTTAGATTATTTAACTTAAGGATGAGTGAATCTTAACCACAAGTAATGAATATTAAAAAGCACACATGACGAGCTAAAAAGATATGCACGTCTAACAAAACATACGAGATGCATGTTATCACCTCTTTAATGAATGTGTAAGCTGAAGAGTGGTGGATTGCCTTGTAATTATGGTTGATATGAAGAGGTAAATACGATAGCTACACATTTTTTCAAAATTCATTTTCTTAATAATTAAAATAAAATAAAAAATAAATCTTTCATTAAGAGAAGGACATGTGCTTTCTACTTATACTCTCCAATGAAAAAGAAAATAAGTTTTAAAATAAAGTGATGCAAGCATTATCTCTATCTCTATACGATAGTAGGAGTGTACAATCAATGGGTTGGGTTGGCTGGGCTCAACACTTCTACACTCATTCCATTACATGAAGTTCAAACTTAAGATATTGTAAATTTAGTTTGAGTTTGGCCCATTCCTTACTCAACTTAATATTTAAATTTATATTTATAATAAAAATGTTAACTCAGTCGTTAACTTTATATTCGGGTTTGGGGCAGCCCAGAATACTTTGTACCCACCTAATTATTCTCTACAAATTCATCAGAAATTATTAACAATTTCAATCAACCCCAACTGCCTCCCTATAAGAAAATCCTAGCTTTGGCCTGTATATATTGGTTTTCTGGAATACAACCATAATTGTATCCAGATTACGAAAGATAGCTTCATGCAAGTTAACGGGTCAGGTCCAAACTTGCTACTCCTACAAGTAGCCTGGTGGTGGATAATAGAGTGATCTAGCCTCTTTTTTTTTCCATACAATCCAAGTGTTAGTAGTGCTGGTTTATGTTAGTGAAGGCTTATCAGTGGAAGCTAAAGCTAAGTAAGGGCGGAGCCAGGAATGTTTCATGGGTGGGGGGCTGAAATACATGTATAAAAAATTAATGGATTTGAGGATATGAAACTTAGGGGTTCAAGAGTGTAGCCCCCGAGAATTATTTTTTTGGGTATTTTTTCTATTTTGAGAATTTTTTTCCCAGTAATGTCATTGAGGTCGCCAAGTGTTATTGATACCCCTTAACTGTGGTTAAGATTCACCCCACCTATCCTTGGTTTTTTCAAAAAATATCAATTTTTGTACAAATCCTAGTTAAAATTCACTAACTACTAAGGTTAATTTTTTTTTAATATTTTATTTTAAAAACTAAGGATAAGTAGGTGAACCCTAAGAGTAAGTGAATTTTAACCATAGTTAATGGGTGTAAGGGATGTCAATAGGGATATGTGGCGACCTAAAGGGCATAACCAAACTTCATTTGGAGGGCCCACTATATATATGACAAAAAAAATTAGGGGGGGGGGACTATATATAAAACAAAAAAAATTTGGGGGGCCATTATACTAAAGAAACTTAAAAATTGTTAAGGGGTCCACTAATTCATACCAAAACAACAAGCGACCCCAAAATTTTTTTGGGGGAGGGGGTTATGGCCCCTCCCCGTCCCCTGGCTCTGCCCCTGTGGCTAAGGGTGGCGAGACAACCAATGCACCCTATAGAATTAATCTCGGGACCTTCCTCCTAATGAGGGGATATACTACCACTAGGCTAACCTCACGGTGTGAGCTAGGCTTCACTATATCTTGAAAATGATTTTTTTTGGTAACTCCTCTACACCCTATTAATGAAGATGAAAGTTGTTTTAAAGCACCATTTTCATGGGCCTGTCCTAGTGGTTCCTAGTGGTTGTGTATATCCCTTTGGATAGGTGGGACTCGTGTTCGATTCTTAGTATGGGTATTGAGCACCGACCACGAGTGCTAACCCCCTAACCCTTAACCTAGATAAATGATTAGGACCGGGCAAAAAGAAAGTGTCTACTTTAAAATTATATTTTGCTAACATTAAATGAAAAGTTCAATGAAAGTTGTTGCACCATGTAGATATTAATAATGGGATCATATGAGACAGATGTTTTTAGACCTAAGCAATTTGATGAATTACTCTTTAACTGTTCACATCAATTGTTCACATCATAAGACAAGGCCCATAAGGAAGATGTTTTTGGACCTAAGCAATTTGATGAATTACTCTTTAACTGTTCACATCATAAGACGAGGCCCATAAGGCTTTGAAGGCCCTTCAACGAGAACAAACAATGTCTACAATTTACATTAGGTAGAGACGACGAGAGTGATCACGAACCAAAGAATACATCATAGAGGACCACCCTTCCTCTCACTAGTGCTCTTATTGTCACATGGACACATTGGTTAATTGGAATTGGGATCTTCTCCGGTAGTAGCTGGTAGAGAAACTGTTAGCATCACATATCCATGCTAAATAATCACCATGAATTCTTATGCACATCATCCAAAGGGTTTGCATGTCAACCAAAACTTTGGTTAATATCCATAATATTTGATTAATATACATCTGCACTACCAAAGAATGCTGATGATCTCCTTATTAGCAACGACTGAGAAGATCACATATCGGCTAAATGAGGCCAAGGCTTAAAATCCTCTCTAAGAGCATTCCTAGCAGCCAAAAGTTATTTTGGTGAGCCAAAGTACTAAGAAATGCTTAAAAATGGTCTCCACCAGCTTCTTCAAAATAATCATTTCAGTTTGATGAGTGTATAATACTCACCAAGTTTAAGTTTGGTGAGTACTGTACACTCACCAAAGCTAAATATTTATCTCCCTTCCTTTATTGTGGTCTCACACAAATAATAAAATAAATGTTTCTCTTTTCATTTGTATTATTGTGGTTCTACACAAATAATAAAATAATGTGAGTTTTGGCCACTTTGGTGAGATTGTTGGGAGTGTTTTAAAAAAGTGGATGGCCAAAATAGGAAAATGTAAGTTTTGACTATTTTGGTGAGTAAAATTTGGTGAGGCTGCTAGGAATGCTCTAAGTAAGAGGAGATGATCTATCCATGTGAGGTTCAAAATGAAGAAATAGAACTACTCTTTGGAAGAGGGAACCAAATCCTCTATGGTTATAATTGGACTTGGGGGAGTCCAGTTACACCACTGAGGTTGCCACGTGTCCTTTTTAACACCCCTTTACTATGGTTAAGATTCACCCACCCCTATGGTTCACCCACATATCCTTGGTTTTTATGATAAAATATTAAAATTAACCATGGTTAGAAAAACAAAATTAAAATATCTTTTTCCTAAGAACCAAGGATGGGTGGGTGTAGGGTGAAGCTTGCAAGGGCTGCATGTGTGTGTGCTGTGTGTGTGAGTTTGCATTCTGGGTGTGGGTGTGTGTGTGGGGGTTTGCATGGCTGGTGTGAGTATTTCCTTGCATTTGTCATTGTCTTGTGGTGTGATTGAGTTTACCAAAAAAAGGATAGGTGGGTGAACCCTATGGGTGGGATAGGTGGGTGAACCCTATGGGTGAGAGTGAATCTTAACCACAATTAAGGACTGTCAAAAGAGACACGTGGCGACCTCATTGGTGCAATCGGACTATCCGTTTCCCCCATTTCCGATTATAACTCTAGAGGATTTGGTTCCCCTTGGAGAAGGGAGTGGTAGAACCATATCGTCTATTATATTTGGTGTGTTCCTTCCTGCGGCTAGTGGATTTGGTTCCCTCCGTGGAGAAGGTAGTGGTAGAACCACATCGTCTGTGATATTTGATGTGTTCTTTCTTGTGGTCAGACAATTTGAAGGCCATGATCTTTTGTAGGTGGTTAAATCCCTACAAATATAAGAAATCATGGCATTTAAACACCCACGACCACAGGGTTGGGTAGGAAGGGCAGCGATCACGTATGAATGAAAATTTATCAATCCCTTCTTTAGAGCCTTAATCGGTCCCATCCTTCCGCAGATTTCAATAAATCCCTCTCGGACCACATCTAGAACTACCGAAGTGTACTAGGGACTTGTCTTAAGAATTTTTTTTTATTTTTTTTTTTGAGTAAAGATACAATACAACACATCAAATCATGGATGAAGGATGGCCTCTACCCGACCTAATAGCTAATATCCAATAGGTAACAGGTCTGTGTTCCGGTCAAGGACAGCATATTTGCTCCCCAGCCGCCTAGGGTGCACTTACTGACCAAGCTCATGGGTTTAGGCGTTTAGCTCGAGCTTGGATACATGCATATTTGAGCTTGGATACATGCATATTTGAGATCACCCCTGAACGGCTGAACCCCACACCCCCAGTGGTGGTGGAGCCGCGGGGGGGTGCTAACAATGGTGTTCGGGGTGTAGCCCTGCAATTTTTTTTTGAAGATTAAGTTCATGGGGCATCGCACCTATTTGTGTCCATTTGTAAAAATATATATTTTCTTAAAAGTTTAGGGGGCTAGAGCTCCCGTCACCCCGGTTTCTCTCCTCTCCCAATTAGCTACACCCCTTTTATTAGTAAAGTTTTTTTTCCCCAAAATTTTAGGGGGGCTTCAGCCCCCTGGCCCCATGTGGCCCCGTCCCTGCACACCCCAATATTAGCCCCCTCAGAAAAAAAATCCCGGCTCCACCTTTGAGGATACATGCATATTTAAGATCAACTCGTTAACCAAATGAGCTCGAAAATAGCTTGGTTTGTTTATTAGATAAACAAGCTCAAATGATCTATTAGCAAGCCGAGTTTGAGTGGTTCGCGAGCAACTCGATTCTTTCATTAGCCCAATATGATACACAACAACCTGTGAACCGACAATAGCAGTGGGCCAAATGTGGAGATGGACCCGGCAGCTAACTGAAATTGGACCATCATTACTAGTCCATGCTGAAGCAGCATGCATATGGGTCTCCTCCATTCGGTTGCTGCTATGCTTCAAAACAAATGGTTCCTTGGAATCATTTACATTGAAATTCGACAACCATTACTAGTCCATGCTGAACAAGCACATGGGTCTCTGATCCAATGAGCAGTGATCATCAGACCCGTGGGTCCTTTACATAAATTACCGCCGTGTCCTCGTGTCCCTTTTAACACCTTGGTTAAGTTTAACTAAATTAAAGTTAAGATTTTTGTTTTTTTAAAATTATGCTTAGATTGCTTAACCTTAGGGGTGAGTAAATCTTAACCATAGTTGGTGAGAGTTAAAAAATGGGGCATGGACCAATGATGAGTAAGTATTTTCCTACTTCTATTCATTCTGATTTCTGATCATCAAAGAGCTGGACTATAACTTGGGGTGATATTGGGCAGAGCCGAATAGTGGTGTGTTCAAGTTTGTCCGTTTATTAAACGAGCTCGAAAATCATGTTTAAGCTTGACTCGTTTAATAAATAAATGAGCTCGAGCTTTACTAGCCTTCCTCGAACCGCATGGTTTATTGGATATAGTTATTTATATTATGTAAAAAATTCACTTTATTATCCTAGGTAAAGATATCACGGTGTTAACTAAAATTTTAGTATAAGATTATAATTATATAAAAGGTATTCTTATCATATAAAATACATTATGTATCATTAATTTTTACTAGAATATAATACGTATACTTAATTTTCATATTTAAATGAAATAAGTATATTTTAAATATTTTAGTAGATTAATATGTATATATAATTGAGCCAAACTTTTAACAAAACTAATAGGGATATATGTTCAAGCTTGGCCTCAAACATTATGTTCAAGTTTGACTTGTTTACTAAATAAATGAACGAGCTCGAGTAGTTAGTGAGCACTATGCTTTGTTAACCACCCCTAACTATACCTAGGCACATTGGGCTCCTTGCCTAGCTGGCAAACTGACCTCTGGGTTAGGCCAAAGCCACACTGTTAAACGTGTGGTGTGACACTGGGAAGCAATGCTTGCCCCATTGGTAATATATGTATGCCGTATGGCACCACTCGTTTGGAAGCAATGCTTGCCCCATATGTGTGAATGACACTACTCAGTTTGATATTGGATTAAGTCTCGGAGAGGGTGTGATGATTGTCGAATATCCACACCCTAGAAGGTTGGAACAAATACTAACTTTGCTAATGTGGCCTAACCATATATCATGAACGAAAAAAATGTATCACAGCTTTGTGTGCACTCATCGCTTGACATGTCGGTCCTGATAGCCAGGCCCACGGCATAGCTGTCCCTTAACTTGAAAAGAATTTATTATATTATTTAATAGGCCATAACTATGAGAAGGGGCAACTGCCTCTTAAAATTTGAAAAAATATACAGCTTTTATACTATTTTTTGAGTTATTTAAGATGGTATAATCATGAGACAATGGATACTGCCCCCTCCCTAAAGAAAAACAATACCCGTAGGGCTGCCTCCGGAACTTTAAAAAATCTTTAATAATATATTATTTATTTATTTAACATGGTATAGCCATGAGACAATGGGCAGCTTTTCCCTAAAGAAAGAGAAGCAATACTCTTAGGATATGTAAGAAACATATGGCCGAGGTGGCCATGAACTTGGTCTTTAAAAAAAAATTTCCTCATTTTGTAAATGCCTAATCATTCTTCATGAATTTATAAAAAATTACATATCATTTTCAATCAATCGTGCCTTGCCCCTACAAGAAAATCCTAACTCCGCCCCGATCTTAGCCCTTGTGATTCTTCCACGTGTCTACATTGTGGTCCCCTAAAAATGTAAGACATCATGTGATTCCGAGTAACGACTAAGTAAAGCCAGTGCAACCGATATAGACATGCTGGACGTCCGAAATCTAATCTTCTTTTGATTAGGTGAGACAGCACCAAACCACACAGGCTCAACCCCAATACTCTATAAAGGTAAGCAAATCAACATAACCCCACCAAACTATGGAGACACTATAATGAGAAACTAAAAAGAACATCAAACTACTAACTACTTTGTTTATTGAATCAGTTGAGCCATGAATGGTGGGAAAAAGACTCTTAGACAGTCTATATCCTTACATAATTCAAACTCAAAAATCTTGTCTTCATCTTGGATTAGACTTTTGGTGGTGTTTCTTTGGAAATCTCACATGAGAAAGTGATAGACCACCTGCCTCTCTCTCTCTTCTCTCTCTCTAGACTGATGGGGTTTGGGAAAACTTGCAGAGTCACCCTCATGAGAGGTAGGCAAGTTCAACCGAAATGGGTCCCAAAGAAACATTACACACCTTTACATGGTTTGATGACTTTTAACTAGATAAGCTAGATTCAACCATACCCAGGATTCAAATTTCTTAAATTGAGACTTTTGGACTTCAAATCATCTCTGAAACTGCAGTAAAAATGGTGGGTGTGAGAGATTGAAGAACAGAAAAACATGTTCAGCTTTTTCTAACAGAAATATAAATAAATTGTTAGAAAGAGAGAGCCAAGTTAATACAAAATGGAGGAGATTCACAAAAGACAAGCTCAGAGATGAAATTAATAGTGTTTTGCAGTGAAATTTATGGGGTTGAGAAGAGTATGAGAGTACATGAACAGAAGGATTAAAGAAGACCCAGTGCAACTGCAACTGCCACATTCATAGGTTCCTTGGAGTAGCATTAAAGCCTACTTTCTAGATCTTCCCCACGACACAGAACACAAATAGATTTATACAAAAGAAGCAAAAGATGAACCTGAACCTGGTTTATAAGCAGAAAGTGAATTGATGTCTTGATGATTTTTGAGTTGAAGAACATGGGTTCTGGTTCTGAGATTCTCCACATGATCTTCATCTTCATACTCATATTATTTCCCAATTATCAGCTTTTCCTGGCTGATGCTTCATTGAATGCTGCAGAGAATACGGATGATCGGGGGATTCAAGAGCTGTACTGGGTGAACAGTGGAGATGGAAGAGAGAACCAGATCAAAAAAGTCTCAGGAAAGGATGAAGAAAAGAAGGTTTTGATCTTAGAAAAGTTCAGAGTTTTGCTTGGACTGAAGAGCTTTAACATAAGAACTCCATCTAACCGTAATGTCGAGGATGCGTTCTTATCACCCTCTCCAGCACCCACCATTGAAGCTGAAGCTCCAGCTCCTGTTCCAGAGCTTCATATCCATGTACATTCTCGTCCTCCTTCGCATCGATCGAGTCCAATTCCACCACCCCATAAGATTCAAAGAAGGAATGGAGATAAAGCTAGAGTCAGAAGAATTCTTATAGCAGTGATTGTGTCTGTTGGAGCAACCTGTGCTATTTGTGCTCTTGGGCTTATCCTGGTCTGTCAGAAACATGGAAGAGCTCGGCATAAAAGATCTGACAAGGGATCCAGAGGTAGATCAAAGTATGCAAATACCCAAAATTCAGCAGGAAAGGTGAGTTTTGAACCAGGCCCAGATCTTTTTTATCTTAATTCATTAGGATTGGATTTGGAGCCACAAGCTTATGGTCTTAAGAACACTTGTGAAACTGTGAATATACCACCATTAGATCAAAATCCATTGAATTCTCCATCATATGAGGGAAGTGGATCAGGACAAGAACAGTTAAAATCAGAATATGAAAATTTTAGTTGTCCATCCAATGAGGAAATTCTTTCTGTCCATGAGGATGTAGAACTGATGAAGTGTGAAAGGGAAAGTGCTAACTCTTCATTGGGTGATAAAATTCCCCCTCTTGAATCTTACTCATCTGATGATGAATCCTTCCATTCTTTCTGTGATTCTCATTCATCAAATCCGCGGCTTTCCAATGCTTCGGAGGGTAATGTGAGTGACCCATCAGAGATTTTCTCCCCAATTCTCTCACAGAGATCACCTCCACCCTGTTCTACCTCTCCCCATTCTCCATGTAAACCAAAACAAATAGCACTGACAGCCCCTTGTTCTTCAAATTCTCAGCAAGATTTTCCTGCACCTCCACCTCCCCCACCTCCACCTCCACTTGGGCATTTTTCTCCTTGGCATTCTTCATCTTGTTCGTTACGAATCACATCGAAGGTGTCACATTATTCTACAATGCCACATGTATCATCTCCTCAGAATTCAGATCCTTTTTCGGGATCAAACCAAACCCCACCACATGACTTGCCTTCTTCACCTCCTCGGCCTTCACCGACTCCATTGGGTGGTGCTAGAAGTATTCCTCCACCACCATGCCCACCTCCATTTCTAAAGGGAGGTAGTAACTCTCTCAAACCACCTCCACCTCCACCATCCCAACTTCCTCAATTTACACCGTTGGGCAAAGACGGAGCTCCACTGCCAAAACTAAAACCACTTCACTGGGACAAAGTAAGAGCTGCCTCAGATCGTTCTATGGTATGGGACAAGCTGAGATCAAGCTCATTCGAGTAAGCAATCTATTATGGTTTTCTTTTGTAATATCTAATTCCTTGTTTCTAATTGGATTTAATCAGTTTATGAGATGATTTAATCGAGATCGTGAAACAGATTTGATGAGGAAATGATTGAGTCACTTTTTGGGTATAATCTGAAAAGTTCAATCAAGAACGATGAAGCTAAAAGCAAGAGCCCTTCTCCAAGTAAGCATGTTCTTGATCCCAAGAGACTGCAGAACATAACGATACTCTCAAAGGCCTTGAATGTGACTGCTGAGCAAGTCTGCAATGCACTGATGCAAGGTAGAACATTTAATGATCATTTGAATAATCATAATTTTTAAATAATTATTCTAATTGTGGAATTTCTCCGACAAGCAGGAGATGGACTGTGTTTACAGCAATTAGAGGCACTGGTGAAGATGGTACCTACTAAGGAAGAAGAGGCTAACCTCTCAAACTATAAAGGAGATATCAATGAATTGGGGTCTGCAGAGAAGTTTGTTAAGGCTATGCTCAGCATACCCTTTGCCTTTCTGAGGATTGAAGCCATGCTTTACAGAGACACATTTGAAGATGAGGTGGTTCATCTCAGGAAATCGTTCGCAATGCTAGAGGTAACAGTCCAATTAATTATAAATTCCACAATCCCGAGCAATACCAGTAATTTGAAATGGATGATCTTCTTGTTGTTTTTGTTTCTATTAGGAGGCCTGCAAGGAACTCAGATCAAGCCGGCTCTTCTTGAAATTACTTGAAGCTGTGCTCAAAACAGGAAACAGGATGAATGTTGGGACAATCAGAGGAGGTGCCAGAGCATTCAAACTCGACGCTCTCCTCAAGCTTGCAGATGTGAAAGGAACCGATGGGAAAACCACCTTACTCCATTTTGTTGTCCAAGAAATGATCCGTTCAGAAGGACTTAGAGAGGAGATTGTTATAGGGAAGAGAGATAAGAAAATTATGAGTGAGACTGTTGAAGAAACTGATGAAGATTACAGAAAAAAGAGCCTAGATCATGTTTCTGGCCTGTGTACCGAGCTCTGCAATGTTAAGAAGACAGCTACCATAGACTTGGATGTTCTGGAAAGCTCAGTCTCAAACCTCTCAGATGGGATGGCCAAATTGCAACATCTAATAGGAAAGGATTTGTCTATGGATGAACAAAGTGGTAAATTTGTCCACTCAATGAAATCCTTCCTAAATTACGCGAAGAAGAGTATCAATGAGTTAAAGGAAGATGAAGATAGAGTCCTACTACATGTCAGAGAAATTACTGAATATTTTCATGGAAATGTGAGCAAAGACGAAGCTAACCCACTTCGAATTTTTGTGATTGTGAGAGATTTCTTGGGTATGCTAGATCAAGTCTGTAAAGAGCTTAGAAGCTTGAAGATCCCAAGTATCCAAATCCTGTCGCTCCGTCCTGTAGACAAGATCACTTTGTAGGTTTGTAGTTACAAGATTTCATCACCAATTTAAAATCTGTTTAACAGGTGCTAAATTTTATGTAGAAACTTGAATGTTTGCATTCAAATTCTTTGAGTTCTCTTCCTATGCAAGTACTGGAATTTTACAAAGAATCCGGGGTGCCTTTCTATCTTTTTGAAACTGACTTCCATCTATTAGCTAAGGACCCTTTCTCTTGCTAAGGTCTGAGCCTGTCTCTCTTGCATATGTGCCTATAATCCATCTTTAGCCTCCTCCTCAGCCTCCTCAGATCCAGAAGAACCTCCACTCTATTCATAAGTCTGCATTAAGATCACGGAATACACGCTTCAAATTCATTCAACTTCTCATCGAATTCATCCTTTCCTCCTTTAACACGGACTCAAATCTTCTGTCGTAGTAATTAATTTTGTTAGCAAGCTTGTCCTTGTTTATGATGGTGCGCTTCATCTGGATCTCCACTTTGGTGTTTGTGAGGATGATTGGCTCAAATTTCTTTGCTGCCCTGCTCCTACCTTCACATTCAGTACACCATTTGCATCAATGCTCTCTTAGCGGGCTTGCACTCCCTAGTCCCTACTAGCTTCCTAAGGGCATTGTTATCCTTGCTTGTGTTCTTGTTCTACTTCTTCTTAATGAGCTTGCTAAGTTGGTAAATTCGCTGGGTGTCGAAACCACGACCTGTATTTGCTAACTCATTAACCACTCACCCTTGCCTATCCAAAAGGGGAAAAAATTTATGAACTGTTTCCTCATCTAGCAGACCATTGATTCAGTGCATGTGTTGATTGGTAGTTTGAGATGAATATTAGTAATTTAGCACTTTTTGTTCATTGATTTAAAGTTAAACCAGCCTACCCAACAACCCCACTTTCCTATACTGTCAGGATATGTTCATCCTAATATTTAAATTTGAACTTGAACTAATATATATAGTTAACAGTTGTTGTAAATTGATTTAAAGTTAAACCAACCTACCCAACAATAAAACCAGATTCCCATACTGTCAGGATATGTTCATACTAGAATTTACACTTGAACTAATCTATATGGTTCCATTAATCTAAATAAGAAGAACATATAAGAACACAAAGGGCATCAGCTGTGCTTAAGGATACTTTTAATGGGGTTCTTGAAATTTGAAGGTCCTTAAATTCCTATAAGTAAACAAGAAAAAGATGGTCATGACCTTATGTGACAGTTGTTGTTGTGATCCTATAGATAGCTATAGTGATACAGACCACATGGATTGGGATTTGGAAATATTGCAGATTCCATTTTTAACACATGCGAGCAGGTAGACGGAAAGAGGAAGTAGTGGCTTTGCCTATTAGTCTATTACACATTCGAGCAGGTACTAGGTAGACGATAAGAAGAAGTAGTGGGCAATGGCAAAAGGGTAAAAGGGAGATAAAGGGCTATTTTTGTACCTTTCGGGGACGGCGGAGAGAGGAGTTTTGCATCCGAAAACGCAGAACAGTCCTAGCAGTCTCACCAAAATAGCCAAAACCCACCATTTTCCTATTTTGGCTTTCCATTTTTTCCGGTAGCCTCACTAAAATAGTCAAAAACTCACATTATTTTATTATTTGTGCGGGACCACAATAGTATAAATAGAGAGAAAATTTTATTTTATTACTTGTGTGAGACCACAATAAAAGAATGGAGATAAATATTTAGCTTTAGCTTTGGTGAGTGTACAATACTCACCAAGGCTGGTGGAGATCCTTTTTAGAGCATTCCTAGCAGCCTTACCAAAATGTTATTTTGGTGAGCCAAATAGCTAAAAAGTGCTAAAAATTCTCTACAGCAGCCTCACCAAAACTAGAGCTGTATTCGGGCCGGGCTTGGCTCGGCTCAGCTTAAAATGATTTGATTGAGGCTTGAAGCCTGGCTCGGCTCGAAATGGGGCTTGAAAGCGCGACCCGAAGCTTAGCCCGAATTCAAAATCGTGGCTCGAAGCTCGGCTCGGCCCGGCCCGAATTGATTCAATCTCGAGCCATTTTGGCTTGGCTCGAGCTCGGCTTAAATCTTTTTTTTTAAAAATAATAATAATTTATATTATTTATACATAAAAAAATGATATATGTAAATAACGTTTTTATTTATTTATTATTTTTTTAATAATATTCGAGTTGAGCCGAGTTCGGGCCGAACCGAACCTCAATCAAGCCGGGCCGAGCTGCATAGGGGTTGGCCCCGAGCTCGGCTTGATTGAGTTTTCGGGCTTTTTTTTTAGGCTTGGCTTGACTCGTTTGAGCCTTAAATTTCGGGCCGAGTCGAGTCGCACCAACGGGCCGATCAAGCTTTGTGCAGTCCTAACCAAGACTCAGCAAAATAAAGATTTGGGTTTGGTGAGTGTCCAATACTCACCAAGTTTGGTGAGTTACTGTACACTCACCAAAGTTAAAATTTCTCTTTCCCTCATTTTTTGTGGGTTTACACAAATAATAAAATAAATGTTTCTCTCTCCCTTCCTTTATTGTGGTCCTACATAGACAATAAATAATGTTTCTCTCTCTATTCCTTTTTCATTTCCCCACACAAATAATAAAATATTATTTTTATCTCATTTTTTTGTTAACATGGTGAGACTGGTAGGAGTGTTTTAAAAAACACGCCTCACTAAAATAACTTTTGTGAGTTTTGGTTATTTTGGTGAGTAAAATTTGGTGATGCTGATATGAATGCTCTTAATCATTTTTTTAGTGTTTTGGTTCACTAAAATAACTTTTTGGTTATTTTGTTAAGGTTGCTAGGAATGCTCTAATATCCTATCCCGAGGTAGGACCTTGGGCATCAACACATCATTGGGCATGTGGCGTTTTAAAGGAGGAGAGATATCATGTGGGGAGAAGTCAAAATCATGGGAAGAAAATGAAATGACTTCTCCCTCATTTTTATGGCCAGGTGCCCAATGATGTGGACATCCACTAAAGATAATCCGAAGCCCTTTTCTTTAGGCTTCAGTTTACCTCTTGAGGATGCCCGAACATAGCGAGATATCATGTGGGGAGGAGTCAAAATAATTAGTAACATCTCGCCTCTTGCATGAGTGGTAGGGGTGTGGCTTTCAAAGGGGAAGGTCTGGGGATCTAATCCCCTTCAGTACGAGCAGCAAGAGCTCCACTGCCCAAGCTAATTTCTGCGCTCAAATGCGTGGTGGGCTAATCACAGCCCATTTATTAAATATAAACCTTAGAACATATCTGATTTTAAGGTCGACGAAGAAAAGTAATAGAATAATATAATAGCAACAAGAGTATCGGCAGAAGGAAGCAAATGAAGGAAGTCTTTAAGTGATAGGGGTGACGTTAAGTCAAGTGTAGTTTTCTGAAGAAAAAGAACTGGAGTAGGCACAACAAAAGAAAGCCATCAAAGGACAGTGTAACCAACAACAGAGATTTCAACATCACATGCTCAAAGAAGCGTAGTTTATTTATTTATTTATTCAAAGTCTTTTTTTTCGGTGATGACCTTAAAATGAAGTCAAAAAAAGAAAAAAGAAAAAGCTGATTTCGAGTTCATCTATGTCTACTACACTGACCATTTGACGGATCAAAGAAAAATAATTTCTTCGTCCAATAATGAACATAAGTGGGTTAAAGTGTAAATCCACCCTCTGATTCCTTCACATAAACGGCAGAGGAGAGAAGAACAGCTTCTTTTCCATAGTATGCACTCACATGGGATCATTGTGTGACATACAGCATATAAAAGAAAGAGTCGTATTCTTCTCTAGTTGTAACCGGTTTTGGCAAAACTGGTTACTCCCTGGAAGTGGCCACATATCCCTTTGACACCTCTTAATTATGGTTAAGATTCACTCACCGAACAGTTTCACCCATCCATCCTTGGTTTTTTGAAAAAAATAAAATTTTTTTAACCATGGTGAAAATTTACTAATTACGATTAAATTTTTCTAAAATGGCCATTTCACCTAAAAGGGCATGCCTTATATTTGTATTACTTAAAAGGGCATACTTTTGACATATTTATCCTTAAGCTATGCATGTAAAAGCCAAAACACTATAAGGGTAATATTGAAATACGCAAAAGCTATCCATGTAAAAGCCAAAACACTGTAAGGGTAATATTAAAATATTTCAAATCATGTCCTAAACAGTGATATTTTAAGTTTAGGGTCACAAAACGGTACTTAACTCTTCTAAAAACGAAAGAGGCAGGTTAAAAGGGACACGTGGCGAAGACAGGGGCGTACCCGTTTTGGTAAAAACCGGTTACAACCGGAGATGATTACGAGTCTATAAGAAAAACAAAAAGGCAAAATGAAAAGACGAGGAAGAAGACATCTCATCGCCATTCCCAGACTGTTGTTCTTTCTTTTTCTTTTTCTCTGTAGATAGATTTAACTAGTAATTGTTTTCTTTATATATATTATTAAACTACAGAAAGTAATATTGTGGACATAATATCTGCCAGTAACCTTTCACACACTCATTCTCTTCCTCTATATAAACCTACCTTTGCTTGCTCTGTGAAAAGAAGCATATTTTTTGCAAAGTAACCAACCAAACAGAGCCCAAGAACTTTGCTATTGTAGAAGAAGAAGAAGGGCTCTATCAGAGAACTCTGTACGGTCGCACCGTGTTCTTCGTCTCTCCGAGTTTCGAACTGAGTCAGAACGGAGATGAGTCAAGAATCGTTCATTTACAGCTTCGTTGCTCGAGGAACCATGATCTTGGCCGAGTACACGGAGTTCACAGGGAATTTTCCTGCAATCGCATCTCAGTGCCTTCAGAAACTCCCTTCTTCCAACAACAAATTCACCTACAACTGTGATCATCACATCTTCAACTTCCTCGTTGAAGACGGTTACGGTAATCGATCAATCTTGATCTCAGATCTTCTATTCCTTCTTTTTTTTTTCTTCCTTTGAGCAAATTTAGGGTTCGGTTAACATTAGTGATTCGATATTGATCCGTTGTTTTGCTTCTTTGTTTTGGAATTTTTTGAGAAATTTTGAAGTGGTCTGAATCGCATCTAGAAGAATTCCCTTTCAAGAAACTCAAAATCGGATTTTCACTAGGCCTTACCTGGTTTGGGACAAATATTACATTTTTGCAGAGCTTTTCCTCTATGGAGTGTGTAAATTGCTGCTCAAGCTACAGGAATCTAGTCAGTGTTAGGTGCCTCTGGTTATATATATATATATATATATATATATATATGCTTTTAGTCTATGCACTGAGATTGATTCGACTTTTAACTTTGATATAGATTATAGAATCGCCATTGATATTGTTAAGAAACTAGAAGTATTTGTCTCTAGTTTGGCCTGAGTCAGATGATTAGGTGACGGTTGTAGTTGATGCACTTGGATGACAATTTTCCTAATTGTGGAAACTGTCGCAATAAGAGAGTGTTGGAATCTGGAATGTTTCAGGAAGAGATACAGAGGTTTTCTTGACTGTGTTTTGAATCCTGGTCGTGTATCTGAGCTGCAGATTCTTGACCAAACATTGGAGCTTAAGATTTCCTTGCTGATAGGAAATGCCTTTGCATCTTTAATCTGTTTATGATAATTAAGTACTTAGTGATACTCATGAAGACAGAGACACATCTGTTTCCTTTGAAATTTTTGGATTTGGACAGAAGGTCTGATTGCTGGTTCCAAGTGAAAATTCAAATGGAGGCAGTAGTTTGGTCATTCCTATAATATTGTACAATAGAAGTGTTACTATACAGTAGAACTTTATATAGAATATATGTTATTTGGATTTCGAATACAAATAATTTTGGTAGATCCATCTATTATAAATGTGAAGCAACCAGGTTTTTGCTTTATAAGTATTATAGATGTTTACGTGTTTTTTGAGCTGAATCTCTAGATAGAGGCCTTTTAAAAAAAAAGAAATTTCATTATTTTCATCTAACCTCTTGAAATAGAGGTCAATTACTCAGTTGTCTGTCTTTAAAAGTTAATAACCATTTCAAGAGTAAACTAGTATGAAATATAACAACTTTACTCCTTAAACCATGTGGATTTCCTGATAGTCACCAAGTCGAAGTATGATAATTATTTGGCCAGGGAATTTTTTTCAAAAAATTTGGCAAAATTCGAAATATTCGAAAATAAATCGAAAACATGTTGGGCAAGATATGAAAAATAAAATAAAATAAGATTATTGATTATGAAATCTTGAGTAATGCAACACAGATAATGGAACCTTTTCTTTTCCATTTGATTTGTTAAGGTCAAAGTGGTTTCAATCATAAGTTTGTAATGAGGAAAACTTTTTTCCACTTCATCTTTCTTAATGTGGTAATGATTTCTAAAATTTGCAGCATATTGTGTCGTTGCCAAAGAATCTGTTGGGAAGCAGGTGTCTATAGCCTTTTTGGAACGCATGAAAGCAGACTTCAAGAAGAGATATGGAGGCGGTAAAGCAGATACAGCTATTGCCAAAAGTCTGAACAAGGAATTCGGGTACGTTCGTTCAAGAAATTCTACTTTCTCAGGGAAGCTGTGTTCATATCTCGTTGCATATGTTCTTTATTTGAATGGAAAATCTGCTTTATGAATAACCAATAAAAATATTACGCTTTCAAAAATTGCAGTCCGATTATGAAAGAGCACATGCAGTACATCATTGACCATGCTGAAGAGATTGGGAAGCTTTTAAAAGTGAAGGCTCAAGTTTCAGAAGTTAAAAGTATTATGTTGGAAAACATAGATAAGGTATTCTATTCTAGTCCTTAGAACTATTCTATCTAAAAGCAAACATGCACATCAACCACGTTGGGATGAGAGCCTATGAATGGTTTCGCGTTTCTCAAATACTGTGCATTTTACCTTCTTGTTGTGTATAGAGTTTTGTTTTTTCATGCATTTTTTTCCATTTATGCGCTCTTAGGATTATGTTTATATATGATTATCTGATAACATAACCTCTGTCTGCTCTTTCACTTGATATTGCAAATATGAATGATCTTTCTCTGCTAGGGCGATCTTTTGATCTACTCTCGCTTGGAATATATTTATGCAGAAGGCTTGTTTTCTTTTTTCTTTTTGTTTGGTAGCTAAATTGCACTGCTCGATAATTTTTGTAACTGAAGTTGTCCTCACCTATGCTTCAGTAAATTACTGGAATTGGATATGACAGAATATAGTTAACATGCATGGTGATGGTTCTTTTCATCAAATCCAAATGGTGTGATAGACCCTCAAGGGAAGATATCTTCCTTTACAAGGATCACACTCTGTACAAATTGAAATCATCCATCAAAAGAGTGTGCAATAAGGTGTGGGCAACCACGTACCCAAAGATAACTCGTTGGAGGTGTGATCTATTGATTGCGTAACTCAGAGATTTCCCTTAAGACCATAAAAGTAGAATGTTTTAGGGTGAACTCAGTTGTACCGTGTCAAATACAAACCGTATGGAGTTATAAGACATACTCACCTCTGTTCTACAGTTGAGTAAATGCCGTGGTACTTATAAAAGATAAGCTTAATGGACTTATCTACTAATTCAAGGGTCTAAATTGGTAATAGCTCTCTGCAAAATGGCACTACCCTTGGTGGAAGAGTTCTACATTATATGCACCATAGAATCGATGCCTTTTAGGAATTTTGTACATTTCTTTTGCTCTTTTTGTTTTTATTTTCTCAACCAAATTGCTTCTTTATGGTGACCTTGTAGCAGTTTCCTCTCCTACTTCTGCACTGTTTTTTTGGATCACATCCCTCAAAACTCTCTTGCATTTGGATACAGTCATCGTTATATGTTAGTGGTAAATCAAGCAATAAAAGTTACATTTTAGTGTTTATTTGACGCCTAGATATGCCTTTCAGACTCTTGATAGAGGGGAGAAGCTAGATATTCTTGCTGACAAGACCAAAGATCTGCATTCTGAGGTAGGTTGACCCTTAGCAGGACGATCTCTCACTTTAATCACAATATCTGATATTTATGTCCACTATCTTGTACTAAACACCTCTGTTGGGTGTTAATTTCAGGCCCAAGAGTTCAAGAACCAAGGGAGACAAATCCGGCGGAAAATGTGGTTTCACAACATGAAAATAAAGTTGGTTGTCCTAGGAATCCTATTACTTCTGGTCCTTATAATCTGGGTTTCTGTTTGCCAAGGATTTGACTGCACCAACTAACATTTCTGAAGCAGGCAACTGAATAACTCAATTTCAATTATTCATAAGACCTAGATTCAATGCAAGGGATTCAGTTCAGCTAGGAAAAGTTTTGGTTTGAGAGGAAAACTTCCAAGCCACTTTTTTCACACAGTATATCAGGATATTTCAGAGGCATTGGTTAAACTGCAAATTCAGAGAGATTGGGGTTCCGAGCTGAATCCTGGGCTGTAAAATCAAGTCTTTTGCTGTTATCATCTTGTCAAATGTTTCATTCATAATTTACTTTGTGGTTGTGATTTTACCTGGAGTTTGTAAATGTAATATTTTTCTTCACTTTTACAGAGATGTGTATTTCCATTTTATTGTAGGACAGCTGACTTAATGCTAATTTATTAGGATAACTAGGCGGATTCTTTTAAATATATATATACTAGCGGGTGGCACGTGCGATGCACGTGAGAGCCAGGGAAAGGAGTTAACCACAGTTAATAGGAGTTAAAAGGGACGTGTTAACCCGTGGGTGCGATTGAATTGAACTCTCTCCGAGTTCAATTGTGATTGGCTGTGATTCTATTCTTTTAATAGATAGATGAGCAAGGGGTAGCTTGGGAATTAATATAAAAGATTAAATCAAAGTTTTGTGTTATATGAGGGTAGTTTAGGAATTTTGGAAAAATCAGGCTATGCCTGCCTCTCGCATTATAATAGTAAAGATATATATATACATACATAGAGAGAGAGAGAGAGAGAGAGAGAGAGAGAGAGAGAGAGAGAGAGACTGCAACTATCTAAGCAAATGTTGTGAAGGCTTTCATTTTTTCGGATATCCTACCTTTTGTTATTAAATTATGGGTTACAAGACTCTTCTGGCTCAATTGAGATGATAAATCCATTATTTAGCTTCAAATCAACCTAGGAATTAGTTAATGTAACCATAAAAATCATGAAAACACTTTCACCATAGCTTATTTCTACAGTTATCATTTCAACTGAGACATATTGGTCTGAAATTAACCATATGAACTAATCTGAAGCTACCGCTATCTAATGTAAATTGGTTGTCTGCTACATTTTCAGTGTAGCCAAGAAAGCAGTTGCCAAGAGCCCCCCTTGTTCTGAGAACATTCTCCCATTTCAGCAGTTTTAATTTCTTTTTTTGGAAAATTGTTTTTAGGAGTACAGCCCAGCTTTTCGTATCGTCGGAGATATAAGTAGTAGGATATTAAAAAAAAGATTAATTTTGAGTGGGAGCTCTGCTTTGCTTCAAGGCATTGGAGGAGCGGAACTCCCTTTTTTAACACTATGGGCATTACACATTTGTAATTAATGAGCTCTGTTGGGGTAAAATTGCAACACACAAAATTACAAGATTGGCACTCTGATAGTGTAAAAAGGGGAGTTCCACTCAAAACCGTGAAGCAGAGCCCCTCTTTGTATTTAAACTGTTAAAAAAAATCTGAAACTAGTTCTCAAACATGTTTTCTTGCCTCTATCAAGAAGCAAATGCCAGTGCCAAAAGGTCAACAAAATATGGGGTCAGCTGACATCTCTTCCATGCGAACGTTTACTCATTGGTTGATGCAAAAATCCCATATCCATTATCTCCCAATTCACTTCCCATTCCAAAAGAAAAGATACTATAAAACATGTTCGAATGAAATACAGAGATGCACACTAAAATTGGTGAAATCAAGGCACTGACAAGTTTGGGGAGATGAATCACAGTGGCTTTATGCCACCATTGTTATAAATGTTTCTGCACACAATAACACCGAAAATAACAGAGACAAGAACCCAAATGGCACCTTGTCGGGAGAGCAGGAATTCGCTCCATGTTAAGGGCCTCGTGACCTGGATTAATACCTTCTGAAACTGTTCATTCAATTCCTCTAGTGACCCTGAGTTATCAATAACTATGTCTGCTTTTGTCCTTTTCCAGTCTAGTGCCATCTGGGCATTTATTCTGTTTCTAGCCTGCTCGTCAGATGTTCCATCTCTTGCCATGAGTCGCTGAAGCTGTGTTTCCGAATCCACCCATACAACAATAATCGGCTTTGTCCACCTGTCCATCTTAGCCTCGAACAACAAAGGGATGTCAAGAACAATAACTCTAGACCCTTTCATCCAAAGCTTCATAATTTCCCGAAAGATACCAGAGGAAATAAATGGAGCCAATAGCCTGCAACAGGATAATAAACAAGATTCAGAACTGATGTGATGCATTTTATGACTAGTTCATTCCAAAAGTCATAGTAGTTCTCTAATCCATTGTATTTAAAGAGTAGTCTGCAAACTCTGAGCCATGGAATGAAGACTACTTAGCATATTCGTTATACAAATATCAAAGAAAATTGTATTCATGAGTTTAAATTGGGATAAAGTAGCACTGTAGCAATTGCCCTTCAAAGTAATTAGACTAAAAATATGTTGATCATCTGGCTCAGCCCAGGATGGCCTTGAAAACATGTCTTTGATTCCCCAGAAGGAATCAGAAGAAAAATATTTAGAGCCTACATTTAAAACATGAAGCATACTCTAGAGAACTCTTGGATTCTGTAAATCCTTAACATAGTCTTCACCAAGGAACAAGCCCTTGGCCAAAAAATACTTTTCCTCAACTAGCAACTTTCCAAAAAGACCAAAACACAATGCCCACTTGATATTCGTTATTTCCCCATTCTAACTGTTTGGGAAGAAATTCCAAATTAAGAAGATAATAATTAAAATAATGAATCAACCAGAAGGAATACAGAAGTTATAATGTTAGGACCGGTTACAAACAGCATTCTGGCACATGTAATGTGCGTGCAAGGAGGAAGGTGGGTGGGGCCGTGGGGGGAAATGGGAGGGGTGACACATCATTCAGCTGCTCTGAGTACGATATTGTATCACTATGCCACTGGTGGGATGTTCTTACAAGCACAGTGGTACATTTGATATAATAACGCATAACTATCTTGAATCAGATCTGCAATCTAATAGGACATGCTCATCAGGATGATAGCTCAATAAGGCTACAAAAATGAGTAACTATTTGTACCGATTAAGAAGTTGGCGCTTTGCAGGATCAGAGAATACAATTTGCCCCAACTCTGCCCTGTCAACTTCTCCATTATCCTGTAAAATGTCTTCCCCGAATGCAGCCACAACCCTTTTCCAACCACCCGTTCCTTTCTTTAATACATCCTATGAAGTATGAACAAACAATTTCTTTTATGTATCATGAGTTTCAGAAAATCTACCAAAGAAAATGAAAGTTACTAATAAGACAAAAACTCATAGTCCAAAGACCAACTCCAAGCTCCCACAAGAAAAGGTGTCTTGGAAAGAAAAATGGAATAGGATTTGCCAAAGTTTTACACTGTCAGCTAAGCTAACATAAGCCTCCTTCATCCAGTCTGTTGTGGAAGAAAAGATATCTACTAGCATTGTTTATAAAAAGCAAATAGTAAGCTAACCCAAAGAAGGCCAACAATGAGTTTGAGAGTTCAACTGTGGAGAAGTAGAAATTTGCAGAATGATGTGTAAACAAAAAACATCAATAGAACATCAATATACAGCTGAAAGGAAACAGTCTAAAAGGACCTAATGATGGTGACCTTGTTTATATTCATTAAAAATAAAAAAGCAAATTACCATATGATGTTCAGCAGTTTCTATCATTATTTTGGCTTGATGCAACAATTAGAAAATTTAATATCGGTGGCCTTCTTATGGGGCAATACAGTTTACACTTTACAGTTGCCACCACCAAATCATCTAACCTTCTTCTTCATCCACACCCCATTTCCTAAGAATTATGATTGTTCATTAGCAATGTATTCATTGAATGAGTTTTGAATTCTATCTTTAATCCATATGGCTAATGGCCCAAAGCAAATTTCGACCCCCAAACATTTGCTGCTGCTAACCACACCCAGGGGGCGAGGACCTGGAGCAATGCCCTCAAAGTCAAAAACAAGGTATTTACGCATATGAAAACTGTACAATTTCTGATTTGGTTGAAACTTCTGCATTGGGGTTTTTTCTGGTAGGACTAGGATTACTTTGTAGACTTGTGATTTGTGCATGTAGTGGAAGCTCTCTGATCATCTTTGCCTATGGGCATAATCAATAACATGACAAACCCTAAATCATGTGTTGTGTTCTTAACCTTTTATTATTTTCTTCTTGTGTTCTTGTAGCCTTTTGATGCTACCCATCTCAATTTGCACAACATTTTTTTATCACCTGTGTTGTTTCGTTATTAGTTTTGTTGGACAGACAAAATTTGTGGGCTGGTGAATTGGCCATCAGAGAGTGAATATGACTAATAATAAATTGTAAAAAGGCCCACTAGATATGTACCAAATTATCTGGTCATACAAATATTTCAACAACAAATAGCTAATTCTCATAGTATGATCAGACTGTAGACTGTTTATTTTGGTGGCTTTGATCTCCGCGCGTGCCCCGGGGGGGGGGATCCAACAAACTTGGCAAAAAGTGAGGAATAGAGGAAAAAGATACAGAGAAAGAGTCTATTGAAGAGGAGAGTAACGCACTCGAGCGACTATGTCGGCATCGACAATGGGAATGTCGTTGGCCTTGAATAGATTGGAGACCGTACTCTTCCCTGATGCGATCCCTCCCGTCAGTCCCACGATCCTCATTTGAAGATTATAGGTGTCTGAAGATCGAATCCCTCAATGGTGGTTGTGGGTGTCCACCAGATCTCGCTTGCTCCTCCGCCTATTGAACCAACCTACCTTCTTCACGTCTTACTAGAACCTACATGTACCAGGCAAAAAGAATGGGACCACTACCCAAATCAAATCGTGAAGATCATGTTGTCAACTCTTTCCACATGTCATCTCTAATATGAAAAATAAAAGTCATCCATGATTGTAACCATCCAATTGATTAAATTATCTTAAATAAGAACATACCAATATACAATATAAATAAATGCAGTTGTCAGGAAAAGAAAAGGAAAGTCTATCTATCTTATTTGATGGTTAAGGACCAGTTTGGAATTTAGACCGGGAGATCTCTAGCATGGGACATGTGGATTCAAGAAGCTCAGTTTGATAAGCATGTGAGCAACAAGAATATCAATATCAATATAAACCCAGATTACATATTTTGTTCTTTTAGAGATTTCTACAAATAGAAAGTGGGCCAGTTAACCTATCAGTCAATTACCAACTCGACTATCCATCTGGGTAAAAAGTTATGTAGGCATTTCAGGAAATCTAATAAATTATGAATATTAGAAGTCTTCTAGCAAAATTTAAAGAGGACACGTTCATCTCTCATTAAATAGGGGAAAATTTGGTTATAAGTCTGTTAAATTTAGAAGACATACCCATAATAAGTAAGTTCGATACAGAAAATTTTGATATTGGAAATGTTCGAGCAAAATTCAGTTTCATCATTCAAAAGAATGGTAAAAAATTCAGCCAAGGAAACAGAAATGCCAAAAAGACAAAATCAATTATATTCACGTCTAATAAAAGACCAAATATGTAAAAAAAGTTGAAATCAAATGCAAATTAGCCAAATATGAAACCCAAAAAGGTAAATAAAACATCCTAAGAAGTTCAAATTAAGCTAGCAAGTGCTAGTTATAATCAACAAAGTATGCAAGTAATTCACATCTATCCCACTAAATTCAAACAATTACACAATCCGAGATAGTTTAAAATTTCTAAAGAACCCATAATGTCTTAACAGCAAACGAGATTGTTGGCATTTTGTAAAGAAGATGATCCAAGGCCATATATGCTACAGATCCATGAGATAAGTCAATTTGAGAGTTAATAACTTTCTTAGGCCTTGTCAAAGCGAGTCCTACTTTTATCATTATTGTGTGAGTGGTGTGTTTTTATATTGACACATATTCAGCAATTATAAGAATAGCTGATAATAACTTGGCCTGATGGAAGTAAAGAGAAAAGGAAACTCTATCAAACATTAATGAACCATTTAAGTTTCAACAATTGAATTACTTATTCACAAATCACAACATACTAAGGGAAGTCTTGGTCATTTTCTAAAAGAAAACAAGGACCTCTCCCAACTGTAAGTTTGTAACACCCACAACATTTATGAAGGTAGTATCTACTAGATTATACAAGATATAACACCACAATATAAATTAAGAGAGAGAAAGAGGGGGTGAATGGGGAACTCAATCATGTCGAGAGGGACCACCCGGTGAACAAAAGCATTCACTATTTCCTAAAATCATTCATTCTTTCTCACTCATTCATCCAAACACCTTATCTTCACCACTTACTCTACTCCCTCCATCTCTTTTTCCAAAAGCCTCTTCTGTCAAAATAAAATTCTAAAACCCCATTAAAGACCTCAAATTTCAAGAATTTGTAAACAGAGAATCTTTTTCTTCACCAAGCTGAGTTAGAACAAACCCCATCAACAGAAAACAAGGAGAAGCCACCAAGAGAAATCGACGAAACAAACAGAATAACCATACCCACCACCCACTCAATAGATTCCTTGTACACTTTAATCCTCATATTGTTCAAATTAGATCATTAGAGCAGATCATTAAGATCCCCCAATTTGTATGGTTTCATCCAAGAGGTAACCAACTAACCACCCCCTTGAAATTACTTGAAGGGTGAGCTAATGGGTAATTTAAACAGTAATGGATGAGCGTCAGTGTTTATAAATGATCTCGGGGCCTGCAATCTATGTTCTACTATAATAATCTGACCACAACAAAACTAGTATCAAATCGAAAAAGAAAGGGTGAATTACACTGAACTGCCCTAAAAATTGGTGAAATTTCAGAAACCACCCCTTTTTTTTCGAAATTACATTGTCCTCCCATGTCAGGCTCATCATGTTAACACCGTTAAACAAGGATACTTTTTTACAATTTTACCCCCATTATGTGGAGATACTATGATACTCTTTTACAATCAGCAGCAACATCATTACGGAATGTTTCAAGGCACCTACCTATTTTTAGCCGGGATCGGATTCCCTCAGTCAGTTCCGCCATCCGGTGCAACTGCTGCTTCTACTCCTCCTCCTCATTACTATGCTCATGGTTATCAAACCATTCCAGGTAATGCCGTTGTTGAAAGACGACCTGTAAGCAAACGTTGCCTTCCTTGTTGTGGTATCAGTATCGGCTGGTTCCTGTTTATTATTGGTTTCTTCCTTGCTACTATTGCCTGGTATGCTGGAGCAACATTCTACTTTGTTCCAGAGTAGATTACAGAGAGATACCAGGATATATCGCATGCACAATTGCTGCTATTCTTGCTGCTATTGTTATTCTTGGGGTAACAAAGGGTAGGGATGTCTGGTTATCAAGGGTTGTACGGACTTCAAAATGGATTGTATAATTGCGCCTCAAGTTCCGAAAATAATCTGGGCGCCACTATTTAGTATGCTTGGAATATGTCTTGTGTAAACTTGTAATAGCCATCACAGAGTTCTCTGATGTTTATATCGAAATTCATTGCAATTTTTCTGTAACCGCGGCTTATGTATTTTAAATTCATATTGGAATTACTCTTGATGGATTAAAAAAATACTAACCTTAGGTTGATTATGCTTAACCATTTAACACCCAATAACTAAGATTCACTCACCCCTAGGGTTCATCCATCTAACCTTGGTTTTTGGAAGAAAAAATAACTTTAGGTTGATTACGCTTAACCACAATTAAAGAGGAGGGGGGGGGGGGGGCTCTAAAAGCCGCCACATGTCCCTTTAACACCCACTAACTGTGGTTAAGATTCACTCACCCCTAGGATTCATCCATCTAACCTTGCTTTTAAGAAAAAAGATAAGAAAATACTAACCTTAGGTTAATTATGTTTAACCATAATTAAAAGGTCTCTATAAGCCGCAAATGTCCCTTTTAATACTCACTAACTATAGTTAAGATTCACTCACCCCTAGAGTTCATCTAACATTGGTTTTTAGAAGAAAAAAATATATATTAACCTTAAGTAGATACTATTAACCTTAGTTTTGGAAATATATATTAACCTGAAGTTTATACTTACCAAACCCAATTATCATTTATTTTTTGTATTAACTAACTTTGTCTTTAAGAAGGGTAATTTAGACATTTTAAAATGTTTATAGGATTACATCATCAAAGTCCATCCATGTAAGTAACAACAAACTAACGGAAGGGGGTATATGTTATAGACAACTGAAGTTGAGGGGAGGGCAATGTAATTTCATAAACAAGAGGGGAGGTTTTCACCAAACCTCAGGGGAGGTTGGTGTAATTTAGCCAAAAAGAAAATTGAATTGTATTTGTTTGGAATCACCCAATAATGTGAAATCAATTTTACCCCAACAAACTCTCAAGAAAATAACAGTCGATCTCTCCGTTCATAACACAATCCGAGTCGTGTGGTTTACATGATGAACATCCTCTAACAAATAACAGTATCAATGAAATCAAATCCAGATTCAAAATCAATTGTGTTGTATATTCTAGAAAAAAATATCTGTTAAACCCCAGAAAATCCTAATATATATATATATATATAGAGAGAGAGAGAGAGAGAGATGGGAACGCCTACGGTCAGGTTTTTCCCAGTAAATGGAGGGGCAGCCGAAGACATTTATCAGAGGGGTTGGACCTACAAACCTTCAGGACACGGGCTAGAGTTCGTGAATAAGGTGGTGTTTGGATAGATTTCTCATTAAAGAAAAATACTTCCTCAAGAGTTACTTGACAAAGTCATTCCAAGGAAAAAATAGTGTTTGCTTTGCACATCGAAAAAGTGACTTTAAAAAATCCACAAGTAAAATTTACATTTGGTTTGCACTTACAAATTGTAACTTCTGAAAGTTTTATGTATGTAATCAAACTAATATATGATTATTAGGGGTGTATCTGAACCACGCTAGCTCGAAGTTTGGCTAGCCCGATCAAGTTGGGCTTGAGCTCAAAAAATAGGCTCGATCGAGCCGAGCCGAGCTATTTTTTTATTTTGAAAATGTATTCAAGCCGAGCTCGAGCCAAGGCATGTTTGATTTGGCTCGGCTCGAAGCTCAGCTCGATTGAGGCTTGGTTTGGCATGAGCTCCACTCAGCTTAAATAATATAATTATTATATATAATAAAAGTATTAGTATTTTTATTTAAAATAATTTTTTAATAAATCAATCTGAGCTCAAGCCAAGCCAAACTCGGGACGATCCTAGCCGAGCAGATTCGAGCCGAGCTTTTTGAACTATATATTGAGCTGAGCCGAGTCGAGCTCGAGCATAGATGAAAAATTGGAAACCGAGCCGAGCAGGGCCAAGCCTAGCTCGAATACACCCCTAATGATTATTTTCATATATCAACTCTTGTAGAATTCGTGATGCCCATGGATAAAAGAGGAGAAAAAAATATGTTCTAAACCTGTGCATGCATTAGTAGGCCATATATAAATTACTACACCTGATATTCATGATTTAGAGAATATAACCGAATAAAAAATCTAAAACGTGAAAACATTGACGTGTCATTTTATATGAAACAGATACCATGCAATATCAAAAAATAAACATTTATATTGAAGTGAAAATTTTCCTGAAAATGTTGTCGTGTTTAGTAAATGCGACATAATAAATAGTGTTCACAAAAAATTAGATATAAAAATCAATCTGACATCATCGCACTCTTGTGCAAGCCTATTCCTATATGCACCCATCTCTTTTTCCTCATGTTGGAAGACAATGTTTCACGTGTCAGCTTCATCGTCTTCATCTAAAGTGGAAGCTTATTCATTGACTCAAGCATCATCTTCATACTTAAAAAACAAAATTAATTTTTTTAATCATTTATGACATTTTGCCTGATAAAATTATGAAAAGTCATCGCAGTCATCGCAACAACAACTATATCTCGTTGGATTGTCAATGTCACGCCCCAAAAACCTATACACAATAATATTAATATTTGTATAGATATCAAGGCGTGAACCAGAAACAAAATTCCAATATTAATGGAAATTAAAATCATTTAATACTCCATTAAACTGATATAAATATCCAGCATAATTAAAAGACTCAACAACATGTGTTCTCCCAAAAACTAAACCATCTAAAGTTTTCATATAGTTTACCTCTCTATAATTCTCTCACTCTAACAGGGAAGAAAACTCTAAAGATGGTCCCACTTGCTCAAGCGAGAGTGATTCCTATTTTTCTTAATCACTGCCTGAAATTAAGAATCAACAAGGGTGAGCTCATAGCTCAACAAGAGAATACAACTATAATTTAGATGCATCAACAATTCAGATGATAAGATGACTAACAAGTTATGCATATTATTCAAGTAATTCTTTACTTATGTTTTAATCCGATCAATAGGGGTCTTACACAACTTACCCTATTGACCAAGGGAACCTTGGGGTCTCACACAGTTTACCTTATCCCTTGGGTCTCACATAATTAACCTATATGATAATCGAGTGTCTTACACAACTCAGCTCAATCCTTTGTTTCTGGGTATGTACTCTACACCACCCTGAAACCATCATTGGGTGGTACACAAAATCACCCTAGGATCCATTTAAGGAAGTCTTACACAAATTACTCCTTGAATGACCCTTAACCAAGGTTATCACAATGTTTATTGATTCACTATTATTTTAGAAGATGAATTTCTATCATAATGAAAACATAGCAAATCATTAAATGACATAGTTATAACAGAAAATATCATAATTCACAATTAAAATCTAGTATGCTATAATTCATAATTAAAATCTAGACAGACATAACATACTTTATTGCAAAAATGATTTCAATTGTGTTCCTACAACTGAAACTTTAGTTATAAATATCAAATATTTATAACCTTACAAATTTTCAATCTCTTATGATAATGGGGTTCAAGGTTTCTCAAACCCATCAGGGCTTGAAAAACCCTTTTTATACTAGTGAGTTTTGTAACCCTTATGCTGGCATAGATGAGTCCAGTTACTAACCAATTAGTTAGTAACTAATTAGTTAAGTTTATTAGAGGTATCTTTCAACCACCCAACAAATTAACTAATAAGATATAAGTCAAGTTACTAACAGATTATTTAATAGCTAAATAACTTAAGTTTGTTAAAGGTATCTTTCAAGCATCTAACAAATTAACTAATTAGTTATAAAGGAATCTCAACAAAATAATGTTCTCACACCCAAATCATATATACATTCAATTAAAGTAAAAATATCATTTTTTCCGTTTTTGATTTTCGACTAAGGTTTTGACCCACAAAACTATTGATTTTGGGAAAACTTTCTGCACAAAAGTTGTAGATCTTTTCGAGCTCTTCGAAACGATATACTATCGGACCAAAACCGGACTTAAGATCATAAAGTTATGACCTGTATACTGAAATTGGGTAAATTCTTTGAATTAAACTCGATTTGAAAAATTAAACAATTATAATTTCTCATATTTTCTTCCCTAAAATCTAATATGTTATTCTATCATTTATTAAAATCACTCATAACATCATTAATAAACAGAATAATACCTATATAAAATATTTATCTGATCTATCATATTTTCATACACACACAAGAAGAAAAACACATTAAAACTATGGTGTGATCACAGCACACCCTACATCTAAACTACAGAGGTATCCACTTGCTTTTAATTCCAGATCTCAAGAAGACAGCAGAGAGGATGATCGCTAGGTGAGTTTTGATGCTATCCCGGATGATCCAATGCTTCGAAATCCGGTTCTCTATGAGTATTCACCGATATCCAAAATCCTCTCATTCCCCAAACGTATGTATCTCACTTCTCCTAATTCAGGTTTAGCAAAAGAGGCTACTAGGTTAAACATGATCTATTTATACTAACCCTTACATTAGTAATGTCACACCCCTTCCAGTAGAGTAGACCCTACTGGATGGAGTGGACCCCACAAGGCAAGGTTCTACTGGGAACCTGCCCAGTGGTTAACATATCTTTGATCATAAACCTGTTAAAGCATTTCTTTCAAACTAATTTCTGTAACAAGTAACATTCATGTATAATCCCAAAAGTTGTGGCTACACTACAACCATACACATAGTTATATGTATACATCTCAAGTGAGTAAGTGGATAGACATCCACAATCATACTAGTCCAAAATTGGCAAGAGTCTAATGAGAGGGTACTAGGTCTAGAAACAAAATGAGACCTAGATTGAGCTGACGCAAAGATGACTCCGAGACACGATCTCAAAAAAAAAAAACTCGGAGGACTGCTTCCTATCCAAAAACGGTTGCTAATCTGAAAATGAAAAATAACAGGGTGAGACATGGCTCAATGAATGAATAACCACTATAGATTCATAAAACATGGATATTTAGACATAATAGTTTTCAAAAAAATTCGGCAAAGTCTCCTCTGAAAATAAAGGGATCCAAAATCTTAAACATTAGGTGTAATACCTATTCATAAGAGAATTCACTCAAATAAAGCATAATATAATCGTCACACTTTCAAGTTTCTCATTCCAATACTTACAATCTTCAATAATTTCCCCCACACTTCATAATGAGTCCAAAGATTTTACAAAATCATAAAGTATAATTCCCTTATCAAGTTTCATTCATATACATACTCCTTGCGTGCTTGCCTGGGCGCTTACCCCATGGGGGGTAGCCCTATTCCCAGTACCTGATTTTCCTCCTTGGGTGCTTACCCCATGGGTAGCCCTATTCCTAGTACATAATATCTCTCATCTGGACGCTTACCTGACAGGTAGCCCTATTCCCAGTGCATACTTTCTACCTAGGTGCTTACCTTTTAGGTAGCCCTATTCCCAATACATCATCTTTCCATCTGGGCGCTTACCTTATAGGTAGACCTATTCCCAGTGGCTTGAGTAATTATCAAGATACCTTACTTTTATCATAACTTTCTTTACATAATTCTCAATTCGTAGAAGTACATAATTACACGTATTCATACTACCAAGCTTTTCATTTTCATACTCACTTTCTTTGTATTCGTAATGCCCTAGATTCCATAAACATGCATTCATACTACTAATGTTTTCATAAACATATTCATGAGTTCAATTCATTTACACAAAATTCCTATAGTCAGTATTCACTCACCTGATTGGATAAATCTAGCTAGCACCGGAGCTCCCCGGGTTAACTTCTGGTAGCAAGTCCTCTCCTAAGGCATAATACATATACAACCATTCATGTCTTTCCAAATCTAATTTCACAAGGATTTATTCAAAATTAGAAACATTCAAATATAAGTAAACTCATAATTTCAAAATTCATGTTAGGGTGTTTTCTAAAGTTTTCATAATACCTTTAATACTTTTAAACCATCATAGTACATTTGTAAAATTAAACATTTATAAAAAGAATTTTATCCAAAATACTTGATTTATAACAAAGCCCCAATTTATGGTTTTTGCATAAACACTATTTAACCCATTTTTCAATTTTACAGCCCCTTACTTCAAAATAAAAATTTCTCTACATCACAACACCTCAAGGAAAAATTGAGATGCAAGAACTGCAATTAATCCATACCCATATCATGAAACTCACGCTTTTCTGTTACTAAACTAAAATTTCTCAAGAATGAAAAATAATAACTTTGGGCTGAGATATTTACCAATAAATGGTGTGCTTTGGCTTCCAAAAGTCGGCTGGCCGGCGACTGGTGTAGGCCAGCGGCGGGACGGCGATGGTGATCAGGTCTTGGAGGGGCAAGAGGGAAATGGGAATGAGAGAAGAAGCAAGGGAAAGAAGGAAAGTGAGAAAGAGAAGCGAACTCACCTTCTCTTCTTATTTTCTACTAAAAAAAGGCAAATGACCAAACTGCCCTTTTAGTTATTTAAGGCCTCTCTTGTGGTCCAAGGGCATTTTTGGAAAAACAAAGATTTTAGGCACATTTTCAAAAGATTACTTTTATAAAAAAAAAAATTAATAAAACAATACCCTTACTTTAAATGTGGAAAATGTCGAAATTACCCTTGTTCCCTAGGTTCGTGTGTTATAAGTAAATTACAAAGATATCCTCACTAAGGTCTGTTTGGTTTTGAAAAATATTAAACCAATTTAATTCATTAAATTAAATCATTGGTTTAGCCCTACCCACCAAGGTTAGCCACCAAGACCAAATATCCAACACTAATTATTAAACTACCCTCAGGGTGTAAAATTACCAATTTTCCCCTTTAATTAATTAGGATCACTATAGTCAATGAGTAAGGAGCCATTTGTTTCAATATTGGAAAGCGAGCCTTCAGCACACCAAAGCAACGGTCAATTACATTCATAAGTGAGGAATGAATGTAATTAAACTTTTCATTTGTCGCTCTTCTCCCACTTCATCAACAAAAGTCCTGGAGATGATATCGAATGTCGCAGTAGGGTGCAAGAAACTCAACCATGTTAGGATAACTACAGGGGTTTGACCTACCATTTGATGGGTCCTTGCAATGAGATCTTCTAAGTTAAATAGAAATCAAATTTCAAAATTGTACATATGATCTTGCGCCACAAAAGTGGGGTGGTTAGACCCACAATTTGATGGGTCCCTACAAGGAGGTATTCCAGATGAAATATCAACCAAATTACATGATTATACATCTGATTTGGTCATCCAAAAAAAATAGTATATAACACAGTTTGAAATGGTTTTATAACAAATATCAACCAAATCTTTTGATTACATTTAATTAATGGTTTTACCTTTTCTATTCTTTTTTCCAAACGAAAAATGATATAATGTGACTTGCCTACACCGAAAATCTCCTTGGATATCAATAGAGACATCCTATTATGATCAACAACCATTTGGAATGAACCCCATGATTGAAAACCAATCGGAATGAATCTAGCTCGAAAGTCGAAGCTTGAGAGCTTGAAAATCAGATGTATAGTCATCCAAAATTTATCTGGCCATCCAAACAAAGCAGTACATTTGATGGGTTTAATAAACTAATTCGGCTTAAGGTACCCTTTTTGCCTCTTTCTCCTAGGGGGATCTGAGTGAGCTATAACAGACAGGAAAGATGGTCCATTTCCTGTCTTGATGCAGAGATTCCTAAATGTTAGAATAAAATGCACAATTCCAAATCCGAACCGTCATAATCTAGGGCTGTTTCGCAGAGAGACAAGGTATCAAACCCAAAATCTAACAACTGCATAGGAGTTCGGAGATGTATTTCAACGCTTATTCACAAGTATTTCATGGGATTTAAAAAAAAAATCAGAAACAAAAGGAACCCATTTCAATAAACAAACCCAATTCAGAGCAACCAAAAAAATTTCACATCAAGCAACAATCGTCTGCCATCGCTGTGAGCTTGTGATTGTGGCTTATCTTAATACCATCACATGAAAGGACATGCTCCAAAGAAGGAAAGGAAAAAACCCCATGAAAGATCAAGATAAAACCAACCCATGAAAGATCAAGCAATAAGGAAAGGGAAAATCCCCATATTTCTTCCGAATTTGGTTCTATGGTAGATTCGATTGGAAGGAAAAAAAAAAACAAACAAAGAGGAAAAGAATGAAGAACTACCGGTGACGTAGCTTGATCGACCCACCCACAAGAACTTCACTTTGATATCAGCTCGTTGATTATCGACTGAAACGAGTCATGTAGCAATGCCTACCCCACACAAAACCCTCCTCTTTGGTGTGTGTTTTATGATTGGAGCTTTGGGGATCGAGATGCAAATGTTTTTTTTGGGGGTGTTCGACAAGATCAATAGAAAGGAGAAGGGCCTTTTTGGTATTTTATCTTTTTTTTTAAAAAAATTGTTTTATTAGATATTTTCGGATGAGTGAATCTTGAGGGGCGCAGTACCATTACCAAAAAATAAAATAAAATAAAATAATAATAATAATAATAATAATAATGAGTTATTACATGACAGTGATTAGCATACCACGCATTTTAGAATATGTAGTCAAATGTCATGACCAAGTGTCTCTTTTTGTGGGGTTATTTGGCTCGAATTATAGCAAACCCATAGTGAGCGATCGATGGTCAATGCATTTTAGACGGTTGGATTTTGAGTTGCGTTTTAGGGACTCCTATTTTGAAATAGGAAGTTGACTCTTTCATGGAGATGAGTTTTGGGAAAGTCCTAATTAAAGTGAGATTGTTTTGTGCCTATAAATAAACTTAGGTAGAGACTTATAGAGATAACCAAGAGAGTAAGAACCTTAAGAGAGAGAGAAAGTAAGATGTGAAGTGTGGGTTGGGCTTCTATGGAGAACGGGAGATCTCTCATAGAAAGGTCTTGTTAGCTCTTAAAAAAGGAGAGTGTTCTCGCGGCTTTATCTCGGTATGCTCTCATGGTGGAGAGTGTTTTTTCGATTTTGAAGGATTCGGGTTTTGTGTTTCTTTTGTCTTAAAAGGATTCGGGTTTAGGTCAGATTTGGGTTGAGAGAGTGAACAAAGAATTGTGGGTTGCGTGAAAGCCTTTTAAGGGTTGTGACAGAATCCTTGAGTGTGTGTATTCTTATTTATCTTCTCTCTTGTAATCTTCTCTTTAATTAGTGGAAGTATATCTTGAACGTTTCTAGAGTGGACGTAGCTTTGGATTGGGTGAACCACTATATATTTTGTGTATTGTGTGTTTGTTGTATTTTCTCGTGAATACCCCTTGATAGGATCATTCATTTCGCGCAATTTTTCCCCAACAAATTGGTATCAAAACTTGTGTTCGAGTTTTGGGGTTGCAAATTTAAGATTTGCAAGGCTGTTGGGGTTGCGAGATTTATGACATGTTTGAAGCCGTTGTTCGAGGTGGAGTTTTTCCTGCGAAGCCGGTGGAGTTTGCACAAGATTTAAAGAAAATCTTACGTTGCTGAAAGTGAGATGACACATCAAAGGGTGTTCGTGGGATTCTCGCAAAGGTAGAGATTTGTGAGGTGGCTTGAATTAGGGCAAACCTATAGTGGGCGATCGATGCGTTTTAGACTGTTGGATTTTGAGTTGCGTTTTGGAGACTCTTATTTTAAAATAAGAAGTTGCCTCTTTCATGGAGATGAGTTTTGGGAATGTCCTGATTAGAGTGAGATTGTTTTGTGCCTATAAATAAATGTAGGGTGAAGGCTTATAGAGAAAACCCATAGAGTAAGAACCTAAAGAGTGAGAGAAAGCAAGATGTGAAGTGTGGTTGGGCTTCAAAGGAGAACGAGAGATCTCCCATGGAAAGCCCTTGTTAGCTCTTAAGAGAGGAGAGTGCTCTAACGGCTTTATCTCGGTGTGCTCTCATGATGGAGAATATTGATTCGGTTTTGAAAGGTTCGCGTTTTGTGTTTCCTTTGTCCTAAAAAGATTCGGGTTTAGGTCAGATTTGGGTTGGAGAGTGAACAAAGAATCGTGACTTGTATGAAAGCCTTTCAAGGGTTGTGGTAGAGTCCTTGAATATGTATATTCTTGTTTATCTTCTCTCTTGTAATCTTCTTTTTAATTAGTGGAAGTATATCTGGACCGTTTTTAGAATGGACGTAGCCCTGGATTGGGTGAACTACTATATATCTTGCGTATTGTATGTTTTTCGTATTTTCTCATGAATACCCCTTGATAGCATCACCGCTTCTGCGCAATTTTTCCCCAACACTTTTAACACTCCTTTAACTATTATTTTTAAAAAAAAAATTAATGGTAGATTGCATAATCCTAAGAGTGATTGAGTGAGTGAATCAGGAATCATATCCTCTCTATTTTTTCTTGAGTTCTTCCCAGTGGTTAGAATTTTTTTGAAGGCTAGAATACCTCCAAGAGATGGTTACAACTCTTAAGTCAATACAAACCAAATGATCCTGACCTTCCAACACTCATGGCCACATGGAAAAACCCAAGAAAGAACACTAACAATTTGCTTGGTAGTAAAAAGGGGGGCATGAACCAATGTAGACTGCACATTAAACTACATAGTCTAATGCAACAGTAAGTTAAGCATTTTCCTTTTTTTGTACGATGATTCCCAAAACACCGTTAGTTTTCCGCGAATTCCATATATCTGACTTCCTGCGGAAGCAACAAGACATTGCTTTATTGGGAAGTCAATTCCCGATTTTCACTTATTTTCCTTTTTTCAAGAAGTAGAAATGATATTGGCAAATCAAACATGTTAATGCCTAACTTTTAATTGTGGTTAAACTTAACCAATGTAAGGTTAATATTTGTTTTCTTCTAAAAACCAAAGTTAAATGGATAAATCCTAGGGTGAGCTAATATTAACCACAGTTAGTAAGAGTTAAAAGGGTCACATTGCAGCCTGTAGACCGCACATTTGGTTAGGTAGCCGCATGCGTAGTCCCCTATCTATTTCCCTTTTAAAAATTTATGACTTGCTCGACGCTTGACAGTAATAGTGCAGAGCCCATTTGATATGGTCTACGTCAATATTTGACGTACAGACAAGGGGTGAAGCTGGGAGCCCCACCCCCACACCAATTTTGAAAGTTTTCTTATTATATACGTGTAAGTAAAAAAAAAGTAAATAATATCTATTTTTTTAATAATATAAGGGCTTCTCAGATTAGGATGTAATTTTTGATTATGAGAAGTTTGGCGTCCTCAAAATTTAATTATTTTTTCTATGTATAATTTTAAAAATTAAAAAATATAATTAAATTTATGCACACCTAACATTCTCTACAAAAAACACATTAATTTTCTTGATACATGTACCTCGGCCCTCTCAAGGAAAAATTCTTGGCTCTCCCCTTGTGTTGTTGGGCCAAAAATAAAGCAATCTTTATCCCTTAAATTTCACCATCATGCTCTTTTTAAGATAGCGAGCACAACGCTTCTACACACAAAAGGAAGTGATAAGGAGATAGGGAATTCCTTGACGAAGTACTCGGCCGAATTTGATATGGCCACATGGTGCCACATTGACCAAAACAGAGTAGTACTGTATGTACACATTGGGATATGAATTGGATCCAATGTACATTGAAGTCCATCTGTTTCATAACCTGAAACAGAAACAATTACCCAATTGTACCTAAAATTTTGGCAATTATCTTATATAGGAAATTCTATAGGCTAATATGCCTGAATTAGCTGACTTGTGTAGGATGTTTAACCTTTGGTACGAGGGCTAAGAAAGTCTGATTGATAGACTTTAAAATATCACATTTTCGTACACCGCCATGACAGCCGTAACCGATGAACAGAGACTGACTAAGCTGGCTAGAGTAGAAAAAGATAAGAGTGATTCACATTTTTTGATGTGACACAGTGACAGCACCTCAGTCGGTTTTTGTACTGCAGGGCTACAATGTCAACTGCATGTGAAATTTAGTTTTATCTTCATTAGCTTCTTAAGAGCATTCCTTAACAGTCTCGCCGAATTTCACTTGGCCAAATCTCACATTTTCTTATTTTGGCTATCTATTTTTTTTAAATACTCCCAACAGTCTCATCAAAATAACTAAAACTTACTTTATTTTATTATTTGTGTGGAATCACAATAATACGAAGGGAGAGAAACTTTTAATTTATTATTTGTATGAGACTATAGTAAAAGAAGGGAGATAAATATTTAGCGTTTGTGTCTACTCACCAAACAAAAATCATCATTTTGATGAGGCTACTGAAGACCCATTTTTACTATTTTTAATGATTTGTTTCACCACAATAACAAAAAAACTATTTTGGTGAGGCTGCTAAGAATGCTCTTAGGGCTTGAGGTGGCTCGTCGGCTCAATTCAGGCTGACATTTTAAACTCGAACAAATCAAGCGAAGTTTTAATTTGAGCTTGAATGCTTAAACAAGTCAAGCTTAAACAAGATCCAATTTGATTTGTCTCACCTCAATTAGGGCTTCATTTAGCTTGGGCTCGATTTAGTTTAAAATATTATAAGACCATGCTCTAAGAGCATGAGATTTGAGTTGAGACCTACCATGTGAAATTGACCCCACCTGAAATCAAATGCTCTTAGACCATTATCTTGGTCCTAATGGGGTCTCAATAGCAGAGTCCACAATTTTATTTTTTTTTAAAATAATGAATATGACTTGGAACCACCAATGAATCTGAGTTACATAATCTCTTTCTTCTTCTTTATTTGTTTATCTAAATTGCAATTTGAGGCTCAAGATTCCAGGTTTCTCAATGTAAATTTACCAGCGATCGATCGAGAATAAGAAGCTTTTATTCATAGGGTTTCAACAGGAAATTTCTTATTTTGAAACCTTTACAACCAAAAGCAGGTACTTTTACCAAAACCCAACATGGAGATATGATTTAGGCTTGACCTTTCTTCTTCATCTCCACCACCTTGGCCCAAGCTGGTCGAGCAAGGATATCGTCACACCACGCACGAACACAAGGGCGCGACTCGAGCAGCTTCTTAGCCGGCGTGCCCATTAAGTAGTTCAAGTTAGGGAGGTGAAGGAGATCGGCTATGGTGAACTTGTCAGACGCCAAGTACTTAGATTTACTCAGCCGAGCTTCATAGACATCAAGAACCTTAGCTAACTCGGCTTCAGCCTCGGCTACGACGACTTCTTCGGCGGCTAAGCCCTTCATTGGCTTGAAGACCAGCTCAGAAATCAGCTTCAAAGCTGGAGGCTCGAAATGGTGATCTTCCACATCTACCCAGTTTGATACTAAAGCTTGCTTCTTGGGTTCCCAATAGATCAGCTCATGATTTCCTTTCTTAGCATATGCATGAGCCATGCTTCTTATTATAGCCCTCGATTCTGCAATCCATCGATTCCATAATGGTTAGCCAAAATCAGAAGGGTGCGCTAGACGCATTGAGCTCATGTTAGTAATAACCCACCAAAAAGCTTCACATCTCCATCTTCATACACCGGAACTTGACCAAACGGCTACATCAAAACAACAGGAAAAAATAAAAATAAAAATAAATTAATGTATGGTAGATCTTGAGAAACCATAATATTTTATGGGAAAAGTCAAGAAGTTACATTCATAGAAAGAAAAGGTTTCTTTTTGTGCTCTTCATCGGAACAAACTCGAATTCGACGTCAAGTTCGTAGAGTAAAGCAAGAACCTTCATCGTCGCCGGTGAGTATAGGCTGCCATGGACTTTTCGGGCAGCCATGATCGTTGGACTGTAGTTGAGCAATATAATTGGAGGTTGAAGACTGACTTTGATGTGTGAGAGGATTTATAAGACTTGGAAGATGAAGGAGCTTCCCCAAATGGAGGGAATAAAGAGACTGGGGCAAGGGAATTAAAAAGGATAACAGGACAACAATTTTAGGTGAAGCCCCATGAATTGCTTGCTATATTAATTTGTGTATTTCCCTTTTTTTTTTTAATATTTCTGAAAGAATCTGTCTACGTATTCTCAAATATATATATATATATATATATATATATATACTCTTAAATTCAAATCTAGACTCTATAATATATCAGATTTTGTCGGGCCCAATCTTTGCCCTATTTTAGAGTAAGAACTAAATTGAGTGGGAGTATAAATCATTTTGTATGGGCGAGTGGGGTTAGCTTTGGTAAAGGAATCGAATTGTTCACAAACAGTTCGATCTTAGCTTAAGTAAGCTCATTTGAGTTTGTTTATCTAATAAATGAACTAAATTCAAAATTAATTTTCGAGCTCGCTTGGTTGATGAGTTGAACTCAAACAGCTTGTTAAATGCTCGAACTATCAAAGTGTGCTAAGATAATTATAGAAAGTGTGCTAAGATAATTATAGAATTAAGTATCTATTATATGAATTTAAGTATGTTAAGTATTTTAGATTTGTTTTAAGTTTTGATCTCGTCCGTAGATCTAAAAAAATTGAATATTTATTCCACAAATGATAAGTTTAACAAATGTAGTAAACGAGTTCGAGCTTGGTTGGTCTAAGCAAATAAGTTGAGCCAAATTTGAACTAATAATTTTGTTTACGAGCCCAACTTGAACAAGAATAGTAAAGCTTGAGTCGAGCCCGAGCTGCTTGAACACTATTGTAACTAAACGACTATTGTAACTTAACGAGTCGAACCTAGACACACTACTACTTGAATAGGTTCAGCTGGATTACACCCCCTAAGCGAAGGTCTTGTGTTCAAGTCCTTTCCTCTTGTTGGCCACCCTTTGAGATTTATCCCAACTTTCTTGTTTGTGTAGTATCAGGGGATTTGCACTGTTCAAGGGACTTAGGCAGGTGCTCGAAGAGGTGTGGATACCGTCGTTCCAAAAAGAAATTGTTTATGATAATAATATGGAAGCATTTGTTTTTTTTTTTTTTAATAAAGAAAAGAAAATGGAGACACCCCCCCCCCCCCCTCCCCCTCTCGCGCTGGTGGTGGGGTGTGGCCTCTTTGTTGAGGGAGGTCTAAGGATCTAATCCCCTGGGTAATGAGTCGCAAGAGCTCCACTCCCCAAGGCTAACCAGTAACCATTGATCTAACTGTAGGTAAATGATACCCCAGCAAAAAAGATTGGAGGAATGCTACCCGTTATATAAATATCCCTTTTTTGTAACCATAAAATTATGTTTAAATAGATTAAAAAGGGAACCCTATACATAAATACCCTTAGAAAAGCAGCTCTCTTTGTAATTCAATACACATGGAAAGCATTGATTAAAGGTGGTATGTATCAAGACGGGGTCGGATAATTATTCGAATAAATATCCGTCGAATCGAATTTGAATAGTAAAATACTATTCGTTTACTAATCAGAACATATACGGATAGTAGTGAATCCATTCCCGCTAAATATCCGACCGATTAGTATTAATATATAATTAATAGTATTATATCTTTACAATAATAGAATTTGATATTTTAAGATATTGAAATGTAAATTTGGTAATAGGAAGAATAAATTCAGATATTTCGTATACTTTATTTGAATATTATCCGAATTCGATCGGATATTGCGGATGCAGATACAAAATTTGTTTTTTTTTTTAATTATTCACCAGATGATGGAACAAATTAAGATAATAGAATTTTAGTAAACGAATCGGGTACGGATACTCTGATATCCGCTTCGAATTTGTTCTGTTTATAGCCCTAATTCTAAGTATTAGTGAATCTTGACTACAATTAATAATAATTAAAAGGAAATGTGTTGACATGTGGGTGTCATTGGACTCGTAGAGAGTTCAATCACAATTGACTGCAATCCAATCTCTCTAGTCAATAGATATTTTTAGAAAATAAAAAATTATATAGATACAAGCTATTCAATGGATAGGAGTGCTCATCCATCTCACCCCTTTATGTTAGGTAATTGTTGGCTCCACAATAAAATTCATGTCTTCTTGTCTCAAAGAAGAGACTGTTAACTGTACAATAAAAATAAAAATCTAGTTACACTCACTTGCTTGTGCAGTTTGATATCTCTCATGTGAAGTGTTGAGAGTTTCATTCTCTCAAGTGTAGAACATGCGTAATTTTATAATAAATTTAAAAAACAGGAGCCACTATTAAATAAATTTGAAAAGAAAATACATAACATACCCATGGTTTCTATTTTGTAACGAAATGCCCGGTCCTCATTGGTCCACGCCCCAATATTAAATACTCACCAACTATGGTTAAGATTTACTCTCCCTTAGGGTTAAGCAATCCAATCTTTGTTTTTCAAAAAAAAAAAATTTCAAAATCTTAACCCTAATTAGTCAACCTTAAACAGGGATAATGGGGTGTTGAAAGGGACACAAGAACACGGGGTAAGATAAGAAGCAGACCCCAAGGTCCGCTAATCACTGCTCATTTGTAATTCATCAACTAAAGTGCACGAGCAGAAGACAGATTTTTTTTTGGGAAATAGTAAACGTACCGGAGTTCCATTTTATAACCGAAGGGCAGGTTCTCATTGGTCCACGCCCCAATTTTAAATACTTACATAGTGTGGTTAGTATTCACTCACCCCTAGGGTTAAGCAATCAAACCAGGGTTTTTCAAAAAAAAAAAAAAACCAAAATCTTAGTCTTAATTTAGTTAAACTTAACCAAGGTTAAAGGAGCGTTAAAAGGGACACGGGGTAAGAGATGAAATGGACCCATGGGCCCGCCGAGCATTGTTCATTTTTTATAAAGAAATAAATAATTCAATAGAGACCTATTACCCAAAAAAAAAATGGAAAGTAATTAAAAACTCTCGATAATAACTACTATCGAGAGTTGGACATTTGGATTTAACATCCAATGTTCTCGTGTCTATACATGTTTTAAATGATAGCCCCACTTAATGCTTAACATCATTAGATCTTGAATCCAACTATTGATAAATACTAAGGAGAGTTTTTAATCACTTCCCAAAAAAATTATGGGAATCCGAGGCCCAACTCTCGATAGCACGTACTATCGAGAGTTTTAAATCAATTTCCCATATATAAGACATTATTTCAAAATGTGGCGTATCGTCATAGAGCAAACACATGGATATGTTTCATGGTTTAACATATTGAAAAAATAAAAATCAAAAGATATTTGACCCATGTTGAAGATTGCAACTGGGGCTAGCAAATTCCTTTGAGATCCACTAGGGCCATGTTTCGTCGTAAGGAAATCACTTTCTATTTTTTATTTTTTTGGGTAGCTCCCCATTTGGATTTGGGAGCGTCTTACATGGTTGGACCAACCTATCTACCGAGGTGGTATTGGACAGGTTTCCTTATTTATTTTTCCCTACAAATCCCCCCTCGTTATATATGTTGATGAATCACGTGTTAACCTAGCAAACAACCCTGTTAACCTAACAAACAACAGATCAAAACATAACCCCTAGTCAATAGGAAAGTCCCCACACCTCTCTGATTTGCTCTAGTTGTAAGATGTACGTGTGTATATATATATGAAAATCTTATATGAAAAATATTAAAATACTTTCATATTTAATAGAATGTTCTCTATACATAAAGTAGTGATAGGCGTACCCATGAGGTGGGGCATCCACCAATGAGATGGTGCCTTAAGTTTAGAAATGAAATTTATGGTTACGTTAACTATTTCCCTTATATACAGAAAGAGGAAAAAAAATTAAAGAATATTTTAGGTATAGAAACTTAATAGACACTTTGGATAGAACAGTGACAAGCTGACCCAAAGGTCTGCTACTTAACTTACCCGTGTCCTTGTGTCCCTTTTAATACATTTTTAATCATGATTAAACTTAAATAAATTAATGTTATGATTTTGTTTTTTTCTTTAAAAAAAGGCTCAACTGCTTAACCTTAAGAGTGAGTAAATATTAACCATAGTTGATAGTTGATAAGTACTTAAAAGTGAGGCATGGATGTAATTCGACCAAATGCAATCAGACTCAATACATAATTATTATTCTTTTCAAGAGGAGTGCTAGCCCAGCTTTACGGCGAGGATTTAAGAGAACGTTTGGCATCCGTAGCATCCCAATTGCGTCTTCGAAAGATTTGCGATTTTTATAAAGACTTATTAAATGTTAGCCATTTCTTTTTCAATTATCAAAAAAAAAAAAGAATTCAGCCATTTCTTTCGATGGGTGCAAATTTATATAAATATAACAGCTTTGTGGTAGTTGTCTAAATGTGTCCCGGGATTCACCAATCACCACCAACCATTTATGATGAATGGTCAACAGCCACCCCACCACATGTCCCTTTTACATAAGGCACAGGATTCTTTCGAGTTCAACTCGAGAGAATCTCTCGAGTTGGAACCCTATAGGTCGCCACGTGTCTCCTTTGACACCATGGGTAAGGTTCACCCACCCCTAGGGTTCACTAACCCATCTTTGGTTTTATTTATTTATTAATTATTATTTTTTAAATTAAAAAAACTGTTTTTAGAGTTTTTTAATATTAAAAATATTTTTTTAATTTAAAAAATAATAATTAATTAAAAAAAAAACCAAGCATAGGTTAGTGAACCCTAGGGGTGGGTGAACCTTACCCATGGTTAAGGGGGTGTCAAAGGAGACACGTGGCGACCTGTAAGGGTTCCAACTCGAGAGGATCCTGAGCCTTTACATAAACCGCCCTTATATAGAATCATGATCGTGCCATTACTTCGTCTTCGCGGAACAATGTAATGTTTTAAGGGCAAGTGTTAAAAAACCGTTGTTGTAAGTATGTTTAGGGGTTGTTGGCATTTTTCATTGGAAACGATTTTTTTTATCCCGAGAACAAAAACAGTCAACACAAACTGGTAAGTCATTTAGGAAACAATTTTAAGAATCATCCTTCTTTAGACACAATTTTTAGGGAAAAAAAATTCATTTTTTAAAATCAATTCTGAAATACACGCTTAAAACGAATGAGATAAGCATCAAAATTGACGAGAAAGATGAGACGTAATAAAAAAATTGGTATTTTATGACACTTATATATGTGCTGATGATATAATCATAATTATTCCTAAATTTTATTTATTTATTTAATCCAAACATAATTCTATCATATTTTTTTTTCATAATTGATTTTGACCGACAATTACCAAATGCATTCATAATACAAAATTGATTGCCATAATCAAAACTTATAAGAATTAATTATTTTTCAGAATGAGAAAATCGATAGAATTGATGCCAAACGGCTCCTTAGCGATAGTTATAGAAAATGCCAGTAAATCCTCGCGGGAAAGGCGGCCAATTTTGTTGTGTTACTACTCTTTAATTGTGATTAAGATTCACTAACCCTGTTTAATCTTGATTTCTAAAAAAATTATTAACTCTAAAGATTAAAGTTTTTAACCAAAATTTAAAAAAAAAAAAACATTTGTGTTGTAACCGGAGTCCTTGAATCCGGTCACAACCGTAGAGGATTTCAAGTCATTAATTAAACTTGCTGGCTTGAATGCGTATTCTCCATGGAGGAGATATATTTCTCTGAATTGTGATGAATTTAGGATTTAAAAACTCTCCTCGCCGTAACCTCGCCAAATGTCCCTTTTAATTCTATTTAAAGAATCTAATCTCGAATTAAAAAAATAACACAAGTGTTATAATTTCTTATCCAGCTTTAAAGGGTGTTAGAGCATCTCCAATGCACAAGCTAATTTCTTCCCCATTTTTTCAATAGAATGGAGATGTAATTGTTGGTGTTTCGTGAGAAAACAAAATATAAGGTTTTATTTGGTTTGTCCCTCTTTTTGTAATTTAATGGGTTTTTGAGTCCTATTTTCTTATCATCTTCTAGGTTTTATTCTTTGACCTTTTCAATTCAAGGTCTCTAGTGTGGTGGCGTGGTTAACGCTTTTTTCTCCTTCAGTTAAGATTTCCTATGAGGTCTATTTAATAGCCTTTTCAGTTTCAGCTTTTTTAGAAGATAAGAAAAGCAACAGAGTTTCTTAAAAAGTTTTTGAAACGTTTTTTACAGAGGCAAAACGGAACCACTGTTTTACTCTAATGTTATCTCTGAGTTTTGGGTTGCCAGTTATACGAGTTCAGTAAGCCTTTATTACATACGTATGCACGTTTGATAGAGAAGTTGTTGTTGTACCCTGGAGTCCGAGCGCCGTTGCACCCTATTGCATCAGAAAATTCCTGAGGAGGCGAAATCGGATTAAGGGCAGTGTTTACACGTCTCAACAAATTCCGATAAGTTTGTCTGTCTTTTACTGTTTCAGCTTATTCAATTATATTATAGGATTCTACAGATATGCTCTTGGTTTTTAGAATCTACTACTGATTTTATATAAGAAGAAAATCTGGTACTGTTATTATTTGTGAGCTGCTGCTTTGGATGTTCTTTGTTTCCCTTTCAGTCTTTATTCTTCAAGTATTGCAGATTTGAAAACAACAGTTGTCAGCACCCTATTTTTACACCCCCTTAACCGTGGTTAATTAATATAACTATGGTCCAAACCCTAGATCAACCCTAGTTTCAAACCCTAGGTAAACCCTTAACCATAGGACTAAACCCTAGTTAAGACCCTAGTTAACCCTAAGCTTAACCCTAGGTAGTCCTAAACCCAAACCCTAGGTAGCCCTAGCCTAACCTTAGTAAGCCCTAGGTATACCCAAGGCCCAAGCCCATTTGACCAAACTTATACCTAGACAACTCAATCAAACCCAATTACCTAAATTTATTACCCAACCCAAGTAGTCAAACCCAAATACCCAATCACCCAATTGCCTAAGCCAAAGCCTATTTCCATAGCCCAAGCCCAAATGTCATAGTCAAAGTCCAATAATCATAACCCATGACCCATCTATTAATAACCCATGATCCATAAGACCTAATCCACGTATCCATATCCACCTACCCTATATCCTACAACCCATACCCATATAACCCATAGTTCACTCAACCCACCAACTCTCTTACACCTCTCTTACATCAACCCATATCTATATAACTCATAGTTCACTCAACCCACCAACTCTCTTACACCTCTCTTACACCCTATATCCTACAACTCATACCCATATGACTCATAGTTTACTCAACCCACCAACTTTCTTACACTCTCTTACACTCCTTACAACACTCAATCTATCAACTCACCTTACAACACTCAAGTCTTTACCCACTAGCTCCTTTTATCCCCCATGTAAAAGACACAACCCAACCTCTTAGTTTTCCTATAAATACCAATCCCTTAGCCCCTTAGATCCATCCCTCAAGACCCCTAGAAGGTTCCCACCCACTTGTGTTTCTCTTGAGTTTGAAGAAGGAAGAAGAAACTAAGGTTTAGAGTTTGGAAAGAATTCTAAGACTAAAAGCTTAGAGTTCTTCACTAACTCTCTTCCTTTGTGGATTCTAAAACCCTACCCCTTGGAGCATTGAAGGAGAATTCTTGGAGGAGTAGGCACTTCTTCTTTCATTTTCTCTTTTTTATCTTTTTTTTTATTTGGTTCTCTCTTCTTGATCTCTCATTTCTCAAGCATAGTTGGGCCTCTCTACACCAATCTAATGGTGTAGAGGGACCCCATATCAAAGGCAAGGAGATGCTCATTTTTTCTTTTCCTTTCCATGTACATATTTTCTTCTTTTTTATGTACCCACAAGTGTGGATATGGGTAGGCCCATAGAGAGTGGAAGCTAAAGCTATACCTCTCTTTTTCATTTTGTTTTCTTTTGAGATTCTAGTCCTCTTTCTAGAATTTTTTGTGAAAGCTCATCCCCTCCCTAACATTCTTTAGAGCAACATTACATCATTAATAATGGTGTAAATGAACCACCTTAAAAGGGAGATGATGAGTTTTCATTTTCTTTCATTTCTTTATTTTTCCTTCATGTTCTATGTTGAATGGGTAGGTGATGGTTTAAGGACTTAAAATAAATGATAGTTTAAGGACTTAAAGAGGACATTCTTAAAAATGTCTCATACCAAAGACAATGATATTTGATCTATTATCAACACCAATTCAAAAAAATAGGTATTGGCAATAGACCATTTACATTCATAAGGCACATCCCTCTTTATGTCTTAAAATATAATCTTTTAGCCAAACTCTTGGATTAAATGTGACTTTAGCTAAGTTTTTCAAAACCCTACCTATATGAAAATCCAAAAAAACATTATAAAAGCTCAAAATACCAAAAACATAATAAAATCTCAAAATACCAAAAAACATTCAAATATAATCAAAATACCAAAAACATGCAAATATAACCAAAATACCAAAAACATTCAAATATCTCCAAAATCCCAAAAAAATATAAAAATACAAAAGACCAAAAAGAGACTTGTAGGACCTCCTTAGCTTTGGTTAGCTCATCTAACCATGGATAAATATCCTCTCACCGTGGTTAGACTTAACACTTGTGCACTTGACCTCCCCGGTCAACTAAACCATAACCTTCTAGGCTAGACCCTTTGACAATCCTATGCACACACACACTCCCCCTAGCCTCGGCACGGGCTCATGTGCCAGTTCTACGCTCGGTCTGATCTCACCATGTGAGTACGTAGGCAACTCAACTCGGGTTCGACCCTAGCCATCTAGCTTTCTATTTTTCTTGGATTAGCACTCACTTAAAAACTTTGGACATTCTAATTAAACTTTGAGATTATAATTGGCTTAAGTTTAGGGAGTAGGTAACCGTTATAAAACGGGGGTCTTGGGGTGCCTAACACCTTCCTCAGGGCTTAATCGAACCACTTACCCTAACTCTGATTAGACCATTTGCCTTATCCAAACAAACAAATACCCGGGACCTATCCCTAAGAATGAATAGGTGGCGACTCAAGTCAAAACATATAATTGTGAAAGTGGGTAGGAAGATCCCATGCTCACAACAGTAATGACAGATAGGGAGCTAGAGTTTGAGGTTAAACTCCAACGATGAAGCCTTTTTCTCCCTATTTCTTTCCCCGTTCCTCAATCTATTTTCCAATAGTCAATTTTTTAAAAAAAAAATAAAGTATAGATGAAGACAGCGACTTGATTTTGTTTGCCAGATTTGGCGAACAATTTCGTCTTTTATAAAATGGCAAGCTGAATTGATGAGGGCGGTGGAGTTCACTTTTATGGTTCAGGCTTCTTATTCTGGCAAAATAAACCAAAATAGGAAGTGCGTTTGAGATGCTCTTAGAAGATAAGCCAAAGTAAATCCTTATTATTTGTGGTGTGACAAACTTTTGTTTCGTTTTGTGTTTTTTTTTTTAAATTAAGAGATATGTTAAGGCCGCAACACCGATTAGTCTTGTCAGTATAAGTTGAATAGTTAGAGTTAAAAGCCTAAAATTGAAAACCAGACCAAATGGGAGTTGAACCCTGGTCAACCCCATGTGGGATACAGACATTGTCACAGGCACAAACAGGCATGGGCGGGACAGAAGCAGGCATGGGCGGAGCCACATGGGACCAGCATAGCTGAAGCCCTACCCTTCCCTCAACTTTTGAAAAAAATAATTGTAGTGTATCAACCAAGGTGTAACCTGAGATCGGGATTTTACTACTAGAGCCACATTTATTGTTTCTTTAATTAATTACTTTTCGCAACTAATTAGAGTAATAATTTTAAAAGAATGAACAAGTATGATTTTTACATTTATACTAGTATAAATTCGCATGGCTAGCATTCCTCTTGTATGTTTATACTCTTCCAAATTCACATAGGACAAAGCATCATCTATATGTATAATCAGATCACAGATGCTGTAGAGGCATTTTATACAATAGGGTATTTTAAATTATGTGCTCCTATGTTCGAGCTCCCGCTATATGCTCTTGGCTAGGGATGGCAACGGGATAGGTTTGCCCTCAACCCTATCTCGCCACTAATGGGAAGACTCCTACTTTGTTCTTGTCCCAAATCCTGGTCGAGGCGGGGGTGACCCTATCCCTTTATCGAAACCCTTCTTAGCCTTGTTTTGTACTGCACCGTCCTTTTAAGCACTAGTCAGGACGGGTCGGACGGGTTTTAATTATACAGGCCGGTTAGATAATTTATATTATACGTAAGATATTAAAATAATTTTATAATTAGTTTATGGATAAAATAGTTATTTAAATTATAAATAGGACAGGGCTACTTAAGTTCATCTTCACATAATCTTAATTTCATATTATAGGCTCGCTATGCTCATGGTCTGGAGACTCTCAACCCACCATCCGTTATGATCCATGAGGCACAAAATAAATTCTCTATTGGTTTGAATTATTACAGTTATAATTGATGACGCATTAAATACGGTCATGAATAAACGTAGTCATGAACATTATCTTTTTTTGTTACCCCCTCTTGCCAATACTCAGTAATCTATCATTTTGAAGAAGAATTTCAATTATTAAAAAAAATGGATATTTCAAGAAATCTCTCTAGAGCTTAAAGCTTAAGGAGCCTTATAAGTCTAAAGAGATTAAAAAATTGTGTGCGTACAATAATCTCCGCATAATCCTTAAGATGAAAAGGTGAATAAATAGTTATGCTCCCCCTATAATAGCCCAGCGAAATTATAGAAACACTGATTATTTACATAATCAATTGTTACATAATTATTTATGATAGGTCATCGACTTGATGCTTTTATTTTATTGTAATTCTAGCATAAGTAGTTATAAGTGATTAAATCGATTCCACTAATATTAAACAAGCGACCCACAGCAGCTCATTTCATCAGTAGAGTGTCGTTCATTCGCAAAGGTATTTTGTATCAACTATCAACCATGGATCTCATTCCCACAATCGATATGTTCATATAATCACAAGTCTTAATTCACGACCACATTGAAGCGGAGCTCCTTTTTCTATTAAGTTGATGGCATTTTATAATTATGAGAATACAAAACAAATTCTTTATTTTCTTATTAATTAAAGAATTGCCGTCAAACATTGCATTAAAATAGGGAAGCATGGAAGCAGAGCTCCGGCTCGTATTTAAACACTAATCACAATTATCTATTACTAGCGAGTGGCACGTGCCATGCACGTGAGAGCGATGGGAAGGAGTTAACCAAAGTTAATAAGAGATCAAAGGGACACGTGTTAAACTGCAGGTGTGATTGAACTCTCCCCGAGTTCAATCACGACGGGCTGTGATTCTATTCTTTAAATAGATAGATGAGCAAGGGGTAGTTTGGGAATTAAAGGAAAACATTAAATCAAAGTTTTATTTTATATGAGGGTAGATTGGGAAGTTCGTAAAAATAGGCTAGGCTTGGTTCTCCCATTATAATAGTAAAGATAATTAATAATTTTCAACCCTTTGATTTATTTTTGATAATTTTTAAAAACAAAGGTAATATCGTTGAACTTCAAAGATTAGTGAATCTTAACCACAGTTAATAAGGTTTAAAAGAGACGTGTTGACATGTGGCAGTTGCCCTATACCCAGGGGCAGAGCCAGGAATTTTTCATTGGAGGGGCCAAAATACATGTATAGAAAAACTAATGAAACTTGGGGATTCGGGGGTGTAGCCCCCGAAAAAAAAAATTTAGGATAATTTTTTTATTTTGAGAATTTTTTTCCGGTAATGTTAACTATCATTGGTTTAAAATTCACCCACCAATCATTGGTTTAAAAAAAATATCAATTATTTTCAAACCCTAGTTAAAATTCACTAACTCCTAAGGTTAAAATTGTTTTAATATTTATTCTAAAAACCCAATGATAAGTAGGTGAACCCTAAGAGTGGGCAAATTTTAACCATAGTTAAGGGGTGTTAAAAGGGACATGTGACAACCTAAAAGGGCATCACTGGACTGCATTAGGTGCTCACTGTATATATGACAAAAAAAATTGGGAGGACCATTATATATAAGACAAAAAAGTTTGGGGGGCCAAGTATACTAAAAAATTAAATAAAAAATTGAGGGGCCCACATGCAATTCCATACCACTACAAGAAGAAATTTCAAAAAAATGGGGAGGCCAAATGCCCCCCCCCCCCGCGGGCCCCCTGGCTCCGCCACTGCCTATGCCCCATTGCTTTACTACAAATTATTAATATATTTTTTCAAAAATTTATTGAGTGCACCTATCTCCATATTCTCCTTTTTCAAAAATTCCCCCCCCCCCCCCCCCCACACACACACACACACACACACACACACACACACACACACACACACACACACACACACACACACACACACACGTCACGGGAAATGAAACTCTTGAATGATATCACTCTTTGCCATATCATATCATTGGAGCACACTAGTCACGGGAAATGAAACTCTTGAATGATATCACTCTTTGCCATATCATATCATTGGAGCAAGCTGGTAGAAGTGTTTCTTGTGTTTAAGTGTAGTTATCCCTAGCTATTCAAAAGATATTTTGCTTTCTTTTATTTATTTATTTTCTCTTAATTCTCTCTTTTTTTTTCTTTCTCCCTCTATTTATTTCTCGTTTTTCTCTCCCTTAAAATTTTTACTTTTACTTGTTATTGGATTATAGCAAAAGGCCTCATGTTTGCCGAGGGTAACGGGATCATCCTTAACCAGGATGGGAGATATCATCTGATCAATTAACTGATTCTCTTAAAACCGGATGCGTTTCCCTTCCACCAGAACCTTGTGACTTTGTATTGTATTTTCTAGTATTATCAAAATCGGACCTGACCGTTCAATCGGAAGAATTGGGAACAGGTTCCCAAAATTCCCAAAACCGAAACTCTTTAAAAACCGGCCAGAACAGGTGGTACAATCGGTTGAGAACTGAGTAAAAATGAGGAAACATTATGTTTTAAATATTAACTGTAGTTAAGATTCACTCACCCCTAAGGTTCACCCACCTACCCTGAGAAGAAAAAAAAAATTGTTAACCATGGTTAAAATTTACCATCTCCTAGGGTTAATTTTTTTCTAAAAACCAAAGATAAGTAGGTGAACCCTAAGACTAGGTGAATCTTAACCACAGTTAAGGGGAGTAAAAAGGGACACGTGACAACCACAAGAGTAACCAATTTTGCCAAAAACCAGTTACAAGTGGAGAAGATTACGAGCCTTACAAGTTTATTACCCATAACAGTGTAGTAGGTTAAAAAAAAAAAAATTAACTACGAATAAAAGCACTCGTTTAAGAGATAATGAACCACTAAAATGTATGTAAATATAGAGATAGTTTGGAAATTACAAATATAATATATATATATTTTGATAAACTTTTCCGTAATTCTCAAACTTAACTTTATCAGAACACATTTTAGATGTCTCGAATATCTCTTAAATCAGAGCTGAGCTCTTGCTCATAATTAATAAAATAAAGGGAAACGAAAAAGGGACCGCAGGTTTAGAAGCTGACCGTGATCTTATTGGTCCACGCCCCCTTTTTACCACTCATCAATTAGGTTAAGATTCACTCACCTCCTAGTGGTGAGTGACTAATTTTGTTTTTAGAAAAAGAAAAGTTATTAACTTTAATTTAATTAAGCTTAACCATGATTAAAGAAATATAAAAAGGGACACTAGGGCCAACTTAGAAGCGGACCTGCGACTTGTTCTCGGGAGTCATGACATAAAGAAATGCTCGCTTGCTAAAAAGTAGAAAAGAAAGCTCAACTGATGGCTGCAGGTGAAGCGAAAAGAATGCTTCTCGTAGCACTCGATTTTACAAAGTAGGTTCGATGGAGCTCTTACATTCCGTGTAAAATGTGTAGGCATTTTGGTTAGAGCAATTCACCTAAAGGGTGGGCTTTGTAATTTTAATTACCTAAAAAGACATGCTTTCGACATATTTATCAAATGGCATCGGATTTACTTTGGCGGACGTCCGAGTCACGCCATCGGACGTCCATTCATCATTAGGCAGTTGACGATAAAAAGTGGAGAGAAGTCAAAATCATGGGGAGAAAAATGAAATGACTTCTCCCCTTTTTTATCGCTAGCTGCCCAATGATGAATGAACGCTCGATGGCTTGACTCAGGCATCCACCAGAGTAAATTTGATGCTTTAACAAATAGGGCATGTCTTGCATGTTTACTATAAAGAGACATATTTTTCCTTCAGGTATGCATATAAAAGTAAAATTCTTTTTCTTTTTGAGGGCCCCACAGGGGTAGATATCATTTACCTACGACAGTAGAGTCAGCCAGTCAGTAGTTAACTAGGGCATTGAGGCTCTTGATGGGATTAGATCCTCATACCTCCACCCTTGGAAGGCCACACCCCTACGACTCAAGCAAGAGGCAGGGGTGTATATAAAAGTAAAATTCTAATTAAGGTAAATATTGAACAACATACCTTGTTTGGTAAAACTTTTCAAACCATGCCATAAACCGTGATATTTTGGTTGGAATTTGGAAAGCGATGAGAAACCATCAATAGCACCAGTTATCGAGAGCTTGGAGGGGCGCCCAATAGTGAATCCAATGGTGTCAAGGTTGATATGTATTAAATATGATGGGCCTTACTTGGTGTATGGCACCGTTCTATTCACTACCGAGCGGCCGGCTCTCGATAGCAGGTGCTATCCAGAGTTTCTAATCACTTCCATTTTAGGGGTGAGAAAACGATACTCAACTCTTTTGATTGAGCAGTGTATTAGCTTCCAATGACTTTTCGAATAATTATAAAATGTCAGTGTTTAATTTGAAAGGGGAGAACTCCAGTTAGCCAACTCTGTCAATGTGTCAATTTTTGCCACAAACACTTCTGGTAAACGGGCCTTTTTAAGCCTATTCAAAAATTACAATAATGATGCCTAAGCCAACTATATTGACACCCCTAGCTCTTATTTATAATTAAACTCCATTATACATACTAGTGGGCTGAGAGAGAGTGGGAGCAGGGAAGAGGGACCCTAGTAAGGGATATTTTGGAAAAAAAAATATAAAGAAAATTTTAGGTATAAAATCTTCAGGAGCAAAAAAATTGTGAAGAACACATTGGGTAAAGAAACATGATGTAACCCAAAGAGAAGTGTGTGTGAGCTGTTTTTCTCCCAACCAAAAGACCCCTAAAATCAAATGAGCTAAAGAGCAATGCTCCAACAACCTCCACTTAAGTGGGCATGGAAGAGGAGAGAGAGTACATATATACAAGCTATGTGGGGCCATCGATACACCATTTTTGATAATCAATGACACTTGTATCAATAAAATTACAAATGTTTAAGTCAGAAAGACAGCATTTATCATAAAAAGGTAAAAAAAAAAATCTTTTGCTGCTCAAGATCACTCCTGAACCTACACAACTTTATTTGTTTTATTATCTTAAAAATTTATGAGTAAGGATTATGAGAGTTGCTACAAAAGGGGAAGATATATATATATATATATGGAGAGCGAGAAAAAAAATACCTCAGACACATGTCAAATTTTTTTAGGGTGCACACTTGCGTTGCTACCCTTTCCACGAGTTTTTTTTCCTTTGTATTGTAAATACGGTTAGGCTGCAACCCAGATGTTGATACATAAAAATAGATGCCGCCACATGTCATCATGCAGCTCAATTAGATTACCAGAATTCGCCGCATGCATTGATAACTGGATCGTTGTACTTTTTGCCTTTGTGATTTTGTATTCAAGCTTAAATCTTCATATGTATTTCCTGAGGTTCACTGTCTTTGTACTTAAATCCTCATATGCGTTTCATGCTGTCGTCAAATGAGTGATTTTCCTCCCTTGGTTTGTTTCTAAGGCATCTCGTATTCTAAGTGCTTGGTTGTTTCCAAGGCATCTAATATAAAGTCTGAGATTAGGTTTGCAAGGCATCTAATATAGTCTGAGATTGGTTTCAAATGCATCTTATATTAAGTCCTTGGTTTTTAAGACGCCATGTGTAAGTATTAGATAATGTTTTATTGTAATAAAGGGAATGAGATACACTGCATCATTGTTGATATAACTCATTGTAAATAAATTAGTATCAAATATTATATTTGATTAGGATTTGATTTGATTAAGATTAGTATTATATGTTTCTATCTTGAGACTCATGTTGAAACTCATGTGATCTTTATATAATTCTTAATGAGGAGTCATTGCAATCACCCAAGTTATTCAATAAATCAGTTTTTCATCGTGGTGTCAGAGTCATTGATCATTTGGTGACCTCTTAACTTGTTTTTTTCTTTCCGACGGGTGGTGCTAGCTGACACCACTCGTCGGGTATGAAACTTTTAGACTTTTTTTGTTTTAAGTAAAAATCATATCATCATCCTCTATATTTTTACCATCCCAAGATCATACTCATACTCATGAATCTCAATTTTATTCTTTTCATTTATTGAAGACCTTTCCATTATGAGTTTTTTTTTTTAATCGCGGGTCATACTTTATATGTTTTGAGAGAAGATTATGACAACCTAATCTAGTGGGCCACGGGCTCCAACAGACTCATAAAAATGAACGGGATGCGACAAAGATAGACTCCACAGACTGACGATGACCATCAAGCACGATTGAATATTCTAATTATTCATCAACAAATCAATAAAGATCAAGGGTGAGAAGTACTCAACTTGTGGCATACCCATGAAGATCTAGAACCTCGTGTGTTTGGAGAAGTATTAGAGAATGTTTTATTGTAATATAGTGATCAATGAGATACACTACATCATTATTAGTGTATCTCATCACAAATAAATTAGTATCAACTATTAGATTTGCTGATGGCCAGGACCACGCCTCACGAAGCGGAGGTCCTGAGTTCGATTCCCTGCTCTCGTTGGCCACCCTCCGGATTTATCCCGACTTTCCTGGTGCGTGTGAAGAGAGGGCTCTGCACGTGCCCGGGGGAACTAGTCGGGTGCTCTAAGAGGCCCGGATACCCTCGTCACAAAAAAAAAAAAAAATTATTAGATTTGATTATGTTGTGATATTTATACTTCTATCTTGAGACTCGTATGATCTCTGTATAATCCTTACTGCGGAACCATTGTAATTACCATTGTAATCATCCAAGTTACTTAATAAATCAGTTTTTTTTTTTTTTAAGTAAGCCCTCGGCAATCCCCTGAGGCATCTCATCTAAAGTCCTTAATTGGTTTCTAAGGCGAGGAGGTGTATTTATCTAGCGCCTAGATCTACCTGGTCGATAGGCTACCCAAGGCATGACCAGCCTCCGTGAAATGTCAGTTGTACGTGTTGCTTTATAAGGAGATATTGATTGTTGTTGATCGAAGGATATAACAAATTAAAATTTGTCAATAGTTACTTAGGTCACCTTGATATTAACTCAAAGAACATTCTTACCAAAAACGTGAGGCCGTGATGACTTAGTAAGACTCATATGGTTTATTCCAATTGGTTCAGAACTTTATCAAACTTTGGAGTTAGTAGATCTAAGAAAAGCTATAAATAGGGGTGAGGTGACCCCTCCTCAGTCCTCATCAAGTGATCAAAATTCTAATACAAATATACCTAAGACTTCCCGACCCAACTTTCTCCTGGCCCATGCTTCATCTGAATGAGATCCCAAAAGAGGGTCTGATGGAGAGAACCATGAGTAGGTAGACAGGGGTCGGACCAAGGCTCCTCCTACCCACACGTCGATTTCAATTTCTCAAAGCCAACACAATTCTCTCTCCCCCCCGCTCATAGGCAGGCATGGAACTTTCTTCTTGAGTGAGTGGAATACAGAGGCTCCAGCTGGGGAGCGAGGGAGTTGAGCGGGTTGTTTGGGCTTGGGGAGTTCCGGAGCGTGGATCGTCCCTCAAAGTCTCTTAGTGTTGGCTCCCCTCAGAATGGATGCTAGACGTACAAGAATTGGTTGGATTCCACAAAACATGGTAGTTGAGCTCTAGAGGTTTTGAGCACTTGAGAAATTGAAATCAATCTTCATTGATTAGTTTGTTCTTCCATTTTTCTCCATCTTCCTCTCTATCACAAGTTTTATTTCTTCTTAATCTTCTGTCACTAGTACTCTCTTTATTATTCACTATCTTTTAATCAAAGCTATTGGTACGGTCTAGTTCATCAGTGGATTTAGACCGTATCAGCAATAAAAATTCTATCAAAACCCTCTTTCAACAACTGGTTACTTATTGATAATGTTAGTATCTATTCATTAATTAGAAGTTAGATACCAAAAATTTTTACCAGGCCCAAATGATTTTCTTTTCAACCGTTGTACCAAACTCGTGGGAATCGATCTCAAACCACCCAAATGGAGATACACACTATGATGCGGGAGATTAAAATCAAATAAAAGCATGATGAACAGATGTCGGGAGAGAGGTCGTTGTTTTTCAAATTTTACAGATTGACAATAAAGATTCAAAAATCCATAACTTTCTGCTCAAATATCAGATCGAGAATCTGTCAAATGCGTTGAAAATAAAATTTCAAGATCTACAATAGCTATTTCACGAAGGTTTCAATATTTTAATGTTTAGAATATCAAAATCAAGTTTTAATTTTAGTTATAAAATTAGTTAAGAAAATTAAGAATATATTAAGTATTTTAAAATTTTGCTTTAAGTTGTTTTAAATGTAAAAGATTTAAATTAGTTGTTTAGCATCTAAATTAATTTTTAAGGTTTTTTTTTATTATTATAAATATTTGTCATAGGAGTATTGTTAAGTAACTTTTGAATTATTGAATTAAAATTAATAATTGACTTTTTTTTGAGTTTTTTTGTGAACTTTTGAGTTGTTTGGATTGGCACCTTATAAGGGAGGTTTTTTCTAAGTTTGTTCCAAAAAACTTAAAACTTAAAACTTCCACGATAATTAAAGATTTATATGTTTTTTATTTTTGTAGCCTCCATATTATAGGCTTATCCTTGATCACACTACCATTGATGAGCATAGTGTACCAAAAGTAGCAACACATGTCCCAAGCACATTGAGAGCTACGAAACCTGTGATTGGGGGTACCATTTTTCTATATGTATATATTCATAAACAGAATTAAGATAACAAACAAGGATATTTCGACAAACAAGCAAAAGAAAGATCTAAGAATTATGGTAAACACAATTCCTAAACACATCCTCTAATTGTCCTTCCCTAAAAACAAAAAAGTTCAAAAAACAAAATCAAAAATCAAAGCCACCACCGCCATCAAAACCTCCATCGTACCCACCATCATATGAAGCAGCATCAGACACCATATCTCCTACCAATAGTCCTCCTAGTGCTCCTCCCAGCAATCCAGCTCCTAATCCCATTCCCATCTTATTCTTTCTCGGCTTCTGCTGCTGCATCTGCGGATACCCGTATCCTGCTTGCATGGGGTACCCATACCCGGGTCCCGGAGCCCCATACCCACCATTCGGAGGATACCCATGTCCCCCCACCGGAGGAGGATACCCATATCCCCCGGATGGAGGATATGCTGCTGCCGCCGGTGGGTAAGCTCCGGAAGAATGATACGGTACACTGGTTCCCACCGGTGCGGGATACGCCGTAATCGGCTTCTCCGCCGGAGCCGGATTCGGAGCCGTAACCTTTTCTCCGAACTTGTACGAGAAATTCAATTCACCTTGGGACTTGCCAGAAGTTTTCCTGACCTGATAACTGACGAACTGATTGGAGTTTGAATTCCCGATGGTATCGAGAAGCTCTTTGACATGAACGTTAACTTCTCCGATTTCTTTATCTCCAAAGCTCCGTTCGCTACGGATTTGAAAAACAAGAGCCAGACGATTCTGCTGAGCAGCTGCTTCGTCTATGGTGAATTTCATGGAGAAATTCCAAGATGGGTTTGTTCCTCCATCTTTATCAATGGGGGTTCTCTGCTTTGAACGAGGATCACCTGCGATGGTTACAACAGCATAGACGTCCATCTTGGAGAAGTGATTGACGTTCTTGATATTTTTTGCAGAGATTACTGTGATCTCTAAGGTTCGGTACTCCATGATTGGTCAAGAGGAAGAAAAGAAAATCTGAAATGGCAATGAGAAAGATATATTATCGAGATTCAAGACTGATATATATGAGATGAAGAAAGATTAGAAGAGATAGAGATATGGAATGATTAGGGAAGCGAAGGTGGTTTTATAATGGTGGATTTTGAGAGTAGACGAGGCAGCGAGGTTTCCGAGAGGGAAAGAGATACGCGCTCTTGTGAGATTGGCCGCGTGTTTTTTTTTTTTTGTTTTTGTTTAAAGGGAAAACTGTTCTAGAATACTATTTACTTGTAGGATAAGGAATATCAGGTGGTGACGAGTGCGACTGTGCAAGTTGAGTCGGTTTAAAAAACAGGTGGCCCTACCTGTTTTGATTGACGGTTGTAATAAGTGGTTGCCGTGAATCCATTTTGTATAGATCTTGTGTGTTCACATTTGTCATTTACGAGATTGTCACACTTGACATCGGAATACCTCCGGCAGATACCAAAAATATGACATTGGGCATCCATACATCAGACATGTGGTAATAAAAAGGAGGAGAGATATGAATTAGAGAGAAGTCAAAAACATGGGAGTGAGAAAATGAAAATCTGATTCCCAAAACACTATAAACGAATTTGCATTGTAATGCTTTTTCAACTCTAAGTTAACTCCAACCTAAATAAAAACTCTAGTTAACAACTAAGGAGATTGGGCATAGGGTTTGTTTCCTATGGTCGTGTGTTCAATTCTTAGCTCCTCGACTTACCCTGGTGTTCATATGGGAAAATTCTGAGTAGGTTTGTGGGGGCATTATTTTTAAAATGCCTTCCAAAAAAAACTTTAACTTGAGTTATATTTTTTTTCTTCTAAAAACCAAGGTCAGATGGTTGAACTTAAGGGTTAGTAAATCTTAATCTCAGTTAAGGGGTTATTAAAAAGGGACTTGTGTTAACTTGTGGGATGTATCCGGACTCCAAGGAATCCAGAGTTATAACGGGAGATAATTTCAAGTTATATTTTTAATAACAGGTCATCGTCACCAGAGGAATGAACAGTTATAACTGGACTCAGGGGAGTCCAGTTTTGCCCTAAGGTCACCATGTGTCCCTTTTGACACTCCTTAATTGTAGTTAAGATTCACACATCCTTAGTGTTCACCCACTTACCCTTGGTTTTTAGGAATTTTTTTTTTTTTTAAATTAATTTTTTTTCTAAAAACCAAGGGGTATGTGAGCAAACCTTAGGGATGGATGAATCTTAACCATAGTTAAGGGGTGCCAAAAGGGACACATGACGACCTCAGGGGCGTAACCGGACTCCCTGAGTCGGTTACAATCAAAGGATTTCATTTTCATACCAAATGTGTGTGCAGAGTTGCACACAGGAAATGGAGACTTCGAATTACCTCTGGCAGACACTCAAGGTGGGCACTTGGTCATCCACACACCATCTAACATGTGACGATAAAAGGGGGAGAAATATCAAGTGGGGAGAAGTAAAAACGTGGGGAGAAAATGAAATGATTTCTCCCCTTTTTATCGCCACATGTCTAATGGTGTGTAGATACCTAAGCGCCCACCTCAGGCATCCGCCAGAGATAATCAGATGCTAAAAATGGACTCGATTTTTGTTTTTGGACAAGACACGTGGATGATTAAAACTAACTTTGTGTGTAAAGCTTTGCGCCAAGTTTATTTTCATCCCACTAGGGGAATTGGATCCGTTACAAGTTTATTTTCATCCCACTAGGGGAATTGGATCCGTTAAATGAATAAAATATTCTAAAAAACTTACTAGTAAACCGCCTATCAACAGTGTCAATCAAATAAAATTACAGTTGTCAACATTGATAAATATAATCCGCTTATGACCGTAATAATCTGAACTAGACATACCAGATACTAACCCCTAACATTCCGTCTGCAACCAATTGCTCAAAATCCATCCCCATCCGCATAAGCAAAGGGAAGGAAAGTAGATTCCCGAAAGTGGACGGACATCATCAGCCTGAGATCAGATCATAGTCAATTAGGAGAGTTCAATCGTAATGCCATGTTTCGTTTGCTTATTGGAAGAAGAAAAAAAAAAGTAGGAAAATAAAAATTCAAAAAAATTTATCTTCCAATAGGCAAGTGCCACATATGCAATTGAACTATTAGAGTTCAATTGCAATTGGCTGTGATCCATCAGCCTAATGAGGTGGTGGTGGAAAGGAACTTGAAAAAGCTATAGAAATGGATGGCTGGCTGTACAAGTACACATTCCCCCCAACTTTTGGAACTATTCTTTGGCTTTATAAGATTTAGATGCCTTCTCTCTGTCCATCTACATCTATTCTAAACAGTGAGAAGGATGAAAAATGTACTTGCTGTCCTTGACACTGATAGGTATCCGAATCCATTTTGCATTAAAACTCGCTAATGAGGTAGATATAAGTATTATCAAATGACAACCGACCTTTTGACATCAATTAAATAAGAGTCATATTTAAGTTTTATATTTATAATAACGTTCACGCACATCCATCAATCTTCATTCTTCAGTCCAGCGGCGGAGCCACATGGGCCCGGGGTAGCTAACACATACACACCCTTAAATTTTGAATTTTTCTTTCTTACAGTAATAATAGGACGTACGCTAACTAACCAATCATAAAACGAGAGCATGAGAACGTCAAAATTCAATTTAGGATAGGATTGAGAGTACCTTCGGAGCATCAAAGAGAGTGTGTGTATGTATATATATATATATATATATATATATATATATCTTAAAAAATTAATTATGCAAAGAACATTAAATAATAATTAGTAATGAACAATATGATAATAGCAAAATAGGTTGTTACATAAGCTTTCAATTTTTAATTAAAAATATAAAAAAAAACAACTATTTTCACTAACTAGAGTTTTACTTTAGATTTCTAAACCAATAAAAATCTTAAATGTCACAAAATATGGTGTGTGTTAGTGATTCCAAATTTCTAATATTATAATAATATTGGGTCTCAAATAATGATACTCAATATTTCATATTAAAGAAAAATAAGATACCACAAATAAAGAGATCTGATTATAAGTTTCTTGAGACATCAATGGATAACTTAACTTAACCCAATTAATCAATAAACTTATATAATAATTTTTAAAAAAAAAATTACATCAAAATAATATATTTAACCCTAAAAAAGAGAAGTTAAGGTTTCTTAATTTATTTATTTTTAGTTCATTAATATAGAGGGAGAGAAGTCCCACTTATAATTACCGGCAACTTGCATGGCCAACCCACCACGGTTAAAGTCCAAGCGGCTTCACCGACCTGTTCGTGTCCACCAAAGCCTTGCTATGAACCCATGCAGTAGGTGAACTGGATGTGCAATGGACTCACGTGAAGTGTTAAAGACTTTGGTGGAGTATATTTTCCTTTCCAAGCAATAGGAGCGAACTATTGCTCCTGGCTCTCACATAGCCACCCCTTCAACTCAACATGAACTCGGATTAAAGTTTTTTAACACTGGTTAATTTTTTTTCTTTAAAAACCCAGGGTAGATGGGTGAATCCTAGGAGTGAGTGAATCTTAACCACAGTTAAATAGAGTTAAATGAAGGGCACGTGGCAAGAAAAGGGGAGACGAAACGCACCTCCTCACGTCACCGACGGAGGAGGTGATTATTTTCCTTTCCGGAAAATGAAAAAATATTATTCCAACAACCAATATCAATAGGTAGATGCATATCATTGCAATGGAGGCCTTTGGATTGGTTTACAAAAGAAGAAATGTATACCTTTGACCATGACATCATGATTCTTGAGCATGATTATTGAAACGAAAGCTGTTGCTTCAATTGGGTCCATCGATCATAAGGTCCAAACCCCCTCCATTCAACCCATGTTGGACGAAAGGTGGAAGGCAAGCATGAGCTTTCATGCTGCACCATAAAGATTAAAAGCTTAGCATGATCTTTTTTCATTTTTTTTGGTTGAAATGATATCATGTAGCGCGCACACACACACTCTAAACAAAGCTTAGCATGATTCGGTTCCAAGTCTTTTAACACACTAAAAAACAAGGCCTACCCTACAAACAAACAAAGCGAAAACAAAATTACAGATCATCAATATCCATACATCTTTTGAAAAAGTATCCAGTTTAAGCTAGACGTTCACGTAACCAGAATCTTCATGCACGAGCCCATCTTCCTTTGATCAATCTATGATCCCCAAATGGGCCCTAACATGTTTGTTCCATGCTCTCTCTGTCATTTGCCACACCCACAAATTGTGGCCGATCGCAGATCTACCAACATGGGAATCAGAGGCATTTTCATATAATATAATCAAATTTGATGGCCGTCCGGGTCTTTGAATGGTCAATAATCAGAGAGGATGGTAAGGCGTATATCCTAAGGAGCAATTCACGTCATTTACTATGTGGCTGCACCTCAATAGAAGGCTTAGCATTTCATGGGAGATGTCTATGTTGTTGGTGGGTGTGTTGTAATTGGGGTTGTTCCTTGCCTCTACTTTGCTAAAATGCGCGTGGTGGGCAGCTTTGGGGAAATCATACATACGAGGAGGGGGAAGTGGAAGGAGAGGAGGCAGAGATTGGGGATTGACCTTTCGAAATTTGTTGTTTGTATTAATATCGATTGCAAGAGAAGAAGATGATGCACCACCAATACCATCTGCAATACTACTAACCACCAATTGCTCTCCCCTACTACTTTCCTCCCCATCCAACATGAATTTTACACGTGGGCTCTCTCTCTGAACCCCCATCGCCGGCCCTGGCCCTGGCCCTGGCCCCAGCCCCGACTCATCACCCGACGGCTTCTTCAGACACGACTTCAACTGGGAGGCTTGATGCAGAGGCCGCTGCATAAGTGCTGCCGGCCTTGTACCACCACCACCCCCTGAATCATTGGCGCCCGGCAATTTAAACCGTGGGCCCTGATTGGAAGCATCTTCCGCCCGCTGCTTGCTAGATTCGGGTAAATCTGCTTCTGGAACTTCCAAATCTCGTAAGCTATATTTCACCTTCACATTGCCGAAGAGGGAGTTGTTTCGGACCGCATAGTTGTGTGCTGTCTGGGCATGAGACTTGTGCTTGAACAAGATCCGACAGGTTGAGGTTTTCCAAAAAACACGGGTGGCAGAGTGATCGAGTGGCCCAAAGCGTGCAAACCTTGCTTTCAGCTCCGGGACTGATGGTAGCGTTGTGCGAGGAGGAAACTTCATGACCAACATCATGGGTTGTGCCAACCTTGAAGGCGGTTCCACCTTCTTGACAAAATCTGGTTTTATCGGCTTTGCCAGAACGGGCACACCCATCTCTTTTCGTTCTTCTCTCTGCACATCCAGAGTCTTCTGGTTGCTAGCCTTCTTTTCCGCAGCCAATGACTTTAAGTCATTCAGTTTCTTCAGCCTCTTAGCAGATATCTCTTCCTGGCGATTGGAGAGGCTACGTTTCCGGCCTGCTTTTGTGGGATCACTGGGTCTGAACAGGGGCTTTGGTGGTTTTGAAGCCAAATGTAAGTTTCTCACATCCTTAATGGGAGGGGGCTCAGAAGTCCCAGTACTGGCTTGTGATTTAGTGGCAGAAACTCCAAAAGAATCGACCTCTGCTGGAGGGGCCAGATCCAAACTTTTCTGATAAACAAGGGACCGAAATCGCAAGAGAACATGCCGTACGATTGCAGGGCCATTTCGTTCAACTCCATGAAAGGGATCAAGAGCTAGAGCTAACAGATCACTCAATAATTGTGGAATTTCAAAGTCAGTGTTTCCAATATCAACCACTGGAGGTGTCACCAAAGAATCAGGGTGGAAGGAACTGCCGGCCTCATCATCTTTCCTCTGTTGGTCCATATGTGAATTCTCTATGGGAACCAAAAGCTTCCCAATGGATTTTCCTGCTGATTTCCTCACTGATTCTTCATATTCTGCAGCTTTCAGACGCTTATGTTGCCAATCCAGGCTTGTTCCCAAGCCTGATCTCTTCTTCTTTTTCTTCTTTTTCTCTCCCGTGATAGATATCCTAGAACTTGATCCCTCACCAAGATGTTGAAGAACCTTCACCTTCTTTACCACACCATCAATGCTCGTTCCAATAACCCTGCCAGGAAGCTTGGCATTAGGCATACCACAACCACTTTCTCCAACTTCATCCGATCCGTGTAGATCTTCAACTGTGGTTGGAAATCTTGGTTTGGGATGTTGAAGACCTTCAGATGTATCAAATAATTTCCCAGTCTCCTCATTTTTCAAATCAACCATAGATTCGCCTTCAGGCCGAAAAGTCCAGGGCAAACCATCTATTACGCCAGGGGATTCTGATTTCCCCAACAAATCAGATCCATAGAGATGTGTGCTCATGGGACCTACCCCTGCATCTGATCCCATGCTTCCTTTGGTTTCCTGCAAGAAACTCATGCCCTTGTTTTGATGCGTGTTTGCATGTCCAGGACCTCCTTGAGCTGCAAGAGTACTGCTGTAGACCGGAGGCTGAGTCATCGGAAAACTAAAAGCAAGTCCGGCCGGCGAATCAACCCGACTCATGTTCACCTGACCATCAACCATGCTTAACTCAGCAACTGGCAATTTCTTGTCTATAGTAATGGCTTCTTTACCAGTTCCACCTCGACTCAATACACACTCCCTGCCAACAGTTCCAATTCCTTCTTGTTTCCCCGGAACATGAGGTTTCATAGATATGGACGGAGCTCTTTTTTCAAACACGTAATCCCCAGCTGATAATGCTGCTGCTCCCTCCTTGTAAGCTGATGGAGCTAAGAAACTTGCTCGGTCATGACTTATATGATCAGCTCTCAGGTCAGTCAGATTCGGTTCATCTCTCCGCTTGAAAAGATACTTGTCCTTCTTTGATTGGTCTTTGACTTTCAAATGCTTTGTGGAGTTCTTCCTTTTGCCAAGAACTTCAGCAATGACCAGTGGACCACTCAAAGGAGCTGGAAAATGTAACACGTGCATCAGATAGAGAGGACTGAACTCAAATGTAACAGGCTTTTAGTATATAAGAAACAAACCAATGAATGATTTACATGCACATCATCCAAAGAGGTAGTATAGCAAAAGATAAATATCCATACAAGTTCTCCCCTTGCACATACATCAAGTTAGGACTTACAAAACCTTTCTAGTCTAATACTACTGTATTTGTCCTCTCATGCGGGAAGAACACATACTTCTGACTTCTCAGTTTGTTTGGATATTATAATATGCTGAAACCAAATATATAAGAGAGAGGTAATGATATCACATTTCGAATCTCCTTGCATCCCCAATTAGTGTTTACCAAGTCAATGCCCTCGAAGCTGGGGATTAGCAAGGTAAACCCCTCCAAGTTTGCTACATCCTATAGCGACCATAAATCAGATTGGTTCGTGAAATTTAGTGGTTTCAAAACAATCTTTGGTTGGTCAAATTTTTTTATTCACATTCACTGAAATTTTTCTTTAGGTTCGGCAAACTTATACTTTGAGTTCACAAACCGTTCATACAAAGGCAATTTTTATTATTTTTCAAATAAGTATTTGTAATATATTATTTACATGCCTAAAAGATATATATCTTTATAATTTAAAATATATTTTTTTTGTTTTACATGCTTAAGTAGCGAACCAAGCTAGCAAACCAAACTAAAGAACCTAAGCGAACCGAAAATCGAATTATCTCATCCTACCTCTAGCGAACCGGGTTCAATCTAGAGTGGTGAACTGCAAACCCGAATTCAAACCGAGCGAACCACGTAACATTGGGTAAACCCCTACAATTACTACCGAAATGGGTTGATTTCCAAAAGTGTATTTTTTTTTACCCACAAAAACCACAAAAATTTCCTAAGATGTCACATCCACCACCTCTAGAGCCTAGACATAGCTAGCATTGCACACAGACATCTATATGGACTATCCATCCTCCAAGTTCAAAATTTCTGCTACCAATTAGCTCTTGAGATAAGGCTTCTGTGCTGATTATTCCTTGATGGGGAGAATGCAAAAAAAGCTTCTCGACACAAGTCATAAAGAAAGAAATTTCATAATCATAACCTAGGGGATGGGATATGGCTGAGACGTACTTAGCCAAGTTCAACTAGTGTGCTAAAATCTTAAGGTAAGAATAAGGGGTCTACCTTTTCCAAAGCTCCCAAAACCAAGCAAATCAACCTTTCAAGAGATATAATTATAGAATTCAAATTTTATCTATAAATCAGTAGCTGTGGCAAATCTGCAAAGCTTTCATAACTGAGAAAACTTTCTAATCATGTGGTGTGTCCTATTTCAGTATCCATCAGATGCTCTCATCATCTTCAAAACCATTGTTCAAATTTCCCACTTCCGAGACCAACAAATCACAGTCCAACACTTGTTTTCTGTCGATGAAACCCGAAATATTTGAAGAGGTGAAGAAATGCAGGCACAAATTTCTCTTTCTGCGCATGTTTTCAACAATTTGTTACATAGAACAAATAGCACTGATCAAAATAAAGAGTTTGTGATATAAGACTAAACCTTTTTTTAGATATAGGTAATGAGAATTTCATTCAAGAAAGAAAATATACAGGAATATCCCCAATTCACCAATAGTGAATCAAAGACTAAAAAACTAATAACAAAACAATTACGAAAAATCCTCAAGCGAAAACACCCAAGACAAAACATGGATTCCTAAAGTTTAAGCAAGGAAACTTAAAATCCTCAACTCCTCAAAGTCATCTCTAATTGAGCTCCAGTCAAGCAAGAGGTTCTCAGTCCACTACCTAAACTAATCATGAAAAATAATTGTCTTCTAAAATGTGCATGTTCCTCTCTTTCATATTGGCCAAGAGATCACCCCTAGAAGGAGAACCCAAAGAACATCCAATAGAACACCAAGTGAGGCCAAATGCCAACAAGGCAACAAGATAAGAAGCCATGGAAGGAACATGGAAAGACCCAGGCAACACCAAGACGAAACAAAAAAAGGTTCCAAAGATTAACCACAAAAGGGTAGAGTAAGAGCAAGTGATCTACTGTTGTTTCCTCCACTGACAAGCACAACAAACAGCAATTCGCTAAATTCCAACCTCTACTTTGAAGATGGTTGCATGTTAGGATTTTATCCAAATAAGTTGTCCATAGAAAAAATGATACCTTAGACGGCATACCAAGATGCCACACAACCCGACAAGGGAAAGATCCAGAGGGTGTTTGGGATGTCAAACCTCCATAAAGAATCTCACAGTAAACCGACCTTTATTGTCCCTAAACTAGACTCGGTTATCCTTAGAAGAAGGAAAAGAAATGACGGACTCTAGGCGAGAGAAGATTTTAATGAAATGACTCACTTCCCAGACTTTTAGAGAATGCCTAAATCACAGGACCCAGACTTCTGACTCACCACTCAATTCAAACATAAATGCCACCGATGCTTTTTGGTTTATAGAGATCGAATAAAATGGTTCAAATCTTTTTGTTGCATGGCGAGGCTACACCACAGATTGGACTAGAATTTGACTTCCTCCCTGTTCCCTATAGCAGTCTAGTATGGCTTTTAAACTCGGCCTTATCTACGTAATTGCTTTCCACATACCTAACCCATGTGATTTTTTAACTTCTCTTGATAACCATCTATTACACTCGTCATGACGAGCCCCAATAACCTCTCCACAAACTGTTGGGGTCCTTCCCAAATCGTCATAACCATTTTACCCATCAAAGAGTTATTCACGTCACTTAGGGGTCACAATTTGAGTCCATCACTCTCCTTCAGTCAACAAATGAAACTGCATTTCACTAGATGATATTTCTTAATTATGTTCATTCCACAAAAACCTCCATTGGATTCATTCTAGATTCGCAGTCACCAAAGCTGGAATGCGAAGAGTGAAAAATAGTAGACAGGAAGGCTTCAGAGGGTGCTTTTCAGAAGAGCCAATTTCCCGCCTTTTGAGAGAGAAACTGATTTCCAACCTTCTAAACTCTTATTGAATCTCTCAAACACTAGCTTCCAAACCGATTTCACCTTAAAGCATGCTCCTAAAGCTAGACCCAAGTACTTGAAAGGGAGCCTCCCAGTTTTGCAGCTGAGGCAAAGAGCCAGCTCCTCAAGATAGGAAACCTCTCCTACTGCAAAATCTGACTTTTAAGAGGTTAATTATTAGCCCCAAAACTGCTTCAAAATATCTGAAGACACAACTAATGTCAATCAATTGCCTAGCGGATGCCCCACAATATAAAAGGGTGTCGTACACAAATTGAAAGACAATTGAACTGGAGCGCTGCCAATAGAGAAGCCTTCCCAAATCGACTCTAAGCTCTAAGCATAATCTTGCTTAAGGCCTTGTAACCATAACGAAAAGTAGGGGAGACAATGAGTCACCCTGATGTCGAGCTCTAGAGCTTCAAAAAAAAAAAAAAAGGTGAACCATTAATGATCACAGAGATCAAAGTGGTGGAATAGAAGCACCTCATCCAGGAGCACCACTTAATGCAAAACCCATGTGCCCAAGAACACAGTCTAATTCCCTGTTCACACGATCAAAGGGTTTTTCTAAGTCGATCTTGCAAATTATGCCTAAATCCCCACCATTTAGTTAATCTTCCCCACCCTCATTGACAATTAAAATTCAAACTAAAAAACGCCTACCCCCCCACACACACACAAAGGCACCTTGAAAAGGGAGATTATAGAACCTATGACTGATCAAAGTCTCACTGTTAGTAATTTAGATAAGATCTTGTATACGCTGCCAACCAAGCTACTAGGTCTGAAATTCCTAATGTCTGATACACCAAGCACCGTTGGATACGGGCAATGGCCAATGAATGTACAATTCAAAACACGATCAAACGTTTCGGATTTAGACAACTGCCTACAAACTCTCAAAAGGTCCTAGCCAATAAACTGTTAATATTTCTTATAAAACTCAATGGATAAGCCATCTGGCCCAGGTGCTTTGACACCATCCAACCCCTTGATGACAGAATAAATTTCCTCCTCTTAAAATGGTTTCTCCAAATGATCTCTCATTTTGTCCAAGATTCTATAAAAAAGAAACTCATCCAGTTTAGGCCTATGGTTTTGATCTTCCTTATATATATGCTCATAAAATGAGCCCGCATGACCACATATGTCTACTTTTTCCAAACACATTCCACTTACCTGTGAGTGTGGAAACTGTGATTTCATTGGGTTCTTTGTCATTTGCTCTATCAACCACATGTATGTGAATGGCACTTTCTTTTTTCAGTACAAGTAGCAGTCATGTTTGGTTAGGTATCCTTGTATAAGTGGTTAACTTGGACGATACTTTGTTGTGCACATCACGCATTTAGAAGTGTTGACCATCAAAGCATAGTTCGAAAACTCAGCGAGTCACCCGAGTAACTTGGCCGAGTTACTCGACTCGGCTGAATTTCGAGTCGAGTCGCCTCAAAATTCGAAGGAGACACTATTTACCGAGTTACTCAGGTGACTCGATCGAGTCTAGCCGAGTTTTTCGACTCTCCATACTAGGTCGAGTCATAGAAGGGTATTTTTATCATTTTTTAAAACCCAAACTAAAATGTCACACTATTTTTGCATCATATTTTTTAGGGTCTACAAAAACAACTTACTATGGGTTTTGTTAAACCTAATTTTGTTGTTTGAAGCTGTAAAACCAACGTACTTTGAGTTCTTTTAACCCAAAATTTTTAAGTTATTACATATATATTCCGAGTTGGACCGAGTCGATTTTTTTCGAGTTTTCCGACTTACTCGACCCGGCTAACTTTCGGGTCGAGTCGAGTTTTCGGGTTTTTGAACTATGCATCAAAGAATAGTAAGTGAAAGCGGGATCAGCAGACAAGCCATCACGATTAGCATGTTTTGCTTATCAAAATCAGAAGAGTCTTAAGTAGCACTTTAGAATTACGGTCATCAATCCGAACGCCATTTTTTCATATAAATGCATTACAGCAGGACTGGAGTAAGACATGGTCTCACCTACTATGCTAAATTAGGTATGAGTGGTATTTTTCTTGGGCTCTATAGCAATTACCCCATTAATATATATCTGGGGTTTTATTCTTGCAACTTTGCATGCAAAAACTCAAGTGCCAGTAGTGAGTCTCTCCTTCTGTATCAACTAGAGCAATTCACAACACCGTCCACTATGTAAAATTAAATATGAGTAGTCCATTCATCAGTCCAAACCACAAAGTTAGGCACGCAGTCCTATTTTGATTTGCAGGAACTCAAAATTGCAATATTAAATCTGTTTGAAAAATTAAAATAAAACGGTTTATATTGTTTAGTAGTTAGGATCATTGATCAGGACTAGAGGAAGGAACCTGAGCCCATACGTGTAGGAATCAATCCACTGTCTCATTGCCTAAGGAATCAGTTACAGCAGAGCTAAAGGCAGCTATCGGGCAGACGGGCACAATGCAATAGCCTTGAGAGAAGAAAATCATTTCATAGATGCTTTGCATTAAGACAACTTTCATTTTAGTTTATACTTTAATTCCATGATAATCGATATGAAATTTTGAACTGATAAAAAAATTGATATGATAATAATTACAAGTGACTAGCTGCACTTTCTGACAATTGCAAATTACCTTTTTTAGTTCTTCTAGATCAAATTAAGATTCTGAAGATTTGTGAGAAGTCCCTCGCATATTATGGCTATCTCATGCATAGGTACAGAATCGTGTAAGTAACACGAGTTTGTTGTTGGGTGAGGCCGCAATATTACTTAGGCACTTCAGTTTTCCCAAATTTTGTCGTGCCGATACTTAGACACGACACGACACTCCATGGCACTACACGACACTCCTTGATACATGCCAATACCATGTCATAGTGATATTAACATTATAATTAGGCACATGATGCTTCAAGTATGTCGTGCCATTTTAATATACAATTGCAAACTTTTTGTCAAATTGTGTTATTTTTTTGGAACATAAACGAAATTTTACTAGGAGAGCAGCGGCAACAACAGCGATCAATATATACATCTCTCTCTTTTCTTCTATCTTCTTGCTCGTTTCTACTCCTTATATGAGTATTTTTTATAACTTAAGTATATACTTAAAAAAAAAAATGGGGACCGGTGATCCCCTTCTTTTTATTATTATTGTTATTTAAAAATTTTGAGTTATAATATATATATATATATATAATCATTTTTTAAAAATTGTACGTTCGTGCTGCCGTATTGGGATTTTCAAAGCTTGTTGTGCCGAATACCCCTAGACACCTGGACACTTGGCACCCGTACCACGTGCCTCGGTAACACTGGGTGAGGGTATTGTGATTTGTGAGATCAATCGTAGTGGATTGTATGGCCTATTTTGCTAAAGTAGCTAAAATGAAACTCCAAATATTGACTACAATTCACCAATAATTATTAAACCGAGTTAATTGATCAAAAGGTCAAAAATCCAGATTTTTTTTTTACTGATGAAGTCAAATTTTCAAAGAGCCCACCAAGGGGGAGATTATGGAAGTGCGGCTACATCTCTCTCTCTCTCTCTCTCTCGCTCATGGTTTTATCTTCCACTCTTGCTCTCTTAAATGTCTTCCAGGGGAGAAGGGGGAGATTATGAAAGTGCGGAAAAAACTAAAGGAATGCTCGTCCATTGTTTGGAGGTTCAAGTTGTGTCCACCCACTTTCTGATAATCATAAGAATGCATGAGATTGATGTTTCTAAACAAAGTAATTCTGATGGAACCGTCGATTAAAGCAATTTTCAAAGGGGACATTCACTTTATGGCAAAATCCTGCATCAGTTCCAACTCAACAATATTTTAAACATGAGAAAATGATAGTTTGAAGGTACAAAAGTAGTGATAGACCTAAACGATGATTGATTCAAGGATAGTGTATTCATTGTATGGAAAGTAAAGGATGTGAAAGACACAAGTCGCGAGTACAAATTTGATTTTGAAGTGTTTCACTGCAAAATTATTTCCTTAGGGAGCTAATAACTAGACAAAGGAGGTGGGAGAGAAATGAAAAGGAAGCAATGTACCAAGCTCAGATGAATTTCTGATAGGCCATTGCAGGACAAGCAATCTCAATTAGCAAAAGACCTCAACAAAGCATTGTAGAAAAATTATAGTGCTGAATGTTGTACATGCAAATTTTAAGCGGTCTCAAGTGATGAGACCTTCCGAACCTTGCTGTCAAATTACCTCCATTGTTCTTGACGGATTGATGGGATGGCAGCTGCCTTCGCTCGTGCTATAGGCACGTGTGAATCCCAACCGCCCCTCCGGGGTAGTGATAGGGTGTGAGCAGGTGCATTGGCACAAACACCACAAACGGTGAGATTTCACTGCTCACAAACGCCTCAGTCAAAATAAATGATGAATAACATGAGTACATGTTTTGACAATTAACATTGACAAAGTGGGAAGTATGTGCAGAAGTTTGGGTCATTAATTTGGGGCACTCAGCAAGACAGCTGCTCGTAGGCTATTTGATATCTCCAAACTGAAGCAACAATCAGAAAATAGGTCTCCAAACTGAAGCAACAATCAGAAAATAGGTCTCCAAACTGAAGCCCTGTACTGAATTGATAACACCACTAATTGACAAATATTTATATATATGGGCCAACTAGTTTACACCTCATAAGACTAATAACTTAGATAAAATAGCTCAATCATGCAAACAAGAAAAAAGGAACTCATCAGTTATGTTTAGGCAGAGGATCTTACACTCCATAGAGGTAGGGAGGAAATCTCAAACGAGGTATTGCAGTTTGCCAAGAAACACCATAGATTTAGCATCATCTTTGTATCGCATGAATGGTCTGAGTTAAGGTTCAACTTAGATATCTAAATTAGATTATACTATTAGGAACAAAGTTTTCATATACAAAAATTTCAGAATGCCCGAATAAAGGACAAAACAAAATTTCCATCATATCTAACCATGAAAATATATATATATATATATATATATTGGCCTTACTCAATTGCACGAAATTTATTTAAACAAGGCACCAAAACAACTAGAAGTAGGGAGAAAAGCACATTGATTAATACCTCGAGATGGAACTGTGGAAGCCTGATCCAATACCCCCATTGAATTGCGAGAAGGACGTACTGGCTGTAATCCAAATGCCTGAGCATAGGTCTCGTCGAATTCCTCAAACACTGCCTTTCGATAAGCAATAACTGTAGTCATATTCTTAATCCAATCAATGCTTTGCTCACTATTCCTCGGCATCAATGCCGACCGCATTACAAAAGAAAGTGCCTCCTCTGGCTGAAAGCTATCTCTTGCCCTTTTAATTTGCTTCACTGAATAAACCCCTCCAGGTTCATAGTCACCCATATCAACAGCATAGTACCCCTGAACATTTGTAGGCCGGAAGTTGAACGGGTTCCGACAATAGCAAGCCAAGCCAAGAGCGCGTCTTCTTCTTGTCTCATCGATGGCCTCTTCCACAGCCTTCACAAAATTTCGGGAGTTTGTCTGCCGTGATTTCTCAGCATAGTGAGGCTCAAACGGGATTAGCTCTGCTGGGTCAAACCATCCATAACTACTGTCACCAAAGAAAGCAACCAATACATGACCCTCTCTCTTCATCCGCTGCACAGAAGGAAGCGCAAAAGCTTCATTAAAGATGTTCCCTGGCCACCATGGATGAGATTTGACCTTTCCCCATACCATATCCCCTGCTTCGAATCCGTAGTTCAAGGACTTCGATGTTTCTAGTCCCAATGCCCCGGGCATCTCAGTTGCTCCTTCATCAAAACTAGAATCTGAGAAATCAAAATCCGGAACAGTCCGTTCCTCCATTTGTGCATCTACTTTTGTTTCTCCAAAAGAAACTACAGCTCCTCCATCTATCCTCGCGATCAAATGCTCAGTTCCAGTGTTTTGATCAGAGAACCCATCTTCACTTGAAACCCTCACCTCCAATTTCCCATCTATATCTCTGAAATCAAACCCCGACAAAACCCTGGCTTCCTCAGACCCTCTCTTGTCCACTTCAACATTTCCCAAAGCAGAACCTCCACTTCCGCCACTCAAATTTATACCTAAAACCCCTCCTTCCGAAGCCCTAACTTCAACTTTACTCTCTAATTCTCCAGGATCGAGCTCCGAAGAAACCCTAGTTTCCTCAGACCCCACTATCATCGTACAACACTCCTCCCCATCATTTCCACCATGAAAGACTCTATTCGAGCAATTGATACGCTGCTCGTCAAGCGTATCTCCTGAAACCCTAGTTGGTTCGGGGAATTCAACCCCGACGACGACATCGAAATTCCTATCTAATCCACACTCGTTGTTCATCACATATATCATGGAAACAGATCAAGGCGGATCGATACCCTAACTACCGAATTTGTATATCTTCGAATGATAAAACTTCAGACACCATGCGACATACCTGTTAAGCTGATCGGTGAATGAAAAATTACTCAGATATAACACGCATTTCTTCCATCTCCAGTTCAAAATCAGTCGCCTGAAAATCGAAAACTTCAATGATCTTGATGATACAAACCCTAGAGAGAGAGAGATTTTCTTTTTATTTTCATTTTTCCTTTTTTTTTCTCTTTCAGATGCAGAAGGGTTTGTTTGGTAAATGGAAAGGACGGGAACAAACACCCGGTTTCTAGGGTTCATATGTATAAGATGATAAGATGAGAGAAAATCGGCGAGGAATGACAAAAAAAAAAAAAAAACGATCGGCTAGGAATCAACATCACGTATTGTAGTAGGCGCTCTAATAGCTATGCAGGGCTAGGTCTTTATCAGCCAGCCCTCGCTTGTAGTGGTTGGGCCCTACTTGGATCTTGGTGAGGGCCTGAACTAATTATGTCCAAGCCCTACCCCAAAGGACTAGGGTTGGACCATGACCTAAAAGAATAGTATAATTTTTTTGTTCTTTTTTCATATATTATCATCGGTCATGAACTTGATGTCAATCCTCCTCCTTTATAAGGTCCTTGGACAGATAATACAATGCAAAGAATAGCGGTAGACTTCTAAAAAAATCATTATCAGCCTCAAAGTTGATAAAAAAATTAAGTAATAATAAAATAATATAACATTGACTGTTACGTAATAATATTATATATATAATAGGGTAAATTACACTGATCTTCCCTAAGATTTGGTGAAATTATAGAAACCTCCCATCTTGATTTTGAAAATACACTACCCTCCCATGTCAAGCTCATCAAGTTAACATTGTTAACAAAGAATTCTCTTTTACGATTTTACCTTTGTCAGGCTCGTGAGTTAAAACAATTGTTGGTGTTTCGTTTTCTCACCAACAACGTTTTCTCCTCAGCCAGATGCCTCACCAACAAGGTTTTTTTCCTCACCACAGCAAATCATCTCAATCGTCTGGCCTCTGTCAAAGCCCGCCATTATCAAAATTTATCTCTTCTTCTTCTCTCAAACTTTTTCTTATTGTGGCTAGGGTTTCTATAAAAAAAAATGTACCTTTCTTCTGGTAGCCATTATGGGTGTGTGCTTTTATTTCTTTTTTGTTCCTATATTCTAATATTACTTCATGGAGCACTTGCTCCATGATAATTGCCCATTTTTTTCTATGCTTACCAGGATGTTGTTATAGGTTTCAGATATGGATATATATCCTCAATTCAATTTTGTTCACCTCATGAACCTTAAGGGTGTGTTTGTTTCAAGGGAATATGGGGTAAAGTAAGAGAAAACTCCAATTTCCTCTTACTTTTTGGGTGTTCAGAATGTAAGAAAGGCACACATTCCCATGCCAAACTTTCTCAACAATGCCAAGGATTCTTTTACTTTTACAATTTTTACATTCCAACAAAACCACGGAATAGTAAGAGAAAGTAAAGATAAACGGTTTCTTTTACTTTACTTTTCCTTGTTTCTTTTCTCTCGTTTATTTTCACCCCAACCGAACACACCCTATGAGTATCGGGGAACTTTTTTTTTTGGTAATCGGCAATACAGCTAACAACAGACAAAAGGAAAACTAGGATCACCAGGGTCCAAAACAAACTTCGAGCATGAAGAACATCTAGAACTAAATGCAGAAAAGCTCTTTAAAGCTTTTGCTGCAATCTCATGAGTTTCGAGGTTCCCAACCCGATGAACAAAGGCGAACTTAACGGAATCAATCAACCGGCAAACTTCTTTAATATCATAGGTAATTGCCTGGATAGCCCCACAACAAAGACGAGAAGATGATACCAACGACTGTAATAACTCTAGGCAATCTGACTCAAGAATTATCACTTGCCAACCCTTCTCCGCCACCAAGAGCACTCCTTGAAGGACAGCATACGCCTCCGCTACAATGGCTAGACTACCCAATCGAATAGAAGCTCTACGCTCAATGATGTGACCATAATGGTCACAGACACATAATCCAATGGCTATATGTTCTCCATTGGGGGACACCGCCCCATCACAATTTAACTTGGTCCATCCTCAAAGAGGAGGAAACCAAGAATCAGACATGGTCAAACCGGGAGTGTTAACGCTACTCCCAATCAAAGAAAAGTCCCTACTAGTAACAACAACACCCTGAATCTCTACTGCAAACTCATTGCTCCTAATGATAGTTGCACAAAGATCAATCTTCCTACCCTCAAACAACTTCTCATTCCGAGCAATCCAAATACGTCATAGCAAAGAAATGACTTGTATCAAAAACCCATTCAAGCCCTCTTCCTACTCTCACTGTCTTGAATCTTTATCCACCATTCTGCAAAAAGAAAGATAGCCATCTATTCCATCCCAGCATGGAATCGCAGCACCAAAACTAGAGAACTTTGCATACGAACAAAGGAGCAAAGCATGAAATATTAACTCTTCACCCATTCCACAAATCTGGCAAATATCAGTATCTGAGATCTTCCGCTGAAAGAGATTAGTCTAAATTGCTAGAGAGTTTGTTAGCCCCCTCCAAATGAACACTTTTAGTTTTGAAGGGATGTGGAGAGCCCATAAATCTACCCAGACCTTGTCCGGAATTCTGAAGGATGAAAAGGGTTTCAAGGTATTAGGGAGTGGGTAAATTGTACACAAAAGCTTATAGGCTGACTTGACAGTAAACCTCCCTTTATTATCAAAGTGTCACAAGATTCATCAGGAGCCACACAAACACTGATTGGGATCTTTAAGATAGCATCAACTTCAGCCTTCAAAAATAAGGAATTTAGCACATCTCTCCTCCAAATACCTAGCGATTGATCAATAAGGTCTTTAACATGATAATAATCACTAGGGCTTGGCCTGTTGGTGAGGATTTTAAACCCGGCGATGTCACTTACCCATGGATCAGACCAAATATTAGTAGCCGAACCATTGCCAATCCTCCATCGATACCCTCTAGCAACCACCCTACGACCTGCTAAAATACTTTGCCATCCCCATGAGGGGTGAGAACCTTTGCCTGCATCCATAAATTGACAATTTGGAAAATACTTTGATTTTAGGACAACAACCCAGAGGGAAGGCTCCTCCTTAAGAAGCCTCCAACTATGCTTAGCCAAGAGAGCCTCATTAAATCGGCCTATGTCTCTGAAGCCCAAGCCGCCCTTGCTCTTTGATGCACATAACAACGACCAACTCTTCCAATGAAGCTTACACTCCTGATTTTGCCCCCACCAAAAGTTAGCCAAGATCAAATTAATACTATTGTAGATAGAAGCAGGAATCTTAAAACAAGACATCGTAAATGTTAAGATTGCTTGAGCAACTGCTTTTATGAGCACTCCACGACCAGCTTGAGAGTACAGTTTCTCTTTCTACCCTTGAAGTCTAGCCATGACTCTATCCTTTATAAAAGCAAAAACTTCTTGCTTACTCCTACCAAAAGAGGTAGGCAAACCAAGATAAGATCCTGGGTTAATCAGATTTTTGATTCCTAAACCTCTAGCAAGCAGCCTCCTAAACTTCCAATGCACGTTCTTACTAAAGGAAATTCCAAATTTCTTGAAGTTAATCATTTGACCAGAGGCTATATAGTAGGAAGAGAGAGCTTTGTGGAGGCCATCTGTCTCTAGTAGAGATGCCTTGATAAAGAATATACTATCATCTGCAAAAAGGAGATGAGAGATCCGAGGACATCTTTTATTCAATCGTATTCCTGTGATAAGGCAATCACTTTCCGCTTTCCGGAGAAGAGCAGTGAGACTTTCAACACACAAAAGAAAGAGGTAGGGAGAAAGGGGGTCCCCTTGCCTAAGACTTCTCAAAGGTTTAATATAACCTTTCGACTCTCCATTAATAAGAACTGAATAGGACACTGAAGAAACACACTGCATAATGAGAGCCACCCACCTTATGTCAAAACCGAGTTGCTCTAACATTCTTTTTAGGAAAGACCACTCCACTCTATCGTAGGCTTTGTTCATGTCTACTTTGACCGTCATCCATCTTTCTTTCCCTTTTGCCTTATTCTTCAAAAAATGGAATAACTCATGTGAGATCAAGATATTATCTGTAATTTATCTTCTGGGGATGAAAGCACTCTAAAACTAGCTAACAATGTCGTCCAACAAAGTTTTAACCCTATTGGCTATGGTTTTCGCTAGAATTTTGTAGACAAGATTGCAGAGGTTGATTGGCCTATATTCATGAATGGATTCAGGGGACCCAGTTTTTGGAATCAAGGTGATCAATGTATAATTAATGACTTTAAGCATCGAACCCCCATTCAAAACACTTAAGATTGTTGCACTAACTTTGTCTCCAACCACTTCACAACAGTGATGATAAAATATGCCCAACATGCCATGAGGAATATGCCCGACATGCCATGAGGACCAGGAGCTTTCAAACTCCCAAGTTGAACAATTGATGTTTTGATTTCCTCTCTTGAGTAAGGATGAGTTAGAAAATTATTCATATCCTCAGTCACAATTGGATGTACAACACCTGCTACCTTCTCAATATCCTCAAGACTAGGAGAGGACGATGAATACAAAGACACAAAACGCGACAAAACTAAGGACTCAACTTCATTTGGGTCTTCAACCCAATCGCCTGCTATAGACTTTAGACAATAAATATAGTTCCTACGTCTTCTTTGTTTAATAGAGGCATGAAAAAAATTTAGTGCTACCATCTCCGTATTTTAACCACAGCTTCCTGGATTTCTGAGCCCACATAATTTCTTCCCTAGCTAAAATTTCACCCAGTTCTTTCAAAATACTCCTCTCTCTCTCTCTCTCTCTCTCTCTCTCTCTCTCGCTTCTTCACTAAAGTCCCCATCCAAGGCTAAAGCCATTGAAGCACACAGTCTGGACTTCTCAAGATTCACATCCTTAAAAGTTTCCCAATTCTTTATGTAGAGCTCGCCTAGTGGCCTTAAGCTTTTGGCACACCCTAAGCATAGGAGAACCCAAACACTCCGGAGCCCAAGCATGCTTGACCACCTCGGAGCAATCACTATGCCTAGTCCACATGGATTCAAATTGAAACCTATACTTTCTTTTCACAATTGGCTTAAGCTTCATCAAAATTAGTGAGTGATCGGACACATGAGAATGCAAATGGACTACTGATGTAACATCATATTTATTTACCCAATTCACACAAGCAAAGAAGCGATCTAACCTTTCTTGAATATTACGATCCTCGGCCCGATAATTGTTCTAAGTGAAAGGATTCCCAAAGATTCCTAGATCGACCAGAGAACACTTGTCAATCATTCTTCTGAACAAATCCATTGTAGTCTACTTCTCTATACATTTCCTTGGAAATTGGTTCCCCATACACACAAGTCAATCTCCACCAAATTGAGATCTCTTCAAGCTTCACTCTACAGTCGATAATATTGAGCGACGCTGACAAAATTGAAATCGATGTACTAGAATCCCACATAAGACTTAACCCACCTGCATTGCTCACTGCCTCCACCGAAAAGGCATAGGAAAACTCAAGCTTCCTATGCAGCCTTTCCATTCTATTCGCATTTGATTTAGTTTCCGACAAAACAATACCTCCGGACGATTATTAAACACCAGCTCCCTAAGAGCTCTCACTGCACAGGAATGCCCAAGCCCCTTGCAATACCAACTCAAAATGGTCATCAGCTTCTTGGTAGCTGATCAATTTCAACAGCCTCAAAAGTGGAACTATTAATCAACAATGGCTTGTCGATAACCATCACCCCGCTAGAATCACATCCAACCAACCCAGGAAAAGACTCAGTTTCCTCTTCTCCTAATTCAGTGACCCTCCTTCTCTTTTCACATAACTGGCATTCGCCAGAAATTGTTGAGGAGAAAGGTTTCCTTTTCTTTACTTTGGGGCTTAAAGATTCTCCCAAAGGCCTATGCTTGAAACAACCCAACTGTTTGGATACTGGAGGAGGGCCTTTATTTTTTGCAGATGGGCCCAAGAACTTTGTCCCTTCCTTGGCCCTTTGAAGCCCCTTGCCAAAGTCCAAAAGTGAACTATCATCATGTCCTTCTCCGCACTTGGTGGGCCACCAACCAAATGACTAGGATTTCCACTACCTAAAGCACCAAGACAAGAAGTTTCTAGAAGAGGAATGGGGTTCGTACCAGTTTCTATGAGTGGATTAGAGCACAAGACCATTTCGTCTTCCATCAAACCCTCTTCACTTGCACCAACTGCACAACTATCAGTTGTACACACCTTTTCCAGACCTACAGAAAGATTTTTAGATTGTTTTGCAGGTTGCTTTGGAGCTATTACCCTCTTCACCAACGACTCTTTTGCTATCATCAGTGATGTCATAACCAATTCTATGCCCTACCTCTAGGCTGCCAAGTTCACCTACCCCCTCATCATCGTTCTTTGTGCCCAAAGGGGCTGACCAGTGTTACTCCTTCTGTCGAAGCTTAGGCTTTGAAACCGGCGTAGTTGAGCTAGAAGAAACTGCATCATAAATTTTTTCCGGCTTGGAGAAACCAAACTTTGAGTTTCCAACAAATGTTTTGCCACGATAAGCATCCGCCCTCATTGCTTGACTATATACTGAGTTAGTCCCTAACTTCATCTCTTTTTTAAGATCAGCTCTCCTTGATTTGAGTTGCTCTTCACATCTTTTATCAGTGTGCCCAATACACCCACAGAAGAAGCACAACAAAGGTAGCTTCTCATGTTTAAGCATGACTTTCAAGGGGTCTTTATACTTTCTCTTCACCAATAGCCATGGACGGAAAGGTTGGGAAGTATCAATGAAAACTCTCAATGGATTATGGTATCTCCCTGAAAATCAACATCCACCACAGTGCCAAGCTCCGGCCCAATTGCAAAACCATTTTCTCGCTTCAACATCTCCACATGTAAACCCGTCACTTGCACCCAAAAAGCAGTGGTCTTGAATGCTAACTCTTTCACGGATGTGTCAGGCTGCCACCATTGTAAACGAAGTAAATAACCATTGAAACACCATGTTTCACGACTAAGAACCCTTCGCACATCAATCTCATCCTGAAATTTAAATAGGAAAACATCGTGTTCCAGATCAACCACTCTCCAACTTCATAATCGAATCTCCACCCCTGCAGGATAGATGCTTTTGCAACCTGCATATTAATGTCTTTACCTGCAAGAAACTTACCAAAGAGACTTGCTTGACACCATTCTTCTCCCTCTTTAACCAAAGCTTCATCCAGCTCCACTATTGTATCTACCTCTAGGAAGGCTAGAGTCTTAGTTAATTAATTGCTCACAAAGCTCGTGACTACCTAGACGCTCTGCCATTAGAGACATCACCCATTAGAATGGTTCCAGAACTTGATATAAAACTCCCCACCTTACACCAATAACTTCAACAGACCAAAGTAGATAGCTATTCGCTTTCAAGTGTACTGACTTCCACTTGACCCAAGCCTGAGATACCTACCTCAAGCTGAGAAGGCTTGATAGGACGCTAGAGAGCTAACCTTGGTTAATTGAAAATACTCACTGGCTAAAGCTCGACCGAATAGGGAGAAGACCAAGGGCTTCACCACAGAAGAGGAAGCAATGAAAGCTCCACAGGTCACCCCAGAGCACCTAAGGATCATGCTACATTGGAGAACTAACTATATAATGGTTTGTATTCACATGCATACAAAATAATTTTTCTATGTTCATGCTTTCTAGTTTGAAAATGTTTTTTAAATATCTCTCTCACTACTTTTCTTATTCTATATAAATTGACAAAGTGAACTCGTCTTCCTGTATTTACTTCCTTGAGTCCCAATTAAGTGAATTTGATGTATCAACTTGCCGAGTTGTGGCGAGTCACGTTGGCTAGCTATGGGCTAAACATTATGTTATGTTGTATTCCTAATACTACAAGAGTCTTGTAAGGAATTAACAGTTGCAAAGTATTGCAAAGTGATGCATCCAATGTCTTATAATTAGTATCACAACTGTGTAATCCAAACAGTAAAACATGAAAGCACAAAAAATGTAAAAAGTTAGAACTTATTCTCTAATTAAGTTAAATTCACTAGACAAGGTTTACATGAATGTGCCCCTCATATTTGGCACATTTGCTTTGAAACCATGAAGAGTGAGTTTTTAGAAAGATGTCGACCCTTTATACCCTTTATAGGATTAGATGGGGGTCATCTAAAGGGCCCATATGGTGGGATGTTGTTGAAATTCATTGCACCTGATGGGAATAATGAATTGTTCCATGTGGCTTTTGCTATTGTGAAGGGTAAAACCAAGGAAAGTTTGTCATTTTTTCTTCATTATCAGGACACTATCATTGAGACAAAAACACATCAAAGACTTTGTATTTGATGACCGAACAACTAAAGGTATGCAATGTGTATAGTTCTATGATTATTATGTTAATTTGTTTTCAATTATGCAATGTATGCTCTCTTTTCCTAATGACCTTATTTGGCATGCTTCATCTAACTTTATTCCTCTTCGTGTAAATGACGTAATCATTGTTTGTACTTAATGGCATATCTCTTTCACCAAAAAAAGTGTATAGTTGTATGATGTAAATATTTTTTTACAGGGTGCATGTTATGAAAGCCATTAATGAAAGCATCCTAGAAGTTACACATTTAGTATGTATACAACAATTTTGAGAGAAAAAATTTGTAGTGTTGAATTTGAGGAATTACTTTTGGGTTGCTGCTCGAGCATATAATAATAGGGTCTTTAATTTTCCTATTGATAGAATAAATATACATAAAATGGAAGCTTACGAATGGTTGATGGAAATACCTACACACTCATGGTCTAGGTATGCATTTAAGCTCATATGAAGAGTTATCACGTAACAAATAACATGGTTGAGTCCTTCAATCAGTGGGTTGCCAATCTTAGGGGCAAACCAATCTTTAACTTGTTTGATTCTATACAGGTTAAGTTAATGAGTAGGGTCCACCGTATGTATGAAAAGGCATGTGCTTGGGAGAGCTTAGTAACCCCTAAGATAAGACACAAATCGAATGTCACCAAACAGAACTCAAGGATGTGTGTAGTTGTATTTGCTGGGGGTGAAGAGTATGAGGTGACTAAATGTTTTACTAGATTATGTAGTGGATCTTCATGCTAAATCGCGTGGTGGTTGCCGAACTTGGGAAATATCTCAACTTCCTTGTAAGCATCCATGTATTGTACGTAAAAAGGCCAACCTTGAAATGTAGTATTATGATGGTACTACTCCAATGAGACATATTTGAGGGCACATTGTGGTATCATACACCCTATACTTGATGAGGACGTATGACCTGTAGGAAAATCATTATCTAGTAGAACCTCCACCCCTTCGTCGTTTGCTTTGTCAACCTAAGAAAATATGAGAAGAGAACTAGATGAGTGTGCTGCAAGGAACCAGTCTCGCAGATCAAACACTATTAGGTGTTGCATTTGTAAGTAATTTGGACACTACAAACTTACATGCTAATGAGGTCCTGTGAAATGAAGACGCTCATCAAATGTAGGACACTAAGTAAGAATTCATTACTTTTTTATGCTTCAAGTATTGCTTATATTTTAAGTCTTGCTTATATTTCTCATGTTTAACTTGTTGTGGTAATATAAGAGAAGAGACTTACTATATAGGATGGACATATATAGGTATAGGGTCATACTTGTTTTAAGCAACATTGTAGGACATATTATTTTGTTAGAATGTGCATGCAGGATGATGTGTGTGCCCATTCTAATATGATAAGTTTTTGAAACTTTTGGAGGGAGGGCCAGATTGGAGGAATAGCAGTTGGTTTTTAAATATAATACATGTAGTATACTTAAATGGATAGGTGGCCAGCTTGGAGGAATAGCCCCAATATTTTTTGTTGTTGGTATGGCTCTATACTTTGCATAGAATGCCTTTTTGGACAGGTATATTTTTTTTGGATGTTGCAATTGGGTGGCCACATTATTTTGTTTTTGTGGCTCTTGCTCTATGCTTTGGAAGTCTTTGGGACATGTCTATTTTTTAACATATGTATAATTTTTGACATATTTACTAGTTAATGGAATTAACTGTTGATGGGAATGTGAAATCAGCTAAGTGATTAATGGTTTATGTGAATGGTGTGTGCTGATATAACATGAATGAAAATGAAGATTTATTTATAGATAGCACACCCTGCTATCCATTGGAGTCTTTAATTGAGTTTTGTTTATCTTGCATATGAATCTTTAACTTGGGTTGTGCAAGTTAAAGTTCAAAAAGATGGATACTCAAAATGCCTGAAATGCTTATCAGGTATTTTGGAATTGGGTGAATATGTAGTCTACGAAGGGGTAAAAATAAAAAAAAAACAAAAATTAACCATAGGGTTTAAAACTTGTTAATCATAGTTCAACCCTCAAGAATTGTTTAAGGGTATAATAGTAATTTTACTAACAATTATAATGAAAGTTCGACAACACTAAGGTTTGGGGTTCTTTGTCAAATGGTTGAAAAATGATGAGTTAATTTGTTATCCATAATAGTGTATTTGCAAACTATGATAAACCTAGCAGCTAATACGCAACCCTCCCGCCCCAAAAAAAAAAAAAATTATGCTAGCCCCCTAGGAAAGTTTTGAAAAAAACAAATAAAGTTATACTATATTATTTAATTTAAGAGGGCATAGGCAATAGGCATGCCATAGTTTTCCTTTGAACTTTTGGAAGAAAAAAATTATATTTTATACTTTGTTTTTTAATTTAAGATGTCAGTCCTGGGTAAGGGGAGCATTTGCCCATAACTTTAGGGAAAAAAATTTATTTACAAACGGACGAGATGGCTCACAAACTTGGTCCTAAACACAAGTTGGAGCTTGTGTTCCCGAAGCCCCACAATCCCTAAACCAATAATATTTTATATCAACTTAGAGGGTGTTTGGTAACTCTAAACTATATAAGTAGAGCTTATTTAAAAATTAAACTTATTTAGACTTTAGATTATTAAGTTAAAATTTAGAAGTTTTATCTTTGAAGAAAAAATGAGATATGTCTCCTTATAACTCTAGAGGTAAAACTCTACATTAAAAAGATTTAGACATTCGATTAAATTTTAACTTAATAATCTAAAATCCAACTCAATTTTCAAATGAGTTCTACCTATTTAATTTAGAGTTACCAACTGCCTACTTTTAATTATTATTCAAAAGCTCATCACTAATAAATCGTGACTTCGTCATGCAAGAAATGTCTCGCTCGCGAGTTATTTCATTGTCGCCAATGGCCAAGTTGGGTGCCCAAATTGCGTTAAAGGAGGGCCGCACTATGCCGTGATATTGATTTGACCTTAGGTCGCCTCATTGTCTTTACTGGCATCTTTCGCATCGTTGCAACTGTGAAAACGCACCATGATTGGCCAAAAAGAAAACCTTTCGGTTCAATCGTATAGAATAGCCACAGCCCCACAGTAGGCATGATATTGATCCATCTCAATAAAAGAATTAAAAATAGAATATTTAAAATTTCTAAGTCGTGTAAAGTGAAAAAAGTTTTCCACTTTTAATTTTTTTTTTAAATAATGCTGACCAATAGCGTACTGCTGGCTACAACAGAGGAGCTGTTGCTAATCCACACTCGTTTGGTTCACGTGCAACCAATTGTCCACACTTCGGCGTCAGCTATTGTAACATGTCCCGAAAAAAACAAAACAAGACTTAAAATTCTCTAGCAAGTAGAGCAACAAAAGCTACTTGCAACAGTTAGATGGTTGAAAGGGTTAGTGAGTTTTAACCATAGTTAAGGGTATTTAAAGGGACACGTATTAACCGTGGGACCTAACTTAGGGAAAATCAATTAAAAAACAAATGGAAAGCAGAAAAGAATAAACGAAAAAAGAATTTGAAAAAATCTTAACTTTAATTTAATTAAAGTTAAATTTAATTAAACTTAACCAGGATTAAATAGGTGTTAAAAAGGAACACAAGGATACCATGGTGAGTTAAGCAACAGACCTCGGGATCCGCTGATCACTACTCAAAAATTTTCCTTTTTTAAACGGGAAATGGAAAACGGACTCAGCATCAGCTTAGAAGCTAACCCATGATTTCATTGGTCCACGCCTCCCCTTTTACCACTTATCAACTGTGGTTAGGATTCACTCACCCCTCACCCTTATGGTTAAATAATTTAACCATGGTTAAAAAAAAATAAAAATTTTAATTTTAATTTAGATAAACTTAATCTTGGTTAAAGATAGTGTTAAAACTTAAAAGGGACGTCCTCTTCTCGTGACTCTTTTTAAACCGAGGGTCTTCGTTCCTTTTTTTTTTGGTTTATCCTTTTTTTTATTTGTGCAGCTAAATCGCCTCTTTTTCCATAAATAAAGAAATATATATATTTCCATCGAAACCGTCTTAAAGCTTACAGACGCCGTTCACGGCGGGACGATTTCTATCTGACTTTCGACCTCGATTCAATGGCGGCTCGTCTCTTTCTCTCCTTTCGCGCTTTGCTGGTATTTTCTTTATTTATTTTTTTAAATCTTCCAAAATTTTAATTACAAGCTTTTCGATCTCATAGCTTTTATTTTGCACGAATATAGCATGAAACCCTAATTTTCTGTCGGAGTTATAGGGTTCTTCTCTGAGGTCTTTCTTTTCTTCCTGGCTTCCTTCGTTATTTTACGATATTCCATTTTTTTTAATCTCTTTGTTCACCTTGATCTGTTCTGTTCTGAGTTCTGACGACGTTATTGCGAAACCCTAATAACGTTATTGCTAAATTGCGCATGTATGCACACCCTAGAATTCAGGTCCACTCCTGATTTAGGAGTAGTGATAGTAAAAAAATAGGGCTCGGGTTCATTTGATTATTTGATTAACGAACGAAGCTCGAAGATGCATGTACTCAGCTAGTTAAATGCTGGACTCATTTATTTATATAGTTAATTATTTATTATATTTTTTTATTTATGATAATTATTGAGCTGAGAGTCTATTATTTGTATCTGAGTATCTAAGATTATGAATATATGTTTTAAGTTTTGATTTGGTCCGTTGATCTAAAATTGAAAATTTTAGATATTTGATCTAAAAATATAAAAGGTAACAAACGCGATGAAGGAGATCGGTTCATATAGGTAAAGTCAAGCTCGAGTCATACTGACAAAGTCGGGGTTTGGGAATAATTTGGGAGAGGTCAAGTTCGGAAAAAACCAGGAAAATTCAGAAAAAATCGGGAAAAATAAATTAATAAAAATACAAATATACCGAACAATTTAAATTTTAAAAAATAAGTAGTTTTTTTTGCCAAGTTTGATAAAATAATTCGGGAATAATATGGAAAATTCGCAAAATATTCAGGAATTCAATAATTCGCGAATAATTCAGCAAAACAAAAATACGCAAATAATTCGTGAATTTTTGAAAAAGAGTTTTTTGTTACAGAGGCTCGAGCTAATAGTTTTGTTCACAAGCCGAGCTTGAACAAGAATAGTGAAGTTTGAGCTGAGTTTGAGCACCCTTGTTACTCAAGGAGCCAAACCTGAATACCATACTACTTGGTTCAGCTCAGTTACACCCCCTATTTGGGGGTTGGGTATGGGACTTATCGTTCGAAATTTGCTTTACGCTGAATCTAGTATTTATGTTATTGGTTTCCTTAGTTGATTTGAGACAGTTTGTTCTGCAGCTTTGTTTTGATATTGGCAGTAGGTTTTAACCTTACCCGAGCTCGTTTTGTGGCAATGGAAGAGCCGGGCCAGCTGAAACGGGCATTGATAGATGCTACAGCAGGAGCAATATCTGGTGGTATTTCACGGACAGTAACGTCACCGCTGGATGTTATCAAGATCAGATTTCAGGTTAGTTGTGGATCCAATTTCCTTAATTATTATAGAAATACATGTGAGATTGAATTTGGATTTTATCAGATTTTTGAAGCATTTGCAAAACTCTAATTGGATTTATTTCCCTAGGAAATGCATTTATATCTGATCTTTATTACTGTACTTACACAGATATTGTGCTTCTGCTTCATGCTTCATAATTTGTATTCACTAATATCACTTTTGTGAATAATCATTGTTATTACCAAAAGTGAGAATATTGCAACTCAACTTTCAGTTCAAAACCGAAGGAAAGGATGTTGGAAAGCTCAACCACATTTGAAGTTGTTTGCGATATCCTTTGCATATTTTGATCATGTTGTTACATTAGTATCGTGTTTACTAACTTCTATATTGTCATGCTAAGGACGCAGTGCAAATTTTATTTCACGATCTGATGCAATATGCATATCGTAGCTCTTTTAACATTTTTCTTGACAAGATAAATTTTGTTGGACTAATAATACTTTTAACATTTAGGATATTCTTTTGAAATCTTGTCAAAATATTTTAATCTTTGTATAGGGCTTGGCCGAAATTGATCGAATTCAAAATGCTTAAAATGATGAATTGCATGAAAGCAGAAAAATATGTCTTGTGAAATTTTAACTGTGGTTCAAATAATAAGCATTTCAGAGTCTTCAAATAGCTCAACCTCTAAGGTGACCCATCTGCCTTGGTGATAAATGATAATGGAGTGTCGGTACAAGAAACTACTTACGTCATCTTAGTTCACATACCACAAATGTGTGTTTGCTCTTATGCATGTCTATATCTTGAGTACAAACATCATTGACTCAAGAAATTCGTTATCGGTATTTATTGGCAGGTTCAGCTAGAGCCGACTACTTCACGGGGTTTGCTTCACAGAGATTCTTATGGAACATCAAAATATACTGGGATGTTGCAAGCAACTAAGGATATCTTTAGAGAGGAAGGTTTACCGGTAAGTACAGTGCTATATTTAGGAGATAAAACTTGGAGGTGATGTGCCTAAACAATGCTAAGTAATAATTTTGTTCCTGTATTGAAATAATGAACCCAGGGAGATAAGTGCTAGAACAGTGTATGACTCTAATTATATTTGGCCTTGGAAGAAAAACCGATGTATGTGTATGATATCTTTCTGATGCAGTCTCCAATAGATTGATGTACGAAATCTTTGATATTATTTCTCTGTGTTACTGAATTTTCTTTCACCTAAACCCTGAATTTGTTAATTCTAGGAATGCCTTGTATCTTCTTCCCTACATTTCATTCAAGATAATTACTTATGACAGGGTTTTTGGCGTGGTAATGTCCCTGCTCTACTTATGGTCATGCCTTATACTGCCATACAATTCACAGTGTTACACAAATTGAAAACTTTGGCAGCAGGTTCATCGAAGGCAGGTCTGTTCTCTTAAACATGAAATTGAAGTGTTGACAAAATATAAATTTTCTTCTCCCATTGTTGAAAACAGTGTTAATGAATCATTTAGGTGTTACAACTTATTTAGTTATTTTTCACATATCAATTATAAATAATTTTGGTATCATTCAACTGAATTCAATCACTGACAAGTGACTAAGGTTCAGTGCCCCTATTGTGTATGTCAAGTTAAATGTTGATTTAATTGGAGGTCCATGATGCCTTAATTCACATGATGTTGATGTGTTCAAATTCCAAATTTCTGCATATGGCTGCCAGTTTGTCATAGTTTTTTTTCCCTATGTCGTATCTTCACTGTATACGGCCCCGGTTGATTGCAATTTTGAGTTGTCCTGTTTGACAGTCAATGCTATGTGGCTAATTACTCATTTTGAGTTATCCAGTCTGATACAATGCCTTGTGGCCAAAAAAGTCTAGTTGCATATGGTTCCTATACTTATTCATATGATAGGCATCATTGAAATATAAATCTTATGAGCTATTTCAAAATTTAAATTACATAATGCTGGCTTATGCTGAAGAAACTCACCCTCTCACATAGAGTGGCTTGGTTGTCTTGCTGTGGTGCAGAGGATCACATTCATTTGAGTCCCTATTTGTCCTATATAAGTGGGGCATTAGCAGGATGTGCAGCAACTGTCGGATCGTATCCATTTGATCTTCTACGAACCATATTAGCCTCACAGGGTGAGCCGAAGGTATGGCATTTAAGTAGGTGAAATGACCTTACTTTTGTTAAAGAATCTTCCCATTCAACATCTACCAATTAGCTTTTTCTAAAAAATCTGAAAGTCGACCGAAGCTTCATGAGCTTCTATTAAACTAAAATGGTATATGTTTTGAAACTCTGCACAAAAAATAGAATGTGGTTATGTTGCATGGATTCTTCTAAATGGGCGAGGTACCTATAAAGGCTATAATGAAACGTATTAATTTTGACTTTTCTGGATTTCTTTTGTTTGTTTCTTTCTTTCTTTACTTGCACTTACATATTAATGTTTACGACTGATCAATGTAGTCAAGGCATCTAGGTGATGCCTAGGCAATAAAAGTAATAAATTATATATATATATATATACACATAGCAATTAAACCTCCCAGGGTTGACAATAATCTAAGCAAATTAACATTTAATGTTGTAAAACTTGAATGTAAGTCTTCTTCTGCTGAAATGTTTAGGTGGTTGACTTTTTGATCCAGTAAATGAAAATATTTTTGAAGACTAAATATGAGACTTTTTTTACCGAATTTTTGAGTTTTAGTAATGTTTTGATATAGTAGAATTGATAAAATTTTAAGATTTGAGAAAAACCTTAGCATTTGCAAGTTGAAATTTTGACATAATCCCTAAAAAGTGGATTTTGTTCTTGAGCTGGAAAGTCGACTTTTTATTATTCAAAATTTTGGATCTAGGATAATGTTTATTGAAATCAATGGGGGGTATAGCCTCATTTACATATAAACATCTTAAGTAAATGATTTTAAAGTTTAAAACTATTTACTTAAATGATATTTTTATGTAAATAAGTTGTAAAACAGGCTAACAGTTAGTGAGGCCAGCTGACTTCCGTCCGCCTAGAGAGGCGCCCAAGGATGTTGGTCCAAAACTGCCCAGTCGATGGCTTGACTACACTGCGACTGATTATGAGCTCTCCCTTTTTCAATTGAAAGTTTCAAACCTATAAGATGCCCCACTGCATAATCCATTTAAATCTGTTTATCACATGAAAACCATAGTTTCTTGTGTTGTTTATCTTCACTACTGAATCCATGAATTCTTCTGTTAGGGTTCGCCTGAATTTGAAGTTCTGTACCCATTTTGCATTCTGACACATCCATATTCATGCAACACGGCTCTTAGGATTTTGCATTCTTATTCAGATACTTCGAACTTGTACACATGTTCATGTGCGAGTGCATGTGCAAGTGCAACAATTATCATAAATATGATAAAGTGTCTAATTCATGCAATATATTTGAACATGAGCATGTACCAAATAATGCTTCTTGAGATCTTACCTTCTCTGTTTGTCTCTGTACATCATTGATGAAGTCTTGATTGATAGCATTTATACTATGTAGGCATGATTTTGAATGTTGTATTACTGGCGTATTTATCAAATGCAAGCATTGATAAAGGTTTTAAATGTAAGGATGAAGAGCGGGAAAAAAATTACTATCATACAGGAAGCAAAAAAGCAGCAAGTATAATGGGCATTTACTTGTAAAATTCACCTGCGTTTTGACGCACATCAGTCAGTTTGAACTCCCACTCAAATTTTGTGTTTGTTTCTGCAAGAGTGCAATATCTTTAAGAGGCCTATGGAGACTCCTTGTATATACCTTGATATGTTATCCTGGTCTCTTAGCAAAAAATTGATACACTTGCATATAAATGAAGATTCTTGTGAACACTGAGATGGTGTAACTATATTTCAGGTGTATTCAACAATGAGGTCTGCATTTGTTGATATAATCAAAACCCGTGGCATTCGAGGATTGTATGCTGGGCTGTCGCCAACTTTGGTTGAGATTATTCCTTATGCTGGTCTGCAGTTCGGTACCTATGACACATTCAAGCGGTGGACCATGGTAAGATTTTACTTCCCTTTATATCTGAGGAAATATGACCTCTCCGTGCTATTTACTTTTTACCATCTTCCAGAATTTGACAATATTTTCCCAGGAAAGGATTAGGAAATAGAAGTTTTTGAGTTTTCCTTCATCTCCTGGTTTATCAGCAACTCTTCAATTTCAATCTGAAAAGAGTAATCAGAGGTATCGATCGAGTGGAACCATAATTCTAATCACTTCAGCCGTAAGTGAGGTGCACACACAGGAGTTAGAAACCAACATTTGATTCATCCCACCAAAGAGATCTCCCAAGTCAAAAATCAACATGACTTGATGATCCTGGAAATCTTATTCACGAATCTTTTCTGCCGCTCCCACCACAGTTTTCTCATTGTACAAAAGGATGTAGGTCAGGTGGTTGGGAACTTAGGATACTCCAATCGGGTCAAATTCAGGCCTAGAATATTCCATGGGCCTCATGCAAATATTAGTTCCAAGTTCCGACCCCTGCATATGCACCACATGTATTGTTATGATGGCCAATGTTGGGTGGCAGATGTTCCACCTGACTGGTGCTTAAAATTTCCTATTTTGGAAATGGTCTATTGCCTCCAACTAGTTAAGTAAAAATGCTAAAACAGAATATTTTCTGTAAAACCGTACTGTGGTGTTCTTCCATTAGGGAAATAATGAGTGCTGTAATGGGAGGACAATTGTGCTTTTCTTAAGATGCACTCGTAGCTTCTGTGCTTTCAGAGAGATGCATAATTTTTGTTGTTCTTTAATTGTAGAGTATAAAGTTTAGAGTAATTTGAAGAAAGTGATATAGGCTATTTTGGTTGGGTCCAAATATAAGGTAACTTTTGTTTTTAGCCTTGAAGCCCTTTAATGTGTTTCTTGTAGGAGTGGAATCATTTCAGATCTTCTCATATAATCTCAATCAGGACAGATAACAGCCTTTCAAGCTTCCAGCTCTTCCTCTGTGGGTTAGCGGCTGGCACATGTGCCAAAGCTGTCTGTCATCCTCTCGATGTGGTCAAAAAGAGGTTCCAGGTAAATATCCAGCCTTCTCAGATTGAATAATCTCTGTTCCCAGCACTTATATATTAGAAGATTGCTAGATGGCTTACAAATTTTTAATTAGAAAATTGACATAATTTGGGGGTACACGGCCAATCTGTCATAGCTCTACATGATAGATGCACTCAGGAGGTCCACCAGTTGGTGGATCCCTTGTCAAAACCAAAATTTGACCCGATCTAATCATTCAAATCAATATATCTAATGAGTTCTTTTGAACCCTTTTGGCATACTTCTTGTGACCATCCAAAAGGTGCATTCCCTTGTCTAAACCAAAATTTGACCTGATCTAATCATTAAAATTAATCTATTATCTATCTAATGAGTTCTTTTGAACCCTTTCGGCATACTTGTTGTGACCATCCAAAAGGTGCAATAGATGAGGGTAGTTACAGTCATTGGATTAGGTCTAAAAGATCTAGTAAGTGGAATCCTTTGTTTGGATAGGCGCAAAATGTCAAGAGTTACTAATTTATTTTGCGAATGTAGGGAAAAATCCTTATGATATGAGCAAGATAGGCATGGTACTAGAGTTGTCTTCAGAAATGGTTAAGCTATTCCAGTTTTGGGGTGCCTGGATAAGTTACTTTTATCCACTTTTAGGTTACAAATATTGAATTAGTACTCTTAGGTATTCTGAGTCATCTCTGTTTGACGTTGATTAAAAAACCATGATCCATTTACAGTTTGAAATTCTCAATAATTGAAAAATGCTTTTTCCTGATCTTGTATTGGGTTGCTCTGTGTTGGTCATGTATTAGGGTTTAAGCGAATATTTTTCTAAGGGTCTCAGTTGAGGAGGTAGTCCCTTTGGAAGGACTCGTAAAACATTCTGCACCATTATGTTTTTAAAATTTCATGGTGCTACATAGTTGTTTCTTCCCCAATCCCCACAGCTGTAACAACACCTAAATCTTCTCTTGGTGGGTGCAGATTGAAGGACTACAGAGACATCCAAAGTATGGGGCTCGAGTTGAGCATCGTGCTTACAGAAATATGTATGATGCCCTATGCCGAATCTTGCAGACGGAGGGTTGGGCTGGCCTCTACAAGGGAATTGTCCCATCCATTGTCAAAGCTGCCCCAGCGGGTGCCGTCACATTTGTGACATATGAATACACATCAGATTGGTTAGAGTCCATCTTGACTTGAACGTGAGCCGATTTTTTTCCCTTGACCATCCCCATTCTTTTTGTTGTAACCTGAAAGCCATTATAGAAGTAAAGGAAAGGGATATAATTACTCCATTTGATTGAGTTCCTTTTTGCAGTCCACAGTTTCTAAGTTATTGTAGTGAGAAAAAAAAATCTGAATGTAACAAAATTAGAACCAAGGGGGAGAGAATAACTGTGTACTTCTATCAGGATTTGGGAATGATACTGAATGTTCTACCCCATGCTCTTCTTAAACCTCTGTATGTGCCATCAAAAGTTGAAAATAATGAAGATTCTCCAAAGGACAACAATTTCAACCATAAATTACCATATCTGATAATGGATGGTAGCACAGCCCAATTAGAGTGAATGAATACAGATGTTTTTGGGATTTTGGCCCTATGGAGTTGGCTGTGATGAATGTCTTGGGTCCAACAGGTGCCTTATAATTTAAGGGAATAAGTGGTTAGTTGCTCTTAAATCTTTAAAGAATGTTATAAATTGCAAACTACTATAAGCAGAATGCAATGTCGGATTATTATTATTCTTATTTTGAAATTAATCCATAGTATATTATAGGGAAATGTTTGCCGGGGTCCTCATTGGTCATGCCCCCCCCTCCCCTTTTCTTTTTAGCACCCACTGTTCACCCATCCAACCTTGGTTATTGGAAAAAAGAAACATACCGACACTATTTTATTTAAGCTTAACCATAGTTAAAAGGCATTAAAAAGGACACAACAGTGAACTAGATAATGAAATGCAGGTCGGCTAATCACTGCTCTATAATATGTTTCTGCTCTAAGGTGGTGTTTGGTAACACTAATCTAAAAAGTAGAGCTTATTTGAAAATTATGCTTAGTTGGACTTTAGATTGTTAAGTTGAAGGTTAATTGCATGTCTACATCTTCGAGATTTTTGAGGTAAGAACCTCTCTAGTGTTACCAAACGCCACCTAATTCTCAGTATGAAATGCGTCTTGTTTCTCCCTTTTAGAGTACAGGTTTCTACCTCTAAATCTCTAAGATGTAGACATGTAATTAACCTTCAACTTAACAATCTATAGTCCAACTAAGCATAATTTTCAAATAAGCTCTACATTTTAGATTAGTGTTACCAAACGCCACCTAATTCTCAGTATAAACTGTATGAAGTGCGTCTTGTTTCTCCCTTTTCAACACAAAGGCCTTCTCTCCGTTACTTCCCAAGTTAGTCAATGGTATTATCTTCAGAAAATGTCAAAAAAGCCAAAAGAGGTGGTCAGCAAAAACCTGGACAAACATGGAGGTTGCCTATGTTGGGGCCCGCACTCAAGTTGGGTTGAGCTTCTCTAACTGTTCTCAATAACCTTATACCTCCTAAAAACACTTTCTAGTACGGAAATTTCAAGCGTCTCAATGAAAATTCGAAGCATTAGGCATCAAAAAACCAAACTGCATAAGATAGAAACATGAAAGGTTCCCCTTATTGCTGCTGTCCCTACTTGGCTTACACTTTCACAGCATCTGAATGCGTATATTTTTTCACTATATAATCCCCTTCATCCCAATAAAGTTGCCTAACATTGTTTTTCTCTCAAATATTCTCCTTTAGATCGCAACTTCTTAGATAAAAAATGGTTAAAAGAAAAATATACCATTTGATTGAGCCTCATGTTGCTAAAGCTGGAGTTACAAAATATATGATATTGAACAGAATCCCCCAAGGGCTTCCTGCTGGCACAACAGAAACTTGATCTATTATTGCCATCACTAGAAAGAACCAAGTTAACACAGAAAAATATTGATAATGGAAAACGAAAAGAGAGAAACCAATCTATTCTGACCTATGCAATTGGGCTTGAGAACATTCACAAATCATCAGCTTTCTGGTTGGGCGGTGCTCCTGCAAGCCAACCCCAAACACCACCTGAATTTTGCCTCTGTTTGGCATTTAAGGCTGCTTGTTCAGAAGCAGCCTTTTGTCGTTGCAGCAGCTCATGTTCCTTTTGTAAGGTTTCCATAGTTTGTAGCTTCTGTCGTAGCTCTGCAACGTCAACCTGTTTTTTCAAAGAGTAATTAGTTGACTGTCTTGATTGTCTTGTCTTATAAAGAAGACCCACAAATCAAAATATGTTGCTTGGGCCTAAGTTTAACCACAATGACATGATTGGAATGTTTAGATTAATGATTCAAGACAAAATATTTGCTGGCAACATGAATCCTGTTCGCCATCCCACTCTACCAATCATCTCTAAATTTGTTGTCATCAACGCCTTATCCTAAATACTTGGGGTCAGCAACACGAATCTTGTTCCACCATCCTTCTCTACATGGGGTTTTCACTCTACCAATCATCTCTAAGATACATGCCTAAAATTGCACATCATTTTTATATTTCTCTCTTTTTCTTCCTAAACACGAGAAGAAACTTATATCTTAACAAAAATAATCAGGATCATTTATCTAGAGGCATTAATATGCGGTATGACTAAGTCCCATCAAGACCTAGGTTGCTAATTCATAAAGTTGTCACTGAATTCTGTTATAAAGTATCTGAATTAAACAATCCATTCTCTATCGCTTCAAGTTCTATATTTGGTCAAGTCCATCTACAGTTATTTCTCACTCCTATCACTTAAAAGAGTAGGGGTGGGGATTGGCCAACAGATGCTTCATGTGTAAGGCCAAGGAGGAAATAGTAGATCACTTGTACTTCATCACTCTATAGTGGAGACATTTCCTATCCCGCCTGGGGGAAGTGGGTATTTTTTTCTTAGCTTAGAGAACCTACTCTCCAGTTGGTCCTTCCAAAATGCGGACGCTACTGCGAATGTGGTGTGGAGGTTTCTACCAGGAGCCATCTCATGGGAATTTTGGAAGGAGAGAAACATAAGTATTTTTGAAAACTCTTCCATCACAGTTGAGAAAATCATCCAAGGCATTATCTATGTTACATGCATGGTGTTCAGTGAGGGGTGATTTTGATCAGATAGGGCTATCTAGATTTTTTTTTGCCAAAGAGTAGTTTGTCTTTTGTCTGCAGAGGGGGCTCTACTGCTTGTAGTTTTTTTTTTCTTCTCTTAGTTCACCACTCGATGAACTTGCCTCTTCTACGTTGCTCCTCTTTGATACTGTTTCTGCATTACCGAGAGAGAGAGAGAGAGACTAAATGGCGGCAGTAGAGGTGCTCTTGTCAATTAATTCTTGTTGAATCATGTTTTAGAAGCTGGATACTTCAATAAGAAAGATGATAGCTTCAACTCTTCATCCATATTGTTAAGGTTTGGCAGGGTTCTAGTGACAAGGCCAGATTTCAAGATGTAGAACGCCCAGGTGCCAATGGTCGGGGAACTCCTAACAGAGAAACAAAAAATAATGCTACTTAGGTAAATCTTGAAAGTAATCTTTGGTGATGATAAAGTGTTTCCTCATTATCCTAGAATGCATCAACAGCTGAGGGAAAAGTTGACAACAGAAAAAGTAACTTAGAATGGCAATGCATACCTCAAGTTTAAAACATCTTGACTGCTCAGCAGCAAGTTGACCACGTACAGATTGAAGATCCTGCAAAATCCATTGAATGAATTGAGGACATTTGACAGATGCACAATGGTTTTCTTGATGTTTTTGCCTTCCAAAAAGTACTTCTGTATTTAATATGGAAAGTATTATTTTTAAGATGGATGCAGAAGATTCCAAGTTAATTATAAGTTTCTCCAATTTTAAACGTATCCAATATAGGGAGCAGTAGTGTAGGCCAGAAGTTTGCAAGTCAAGTGAGAATAGATTCTGGATTTCAATTAAAGCAAGCAGGTCTCTGAAAATTCTACATTTGTCATGATCCCTAGTCCTAAGCAGATCCCATAGATAAAGGTTTTGTAATTATAACCCCATTAAAAAAAGTACCCAATAGCAAAGTTGTGACTTCTTTCTGAAAATTGGTGAAATATTGGAACGGAAGCAAAAAGAGATCGATGGAAATCAACATAACACTACAGGTTGAACCAGGAATATTCATTGAAAGTATAAAACACAGGCTTTTACCCATATTTATCCACAATTTTTAAACAAAAAGCTAATAACTCTTGCCTTGGTAAGGTCTGTGTTTCGTGTCTCAGATTCTGCTAACTCTTGCTTTAGCTGGAGGGACTGCATCTGCTCCTTCGCGAGTGATGTTTCTAACTCTTCTATCTCTTCCTTGAGAGTTGCCATAAGCTGTTTACTAGTTTCCTCACTTTTGATGTTCTGCATAAGAAATTTTTGGATGTCAGTGGAAAGTTGCAACTTAAAGTAAAACTGACCCTGCAGAACTCAGGGAGTGATGATTAATCAGTATCCTTAGCAAATGCAATCAACTTTAGTAGTTCCAACAAATTGTGATATTCTTCTTTATCTGCTTGAATCTATTTCTGCATGCCAACAATATTCTTGCTAGAATTCGTTGCACCTGATTTCCCAGTGAAAATTTATGATTGAATCGAGAAACTGAAGATGTTTTGTGATTATCACAATACCATGGAATCTGAGTCAACATTCTCCATAACGATTTCCCGTATTTTTCCTTCTTGACCTGCTTCAAACTCAGACTCGGCATCTCTGGTAGCATTTACTGCATTATGCAGAGCAGTGACACTATCAGGCACAGGCCTCTCCATTATATTTGATTGCAAGGTTGATTTGTGGCTCGGTTTAAGAGCATTAACCTAACCAGCAGCGAACAAAATTAAAAGAGAAACAAACCTGGAGAATAGAAGATACAGTTTACAAAAGAACCATATTACTCTTAACCTCATTGCTGTACCGCCCATTATATCCTCCAAAAGACACAAGAATATCTTCTCCATTATAGGAGCTCACGACTAAACTCAGGCCCTGCAATAGGAGACAGCCAATCGAATATCAATTACGCTAGGTGTTTAAGGCAATTTGGCATTTCTGGAAAGCCAACTTAGTCTGTCCTCTTGCAAATGCAAGGATTACCAAGTGCATCATCATCAGTGCCTTGTCCTAAATATTGGGGGTCGGCAAATATCATAGTCCAAGTTATGTCAACAAATCAAAGATCTTTGTCACCATTAGGATATTAAAGAGAAAAAAAAGCAACGCTGTCACCCTGGGAAGTAACCTTCATTGAACAGTTAAAAATTTCAATCTCTCTAAGATTGCATTATTTTGGCATCCATGAATTGATAAATACAGGGTGTCAAATTTGGACATTCTGATAACTAGATTGATGGTGATTCATATAATCATATGTTGCAGAATGTGTTGCAGTCACATTGTTACTTTAATTATTCTCAGTCCCATCAATTTATAATTGACCAAAACTATGCAATGCGATGTTGGTTCACCATTATTCCACAAATGTTACTTGTCCACTAACAAAGGTTGCACACGTTCTCATGTAGATTGCAGATAGATAGGTTCATGTTATTGGTCTCTGAGATCATAACAAAAGCCTTTCAATACATGAATTATATGCTTGCATTTTGTAAACATTATTTTATTATGCAAAATACATTTTTAATTTTTTTTTTAAAAAAAAGCAAACAAACAAAAGAGAGGACTTTAACCCCAGAATGCGGCATAAAACTTGGCAATGACGTTTGCTAGAGAATATTGCATCAACTCCTCCTTGTTTCTGACACTGGTGCACATGGTCAGTAAAATGAAAAGTGCTATGTAATAAACACTCATTGTACAAGTTGAAAAGGTTCTGTTCAGCTTTTATTTTTTTCTTATTTGACTTCTTAAATAACATAATAGATGTATCAATCTATACATCTCAAATTGACAGGTTTATGTGTTGTCCAAGTTCCAATTAGCCCGATGAAAGAGATATTTTGAGAAATGGAACATACCTCACTAGCAAGCGGCACACGTCCTTGGACAGTGGTTACAACTGACCAAACAAGGGTGGACATGTTAAGTACAACAGTTTCTGAGACCCCTGTGAAATGGGGAAAAAAAGGTGTGAGGACCAATGTAGGCGGTAAAGTGAATGGATAATGCATGGCAGTTCTAACAAGACCATGACGGTTATTCCTTCCTTCATATAAAGAAATTAAAACATCAACTTTTTTTTAAGTCTGACCAGAAAAATCATTCATCTTGTTCATCCTTTACATTCCTTTTTTTCTTAAGCAGGAAAACCAGGTAATAAATGTAATGATATAGTGAAACCTCACCACAGCTCCATTTGGGATCAATTGAAACCTTTTCCATTGCATTACAACACATCAAAACTTGCAACGGTTTCCACAAGTAGTCAGGAACTATAGTTGGAAGCAAAAAATATGGTAAATCACTCAAAAATAATAATTATTTTCAGTGGGAGGAGACAGATAAGAAGAGATCTTATGCCACCTAAGCGTACTCTTCATCTGTGAAGCCACCTAAGTGTGCTCTTCATTTGTGAAGCCACCTAAGCAAAATAGTGGGACCCACTCATTTCTTTTCTCATTCCATCCCATTTATCTCTCCCCCCACCCCACACATTTCAAATTCTAGAAAGGGGGCCCACCCATTTACTTTTCCCCATTCATCTCCCACACATCTACATTTCCAAAATCTAAGGGAGTGGGAGCACTCCCTTTCTTTCTCATTCCCTCCTCTCTACCATCTCTCCCCCGTATACCTTCCATCTCCACAGAAGACTCACTCTCTCTCTCTCTCTCAGCACCAACCTACCTTCTCATCTCCCCCAATGATACCTCTCTTCCTATCTCCCCCCCCCCCCCTAATCTCCCCAAACAAAACCATCTCTTCCACATTAACTCTCCCACATTAAACCCCGTCATTCCCTCCCCCATTCATTTCCACCCTCTCTCTCTCCAGAAAACTAAGAAGTTCCACTTTTCTCTCCCATTAACCCCTGTTTCCCTCTAGAAAATAATGGAGCCAGGAACCCGACTCCAACTCATTTTACAAAAGTCTCCCTTCATCTCTTTCCCCCACAGCCTTGGTGTTGGCATCGAGCTGCCTGTTTGACAGTACAAGCATTAAAAACCTCTCCGACGCTGATGCCGACACGACCTCATAGTTGGCGTAGTTTTGGTGCTGATGATGACCCAACGACCCCGACAAGGCTTTGAGTGCCAATACTATCCCAATGCCTTCAACGCCATTAAGAGGTGTTAGTATCTCAAACAAACTATAATTTATACTACTCTTACATCTTCAATTTTCTATTACTTTTTCTGCAGGGTCACTCTATTAAATACGAATACCTTACCTCCCTAGGCATATGATTTCTCCATACCTGCAAAAGGTATCGTAGCTAGATTTAAAATCTCTCCTCGGAATTGTGGATGGATCCTTCTTATTGTTTAGATGTTCTTTTTTTTAGAATTTCTAACTAAATAAATCTGTAATATTAATTCAACTCAGTTTCATATGCAATACTGTCTTGAAGGTTTTTCCTCTTAAGATTTCATTATTCCCTCTATGATACGATCCATCATAAGATTTCATTTTTCCTCATGGGCATATCTGCTGGGCTGGTTTTTTGGAAGATTTGAGGGTTTGTTTATGGCAAATCTAAATGTTTATGTATATAATTTTTTATGTGATTTGAGTTAGTGTTCTGTTTTTAATTGGTAGATCTGAGTGTTATATCTCGCTTCATTTCTCTCCACATGAACCACCACGTTTGAGATGTACCATTTTCGATGAAATGATTTGTAGGTGTATGGTTAGAGTACTTTGATGGGGAAGAATATAGCCTAACTGTATTTTCATATATCTATGGAATAAAAGCTTTACAGTAACTTAAATAGGATTGCAATGGTTTACTAGGATTCCTCTTGGTTTATTTAGGTATTCTAACTACCACCACCACTTCCCATTTGGAAGCCAAGATTATTTGGTTATGGTCATTTGTTATGTCCATGAGGAATCCACCAGTAGAGAAGAGCTAAGCTTAGTAAAACAATGAAACCCATGCAGACCCATTTTGTTGGTGCCATATTTGCCAACTTTGGTGCTTTGCATGGTTCTACCCTTGAAGGTCCTGAGCTCTTTATATAGTGAAGTCATGATTTGGATGTTAGAGAACAATGTTTGGGGATGAGAAAGGCAAAAAGTCTATCTTTACCTTATTTAACAGTTCATAATTCTCATGTTTGGAAAGTTGAGCTTCCTTCCTTGGCCTCTTACTCTCTTAGATTATGTGACATGTTTTTCTATAAGACCTGCTATGAATTCACCCATGCATTCATGACTATAAAACTTAAACCCAGTTTAGAATATATTAGGTGTATACTTAGACCAGTTTTATTTGTTCTGATTAACAAGCCTAATTTCCAACTCATATGATGTTAACAAGAAGTTATAACCTTCACTTCAGCAATTCAAAATGAGCAAGACACGACTTCTATTTCAAGAATATACAAATTATGGTAGATGCTACAAATATGGCCATACCAACTGATGTTCTGAAATCACATGCCAACAACAGCATCACATATCGTCAAAACTCTTAGTTTTCATTGATACCACTGTAGGGACAAATTTCTCATTCCTAAACTATAAAAATTTATGGACTTTCTTCAAATAAATAATTGGTTTGGTATGAAAACTTTTTCATCGTTCTATATCATTAGGAGTGATGTTCTCAGCATCAATATGACTGCTGCTCTTTTCCATTTTACCCTTTTAATTATTATTGTTATATGATTATTGGCGGTATAAACATACAAAGTTTTTTAAAAATATTCAGTTCTTTATCTTCTTAATCAATGTTTTATTATATATATATATATATATATATATATAATAAGATGTTAACAATGTTAATATTAATATATATTACATTAGATAATTCATAAAATAATTTTATATTAAGGATAACATGAATGTTGATCTTTGCACCACCCATGCATCACACGGGGTGTTTGTTAGTCCAATATATTTCAAAGGCATCAAAACTTTGCAAAAGCACATGCACCAATGACTAAGTGAAATACAAGGTAATCAAAGTTTCTGAGTCACGTGTCGACGTCGTACAATAATTTATTTGCGCTGGACGTTTAAAGACAATTTCTGAAAAAATCCTCTGGAATTTTCTGTAAAGAAGTAAGCTTTACCCATCCCCAATAGTGTCTCAGTTTCAAAGGGTTTTGAAGTGCATGGAGTCCACCGTTTCCTTATAGTTATGGTGTCTAAAGAAAGACAGGAATGGTGCAGTTCTTTAATGATACAGCCTGTTCTAACAGTCTTGCCTGATCAATGAAAATTTCGTCAATGCAGAAGTGTGTCTTAAACCGTCCCTGGAGGATCTTTTATCTGCATTAGTATTAGAGAGCATCAAGTGTGGATGCTATTGGAGGACTCGACAGACAGAACTAAATCATCCACCTCCTACGGGGAAAAGGGGAAAAAGTAAAACTACATGTAGATGGTTGAGTAGTTGGTGGGGGAGGTTTCATGTCTGCAGTGATGGTGCTGCATTTCTCCTTTTCCAGCTCTATAAACATAGACCCTTATAATGCAAGGTGTCTTTTTTCAGTCTTTATCCATCTCGGCGCAAAAAACATTTTCTCATGAGCAAACAAAATCGGCGACTGACATTTGGGCCATGATGGTCAGATCAGGTAAGTGAGATCCATTGATATGGAACCCATGACCGACCATCAAGAAACTTTGGGGTACACCTTGACTACTTTTAACATGTCCCTCTCTATAGTTTTTTTACTCGTTTATTTGGCAACACCCAGTAAACATAAGCCTAGAGGTCTAAATATAGAGCAGTGATTAGCCAACCCCGCATTCAGTTATTTAGTTGACTGCCGTGTCCCCGTGTCCCTTTTAACTATGGTTAAGCTTAACTAAATTAAGATATTTTCTCTAAACACCAATGTTGGATGGATGAACCCTAGGGGTGAGTGAATCTTAACCACAGTTAGTGGGCGTTAAAAAGGGGGATGTGGACCAATGAGGAATGCACATTCCGCTATGTAGCGGAATACGCGGTCCGCTAAACATTTTCCCTAAATATATTTAGTATATTACCTTCTAAAGTTTCTTTTTGTATTTGCATGTGGGTAACAACTAGTAAGCGGAAATCTACAGGTGTCGATACAAAATAAATTCTCAAATCATTTCCATATTCAAAACATTGAAGCTTCAGAATGCGTACCACTGTTATTATCACCTCCGCCAACAATAAACCAGTTCTCCCCTACTGTCACACCTGCATGGCCAGCTCGTGGAGTTGGTATGTCACCCTGTTGTGTTGGTCTTGACCATTCCGTCTGTCATGCATTTCAACGAAAGATGCTAGTGATAGAGTTCATTAAAATGCAACTAGACAAATTTTGAGAGATAACAAATATCTTACACTCTTCAAGTCGAGGACATGCAAATCATTGAAACATGTAGCATGTGAACCCCCACCAAAGATAAGAAGGTACCGCTCTGCATGTACTGCAGCAGCATGGTCAGACCTGGGAGAAGGAGGCACCCCCCTACATAGCAATGTAGAGGAATAAGATTCAAAAGGAACATAAAGTAAAACCTAATATGGACCTCTTTGTTCTAGAATAATAAATTGGCACTATAGTTGGCTTACAGTTTGAACTATGAAAGAGATCTGATGATGAATTCAACTGCTTTACATTCTTCTTTAACTAAACCGGAAAATCATGATACTGTTGCGTTCTTTTAAGCTTATTTAAGAAAAATTATTAATTTTCAGGATGAAGACGAAGGAATCATATGGATAAGATCACCATCACTGCGTTGAGGCAATTACAAGGAGTCAAATTACATCTTGTCAAGAATTGAAAATTGCAGAGGTATTCGAGCATCTCAAATAATATGAGCTGGTTGAAAATTAAGGAAGAAGACAGGAAAACAGCTGTTATGTAAGTCATGCCATCATAGTGGCTTATTGTATGTTGGATGGCTGTAATAAATCCATCGATATTCCTCAAACATGACAGACCCAACCTTTGTAACAAAAAACTCCGTTTTTTTCAAAAAGTCACAAATTATTCATGCATTTTTGCTTTGCCGAATTATTCGCGAATTATTGGATTCCCAAATTATTTGCGAATTTTCCGAATTATTCCCGAATTTTCCGAATTATTCCTGAATTATTTTCACAAACTTGGAGAAAAACTACTTATTTTGTATATTTTTTAATCAATTTTTTTTGTATATTTTGATATTTATTAATTTATTTTTTATTTGTTCCAAATTTTTGCCAAATTTTTCCAAACTTGACCTCTACCGAATTATTCACGAACCCCGACTTTGTCACTATGGACCCAACCAAGAAATTGAATAATCACAAATAAGTGCACTTCAGGAATTCCAGGAAACCTCTTACACTGCGGCATCAATTTCATCCCATGTCATGGTTTCGAGGTCAAGAGTGTGCAAATCATTCAGGAGAGATCTCTTTGCATCTTCGCCACCAAACATGACTAAACTTGTCCCAACAAGAGTCACCGACTGACCTCCACGTGAAACCTGCAAAACATACATAAATGTGTGGGAACATGTTCGATCCAATACACAGCAAGGAGAAATACAACAGTCAAACACAGCCTTGTAATTCAGGAGATGGCCAAAATGCTGTTAGTCGTGTCAATACCAATTGAACCAAAGTTAAGTGCTCATTGTGAGGAAGAACAATCACCAAACAGTGTGTGTCATAAAGTGGAATATAAGCAACACACTCATGATTATATGTACAGTAACTGGTTTCCCGAATGTTAGTTTGTCAGAAGGTTTTGATAAATTAAGGATAACTAATCTTTAGAGTTAAAAAGATTTAAGAAAAGAAAAAATATTGTATGAAATACCGGTGCCTTCCCATAAGTCTTTAAGGTTGACCAAGCACAAGTCTTCAGATCGAATGCCTTCACTGTCATGAGAAAATAAAATATCAAAACGTTACGAAACATGAAGCATATATATTAAAATACAAAAATAATGATATGGCTTGAACCTGTGGCAGTCTCAGAAGGATCTTTTGTACGTCCAGCAATTGAAAGAAGCTTATCTTTCCATGTTATCTACAGAAGAAAGAATTGATCAAAGGATGTCACTAGAAAAGGATATTGGCATTTGGCATCACACACTGTCATTAAGGATACAATGCTTAAGTGCATTAATCCTTTGCACAACTTTGCTTCCGAAGTCCAAGGAGAAAAGTAGACACTCATTCTATACAAACCAAGGAATGACCAGCACAAGGAGATGATGGTACTGGAGATGATGATTCCAGTGATTCTGTCCCTGCCTTAACCTCTACCTTGGACCATGTAAGACTTCTCAAATCCAGAAGCTGCATTGTTTCAGAATAAGGAAAAAATCATATATAGAGCCAACCACATGCCTAAGTAAAACTAATGAGTTTAATAATGACCATGAAGAATAAAGAAAACGTAATCTTCAACTATTGAAATATAGAATCTATTTTTCTAAATTCTCTCAACATTATCTTGAATAAACTGATATAAAATAATTTTGGAACGAATTACGCTTCCATTATCATATTATAAAAAATATTGAAAATCATTCAGCAGTCTTCAACAGTAGAAATTAAGGGTTAATAATTGTTTCCAGGCACATATTGTGAGGAGACTGCTGACAAGTAACCTCTAAAGCAGACCTGAAGATCACTACGGTAACGACCATTGTGGTTGCCACCGAAAATATACATTTTATCTTGAACCAACGCTGCTCCATGCTGCAAAGATTGAGAAGACTCAGTTTAGAAGTATATTATGATGAAAAAAATTCTGTAGAAGAAAAAAAGGAAAGGTGTCAAGCTCATTATTGCAAGTCAAGGGACAGATTGATACCTCATATCGGGCTTTTGGGCATTGGCCTGATACTGAAGGTGCAACCCATTGATCATAGACACCAACTGAACCAAGGCCCTCGAAGACAACATCTTTATCCTGAGTCTCCAATAGGCTCCCATTTTCAATGGAAATAGTCTTAGTCTCAGGAAAAGAGTTCCCGTTCTGAGTGAATGACTCAACTTTTGGATTCTGTGGAAAAAAAAAACAGAACAACATATTCAATTAATTCTTGGTTGGGGAAAAACTCCAATAAATTCTTGCAATAATTCAGAAATCCAGACATAATTATCAGCCTCAACAAGGATTTAACTTTGTAGTTCTTTCGCTCTTTTCTGTCTATTCTGACTGACAGTACGGATTCAGGTCAACAAAGGCATGCATGCATAGGTGAGTACACACTTGCAACAGCAATCAGGATACATAAGCAAGGCCCACGGAAGACATAGGAGAAAGCATGTGTGAACATGTGCATGCTCACCACAACAGTCATCCCTACTCATGTATACAAAGTTACAAACAATCATGGGAAGCAAACCTGGGTGAACACATGCATATCCACATTTTTTCTTCCAGAAAGACAAGATGATACATAACAAGCTCCTACCAAGTTGATGTAAAGGAAAGATGAAACATGGAAAGGCACTAAACCACAGTTCAGGAAATATATATATATATATATATGTGAACTAAACTAAAAGCATTCATTTCTTTTTTCTTTTGATGAATAATGCGAATTGGATTAATAAAACAGGTGAAACGGAACGAGAGGTGCTCCCCGACAAAAAAAAAGTTTCAAAAATAAATCAGGGAGTCATAGCACACCAAGAACATCCATTATGAACACGAGACTAGAAATATAAGAGGACTGAATCATCCTAACAGAACTGAACCTAGGGGATATGGGTGCAACCTAGGGTAGGGCTCAACTTGAACCTGACTAACCCAACACAACCTTTAGATCGTGTTTAGATGGCATTTGCAGACTTCAGGTTGTGCTTGGGTTGAGGCCTCAAGCAAACCGAGCCCAATATATAACTCCGCCATTGCTAAAGAGAAGAAATTTCAGTATTGGCAACTTTCAATGGACTCACATTCATTTCCACATCTACAACAGGCTCTATGAAAAACTCAGGTACTCTTGAATACCACCCTGGATCTTCTTCCTACTCAAAACAAATGAGACAGAAATAATCAGCTGACTGAAGTCATAAACCACACCATAACAACATGAGCCTGAACCATTAATTTTGTAATGACCTCCAAGATTTTCACAAAGAGGCGCATTGCTTCTGTTGAATCCATGTTTCCAAGCCCGTGCCAACTGCAGAAACGCAAAACATCCATTAGGAGAAATTACTCAAGAGACTAGCAATGGATGTAGAATCAGATAGAAACCATACAACGAACGAACACATAAAGCTAACTAATATATGTGAAAACTTTGACGCAAGATGAAGACAATGCAAAAGGGATATTAATGTAAAGCACAGCAACTAAAAGAAACTCATTCAGATTCAAGAATTAAATTCTGGAGCTTGATTAGTTCACTTGTCAAGTGATACATCATGTCTTTCTATCAAGCAGAATATTATTAGCAATCGATTGTATGTCCAAATAGACCTCATGTTGGATGTTTTTGAGGTTTCAGAGGATTGTCCAATGAAGTATTTGAGGAACATGTTCAAGAACGCTTGTATGTAAAACAGTTTTTAAATCCTAGAATGAATAAGGGATAAATTGGTTCCATTGTTGCAACATGGAACTCGAAGCTGCTTTACTTAACATATAAAGGTACTTTTGAGTCAATATTGGAATATGTATGGCTGAGTGGCCAACTGTTACAGAAAAGACTAAAGAGAATTCATATTCAAGTGCAACATTCAACAAGGTTCCATATTAAGATGGAAATATATTGGCTATAAAACCAGCGGTACTTTAGAAAAGGTTTCAAAATACCCAGTAAGGCACTTCTTGGAAATGAAATTCTAGGATAATGGGATTTAGGATATAGTTATCAGAGGATCCTTGAGGTGAAAGCATGGCAAGCAAGACTAATTGGTTTTGCACTTTTGCTTGGGAGTGATCTTGAGCTCAACATGGCTGGTGTATTGGCATGATGGATTAGAAAAGATGGTTAAGCCATAAGTTCTAGGATTGTGTAGGGATGATTTTGATTATATATTTTGTCAATCATTCAAGGCATCAGCACTAAGCTAGACCTCCACATCTGTTGGGAAAGGTTAAGATAGTAAAACGAAGATTGGGAATCCTCAAATGAAGGTCCTTTTGACCCACTACTTAACATAATTTAAATATCAGCTCAAAGATGAACGTGAGTTGTGCGATGAAGCAACTCTTGGAAATCCCTTATTTTTCCATTTGTGGAGGTGGCGTTTCAATAATCGCCTTTTTGTCATGCCTATTTCGATCCCTTTTGACTTGGTATTCATTCTAATAACTTTAACTTGTTAGATATAGTGCCGAAGATACCTTTTGAGAATTCAAAAGCAATCTGTAGTTTTTTAGGCAGTTTGGACAAAACCTTTTTTTTTTTTTTTTTTGGGGGGGGGGGTGGGGTTGTAAGTAAATCTTCTCAACTTTTCAATTTGATGATCATATCATCAACATATACTTCTGCCTCTTTATCGTGGGTAGCTCGTGATCTTAGACTCTTAAGTGGTAAAGGGTGGCTATGATTAGTCATCAACATGAAAAAATAAATGTTTTCCCATTTCTTCCTCATTGAAGGATGTGATATAGTGATGATTTAGGATTCACTAAAGTATAAATGCCATAGTTGTTCAAAAGGAAGTCAAAGGTGTAGATGGTTGGCTTCGATGGAAAAAGCATTCGAAATACTACAATGCTAAAGACTATCTTTATGTGAACAAGTGTTATCAAGGCGACCTCAGGAGGTAGACCCCCTGGGCGCCTGAGGCACTCAAGGCGTTGCCTAATGAACCACCAAAAAAAATCCAATTTACTCAATATAAAATAGAGGATTGAGCTTCATTATTGAATGGTGAGGAAATAAGGGTTGCAATTATGGGACCATGGGTTCAACCCACCAACATGAAGCAAATACTCTGCATAGATCCAGAAATGAATATATGATTGACCCTTTGGTAAGTGGTTTAAGTCCCAATTATATCTACATTGTCGTATAATAAGAGTGTAAAAACATTAGGAGGAATTGCACTTCGGATTAAGGGCTGAAGAACATAATCTGTCATTTGGTTTTATAATATTTGAACAAAAAGGCAAATAACATACATGATACATCCAATAGAGTAAGCTTGGGGAGATGCAGGAAACATACCAAAAAAATTAAGAACAAAAAATAGAGGGGGACCATGCGGTCCACCCAAAAACAAGGAGAGAGAGAAACCAATTGGTCCACCCATTGCAAGAAAGAGAGGGCAGGTTGGCCAAACCTTTTTTTTTTGTTGGATCTACAAACAACACGAGAGTCATATAAAATAACATGTTTTTTTGTTGATTAAATTTTCCTCTTCAATGGAATAGACTTTTATGCCCCTTAGACAATAAGGAAATTTCAATTTTGAATTTAAATTCTTTTAATAAAAGCTGCTTGGGTGGGCGGTTGGTCGCCTGGGCCCAAGGAAGAGCCTGGTTGCCTAAGCGACTGGCTAAGGTGCCACCTTTAACAACCATGGTGAACTAAAATGAATGTCTTGAATAAATTTGATCTAGAGAAGGCTTTGGCCTTTATTCTTTTATGAGATTCAATTTCTTGTTTACCGAGTAAAAAATGATTCAATTTTCCATTTATAGCACCGCATGCAATTTTTCTTTCGATGTCATTTTATCATGCTTTTTATATAGTAAACGACTAACGAGTGGAATAAAGCTTTACCAACAATCTTATTATTTGCAAAAAAATGTATCGCCAAATCAGCATTTTTGTAAAAGAATCGAGAATGCAAGAGTAAAAACTGAGCATTGATTCAAAAATATTGAACCCAAAGATGTAAACAAAGAAAACTAACATCAACACGCTGAACTAAAGGTCCTAAGCCTATAAGCCATACATTAATTATAAGCCCACTCGCCCAAAAGTTAGGGGATAAGGCTGGACACCCCGAAATCCACAAAATCATCCCTGATTGAACCCCAAGCAATCAAAAGATCATCCTGTAGACACCCAATTTTGCACAACCAAGGTCCCTTGGCCCCAATGGTCCAACGCTTCTGAGTCCCAAAAGATGGCTTCAATAAAGAGATTCGAACTCCGAAATAACCCTAGGTCAAACCATAGTCAAAGCCTAAGCTAACCCAAGCCCGAAAGAGATGAGGAATTCATTTTTCAAGAACTATTTGAGTTTTGAGGAGCAATTTTAGTCTCACATCGCTTAAAAAGAGAACCTTCCTCTTTTTCACCTTTATAAAAAGCTACACACTACTCATTCTCAATCAACTCTTGAAAGACATAGAGTTGAGGTACACCTTTAAAACCCTAAGTGGAGAGAAACTTTAGTTAGAGGAAAACCCTAGAATTTAGATTGTAACTCCTTGAGATTTTCAAAAATTTTGGAGGTCTTCAAAATACTAGAATTTGGAGAAAAGAACAAGAGCTTACACCCTAGCCTCGGAGGAGAATAGGAGTTTGGATCTTCTTTGTTGTTTTCATTTAGGTACTTGGAGCGGGAGGTCTTGGAAAAGCAAGCAAGAGCTCAGATTTACAACAAGGTTAGTGTTTCCTAACCAAATAGGCCTTATAGCTCTTTTTCTACTCATCCGAGACCTTTTATTTCTTCACTTTCCGGTGATAGTCTATGGTTTCATCCTAGCGATTGCAAGGAATTCGAAACCCGGATGAAGGAAAGTGTTTGAATAAAGAGTTTCCGATTTCTTTTTTTTATTATTTATTATTATCATTGCCTCCTTTTTCTATTTGAACTAGACAAGGCCTCTTGAATCGATCGAGGATAGAGTTGGCCTTCGCCGATTTAGTGGAAGGGACTTGTTGCTCTAGTAAAGAGAATCACCCAAATAGGTCGAGGAGGAGTGTATTTTAATCTCAAATAATAATAAAAGAAAATGAAGTTGAGAGGGAATCGCTTTGATTCGGTCGAGGATAGACCCATTCCAATCTCGAAGGCTAAAAAGATGAATTTTATTTGGTAATATTTGTAAGACTAATTTATAATTAAGAAAATCATAATAATAGAGAAGAATTAAAAGGCAACCGTCATTCGACGGATGATTTGGGGTACTTAACACCTTCCTCAATTTATAACGGAACCCCCGAATCTCAAATTTTGGTTCTCGAACCGAGAGATCATTGTTATTTGGTGACCAATCACACCTAAATTATTTGATTGGTGGCGCCTCCAAAAATCTCATCTTCTCACTAAGCAAATGCGCTAGTGTGGGGGTGAGATCAGTGTAGTCAAGGCGTCTAGGCGATTAGCCCCGGCTAGGCGAGGAGTTGCCTAGGCGACGCCTAGGCGTGGCCTAGGTGATAAATTTAATATAAATATATATATAATTATATATATATCACGTATATATATAACATCAAAAAGATCAAAACTCCACACCCACATTCCACAAAAACATAAAATAAAAAGTCTATTACAAGCATTCATCACATAACCAAAGACATGTTAACATAGTGGAGTATTAAACACTTCAAAATCTGGGCAAAATACCCAAATTTGTGTCGTCCATGTATAATATTAGGCAGAGCCCCCTACAATTGCCCGGGGGGGTGGCAGGGGGGGTAGCGCCTTTCGTTGAAATGATATTTTTAGTGAAAAAAACGATTTAGAATTTTATTACTACTTCATTACATGTTTTTATATTTTTATTGGGAAATTTTGGATTTTTTTTAAGCAAAAAAAAAAAAAAAAATTTTATAGGATCGCCCGCCTAGAGGGGCGACGCAGGCCCAAAGTCGCCTAGGCGACGCCTTGACTACACTGGGTGAGATCCGCAGAGCGGCTATCGCACACACCCAATATCTTACTTTTTTATGTGTAGTGCAGTCAAAATGTTGCCTAGGAAACGCCTAGGCCATCGCCTTGCCTAGCCAGGACCCCTATCGCCTAGTTCATGATCTAGACAGACACTCAATAATTCTTATATAATATTATATAATGTAAACAAAATAAATAAATTTTGGTCCCCTAGGCATCGCCTCACCTAGGGACCCCCTATCGCCTAGGCATCACCTAGACACTTTGACTACACTGTTTGTGTGATAGCAAAAAGTCCTCAAAAATGTCTCCTCCTAGATGGACCATGACATAGCCGCTAGGAGGAGAATCCAAAGAATGTCCAATTGGGCTCTCAACGAAGCTGAATGCAACAAGATAAAAAACCTTAAAAGGAACAGAGAAAGACCCAAGCGGCTTGAAGCTGAACCAGAAAATAGTTACAGAGATAAACTGCAAAAGGGCAATGCAAGAGAAAGTGATCTACTAATTCCTCCGCTGAGAGGCACAAAACACAACAATTTGGTAGACTCCAATTTCTATTCTTGAGATTTGAGCAATTCTACCACCCAAGCACTAGGCCAACTCCTAAAAACCGGGTACCTCCCCCACCACAAAGACTTGGCCTTTTTGAAAATTTATTTTCAACCTGAAAATTGTCTTGAAGCATCTAATGTGAATCATATGCCAAGAGGGGATCCTGTATAATAGAAGAGTTTCATCGACGAACTGACGATTGGAAATAGGAAGGGTTGTTTTTCGAATGAAAAAAGCCTTTCCAAGCTGACTCCAATACTCTTTGAATCATCTACTAAGAACCTCGATGATCATAATGAATAGCAAAGGGTGTGATTTATTAAGAAGAACGTAATTGGATTTTATGGTTTTCAAATTTAAAAGTTGAAGTGCATAATGGAAGTTGTGATTTTCAAAACCCTGCCTCAGTTTTTCAGTATGTAATGGAAGCGTTGCTTGAGGCATGTTTAAGTTCAACTTTGACGGTTGTAGCAGTGACAATTGAGCCCAGTTGATTTTGGCTTGTGTGGAAGTTGCAATGAAATATTTGAAGCAATAACTTATCTTTTTTCATAGGGGTTAGTCCTTATTCTGCATTCAGGAAAAAAAGACCAACCCATTGAAGATTGCTGATTCAAATTTAATAAAACCACTTTCATAGGGCCATTTGAATCACAATTAACATTTCTACATTTACTGAAGATGAGGGTATCTAATAGATCCAATCGGAGAGTGGTTTTAGAATAAAAGTATGTCCCAAATGTCTTAGATCTACGCCTTGATTCAACAGGTCACAACCTAGAGCCATGCACTTATGTAACTTTTAAAATGTAGTCATTCAAAGGGTCTGTCTAGTTATACTCCAATGTAATGTAAATCAAACTATCGAACTACAAGAAAAATAAAAGAAAAGAAAATCCTAAGTCTGCTTATGCACAAACCTCATCCATTTGCTTTGCTCAACAGGATTCCAAACTCGGGGTTTTGGAATGGTGCAAGGTCCTACAGTTGCCTGCAATAACATACCAATGCAATTAAAACCATTTTATGACAATTCGGTAGTTTCAGTAGCTCTTCACAAAGTCAAATCTCTTCACCCAGACAAATAATCCGCTATTGAATATAATCTCCCAATTTCCAATAAATGATCGAATAGACACTAGAAATCCCTATATTTGTGAACACATCCAACAAAGCACCCCAAATCGACAACAAATGTGAATTTTGGCAGATTTATGCAACAATCTCAATCAAAAAAATCAAGTTATACCCGATCTATATTCATTCACACCGGATCAACACTCTTTCCAGATACAATCTCAATCCGGAAACCCAGATCTACCCAAATTTCAACAATAAAAATTAACCAACACGATTACACGTCTCATCGATCCATTGCACGATAAATGCCAAGTCTAAGTGTCTAACATAAATCGAAGAGAATAAGAATCAAAAAAACAGATTCACGGCAAATAACATCAGATCCACGAACAAACTTCAAAAGTTGAACATCTTTAAATGGATTGCATGCTTACTTGCTGATACAATCCGTAGAGAAGCAACGCTACATCGCTCTGGAACTTCGAAATCACGTCTTCGGAGGAGTTTGGAGATTCGCCGAAACCCGCATACGAAGCTGCAACGTAGAATCTCTCTGGATAAGCGATGCTAGAGCTTGCTCTCGCCATCGCCATTTCTGCAGAGAGAGAGAGAGAGAGGAATTGTAATAGAGCCAATGAGAAGAAGAAGAAGAAAATACAAAACAATCTCAGGTGGATTTTCTCCTTTGGCGTAGGGCTTCGTAAGAACTAAAGAACAGGTATGTTCCCGGGCGTTATTACGAATAGTCTTAGAGGACGTTTGTAGTTCCAGAAAGGCCTTGGATTGTCTCTGGCGAAGCCTTGGAAAAATAAGAACCGTTAATTCTTAGGTCTTTGTTTTGGCAAAAGTTTATTCGGTAATTTTTTACATTTTATTTTGTTAAAAATCAACATTACAAAAAAAAAAAAAATTGTCTTCCAATCTTATTTGGCAAAACACACTTATTTGAGGGTCATTTATGTCTAAGCTCAACCTTCTATTGGTCCATGTGTGTTGTTTTTTCTTTTTTTTTTTTAGAAAACTCAAGATTTCCCCCAGCCCATCACGTCAGGATTAATCTTCGAGGGTGCAACGAGAGCCCACAAACCGCCACACTAAGAAATATTTAACAACAAAAAATTTGAAGGCTTATACTTTCTCTTAACTTTGGACCGTTGGGGTTTCTAACTTAGTCACGCATTGGTTGTATGTTGTTACCCTTGTGACTACTTAAGATTCCTCCATCATATCATATCAAGAGTCGGGCTTTTTTGGTTTTTTGGTAAGATGTGTAAATCTCAACTTTTTGTTGGTCCTTTGTGAGTTTATTGACATGCGTGTGAGTGGGTTGTGTTCACTTTAACTAAAAAAAATCATATAATAGACATTTGAAGAAAAATATATTATGTGCATAGTATGTATTTGCAAAACATATTATGGATAAAAAAATATATGTTTCAACGTACACAAATAAATATCAACCTGTTCTAAGAAAAAGTAACTTGAAGTTTACGATATAATATTTAGACATTAGACTTTTATCAAACAAACTTGTTTTATTCTTTTTATTGAAAAAAAAAACTCTTATGGTCTAGTTGAGAAAACGAACCAGTCCTATCCCTTACTCCCCCACCTTTTTTTTGCCCTCAATTACTGAGAAAGTGGTGTTGAGAAGTGTACTTTTTCTGCAAAATAATATCTTATGTTTAATTGCAATATGACTAATATTTATAAAATAGTGCAAATTTTATTACAACATTTCAAAACTTTGATCAATCAAAATATGTATGATTATTTTAAATACAGTAAATGTCATAACATTTCATTTTCTAAATTACCATTTTCATAAATCATACCAGTTCAACACGTAAATGTGCGAGTTTAAATTGAAAGGGATAGAGAATCTTAAGTGTCGGATCCTTTAACCAATAGAAAATCTTAACCACAATTAAAGGGAGTTGAAAGGGATACGTGACTCATTGTAGAAGCATCCACCCAATAGTGGAATGTGAGCACCTAAATAATCATTTTCCTAAAAGAAATATTGTGGACCCTCTACAGTTATGTTTTTTTTCATTTAAGTCAATTCTTGTAAAAATACAACACGTGTCATACAATCCAAACTATTGTTAGTTGTTTGTTTATAAAACTAACCGGTTTAAGAAATGGCACATGTCACTTCATTAGTGGAAATATTGAATCATGAAAAATATGGTAAATATTTATTCCGAACAAATACATTTGATTGTTAATACTTGGCTCAAAACTACTTAGTAGAATGAAAATTTTGACTTCTTCAAGCCTTTATTCGCCTCCATCATGTCCAGTCAAAACCCCTGATAACTTGACAATCATGTTGATTTAAGGCAACACAATTAGGCTTTCTCTGACTTTATTTGTTTGGAGGAAAAATATGGTGGAAAATGCTTTTTTTTTTTCAAAAATAATTTCTTTTCATTGTTTTTTAATTAAATTTCCAGACAAATAGAAAGCAAAACTATAAAATTATTTGCACAACATTCCAAACATAAAATTTAGTTTTTCTCCTAAAAACAATCAAGTGCTCCTATTTCTCTCCAAACAAATGCAATCTTAGTTTAAAAGAATTACCTCCTTATAGATCAAAGTATTTATACATAATCAAAGTCATCTTTGATACTTCTCATGTTGTTTAAGTGGTGTGTATCTCCATAGGAGTGGACTCAACTTAAAGTTTTTGAGGTGTGACAGTTGAAAGGCCCATCATCATACTAACAAAACTCCTAGCCTACTAACATTATATAAATGATTACGCATAAAAAAGAATAAGAAATCATCTATTTATTATAAAACTTTCTCATCGAGCGAATAGGACGAAATAAATGAAATTGATTTTTCGATCAAAAGTACTATGTTAAATCTTCAATTTTTTTTTCTTCCTTTATCATTATCCCATAGGTACATCGTTTGAATAAATAAAAAACCCTTTTTTTTATGCATGAAACAATATTATTACATTCAAATTCCTTCCCATACATCTCAAGGAAAATCTCAAATTAGATCACATACCACAATAATATAGAAAATAAATCCATTTTATGAATGGCAATCTAAACAGTAGCCATTATGAATTGTAGACTGGATTATAACATTCATATAATAATGGATTCTGTGCATGTTGATTATATGGGTAATCAAAATCTATCAACGTACCATGTAATCCGAATCTATATGAGGTTTTAAAAAATATACAAGGGTGATTATTGAATATTGTTTGATAAAATTGAGAGAAATAAGCAAGTACATGTTAACTACAACTGCAAAACATCAATGTGATGATAAATGAACCAAAAAGAAATTCAAATGAGTAGAAACTACACAAGCGATGTAATCGGAGAAAATCACATGAAATGTGAAAGAATAAATCAAAACAACATAATTAAGCGTGAAAACAACCCATAAAGCAGTTTCACCCATGACTGTGAAAAAGTCATAGAGTTTAATTTTGTTCTTTTACCTCTATTTGGTTAACAATAAAATACAAGAAATAAAAAGAGATGAAAGAAAAACTTCAGATTTAACCAAACGTAAAAGCTCCCACTCATTTCTAACCAAACTAAACCAAACACCCCCTGGTTCTCCCATTATTCAAAGTCACTCCATAACAAATCTTTTTTTAACTGAATCCGTTTTGTGTGTGCAAGTCGGCATACATTTTGTGTGCTCCCATGAGAGTGTGCCACATACACCAATTGTGGTTTTATAAATAAAAACACACGTTATATAATGAGACGAATTTGTCCTCTATTTGTCCTTAACTTATATTTTTACTAACATACAATATATAGTGTTAGGACAAATGAGATTGTGTGTGCAAGTGCAAGATTGTTTGTTTTGTATTGGCTCCTGAATGAGACCATTTTGTGTGTGCATCTCGACACACAGATTTTGTGTGCTCCCCATGATGAGAGCGTCACACACACACAAATTATGATTATATTGATAAAACCATTCGAGATGAATTCACCCTTCACAACTTCTATATTTAGACAAGCATTTGTGTGCCGAGTTGCACACACAAAATATACTTCTCTTGAAGGGGTGATTCTTGATTCTAAAAAACAGGAACACCTGCCCATTGGTTTCAATGGCATCGTGTGTACAAGGGCGGAGCCAGGTGGGGGCTTGTGGGGGTACGTGTCATTTTTATTCAACTATCGTGTGCCCCCACTACTAGAAAATTATGGCTCCACCCCTATGTGTACCCCTCATTTGGTGTTCTGTGATCGATTCCTACAAGTTAGTGTGATGGTTGAAAATCTTACTGTTTGGCCAACTAAAATGCTAGGTATCTAACTTCTAATCAATGAACTGATACTAATAGAGTTGCAGGCTAACCGTATATATGATTTTAAAACAATCTAAAAAATAGTTAATTTTTTATCCAAAGAAACTGATCCAACACCCCAAAAAGCATCCTTTTTTTTTTCAGGAATGATTTTTTTTTTGTTGGTGAGAGATATGCAGTTAGGTTGCAACCCCAGTTAGTAGGTCAGTAACCCCAGTTAGTAGGTCAGTATCTATTCTAAGTCATGGTCGGGTGGAGATGACAATACTCACACCCTATCGGGAATGAGAATCAATGGAGTGGTGACTAGCATGCACTGCCGTTTGGGCAAGCTTTGCTTCCCTATGAAGAACTTTTTTTTTTTTTCAAGTTAGGGGTATCTCAGTGAATGCCAAACTAATCAAATTTTAGCTGATATATTGAATAAGATATATGCATAAAGAAAAATAATTCGCTCCTCGTATGAGCAGGTGAATGAGTAGTCTCGCACTCTTAAAACTAGTCATGCGTTCTTTTTTAACTGTAAGATTCACTATTCCTAGGGTTAAAGAAATTAACCTTATTTTCTAGAAAAAATCCATAAGGGTTAACACTTCTTAATCAAAGTTCAATGGTAGTTAAAAGAACTATGTGATTGCGAGATGCCTCACTCTCCTCCTCTCACGAGGAGGGGATTATCCTCATGCATAAAATTACAACAAGGATAAAGCTTCTCAAAACTCGTAAGAGACGAAATCACCGAGACCGTGCTCTAAGAGCATATGATTTCAGGTACAACCTAGCATGTGAAATGGGTCCACCTGAAATCACGTGCTGTTAGACTATTGTATCAGTCGTCTCGGCCCTAAGAGGGTCTCAGTAGCAAAGTCCTTATAACAATAGTGTGTTTTGTTTACAAACTGGTTTTCAAAAAGTAATATATTTGTAAAACAAGCAAAATGCAGCAGCTGTACTGCTAAAGTCCTTCTTCGTTTTTAACAAGGAGAAAACGAAGGAATTACCGTTCATTATCTATTTGGATCTTTCATCTGCTTCTTTCCTCCCAAGAACTCGTATTTCCATCCGCCGAAGAGAATCGGCACCGACCGACGAGCGTCTTCGCAGTCCGGCTAGAAGCGCCACAGTAAGTGTTTTTCAATCTCTCTCCGTATTTGCAACTGGGGTTGTTCTAGGGTTATTTGACGAAGATCAAAAGCTTGAACAGATTGAGGAATTAAAAAATTATTCAATGAAGATCTGAGTCACCCCTTTAATATTTCCTTTTTTTTTTACTGATTTTTAAGACTTAGTCTTGAATTATTTGGTTGATTTTCAAACCCCTTCTTAGTCCCTTTTGATTTTTCAAGTGGTAAACAGGATTGAATGCAAGATATCTCCAAGAATTTGAGGAAACTAATTCATCACCCCAAAGCCCAAAGGCCCTGTTGTAGGAAATAAAATACTCTAAACTACGATAATGTTGATTCTGGCAACTCACGGAAATATCCATTGATTATGTGAATTTAAAGAGAAGGAAACATGGAGAAAAACAAACAACCACAACGTTTACATGGTTTACACACAATTGGGCTACGTTCGCGGGCAATTCGGAAAAGAGTATTTCACTATTCAATAGAGAAATTACAAGGTGCATAACATAAGGACTTACCCGACCTCCTTACAATCCGGGGAAACCCACCAAACTCATCTCCACCCAATTCTATTAAGAACACCTGATCTTCGTTGCTCCACTGCCAACCCCACTTAAAAACCCCGTCACAAATCTAGACCGACATTGTGATGGCCCCACTTAATGAACCTTAGGCTTCTCGAGTCTTGGTTAGAGAAGAAGAAGACTCTAGAGAAAAATCATCTCCTAGCCTAATCTTTCTTGTCTCTCTCATTTTTCTCTCTTAAGTAGGTATTTGTAGTCACTTTCGACTTTACTTAAAATGTCTCTCCAAAAGTTAATGATAACCTTTAATCCAAGACAACAAGAAAATGAGTCTTTGTGATTTTTTTTATAGGTAATAAAGCAAATATTTAAATATCAAAATGAGAAGTACAACATCCTATAGCAAATCAAAGGTTCACACAGAATATGAACCAAAGACAAGGAAAGATCAGACATAATATAATAGAAGATAATCAAAAGCAGAATAAATGAAAATAAGTGTTATTGTAGCCTTTCAAGCAACTTCTCATCCTGAATAATTTTTTTTTTTTTTTTTTATAACGCACCATGCTAAGAACAATTGTCGAGTGTCGAGTTCTCTAATACACTCGACCCTCAGTAGATGCAATACCACAAAAAATCTAATGTTTCTCTTGTTCCGAATGGACCACCCTATGGTCCCTGAGAGCATTGCCCAAATCACAGACACTGGAGCCTTTATAGGAATCGAAAATTAATATGATAAGGAACTCCGAAGGGAGTCAGGAAAGATCCACACGATTTCCAATTGGTGAAGGAATCGACCCCAAATGTCATAAACAAAGGGACAATGAAATAGAAGGTGGTCTACCGACTCCTCCGCCTCGAGGCATATAAAACAACGGTTGACTATCATCTAACCTCTATTTTACAAATGGTCATACGTGAGGATCTTATCCCGTGTGACCGTTCAGAGGAAAAATGATACCTTAGACGGAATGTTAGAATTTCATATAGCCCGATATGGAAAAGGATAGCTAGGATAGACTCGCAAAGTTTGCAGAAAGGATCTCGCAATGAACTACCCTATGTTATCCTTCGAGCATAGTCTGACGTCCCTACTTTCAGTACTTTGTAGTATCAGAATGACAGAAGACACATGGGTTGATAGTCTAAGGAGTTCTACTTCCCAATCATTAAGATTGTGTCCAAACCTAAGAGATCAAGCTGCAAGCTCGCCGATCCCCTTTATACTGGAAATAGGTTTTTATCCAAAGCTAAGGAGAAGAGATTCCCAAAATCATTTTGTAGGGATCTTTGCCCACACCAGATATCTTCCCAAAACTTAACCTTGAAACATTCCCCACCCTAAAACGAATGCATTTGGACTTTGGAAAAGTTGGCGAGAACATTGAGGATAGCTCTGCATAAACCAACCCCACATGGATCTTTCACCGCTTTTGGCTCCGAAATTGATCCTGCCCTGTATCTCACAACTGTTACCTTTCTACAAATAATACCCCTTTCCTCCCCAAACCTCTATAACCATTTGCCCTACAAGACCTTGTTAACCTCCACCTCTAATATTTGAGGTTATCTGAATATCTTGTGAACCTCATAGATGGTTTAAATAATCTAATGTGGTCAATTTTGGCATAGGAGATCTCATAGGTGGGAGCCCCATCGAATGGTATGTGTAGCACCATGCTCACCATGCCAGCCTCTTTGTTGTTTGACTGTCCATAGGTTCTAAGTGAGTGCTACCTTAGAATTCCCCTTGTCTCTACATATTATGCTCAGTTATTGTCTTGATATTTTTCCTTGGAGGGTTTGTTGCTTTTCATTGTTTTTTATGTTACCCGATTTGTTTAAGTTGTGGGGCATGGCTTACTGATATCAGCTGCTTGTTGTGATGTCAGTAACTTTTTCTGAATGGCAATCTGCAGGTCAATCTTAGAAAGCAGTTGTTTTATGCTATTACAGCTAAATTCAATCAAACTTATTTAGGATGGATTATCCACGAACAACGTCTGGGAATGGTGAGGATAACGTAGGAATTCCGGAGGATTTGCGTTGTAAGAGGTCGGATGGGAAGCAGTGGAGATGTAGTGCAATGTCCATGCCCGATAAGACGGTATGTGAAAAGCACTACATCCAGGCAAAGAAGAGAGCAGCAAATTCTGCATTTAGAGCCAGCCTAAAGAAGACGAAGAGAAAATCTATGGGCGAAAGAGATATATACTTGGAGAGTAAGGATGAGGATTTAGACATACCTCTTACAAACACAACGGGTGGTGCATACCCTGCTTCAATTTCTGGAAAGAAGTATAAAGAAAAGGTTCCCAAAAATCAGTCTTTATATTCACCAGAGACACCTCCAGTGAAGAGTTTGTCAACACTTAATCCTCTAAAACCAAATGGTGATACACAAAGAGATGTTGGACACTTTGATGAGACCCGGAGATTATCTAAAGTACTGGCACCTTCCGTCATGCAATCATCAAGGAACAAAACTCAGAAGAGCTTTGATGCTAGTGCTCTACTGGTGAGTGGTATTGCAGTTTCTTTGGCACCATCTTGTTATGATCTACCATAATGATGTTATATCAGTGCTGTATGGTAAATTGGCCAAATGCAAGGGGCTAATATCCTAAACCCCACCTTTCATTTGGACCCATGTGAGGGATCTGTTACACCAACAAAGTTGTCCTGATTGGATGATTGTAACCATTCATCTTTTCTTGATCATGCACCATTTCTTTTTTATATTCCAAGAGAATGTCATAGGTTGGATGGTGAAGATTGTCAGATTGGGTTGGGTTTGGTTCAAGCACTCTTCTAGGTTGGGACCCATCTAATGTGGGCCCATCACTTGATAGGCCATTCCTGTAGTCTACCTGATGTGTGTAGTAAATTTCCTTCTCTTTCTAACTCACTGAGCTAATCATGTTTCATCTCAGGAACACTCCGATAGAAGCACAGATTCTTCTGATGAGGCTGGTGGTCAAACTTGCCATCAGTGTCGGAGGAATGATAGAGACGGAGTTATTTGGTGTCTGAGATGTGATCGGAGAGGATACTGTGATAGCTGCATCTCTAAATGGTAAGGTTGATTTTCTAAGTGAAGAAGACCTGGATTTCTGGCGGTCAGTCTTAGCTTAATTACTATTCTGATTCCATAATTCAATTATTAGGTACTCTGACATCCCGTTGGAAGAAATCCAGAGGGTCTGTCCTGCATGCCGTGGGACTTGTAATTGCAAGGTGTGCTTACGTGGAGATAATTTGATAAAGGTATCCCATTTTCTGATTTTGGGGCCCCGTGCTATTGCGTACATATTTCTCATTAATTTTGGCTTTATGATATATTTATCTAACTTCATTAGATCTGACTCTCTGATCAGTTTAAGATTTATTGTGATTGTTGTCTGAGTTGTATGTTAGGATTTATCTTAACTTCATTAAATCTGACTCCCTGATCAGTTAAAATATTTATTATGATTGTTCTCTGAGTTGCAGGTTAGGATACGAGAGATAGCTGTCCAAGAGAAGTTGCAATATCTCCACTGCCTCTTATCCTCAGTTCTTCCTGTAGTCAAGCAGATCCACCATGATCAGTGCTCTGAAGTGGAACTGGAAACCAGGCTTCATGGTAAGATGCATTTGATGGCCTACTTGCACATTGGAGTTTATTCTTTTCTGCATATACACCGACTTCTAATTTGTGCAATTTCTCCAGAAACCAAAACAGAAACAGATGTTCCCAGGATAAAGTTACTTGCAGATGAGCAGATGTGCTGGTACCTTACCAATCCCTTGTTTACTATTTGCAGCTAATTCAGTGAATTGTAGTATAAGACAGGAATAATATCAGGTCATGTTAGGGTCAGGAACTGCCATTGATTGGATCTCACCGAGGAGGTTTGTTCATTGATTTGAATTTTGATCACAAGGACTTTGTCCTTGAATTAGGCAGTTTTGTGTGGGCAAGAAAATAATTTGGTAGATAGCCCAGCAAAACAAGTATATTGCTTGGATACTTAATCACTTCAGCAGGTCATGGTTCAAAATATTTTGGGATACCGATACAAATGAACAAAGTAATAGCAAAATTCTTGGGCATCGATCCGGTATCATAGTGTTTCATGCGTATCGATATTTGATATTTCTCAATACTAGTCTATAGTCTATACACACTTAGATACAGTAGAATTCTTTAGCATCATCTGACACACTACGGTACGCACCGATACCCCATCCAGACACATGGGTACGCCTTCGATACGCACCAATACATTATAGATATGCTACGGATATGCACAAATACTCTATGGATGCTCACCAATACATTATGGATTCTGATGTAGGACCATCAACTAGCCTAGGATGATGCAATTTAGATATCAGAAAATTAATTGCAGCAATAAGGAAAATCACAAAACTACCTAGGTTCCACAATTATAATAAAGAAACCCAAGAAAGAATTAATAATGTCCTAGGTCAAGCAACAATCTTGCAATAATGAATTTCGACCCGATATAGATGATCGTAATAGAAGTGGGAACTTCCACTAGCTTAGGGATTTAGGTCAACAATCAATGTATATTTCTTATTGGATTGAGGATTTCAAAGAATAATCTAGGCTCAATAATGATTAGGGATAGGTTAGGCATGTAAATTTGGGTTTCAAATAAGAGCAATAGTTCGCTCCACGGGCAAGGAGCAAATTATTGCTCCTCGCTCTCACAAAGCTGCTGTTCAACTGCCATTAACTTGGGTTAATTATTTTAATCCTGTGGTCATTTTATTTTATTTTATTTTTCTAAAAACCAAGCGTAGATGGGTGAAGTGTGAACCCTAGGGGTGAGTGAATCTTAGCCACAATTAAAGGGAGTGAAATGGGGGAAAAGTGGCAAGAAAAGAGGAGCCGAGACGCCCCTCCTCACATCACCGACTGAGGAGGTGATTATTTTCCTTCAAATAATATTGAATTGAACCACAAAGAAAAATATCAGCAGCAATAACAAAAAAAGGGTTATAAAATTAGGGTTAGGGTTCTTTAGGTTGACTGTTTTAGGGTTTAGAATTGAATTAGGGTTTTGGGTATTGCTTGTGGCTCAAATATAGTTGGGTTGTAAAAGCTGCAACAGCAAAGAGTCGAGGAAAAGGGCTGTAACAGTCAAGGGACAGCACGATTAGGACTGTTGGGGTTCTGCTGCAGCAATAGGAAGGCTGCAAGGATTTGTGACAGCAAAGGATAGGAGCTGGAATGGGGTGGGGCAACACTGTTATGGGCAGAGAACAGGTATGGCAGCCTAGAGAAGGGGTTGGGAGGCCTGCAGCTGATCTGGGACAGGTGTAGGGCTGCTGGAGGGTGCGGTAGGGGCTGTACAGCAAGGGGAAAGGGTGTTGGAACTTGGAAGTGGCGGCAGCAGTAGAGAATGGTTGGGGGAAAGCTGGACAGCAAGGGGAGGGCTGTGGGAAGGTTGGTTGGACAGCAATGGGGAATAGACTAGGGTTTTATGGTTAGGGTTTTGCAATGGAAAAATAGTAAATAAAAAAGATAAAGAAAAGAGAAGAAGAGAGAAGAAGCTAACCTGGCTTCATCTCAAGGATAGATCTGGCTTCACACCATTGCATTCACAGGAAAACTCAAAAACAATCTTTCATTCATAAAATTCTCTAAATCCTGAATTCCCAAATAGTGTATTTATAGGAAAAGAATAAAAACCTAATCTTAGTAATTACAAAAGTGTCATTACTACAAGTTCTAAATAATTACTAAAACACCATTACTAAAAACAATCTCAAATACTAATAAACGAAAACAACAATAAATAAACTAAGATTAATAATAAGGGGGCCGGCCATCTATGATGGGCCACACCATCCTATGGATTAATCGTAGCCCTCAAATCCTCCTACTCTCGATCCAATGGTGGATCTTCGACAAAAACACGATCTAAGCCTGTAATATCCGCATCAGATTCGCTAGAAATAATTTTAAAAAATATAATTTCGAAAAAAAGTAGTTCATTTTATCATTAAATACTAATAATTTAATGTCTCAATATATGTGATTAGCTTTATTTAAAAAATATTATTTCATTAGTATTAATTAAATTATATTTTTTACACGTTACTAATCATATAAGATCTAATAAAATATATATGATTAGTCTATGAATGATCTACTATATTCATAGAATATTATTAATTTCCCCACAAAACTCATTTATTTATTTATTATTATTATTATTAATATTATACACTGGAATTCTCAAGTTGAAAACATTAAGCATCCTAGAACTTATGCCATTAATACTGCAATATGCTTGTAGTTGTTTATAATTGATTATGGTTTTTTTTTTGTACTTAGCATGCCACATATTTATACCTTATAATGTTGTTAAATACTTAAATCTCATATGTATGGTAATGGTTATTTTGATCCAAGTGTTTCCTTGCTTATCCATGTGTTTCTTAGCGTATCTTATACTTTTTTCTAGTGTATCCAAGCATATCCACGATATGTATCTAAATTTTGATTTTTCAATACGCTCACTGTTATTGATACCATGAACCATGGATCATGTTGATTTCTGAACTGGAAGATTTTTTAGATGGGACTGTTGAATGGTGGGTCCAGAAGCCTCATGTGTGCATATATGCTTTATATTTGGAGAATATTAATCCACCACAATATGTTTGTCTTCAGCAATTGCTGTAGGATACCTATTATAGATTATCATCGGCACTGTCCAAATTGCTTCTACGATCTATGCCTTACTTGTTGTCGGGATCTCCGGGAAGCATCTCTGCCTGGTGTCAAAGGAGAATTAGTAGAAAATCAGGTCACTGAGAGAAGCCAAGATGAAGCAACTGTGACAAAGCAACTGAAAGCATCAGAATCAAGATTACATCTATCAAATAAGTTTCTCGATTGGAAATCCAATGACGATGGCAGCATACCTTGCCCGCCAAAGGAGTCTGGTGGCTGCTGTTACTCATCGCTAACCCTAAGGCGCATCTTTAAGATGAATTGGGTTGCAAAACTGGTAAAAAACGTGGAGGAAATGGTTAATGGCAGCAAGGTATATGATGTGGACAGTCCACAAACTACTGGCTTAAGTGAATCTGACGTAAGTCAAAATAGGAAAACTCTCACTGGATTTAGGGATAATCAGGCACGAACTGATGACTTCCCCTTGCTCTACCGATCTGCCCATAGAGGGGATAACAATGACAATTTCTTGTACTGCCCAACATCTCAAGATATCAAAAATGAAGGAATTGGCCAATTCCGAAGGCATTGGATTCAGGGTGAACCTGTTATTGTTAAGCAGGTGTCTGATTCCACATCAGCTTCGAGCTGGGATCCCATGGCTATATGGAGAGGGATTCGGGAGACTACAGAAGAGAAAATGAAAGATGACAACAGAAATGTGAAGGCCATAGACTGCTTAGACTGGTCCGAGGTATGCTTCAACAAAGCAAACTCTTGATTGAGAAATAGATAAAATCACTTGCTGTTTGGTTATGACGTTATGTACATAGTACATACATACACACACATGTATTTGTTTCCATCCTTACATATTAAAGGTATCTGTAGATGCGATATGTTCTATTAAGACTAAAAGAGTACCAAAGACTGCCTGTCTCAGTTGCTTGATATCCATTGCTAAATGTTCTGAACATACATCCTTAATGTGGCTTTACTTAATGATAGGTTGATATCGAACTTGGTCAGTTCATCAAAGGATATTCACAGGGACGGATCCATGAAAATGGTTGGCCAGAAATGTTGAAGTTGAAGGATTGGCCTTCTCCAAGTGCGTCTGAAGAATTCTTATTGCACCAGAGGCCTGAATTTATCAGCAAACTGCCATTGCTCGAGTATATCCATTCTAAGTGGGGTCTACTAAATGTTGCTGCAAAACTGCCGCACTATTCCTTGCAGAATGATGTAGGACCTAAGATTTTTATTTCTTATGGGACTTGTGAGGAACTTGGTAGAGGTGATTCCGTGTCCAATCTCCATACCAATATGCGCGACATGGTATGTCCCTAATTCTTCATTTATGTTAGCTTATTTTCACGTTGAAATTTAAGAACCAACATCCCATAAGTTATTCATTACATTTAATATGTAGTTTCGAGCTAATAGTTTTCTAAATGCTTTAATGACGCTAATTTCAGAGCTGTACTTCTGTCAGCAGTGGTTGATCTTGAAAATGGATGAGAATTACGCTTTAACTCATGGCTCAAAACTTCTAATATATTAGTATAGTACTGTAAGGAATCTTCAACTTTGCCCTTACCAATAATTTTGTGGAATTGAGATTCTTGAATGGAAAATTATAATCAGTTTTCAAGTGGTCATGAATATTCCTAACGTCAACAATCACAGGCATCTACCATTAATGACAATGTTTTAAAACGTGAAGGCGTGAAGCGAGGCGTTAAGACCTCAAGATGCGTGAGATGTAAGCCTCAAGATGTGAGGCTTAAGCCTCACAAGAAAGTCTCATTCTTTCATTTTAACAAATAAATAAAATATAAGAGAAATTACAAAATATTTAAGTATTCGAGTACATGTGTGGGCACGTGCGTACTCATAAAAAATACTATTACAAAATATTTAACTATCAAAGAAATAAATACAAGAATGGTAAGCAAATGCTGCAAGTCAATGCATTAGATTGTTATGATCATCTCACCGGGATGATTTCTTACATTAAAGAGAGACCTATAAAACAGGGCCTTGGATTGTCTCTAGCGAAGCCAGAAAGGGCTTATCTCGGGGTTCCATAGAATAGGGGACAAGTGGTGGAGAAGTGTATGAGAATAAGGGTGAGAGATATCAAGTGGGGAGAAGTCAAAATCAAGGGGAGAAAATGGAATGACTTCTCCCCATTTTTACGCCAACTGTCACACAATGTATTGAACCCCGAGAGCCGTTTCTGGCTTCGCCAGAGACAATCCGAGGCCATAAAACAGTGGGGTCTGCAAACTCTCTGAACACGTGCCATGAGCCCCTAGCTCCCAGCACTTCCTTCTCCCATATTTATGAATGTACCTTTAGTTATTTCTTAACATGTGATGCAGAATTCTATCAATTGTTTAGTTACTCTTTAGGAAATGTTTTCCTTTTTCATGATGTCCTTTCAAAGATTAGTAACCTCAGCAAACCAAATGGATAATGTGGTTTAATATTTCATCAATTCTATGTAGGTGTACTTATTGATGCATACATCTGAAGTGAAATTAAAAGGTTGGCAGCGGACAAAGATTGAGAAGATACAGAAAGTTTTTATGGAATCTAGTGCAAACGAATCACTTGGGGAGCTGGGAACAAGTTTGAATGAGGAAGGAAATTCACCTGGTCTGGCACTTAGTGAACACGATAAACAGAATGAATGTGTTGCAGATTTGAACACGAATAAAGATGAGATAATGGAGGACCAAGGGATTGAAGTTACTTCTGGTTGCGAGGGGAAGGAAGTCAGTTCTGGCCACTTAAGCAAAGATAGTGGAGTTGTCTCAGAAAAGGCTCATTCAGGAGCCCTTTGGGATGTCTTCCGTCGGCAGGATGTTCCAAAGCTGATAGAGTATTTGACAGTTCATTGGAAGGAATTTCAGAAGCCTGCCAGCCCTGCTAATGATTTAGTAAGTTTATTTGCTTTGTTCCTGTAAACTGCTTCTCTGTTGAATTATGATATGATTGATTTGTAGTTAATGCCTAGTATTTTTGTTTGGATCTCAGGTAGCACATCCTCTTTATGATCAAGCAGTATACCTGAATAAAGATCACAAAAGAAAATTGAAGGAGGAATTCAGTAAGAGCAACTAACCGTTTTTTCATTATTTGGAATACTACTAGGGTGGCGGGATGATAGGGTCGCTGTCTTGAACGTTCAAGCTTGGGTGGCAGGATGGTAAGAGGCTGCTGTCCGGCTGTCCCTACTTGTGCAGCATGCCTGCAACATATGCAGGTGGTGAAAGCTACCATTTACTTGGTCCAACCCAGATCTCCCGGACAAAAAAATTCACCTGATCAAATAGTCCTAGCCACTGGATCTATTGCATTTTTTCTGACCCCCAGAAAATACGGCAGTTGGTCAATGATTCAGATGGTTAATGTCATTTTGTCAGGATAATATTTGGCCTAGGAAGTCTCCTAGGTGATACCTATCAAATTGTGGCCCTCTGCATGGAAATCCTGCATACAGCTCAAGTAGGGGAGGGCAGCTCATCTTTCTCCTGCCATCCTGACACGAGAAGCTTCTCTTTCAAAGTGATATTTGACCTTCTTTTGTAGGTGATGATAAATAAGAACTATACTTTGTCATTGTTCTAAATCAAATATCATTGCCATTTTCTTTCAGGAATAGAACCATGGATATTTGAACAGCACATAGGAGATGCTGTATTCATTCCTGCTGGATGCTCTTTTCAAGTGAGAAATCTTCAGGTGAGGTCAATGTGATTAATCTCCATAATTGAATAATTACTCTTAACATATTTAAGAAGATACCTTAGCGTTAGATGGAGTTGCATGTCTTAATATAATGTGGTAAGATATTACAGAAAATTCTTGGATGGAGATTTCTCTGATATGTCACTAGAATATTTTGGGGCACATAAATCAGAATTTCCATAGAATATATACATTATAATTGTGTCATACTGTCTAGCTTGGAGAAAATGGATTCCTGCAATAGTACGGGCTTGCTTACTAGCAGACTGTTGCCTGTGGGGAACAGATGACTGCTACTCAAATCTCTTTGTGTGGCAAACAATGCTGCTGGTGTTGCTGGATGTTAACTGTTCTGAATTGTGCGTCTCTATCTGCCCCAAAGATTAGTTGTTTCTTGGGTATTCCTCTATTGGAGATGCTAGTTCTGTCTCCACTTGTATGGCTTGGCATCACAACGTAGAAACTTCATTGGGGACCTGTTCTGTCAAAGCTAGGGTTGAGTCCTGAAAAGTCATGCGGCCAAATCAGGCTGTTTTGTGGTGGTCAATTCCACATTCGAAACATATTTTAATGTTATTAATTTAAATACTCTTGGTCTAAATTCTCTTTAATATTTTATCTTGTTTAACAACTCTGGCAATGGTGGCACGCTGGCACTTAGGTTTTCATCCATGTCAAGAGGATTCCTTGTGGCAATGTCACCCCATTCTAAACATATGCTCTGAGTGGAGCTTCTTAGTTTGAGTCTTATCTATGGTCTAGTAATGGATGTAAAATTCAAATACAATAAGTAGTTAACTTAGATAATTGTATTTGTACCATAAGGTCTTAAATTTGTTATTGTAGTGAAAAATAAGTTAGCATGTCCATGTATACTGATTAGTTTGTTTCCCTGGAACATATTTCCAGTCTTCTGTTCAATTGGGCCTTGATTTTTTGTCTCCTGAAAGCCTGGGGGAGTCTTTACGGTTGGCTGAAGAAATCCGCTGTCTCCCGAATGACCATGAAGCGAAGCTTCAAATCTTGGAGGTCAGGCAAAATAATGTTTTCGAAGTATTTGGTGTCTGTTTCCTCCCAGAAGTTAATTTTCCAATGGATTTCAATGCAGGTGGGAAAAATATCACTCTATGCAGCCAGTTCAGCCATTAAAGAAGTCCAAAAGTTGGTTCTTGATCCCAAGTAAGAAACTTGGCTTTGGCCTGTCTTTTGTTTTTTGTTATATCATGCATGCCATCTGTATGGCAGTGTAGTGAAGACTGTTGTTTGGGTTTTTACTAAAAAGGATTTTGCTAGCCCCAGTCGCATATCTTCCAAAGACACAACTGGGGCCAAACAAACGGCAAACAGTTTTTGACTTTTGCTTTTTAAACTATTAAAATAATAAAAGTTCTTCAAGTGTTAGGCCCATCTTGCTTCTATGGAGAAATTTGGAGTAAATGTGATTGGGGCTAGCACATCTCTACTAAAAAATACCCCAAATTGCATGTTCACATATCCTATGTTTGGTTGCCGAGAAAATAAGTGAAAACGTGGAAAAGAAAAGAAAATTGGACAAAGCACAACTAAAAATTGTATTAGAAATCCAAAATTTTATTTTCTTTTTCATGTTTTCACCTATTTTCTCAACAACCAGACATAGGATAAGGGAAGGCTAAAACTTGGCGCTTAATCATGTGGAGAAGGAATCTTTAACCAAATTGATCGAGGACCAAATTTGTGACCTTAATGTTTGCTACCCCTGGGTTGTGGGATTGGACCCAGTTAGCAAACCTTCTACGCCGCATTTGCTTCTCTATCGCTATATGAAAGATATGTTCCAATGTTTTTTTGAGTAACATGAAGTCCTTTATTCACGTTTTCCTGTAGAGATGGGGCAGAGCTTGGTTTTGAGGACCCGAACTTAACTGCCATGGTTTCAGATAACTTGGAGAAGATGATTAAACGAAGACAAATTACATGTGTATGAATACTTGTACAGTACTTGTCATTTTGTTCTAGGATAAACATTATCCAGATTAGCAGTGATGCAGAAAGCAGGTTTGATGCAGTTAATGTAATTATGTCATTTTTGTATAATTGCATCTGGTATTCTCTTGACCTCAAAACAAGCTTGGGTATCTACAGACTTCCAATACTCAAATGTCTAATTTAGTTGTCATCAAGGATTGGGATGCGAGGAATGGCTGAATTCTTGAGGTTTAGGGGGGGGGGGTTAGAAAACACAACTCACATAAATGGACGGCTATTTGTCAAGCTCAAAACCATGCTACTGAATATCACGAAGCACCAAATCAGGAGTATAAGCAAAACCATGCTTACATATATACTGCGACTGGTGTGTATAAAGAATGTCAAGCTTCAGGTTCCGACCGATTTCTGGTGAGAACCCAAGCAAAAAACTTGTGATTCCATCAAAATTGGCACCAACAACAGCAAGGAGCAGCCACCTGAAAACTAGCTGTTTAAAGTCCTCCACTGGAGATTGCCCTAGCCGGGGAGCTTCCTCTCTGTTTAAAGTCCTCCACTGGAGATTGTTTAAAGTCCTCCACTGGAGATTGCCCTAGCCGGGGAGCTTTCTCCTGCAAGATCTGTTCCTGTCACCGGGAGATTGTCAGATAAACCCGCCTGCCGGAGGCTGTGTTTTATTGGCATTGATTTCTTTGGTATGTTATCCAGTTCTCTTGGCCCAAATTGCCGCTTGCATAATGTTCTGAAGCAGGATCATGCATCAAACAGGTCCTGGCCATTAGTCCCCTTCATTTGATCGTGAACATACCGAGAGGATTATCATTATGCGAAATGCCTATAAACAGCTAGATATGGGCAAACCAAGGTTGTTATTAGACCTTAGATTTTGAAGTGACATAGCATATGCATGATTTATCTTCTTTGTTCGTGATCCATGCAAGGAATCCTGGCCCAGCATTTGAAGAACCACAGCTGCAAGATCACCCAATACAACATAAAATCTGAATGAACAAGCATATAATCATCTTAATTCATTGAATTCTCCATTTTTTTTCCCAACAGTTCATGACAATCTGATTATCAGAAGCTTAACAGTTCCAGTCGGGTGATTTTTAACCTAGGAGGTAGCTTAGGTCAGATGGCTGATTCATACCATATTACAATAAACATTCTCCATTCAAACAAACAATGCTCATTTATTGATTATTATAATAGCATGTTAGCATTCATCTCGCAATCAAAACCTCAACAGCACAGAATTTTCATCAAAAAATTCTACCCATGAAGAATAGCACCCCCAAAATTCAGTGAAACGTATGATCTATTTGGTGATTATATGAGTTGATGGCAACTTCCCAAATTATGAAGTCACCCACTCCTCTTTAGTTTGCCATCCTAACGGACTCCGTTAGTAATGCAAAAGATAGAAAGCTGCCTGCCACTACTGCTTGTCTTTCTGTTTACTGCTGTCTTCTGGGGGCAAAGATAGGAACTGAAAGATTCTCTGAACCTGTGCGGCATCAATTCGGAATTCCTTTGCTATCTGGTGAGTGTCCATGGGCTTGTCATGATCGTTGGCCTTGCCTTGATGCAAGAGGATGATCCGACGTAACTGAGCTACATTCAGGGTTCCCGGAGGAACAGGCTTTTCCTCATCCAGGCTAGATTCTGGCTTTGTATTCCGCAGTTTTGGCATGGGCCTAGTATACCTTTCCATGACAGATGCCTGCATCAGAAGCCAGGAAATAAACTAATGACTCGTCTGATAACATACGTAAGGAGATAAACATGATGTAAACCATTAACTAAGCGCCAGTGATTGGAAGATCTGCCATGTAAAATAAAAACAACCTGATAAAACGATCATTACCATTGAGACTTTTTTTTTTGAGTTTTTCCCATGCTTTTTGACTGTCATAACAGAATGTGCAATGCGGAGATCTCCTACTTGAGACCTATTGGTATGGTTCCACTCCAAAGTATTGCAGACATTAAGTATTCCTCTATTGATAAAGGTTCAACGTGTGAAGAAAGTTCCATAGTGGACTAAACAAGCTTATGTGAATTTTTTCTGGTAGCCATTGCTCACTTCTCAGAGCAATCCTTCAGGGGACCTCCGAATTAGTAAGGAATTCATTTAAGAAAATGATGTTATACTTCTTAAGCTCCAGCGGAAATGGTGATGCACCTCATGACAAGAAGCCCAACAATCCATTACAATATCCAGACAAAGGAAGAACCATTTCCACCATCTTCAAAACCCACCAAGCAGCATGCAAACCCACCAACCACCCATAATTGATGAAGAACCAGAAGCAGATAACCAACCTAGAGAAAATAAGTCACCCCTTTCTTTGAACTGGGTAGCTCCAGAATACCTCTCAAAGGATCTGAGAACCCACAACCAGCAATACCAAATCCACAAACACTATTTTTCCTTTATGCAACAATTTTCTTTTAAGATTATTCATTCCCATGTTAATCCAAACCAAAGCCACTTGCAACTTTCTCAAAGAGAGTCTAACTTTGGCATCTGGGCAAATAATGATCAACATGTTCAGCACTCAATAGGTAACCCAAATATTCAAAGCCATCTTATTATCCGTGTGTCCAGACATCTCACTTGCAAATTGCAATTACTCCAATCATCCTTGGCAATGATTGCCTCAGCTTCCTCCTCCAACAGGAACTAGAAAAGAAACTAATCTTCCAGAAAAGGAACCCTATTCAGACTGAACTTGCCAACTAGCAAAAATTAATAATGGTATAGCCCATTCCTTCTAGAATGTTGGGAGTTGCAACACCCTCCATCATTTGAAAGCAGAATTGGCTCCAGCATTCAGGGTAATGCCTTCATCACCTCAACAAACAAAGAAACTGGAAGCAAGTTAAGGAGTAGCTTACGAAACCAGGTAATGAACCTATTCAATGTTGATGCTATGCTAATTAAGTCATTCTGTCCCCTCTTAACCGAGGAAGAGGAAAATGTACTATATAAGACTAAATGATGGAAAAACCTCAAGGAATCAAGTGAAGTAGGAGTCCAGGATTAAAAAGAAAACGAAGAGGAGTCAAGGATACTGCCAGAGATGAAGAGAAGTAGGTGGAGCATGGCGATTTCAGCTTTTGAATCTCATAAACTGTTCATCCAAATATCCAATGAAGCAGGAGAACCACACGATAAGATTTTGAGAAATTTCTAATCAAGAGGACTCATTTTATGGGACCAACAGCAAGTGAAGCCACACCCTGCATGTAATGCTGCACAAGCCATGTTTCTATACAGAAACTGCAGACTCTTGGCATATGAATGGTTCTAGTTTGGTGACCCAGCACACTATTTCTACTTCATGAATCACATCCCACTTCATTAATTACACTTTTTTTTCCAAATAACAGTGTTTGTATTCTTTCTTAAGCATGATCACCATCAGAAAGAGCAACTGCAATAGGTGGCTCTCTGTGAGCAGATTTTGATTCTTCATTTTCATTGCAATAGCGATAATATGACATTCTGATTGCAAACTGGAAGCGGGAGTAGGAGCTAATGCTGACTAAAAATATGTTCATATATTTAAGGAGATGAACTGTAGATATTTTCATGGGTCAATAGTCTAAATCAGAATAATTGACAATAGTAACATTATCAATATTTTTTAAAACATTTACATCTTACAATAACCTATATAGAATTATTCACTGGTAACCTATAAAACTATAACTAATAATTTATATTTACATCATTAAGAAGAAAAGTTGTTGATATAGTCATGAATGGATGTTGGTAATAGTAATTTCATCAGAAATATTCCTCTTCATGCTTGACCTAATAAATTTATCATAATCAAAGTTCAGTATGAAAAGGCATCCTAAGCATATTGATTACAATAAAACAAAAACTCTGCTCCACCTAACATAAAGAAATAACATTCAGGTTTAAAAATCACTTCTTGATGGAAAGTTTAAAAGGAACAGCTGAAACTTTCAAAAACCTCACCTCACCCATTTCAAGTTTCCCTCCAGGCTTTGTTGTAATTCTACCGACCATCTGACTAAGCATGGCATCATATCCCGAGTCTCGCTCTTCAAGGACATTGTCGGTGTTAATCGCCGAGATTTCCTCTTGAACAAATAGACATATTAAAACATGAATATAAATAATATAAAGTTATTATTTCCAATCATAATATTTGCACAACTCATAGAGACACATCTATGTTTTTTCTTTACAATTTATGACAATGACTGTTACAAAAGATTCATTCTTTCAGTAAAAAAAAAAAGTAAAAGAAACTATAAAAAGAAGACATCATAATCTCTTTTCACTGTTCTTTTATTAATGGATTTCAACAATTTCAGTCAGGATCCTTTGCCAACCTTTCAAAAGCGATAAACCGAGTAACTAGTTAAATTGCACAAATATGGGGATGGGTTGTTGGAATTTGACATGGATAAGAGGTGTTGGATTCAGTGAAACCCCAAAAATAAGATTCAATGACACAAATGATGTATTTTAAAATTTCATATTAACGATGCTATGAGAGATTGCAAAGGAAACAAAATCAATACAAAGGCATCAATAATTGTAAATGATACCAAATTACTAAAAAACCTATAATTGAATATATTATAATCAAAAGTCAAATGTAACATACATTAAGTTTGAACAAATAACTACAATGATTAAACTATTACATGATTAGTCTATCAAGTATCAAACAAGTACTGGTTTAATAGTTGTATCAATCTATAAACGAATATTATATTAAGAAAGTATCATGTGTTTTTACAATTCATCAAACAGTGTTTTTTGGTCGAAACAAACAATTCATCAAACATGATTAGTGTATCAAGTATTAAACAAGCAATTGTTTAATAGTTATCAATCTATAAATGAACCAAAAATATCATGTATTTTTGCAATTTATCAAACAATATAAATAAGACATAATTAAAGCAAATGTAGTAATGAACAAATAATAGTTCTAAATTGCTTATGATGATTTTAAAGATGTATGGATAGTAGTAGTATTAAGAAACAACAAGTGTGTCTATGGCGTGTAGATGTTGTGTCGCATGTCCACACGTATTGACACATAACACGCTCTTTACACAACATAGGAAACTACAAATAAATTTGCTTTATATGTCTGGGCACTACTTTTATTTATTAAAAAATTTCCTATTATCCTACTCTTATTTTGTTTTCTAAACAAGAATAATTTGACATTTGCCTACCAAAAATTACAAATAAAAGAAGAAGAAAGTTTCTAACAAAAAAAGATTTTTGTACTAATTTAAGTTCCTAATTCTCTTATGGTGTGTGTAGGTGTGGCTAGTGTATTCATGTGATTTTATATCCTCTAAATTAATGAGGCCTCCTTTTACTGTTATTTCTTCATTGTTTATACATTTGGATCTTTATTTAAAAAGTAAAAAATGTACATCCGAGTTCAATTATGAATCCTAAAACCAAAGTACTTTGTGTGAATAGTTCTTAACTAAGTAAAAATAGCACAAAACAAGTGATGATTACATAATTTCCAACATTATTGTTTAACTCTTTGCCTCTTTGCTCCATTCGATTGCTTAGTTACCATACTATTTTTCCAAGTTAGCACCACTATTTTTCACTAGGCTCTTCATCTGCCATACTGCAAAGTTGTAGGGAGCACTAGGCAATCAGTTCACCTTGTGGGCATCTAGTGAAGTTAGAAAAGACCAAAATACTATACTATAATTTTGCACACAATTCCAATTTGCACATGCATACAACAAAGATCAAATCAAATATTAGAAAAGTTATTAGTCCCGTAGAACATTGAAATTGAAATCCATTAGCTATGACTTGTTATGACCTTATGGGGTTCCTATGCCCTATGAAAATACAACATGAGTCATGACTAAGTGGTCATCAAATGTAAACACAACTACAAAGGCCCAAATTTATTGTCATAGTATAACATTCTCCCCCTCAAGTTTTTTTGGTAATCATTCTCCCCCTCAAGTTAGTGGAAAGATATTTCCAACGAATAATTATGATTAGTTTACAAATCTGACTTCAATTCAATTAAAAACTCGAAGAGCAAATTGTGTCAGCATTGTCATTTCCTCATCTCAAATGGACTTGGGTTTAAACCCTAAGGGCTTGGCTAGGGCATAGCTAGGTTTAGGGTTTTGGCTAGGATACTAGGCTTTGACCTAGGGTTATCTAGGGTTTAACTAGGGTTTAGACCTAGGGTCGGACCTAGGTTTAGACTAGGGGTTTACCTAGGGTTAGGGTTTGAGTAGGGTTAAGTCCTAGGTTGACTAGGGGTTTACCTAGGATTAGGGTTTAACTGGGGTTAAGTCCTAGGGTTAAATGGGATTCGACTGGGGATAACCATGTTTAAAGAACTTAACCATGGTTAAGGTAGCGGTGTAAAAATTGGGTGCTTACAAATACCCCTACAATTCTATTTTGCAAATGATAGGAATGATGCAACACCTTTGAGGTATTCAACAAACATCCTCGGTGCAATCATTCACTCCTTGCTTAGGGGGGTAGAAGTAGACATCTTCTAATTAGCTGGGAAAAAAGTCACAATGATATCAGAAACTTGGTTTAGAAATGTCCAACTATTTTTTTAGCGAGAAGGCCGACAGAGATTTAAAGACAGCCATGGGCCGACATTTTTGCCGCATTCTAGGCATTTTTAAAAAAAATCCTTTTTCACGTAGTGATTGCATACTAAAAATATTTAGAATTCAGAAAGCTTTTCAAATGTGAGAAATAAAGAAATAATGAACTAAGAAAATATTATCGCACAAATACATTGCAGTAAACAACCGTATTGGTGTCCCTATATATCTAGGATTCAGGAGTCTGCAAGTTGTGTCATGTATTAGAGCTAACAAGAATTTGGTTCCGCAATTCCGTTCAACTAAAAGTCATAACTTCAGTTATGTTGTGTGAGTATGTAATCTTGTCCTAACTTTTTAGGGTCAATAAGATGAATCATTTTCTGTCATTCCATTTTATCAAAAACCATAACTTAGTTCATGTCCTACCATATCTTGCTCATTATCTCTATCCATGTCCTTTCAGGTCTCCTCCTCGGCCTTTTGGAGCCCTCAATTTGCACTAACCCACTGCTTGTTGATGCCATCATCAATCTTCTTTGAACATGTACAAACCATCTAAATTGATTATCCCTTACATTATCAACCATTGGAGCTACTATCAGATCCTCATGAATGCTTTCTAATATTACCTTTTCATAGTATTATCAACATCTCATCTCGGCTACGGAAATTATATATGCTACTTCTTGATCACCTAATATTATTCTCTATAACTAGTGGGTGGCACGTGCGATGCACGTGAGAGCGAGGGGAAGGAGTTAACCACAATTAATAGGAGTTAAAAGGGACACGTGTTAACCCAAGGGTGCAATTGAACTCTCCCAGAGTTCAATCGCGATTGGCTGTGATTCTAAATAGATAGATGAGCAAGGGGTAGTTTGGAAATTAAATCAAAGGCAAGGGGTAGTTTGGGTTTTAAAGCAAAACATTAAATCAAAATTTTGTTTTTATATAAGGGTAGTATGGGAATTTCAAAAAAATCATCTACGCCTGTCTCTCCCATTATAATAGTAAAGAAGCACATATAGTCTTATCATTGTCTTATAATTATTTTCTATCATAATTTCTCGATCACATAGCACCTTGGAAGTACATTTTTGCTTTAGACTCCTAAATCTCTCCATCCTTTTGAATAGTTGTCAATATATCGGAACTAGTCGCTTTGGGGCATTTCCTGTCCATCCCATTTTGGGTCTTTTTTTTAAAAGTTGTATTCCACACATTCTGTCTTGGTTCAAATTATATTAAAATCCTCAACACCCAAGGTATCCCTCCACAATTCAATTGTAGTATTTAACTTACATTACATAAAAAGAATCAGTTTTCTAACCCAACCACAAAATTGGAAAAAAGGGATTAGCTTCAATGGATCAATTAGGAAAATGATCACTCAATCTTATTAAATTCACACAATCCAACCAGAAGATAGCTTCAGTTTTCAAAATAAAATTGCAGGATAACGTTCTTGGATAATAGAATTACAACAGTGTAGTATTCAAACAAGCAATAAGAGTCTTCCGTCCGAATACAAGAATCAAAAATTCTGGATTGCCCAAACAACTCGAAACATACTAGAAACCGACTTACCGGAGTCAGGACCACCAGCTTCACCTTTTCCGCTCTTCGGGATCCCCGCCGGCTCGACGGGAACCACTGGTGGCCGTCGCTCGACGTTCTTCACTTGCGAAGACGACGGTTCGAGATTCGAACTCCGGATTCTTCCCGAGGCCCGACGCAACGCCTGCCCCATCCCTTCCTCCTTTTACCGGAATCAATGGCGGTCTTGCTTTGAACGGACTACGATCTCTGATTTACAGAGAGATTCTGGTCAGGTATTTTGGTTTTAATCCGAAAAAAGAAGAAGATTTAATTAGGGTTTTGTTAGGGGTTTTGGTGAAGACGGAATGGGAGAAATGGAGGTGAAGTGGGAGTTGGGGAATAGAGAGATCAACGTAACTGGTTCATTTGCAAACCACGTCTAGCTTTTCCCTTATATTAAGGCCTCAGGCTGCAATTCTGCAAAAATGTCGATGGGGTCGCTGAATAGTCATTTCCATATCAGCCAAGGCCTTCTCATAATCCCATTGTTAGGATCTTAATAGATATAGGACTTGATTTCATGCGTTCCATAAGTCTTGAGGCTTTTGGTTATGTTCGTATCATATGGTATTAGATTAGGCATCCACGTCTCAAGTTTGAATCACACAAGGAGCCACCAAGAGCAGAGTGAGAGCTGTACAAACAAATGGAAAAAATGGATGACATTTGTTGAGGATGTCGACTACGGAAGCGTTATGGTATGTTATGATTCTAAATAAATATAGGGTTTAATTTCACGTGTTCCATAAGTTCTGAGGCTTTTGGCGTATTGGTTAAGTTCGTATCACCCATTCCGGCCCCTACGGGATTGTTGGGAAAATATTCTTTGGTGGGGGCAATGCAAAGTGTTTGACTTTTCTATTTTAAAGTGATTAATAATTGATGTAATTAGGACTATTATAAATATGTTCGGGTGTTAGTCACTGTATCGATTTTTGTGGCTCAAGAACTAATTTAACTTGTGTACTATTAAACATTTTGATGCTTGCTCTTAGTAAGACAGTCTTCTCAGCCTATCAAATATTTATCTAAGGCTAAGCTACATTGAATGCCCCCATGCCCTAGTTGGGACTAGCCATGGGCCATGCATTTGCCAGATTTGTTGTTCAACGCTTCTGCATTTTAGGATGACTCAAAAGTCTTACCAACAGGGATGTGGAATAAAAGAAATGGATTTTTGGTGAAAGGAAAACAATAGCCGAAGCAATCATTTTCTAAGTATAAACAATATCTTTTAGGACTCTGCTATTGAGACACAAAAGGGCCGAGACTACCGAGACCGTGCACGGAAGTATGGGATTTTAAGTAGGGCCCATGTTCACATGGTAGGCCCCACCTGAATTCCCGTGCATCCATACACGGTCTCATTGGTCTCGGCCCTTCTGTTGTCTCAAAATCATTTCCCTATATTTTATACCATTTAATTTAATTATTTAATTGGGCATAGCTATGAGGCTCAAAGAAACAATACTCATAAGATAACTACAAAATGTATGAACGAAACCACCCCGAGAACTTACTTGTTAAAAATCTTTTTCACAAAATCCATCAACAACTACTCAATCAACCATGGGTGTCCCCTATTAGAAAATCCTGGCTCCGCCCTGGCTACAAGGGCTTCCTGCTCATTTTGTTGTGGGTCTTCCATGATTCACAGAATAGATAGAAAGTGCCCTAATGAATGGAGTCAAAAGATATCTCAGGCATTTCTCACCGCATTCAATGAGCCGAGACTCTTTGTATTCTTGCCCGGAAAAAGGAGAGTGTAAATAATGGGAGAGTGGGGCTAGCACCTCCCTTCACACAGGGTAAAGAAAGCAGTGGGACAAAACACAATGGTTCCTCAGTGAGAGCCAAACAGGAACTTCCTGAAGTCTTTGGATTCAGACTCATGTCCATGAAATTGTCACCAATATCACAGTTCTTGACTGGTATTATTGACAAACACTTAAAAATTTATGTGATCCCTTTCTATTCACAGTTGTGTGCAACTTTCTTTCTCACCATTAGCAATATTAATTGTTTTGGCCCAGTGGTTAAGGCGGGATTTTGACTCTCAGGTGAGATAGGGTTCATCTTAGCTTTCATAGCTCAGCTAGAGGAGTACATATTAAGTGGGAGGTCTTGAGTTCGAGTCTCAATGCAAGCAATGTTACTCTACATATGGGTTCTTATGCCATTAGCCAAGTGTTAAAGCATAGGGTTAATGTTGACCAACTGGGAGAATTCTCCTCTACAGCTTGATCCAAAATCTCCTTGGATAAATAAAGCAAAGTGTGTGAATATAAGAAGCTCTTAATCTCTACAGTGCTCAATAATTCCTTTAAAAGGCAAGAGAAAACAGAAGCCAAAGATTAATCCCATAAGGTTTATTCAAGTGGCACTACAAAAAAAATGCATTCTAAGCAGGTTAAACTTAGTTTAATAAAATCCTTAGAAGGGAATAATATTACAGGACCAAGAAAGACAATTTATTTATTCCTTTCAGGGAGACTTTGAAGCACTGGTCCAAACCCTAGTGTACCAAGCCCTAGATTCAGTATCTAGTTCAGATAGATCAGCACATGAGGAAGAGAAGATAGGGAGGGAGGGAATATTAAGAAAGTGGGGTTGGTGGCCTTGGCATATAAAGAAGATGAGACAGTGAATGTAACATATTATTAAGGTCCTCAAAAGACTTTCAAACTTTATTTTATTTATAAATCCCTTTCATGAATTTAGTTCTTATACCCACTTGCCGAATACATTTCTTTAATGCACTAATTATGATTAATCACTAATAGAGTCCAAACCCTAGTGGGTCAATGAAGGAAGAAGGCTTGAGTTGTTTATTGTATTACAGAAGTGTAAAAGCGAAAAACTAAACCTTCATTAATGTTTGAAAGGAATATTAGAAGACCCATAAGCATGTCTTTTCTTCTGTTTTTTTGGGGCAATCTTTCGTAACTTGCGATAACCTCGGAACATATATCAAAATTTGTTTTTTATTTCTATTTTTATAGAACATCAAGATTTGTTAGTAGAAAATGGTTTAGGGATATGCTCCCAAACCATGTAAATGCTTAGTGTTATTTTTGGTTTTTATCTTGATCATATCATCATACAGCTAGATTTATCTTGTAATTTCAAGTTTTGGAGATGATAACATTGTGTTTCAATCATATAGTTCGGTTCCATCCACATGGTTCACAATTACCACTTTTTCGTTAATTAAGCTAGGACTAATCCTTTGTCACCATTGCTGTCATAATGAAAGTCGACGAACTGGGTTAATGTTTAACCACAGTTTGATTTTTTTTAGTAGAACTAAGAGATAAATGACCTAATTTAATGTGACCTTTCAATTCACTAAACCAAGTTACAATTCCTACTTTTTTTGTAAGTGAATTGGATACTTATGATCCTGATTGATGCAAATGCATCTTACATTCTTACTTGTATGACATAAATGTCGGAATTCAGTGTGACTCCGTTCACTTCCCGATAAGTAGAAGAGAAGGCTTGGCTTTTCAAGTTACTACCTTCATTCGGCTACTTCTTATCAGTGTGGAGCCATGCCGATACAATACCCAAATATGATAGATCATCTGTGTGTTTTTAGATGTTCGAATTCAATTATAAACTGGTCGAGAGAACCCAACATCAACTTGATACACCAGTCAAAAATCTCAATACCAACCCATGAAATTGATCAGCTGGGGTGACAAGTCGGGTCAGAAATTGCCACCCATATTTGGAACATCAATTAGATGTGTGCTAACATAGGATTTTCTTGTTAATATATTCAAATGACCATGTCAATTGACAAAGCCATGTAGATACATTTGAAATATATTATCTAGGTTTATTCGCTTAGTGTGAAATTAATGTGAGCTAGTGATCGCACGCTAGGGTCTGCAAATTAAATCAATCTGACCAGAACCCTATAAATTAAAATAGACAATTAAATTAGTTAAATTAGTCTGACCAGAACTCTACAAATTAAACTAGAAAATAAATGTTTTGCCATCGCGTAGGTTGACATATTCTTAAGCAAGTAGTAGGTAATCCAATACTGGGTTTCTAATTAATATTTAATTAGTTTTTCTTAGGTGTTGTTTGGAGGAGTTACACTACAAGATGCATACTTGCATAACTGCATACATGTAGTCCACTCCTTCAAATTCCTAACATTAGTTTAAGCTTAGTCTACATTTATTGGAAGATTAAAGATTAAAGATCAAACTGGGAGGGGAGGGACCATATGGACTATAATTGATCAAATAGGTTCGATCTCGAGCATGCTGAACCCATCAACAATGCCGACCATGCTGGCATCATGACATCCCACATTGAACAAGAAGACAATTGAACAAGAAGACAATGGATCTGAGTCATGTCCTGAAACCTTTACCATCCACAACATGTTCATATAAATTCACATATATGCATCTATATAAACAAGAGTTCGCGACTAAGGGGCGACGTGTCTGTACTTGACAGGATCTAGTTTATCTGTATCTAGAGATGGTAGATAACAGAGGTGGTAGCCCCGACTCTGAACGCCTTAAGTACAAGGCTTCTGGTGCTAGTGCCTCGGGTGACTATGGTGGTATCACAGAACAAGATTGCTTGTTGCCAATCGCTAATGTGGGACGGATCATGAAGCAGATCCTACCTCCTAATGCCAAGATCTCTAAAGAAGCAAAAGAAACCATGCAGGAGTGCGTATCGGAGTTCATTAGCTTTGTTACTGGTGAAGCATCGGACAAGTGTCACAAGGAGAAGCGGAAGACCGTTAACGGAGACGACATTTGTTGGGCTATGGGCACACTAGGCTTTGATGACTATGCTGAGCCATTAAAAAGGTATTTGCATAAATATAGGGAATTAGATGGAGAGAGAGCTAATCAAAACAAGGCTAGCAACACTGAAGATAAAGATGAACCATATAGCTATAGAAATAAGCAACCAAAGAACCAACCTGCAGCTCCTACTACATAAAAGTTCAATGTGATTTAGAGGAAGTAACAGCTCTATCTCAAGGCCTTGTCTATGAGGTAGGAATCTTGTGTTTGATTAGAATATGAATCATGGGTAGTTACATTTAGAGCCAATCTTTGTATTTTCTTCTCCAAATTATCTAGTTAATTTGTAGAAGGAAGTTTTGGGGAATGAGCTGATCAACTGTTGTATTTTGGCCTGTATTTAATTTGCGAATTTAAATACGAGACTTGAGGACTCGATCGATTTTACTTAATATTTTATGGCAAATCGCTAATCTCTTGATCTTGATCGAAGTTAGATGTTGCAGATGAAGGGGATCATTCCCTCTTCGAGCCTAATTCATAGCTTGATCCGATGTTAATCGTATTGTATCTAACTATATCTATCATCTTTATTTACCAAAAATCAAAATAGAATTATTTCCATGAGAAAACTAGGAATTCAGGATTAACTTGATATTTAAATCTATTATTGATAAATGATAAGCTTTATATTTTGCTAACCCTTTTCTCTAAGATGGCCAAAAATCACTCCTGCGGAGTTATTGCCAATTGTATAGGAGTTATTGTCAATTGTATAGTTCAACATAGTCTGAATAGTAGTCTTAGAGATGATTATAGTCCTCCTATGTAATCCCCTTATTTCTGGGGAACTTACTCTAGTTTGATTCAAAATTTAATGTTTCAACTCTCTTTGAAGACCTTAGCCGATGATTTGCCGGAGAGGCATGACCTTTCTCCCTTCCTCGCCAATCTTTGCTTTTGCAACACCTTGCCCTCTTTCTCTCTCTCTCTCTCTCTCTCTCTCCTTCCAAATTTTTTTTCTTTCTGGTTCCAACCACATTAGCATTCATGGAGGTGTAACAAGAACTAGAAGCACTCAACACTAATGGCATGCCTTAGCTCAAGATTTCCTACACCAGATGCTATCTTTTTCATTGGAATCACAACTAGGGTTACAGTTTCTTCAACCCTAGAGCCCGGGACCACTATCTAGTGGCTCTACAATACATGATTTGTCGTGAAAAACCCCATCAAATCTCGGGCATGTTAACATTTACTATATTCAAAAGGACATGGCATGCTCCCAAAAGTGAGGATGTCTCAAATTTCGAGATTATTGGAAGTTTGTTAGAGAGAGAGAGAGAATAGTTAGGGTTTCTCACAGTACAGTCAAGTGTTTCTGTTGGAGTGAAACAAAGTAGAATAAGCTCTTGGGTGGACCATTTTCAGACCCCATTTGATCTTCTTTTCAGGGTGTTGCTATTGTGATTCCATAGAGAAGGCCCATTGTTATTCTTTTGGTCTTCAAGAGGAACTTATATGGGTGTGTCAAAACTCCATTTCATTTCATGGGTTAGAAAGAAGCTACATTGAATATAAGTTATTCCATTACATTGTCTGAGAGTTTAACATAATATATAAGGATATGCAAGAGAGAGAGAGAGAATAGTTTCCTCATTAGAGGATGGTACAACAAACAGTGAGACAAGAGGGGAGACAAAAGATGAAAACCTAGAAATTATCGGACCAACCGTACTTCAATGCCTCTATGTGATAGTCTTCTTCTTGGAGGAATATATTTTGATGTTAGGAAGACCTAATTGATGTGTATGAGGGTTCTCTTCTCCATAGGCTCATACCATGGAATATTGGTATTGGTACCCATTGCTCATGGCGTCGCACGACTTGTCGGCATGTCACTTTAGAATCTATGAAGGTCTGTATATTGATAAATCAACAGAGAATCGCACAACACGGAATATGCCGATCCATTTGTTGTGATAGATGAGCATATGGTTCAGTTACTTCTGTAGTTCCCCGTGTGATATCTAGCAGCTCGGCGTGGTGCAACGTGTCACAGCTTGTCCTAGGACACATGCTGAAAGGTGATACGTTGCTTGTCCTAGGACACATGCTGAAAGGTGATACGCCGCACATTTTCTTTACTTTGCTTAACATTTATGTTGGCCATGCTATTAACAGTATGTAACTTTCTATCAGTATCTATCATAGCTACCAAAGCAAGAAGCGAAAACAAGAAGCGGGAAACGAGGCTCAAAATGCCTAGAAAATGGGAAGTATGAAACGAGATGTATGTGCCTCATTCTCATTATATTAGGATTAGGATGATCAGTCATGTCTTTAATTTTATCTATTTGTGGAGAATTAGGTGCCTTAGGTTTCGATCCAATAATACTTGTTTAGGATCTACACCCTAGGCTTTAGACCCAGATCATTCCAATCACTTCCTATATAGCTCTCTTTATCACTAAATGAGACATGATAAAAACGAGTATGAGAAACAAGCTTTTAGATAAGCGAGCTTCCCATCTTGTACATAACTTCTCTACAACTATGGTATATACTACACCGTGTGTGCATGACACAATGCAATGCATATTGACATTTATCTCACCATGCGGAGCAAGGTATATCTATTTGGGCAATACTAGGTACACTTTCCTTCTCATCCACATTTTCTATTTTTTGAACAAGAAGACAAATACTATTTTGTGGGGTCTATCATTTTTTTTTAATAAAAAAATCATCTTTTGTTCAAGAAAGTGGATGAGAAAGTAAGTTGACTTAGCATTAATTATCCTAGTTATAGAAACATACCTAATGAACCCATTTAGTTAGTTACTTAAAGGTCCTCCACATCAGATATGTTTACACCCAAGCACTCATCCCTCTTTAAGTTCCATGGGCCCTCATACAGTTGGTTCTCGAAATGAGGTGTCGTGTGGTGTGAAACTTACTGAGGTGATCAGTGTGTGCGTGAGAGTGAGTTGCCTTACAACTTCGCCTTGTGGTGTTGTTGTGTTCATCAACCAAAAAAAAACCCATCTATAATTAGTAGATTCCTTTCTTTGGTTGAATGAAATGATCAGGCAGCAACCAAATAGATTCAACTCTGTAGGTTGAAGATCTTCACCAGTATAGATTTTGAAACCATCATCTTCAAGTCCCTAGGCTTATTTAGAACTCTCCAACTAGTTATTCCAAACCACAATTTAGCTCCTTGATGATGATATCCACAAGTTGCTTTTACCCTAGAAATCTACTTGTGTGACACACCATGGGAATAGCCCAGTGGTAGTGTGTCCCCTCATTAGGAGGGAGGTTCCGGGCTCGAGTTCAGTGTAGGTGGGCGTTGTGATTTCCCCACTCTTTACTAGAGCAGATACCAACCCACTAACTAGACTGTGCCAAAAAAAAAATCTACTTATGTGCTTAACAGAATATTTTTTTAAAAAAAAAACTATATAATGCATCTTAACATGCTTTGCTGATCATCCATGAAAAGCAAAATCTGTTGAAACTTGCAAGCAATGTGATTGAATGTTCGACCAAAAAAATTAAAATGTGATTGAATGTTAGAATTAAACACCTGATTTGTTTCTCCATGTTCCTTCATCAGTTGAGTTGACTGGCCCTTCTTCTCTCTTTTTTTTTGGCCCTTCTTCATCTACCACCATTTTTTTTGCTTTATATTTTAAACCATCTTGTTCTCGCCCAACAGATAAATTACATCGCCATTTTTGCAATCATGATCCACCAAAAGTACAAAAAGAGACTTAGCTAGCTCTCTAGTACTAAAATGTGAAACTAGTCATATATGACTCTACAATGTACATGGGATTGATTATCTTGATTACACCATAATCTTGTCTAAAAGAATTGTAGAGGACGATGATACCCCAAAAAATAACCAGATAGTGAGAATTGGGCGAAGCTGTACCCAACTTTATTGGTGTGGAACCTTATGCAGGATGTGTACTGCATAGGCACTATCATAATGAGCTATGTTTGCAGTAAACAATTCACCTCTCATGTTTAGGAAATTATGTACTTGTAGAAGTACCCAATGTATATATGTATAACTATTGGGTGTATTTTCTCTATGCTACTCAACTAATTAGCTGAATCTTGGGCAGTATGTTCCTGGCGTTTTAATCCAAATTTTCTATGATCACATTTCCTTTTATCAGTAATTCGATAATCACATTATTGAAACATGGCCTGTACTCCTATGTTCTATTTATAGTCCAGAATTACAGCCAGTAAGTCTAATATTATATCTTAATGTTCTTTCATTGTGTAGAAATGCATAGGTAAGCCCAGGCCAATATCTTGTTTGGGGTGTATATCTGTTGGGGTAGAAATGCATAGGTATAATATTTTTAATGGAGTAGAAATGCATAGGTAAGCCAAGAAAGTCCGAGAAATCCCTTGCAGGGTGGGCCCCAAAAGGGGAGTGAGAAGTTGAATCCAGGACCTTTTGCCAAATGAGGCATAAGTCCTGGTCCACCCCTTCAGGGTACTAACATGGTGAGGGACATATTCAGATTAGTGTTAAGAAAATGGAGTGAGTACAAACAAGATGTATTTGGTGGGACTCACTCAAAGATATATGGATCTAATTATTTTGTATGTACATATGCTACTTGTGCAGCGGATGCAAGGGAGGTATTTCAGCTTTCCCATTCTTCAACCATTTAGAACAACATTCAAGCAACAGCATGCATTTAAGTACTTCAAGTCTTCAATGACCAAGATTATTTAGTATTGTAGTTCAGCTACGCATATATGTGAAAAATACATTTCCACCACCACTAGTTGGGACTTTCATGAATGCAACGGTAAATTTCCTTTCTGAAGCAAAGTAGAAAGGATTGTATGTACCATGAGATTCCCTGAATAATCAATCGCCGACTTAGTCACAAATTTTTTGTTTAGTTTGGTAATAAATTCACGAATTACATATCTAATTATGTAATAAATTCACGAATTACATATCTAATCATGGACATACAAGAATCTACTTATATAAAAAAATGATCTACAAAGGCCCATCAAATTGCTGATTCTTTTTCTTCTGTTTTAATATATTTGAAATATATAATAAGAGAAGAAGTTAAGAATCGGTTCAATTTTGAATACTTCTTTTCGGAGGGTTTTTATGACTTTTTGTGGACCATTGTAATTATTAATTTATTGGTGTCGTTAACCCCTTGTGTACACTCGTCTAAATTCTCTATTTTTTTTGGGGATAAATTTAGCTTTTCATTCAAGAATCATAATTTTAATTGTAAATAAAGATTGGATAACATATTTGATATAAATAAGAAGTCAAGGTTGGATAACATATTTGAAATATACTTTTCAAAAAAAGTAAAAAAATCTGGAAAATAGCATTCGATGGATTGCTCATTTGCTCTGCGTCGCATTTAGACACTAATCTTAATCGCATAATTGACCAAGGAAAATAGTCACCTCCATCGGTGACGCGAGGAGGTACATCTCGGGAGCCCTTTTTCTACCACGTGTTATCTATTAACTCTTTTTAACTGTGGTTAAGATTCACTAAATAAAATAAAAAATTTAACCACATGAGTTAAAAAAATTACCAGAGTTAATAGACAATTGAAGGGTCTTTGTGAGAGCAATGAGCAATAGTTCGCTCCTTGCCCATGGAGCGAACTATTGCTCATTGACCAATACCCACTTCATTGAGTAATTCTAGCCCTAATTGTCTCAAATCAAGGAAAAAATAAACACTTTTGGGTGAGTGCACACCAAGGTGTCAATGGACCAGGCTCGGGCCCCTAGGAATAAGAGATAAAAATGAGTTTTTTTTTGTTGTTGTTTTGGTGGGGTGCTAAAAATTGGGCTTAGTCCAGGTAGAATCCTTAACGGGCCACCAAGTCTAAGCTTCAAATCCCAAATCCGTTGAACTATGTAATCAGGCTGGCCAGCCCATCCGATTTAATTGACACCCCAAAGTGCACATAGTGTTTTGTCATTCTTTCATTTTGGAGAGTGAAACTTACTAGCAATATTAGTCATTTATCTAATGTCAGTTAAGTTTGTAAATGGGAGTGGGCCTCTTGCTAGCCACATTGCCATGTGTAAGCAGCCAATTTTTACATCCCCCTAGCCATAGTTAAACTCTTTAACTGTAGTTAATCATAGTTAAACCTTACGAAAACCTTGAGTCAACCCTAGGTCAATCCCAATCAAACCCTAGGTCAACCTGAGTCAAACCCTAGGCAAACCCCAATCAAACCATAGGTAAACCCTAGGTCTAACCATAGGTCCACCCTAAGCCAACCATAGGTCTAACCCTAGTTAAACCTTAGGTCAACCCTAGTTAGCCCTAGCCTAAGTCCAATCCTAAACCCTACAAACCTAGGACATGGGCCCAAAGCCCATGCAACACCTATCCAAGGCCCCTAGGGCCTACACCCGTAGACAAGCAGCCCTTGGGCCCAAAGATGGGCCCATAACCCAAGCCAAGCCCTAGGAGGGGGCCCAGGCCCCAAAATTCGAATTTTCTGAATGTTGGTAATCCAATTACCGACATTCCTTTTGTGGTAAAAATCATACCACATGCATAAGCATTTAAACCGAGCCAGAACCTGTTTTTGGAAAAGTCCAGGAATGGCGGTAGAGTTTCTACCACCATCCTGAACTCTACCACCATCCTGCATATGCTTCTTGATCTAGATAATACTCAAGCCGATCAAATAATTCTAACCATGTGACCAACCACTTTGTTTGGATGGTAAAAAATAAAAGCCCAAAAAAGATTGATTACTTTTGATCTAGAAGAATGACTTACACTTCCCTTGTATACACCACTAGTCATTTACTGGTCAATATATGATGTTAGGCTAAAACAAACACTCGCATTAGATCATGTTGCTGAGCAAAGACGGGACTCTATATAGTATATGGAAGACATACAAACCAACTACTTCTCATTTCATTCAACTTCTCCTTGCCTAACATACCAAACCATAGCACATACACTAATAACTACACTCAGTCACAACAGCCCATTAAAAGGGTCGACAGTATCACCACCCCAATCTACCGTTAGTCAAGGTGCTAAGGTCCACACCCTTTCGGTTGGAAAGTAGACCTACCTACATTTCATGTATGGCTAAACTATGTCCTAACAGACGGCCACCAACATCACTGATCTTTGTGTCTGATCGTCAGTCAATCTTAAATTATTCATTCTTAGTAACAATTTCGTAGAATAGTACTAGTAAGGGTATCGTTCTTCTGAGGACTGCGTTGGTTTCGTTGCCTTTTATTCAGATTAATTCTAAACTAATAATTGGGACAATTGAATTTTGTTTGATTAAACTAAAACAATGAATTAAACTAATTAAGAATTCTAATTTAATTATCAACTACTGATTTTAAATCATTTGGAAGAGAAAATCTACGGTTTTCAAATCCACCACTAACCTGATAATTAATCCATATTTTGAATTTATTCTAACCTCTTAAATTGCAAACATTCCAGTTAGAGTGACAGCATGTCCCCTCTCAACTAATCAAAAAAAGTTCAAGGGATTATATTCTAAGCATATCGTATCTTTGGTTAACACGAATGATACACACTAATCTATAATTGTGTAATCACTCGTCTTCCCTTAACATAAAATATCTTCGAATTTAATCTCTTGATTTATTAAAACCATTGCATAAAACCTATGTTTAAATTCTAACGAAAATTAACACAAGTGATTTTAATTCCAATTTTATGATACCTAAGACAAGGTTGAGAATTCCATTGAAATCAAATATAATTCAAATAAATCCTGGTTGTTGAAACAACTCTCTCATTATGCAATCAATGTTTTACAACTAAGAAATCAAAAATAAAAACAAAATAGAACGACACAGTTACTTAGTTAGGGTTTCATCGAAACCATAGAATGAAAATTAGTCCATCGCGAGATAGGAATGCATCATCTTCATAGACAAAGCTTCAACATTCTTCTTCACGGCTTCCTTGATTTCCAGAGCTTCTCCTTTTTCTGATTCTAAAATATCTCAAATTCTCTACAAATAATCTCTCATTTTATAGAGAAAAAGATAAAGATGGAATCCTTATACAATAAGGACTTCTAATTGAACTACAACTCTTATTTTCTCTTTTCCCTACAAAGTTTCATCTTTTAAAAATAGTCAATTTGGGCCCAAAAGACAAATTTCACGCATTTAGTAATATCCAAAACGCAGAGGGGCGATCGATCACCCCTCCTTGGGCGATCGATCGCCCAGGGCAAATCTTGCTCTGGTAACTTTGATTTTACTCCATTCTTTGGACTTTTTCTTCTTGAGATTCTTCTGAGCCTTTAATGCTTTTAAAACCTTCAATCTTAAGCTCTTTTTCGTGGATGAACCTGAAACAAATATAAATAACCGAGTAGCATAAAAATATTTAAAAGACTACTCTAAAGGGTTAACAAGTTAAGTTTGAGGTGCTTGTATGTGTAACATTTAGCACCGATCAGTGTCCATCAATACATAGACACAACATGAAATAAAACAACAAAACATTTAATGGATATTCAAATAGAACAACAAAGCATTTGGAATGTTCTTTATATTCAAATCGTTGTGTATCACTGCAAATGTATAGTAGTAGTCAAACCAAGCTCTAACAAAGTGCACAAACTACTGCAAAATGAATTGTTGAATATACGAATGAATATACATTCATTTTATTCAAGATATATCATTTTTTATTTTATTTTAGCATTTTGAATTAGCTACCAATTTCTAGCTTTTTCCAGCGGCAGAGTTATTGTAATCTAGCATTTGACCACATAGTTGAACAGTATGCATGAGATGTGAGTGTGTGACAATGATTGACTCACCCACCTAATTTTCTTTCTTCCCTTTCCAATTTGCCTTCTTCCCTTATCTCTTCCATTTTCATTTGAATTTCATATTTTGAGTACTCTGTTTTTATGGTTCACTATTTTCTCCTGCAGTAATTTCAACACTAAAATAAGTTAAAATAACCAAAATAGCTATACCAACATAGATTCAGTTTCTACTGCCAACTCAAATGCATCTTAAAGAACATTCATGCCTGTATGTGTCACTAGACTCAATACCGAAGATACCATAGATATGCACTTGGTAGTACAGAAAAATCTGGGAAATGAAACCTGGTATAAAACCTCATAATTATCAATATGGAGATTCTACATTGTAAGGTCCTTGCTTCAATTTGTTCATATTGTTGGTGATTAATCCATCAAAAGTGATAGACTTTATATCACTGACAATATATATTAACATATTTTGGGTTTCTCTCCTCCCTTTCCATTACTAATACATGTATGTCAAATTCCTTTAATGCTCTTAAAATATTGGGTTAGTTTATAACCTTAACAATTAATAAATAGTTGCAAATAGAGTTAGGGGTGTATCTCAGTTGGTCGGGCCAAGTCTTGCTCAACCCTATGTATAAAACACTCAGACCAATTTTAACCCTGACATTACCAACATTTAACCAGCTACAATTCAGAACTTATAATACCCATGTAACTAAAGACTTTTTTGCACATTAAGTAAAGACGTTTAATTGTCACTTTTCTTCTATCTCTAATTGAAGGAAAAATATTAAAAACAAGAGGTGTCAGATGACAAAATAACCAGTATTTTCTAGAACTTATTCATACATTGAGATTGCTTACCACCAACCAAACAAATTGGACGAATTTCATCACATTGTTCACACATGCATGTAAGGTAATATAACATGAACTTATTAGAATAAAAAATCGTATATATACTGGTAAGGTTGGCACATGCAAGGCATGTGCTAACTTTGTTTTATATTGAATTTAGTTCAACTTCAAAAAAAGGAAAAATCTAGAATTTATAAAAAAAGAATGGATAAAATAGAATTTGTAAAAAGCAAAAGAAACCAAATCTAAAATAGAGAAGAGTAACCAAATAAAAATAAAGAAAAATCTCAAAGTAATTTTAAGAAAGAAAATTGGATAAATGGGTGTTGAGAATTTATGCCTAAAACCAAATAATCTTTTGGGAAAATGAATAGCATACTGATAGATTTTGTCAAAATGGAAAAAAGAATTACTAATTATTCTATGAAAGACAGCATCAGAGAGGGAACTAACAAAATCAGGCAAAAGAGTTATATAATATTGCATTCAAGAGTCCAAAAAATCTTCTAAAATAAGAAATAAATGAGACAAAAGTAGCAACAATAAGCAACAACAGTAAGACATGAGAAGAAACATAGCGAGGGCAAATACTTCGACAACACTCTAAGAAAAAAATCTTGTTCTTCCTTCCAAGTCACCTGGACCCCACACCCAACAAAGAATGTCTCAGCTATAAGGCCATCAAGCCACGACGGCTTCATCTCCATCTCATCTCTCCACCACTTGGTTCTATCACCATTGCTCTCTTTTCTCTCTAAAACTTCTCACCTTTATCGATCAATATAGAATTTCACCTTTATCGATCACCACTCCAATTTCTAGAACCCTTGGGCGCCTAGTTATGAACCAGTAAAAGCAGTAGAAGGATAAGAAGGAGGAGGAGTCAGTGGGGTGGTGGGCGTTGAGTGGTGAGTGATGTGTGTTGGGCAATGGGCGATGGAGAAGTAGAAGGGATGTAGGGGGAAATTAATGATATGGTATTATTCAAAAAAATTCCTAAAAGGTGGATGGATGTCCACCTGAATAAGGAGATGACACTCAAACTTTATTTGTGGTATTTACATACATATCATTTTTCCTTAACTTCCATTCCAAGTCTCTATAAGCTACTAATACCATAGCAAATCAATACAAAAGACTTTATTTATAAGTTAAAATATGTCATGTAAACTTAGACCACCCTCAAGGCTCAATCCAATCATTGCTAGAACTGGAAATCAGTACTTACATAAAACCCTGAAACTTTAGAGTAAGAGGGTTTCTTTAAGAAACATGTAAACATATAAATTTATAAATTATAACTTCATAAGCACCTAAAAATCATTTCCATGCTATATTTCAGAAATGAGAGAGCAGTAGAAAACTGATGAATTGGCCATTTAAACATATAAAGTGTTCAATATTAGAGCCAATACTAGTTGTGCATCATATTTTGTCATAAGTCGTTCCCTAAAATGCAACATGCAGGTAAAAGTAGCAAAATTGCTTTTGGGAATGCAGAGACGTCTCAACTCTCAAGCTTACTTGAAAAGACACAACCAAGATCTTGGTGACTCTAACTTTAATTTCTCTATCGAGAAAATAACTGAAATGGCCATCCTCAGCAAAAAGAAAAAAAAAAAACAATTCTGCACTTCACCCTTAATCTTTTATTAAAGGTGCACGTGCCCAAACCACTCTCTGGAAACTCCCTTTCCTCCTACTCATGTTTCTTCCACTACCTTCCCATCAACAATCACAAACCATCTTCATTGTGATTGATAAACTCTCTTGTAGATATAAGAAATTAGAGAGTGGATACCTTATGAAAATAATCAATTGAGTTGTATCTTTAACCCTAAATTCAAATAAAAAATCAGAAAAATATAATCACCTTTTAACCCTAGATTTTGATTTGAGAAGAAAGATTGGGGAGCAGCTAAGTCACATATACACTCCATGTGATTAGAATCAACATATATGTAACATAGTGTGTTATTTCATACGATCTAATTTTGAATTAGAATCATCATATCGTGTGTGTTCATCATAATTAGAATTAACATATCGCGTGTGTTCATCGGAATCAAAAAAAGAGACAAATCAAAGCAGTTTATGCAAGTGTTGTAAAGATCGTGTGTGTTCATCAGAATCAAAAAAATCTATAATAGCAACAACCCTAAATCCTGTTAGAGATGAATCCAAACCCTCTTTCATATACGATCCTTTTTATCTTTCGTACCCGAGCTCTAGAGATGGCTTGATGACGATATACCGGCCACCTCTTGGTACCAGATTTCGAACATACCTTTCTGTGAAGGCAACCAACAACCTTGGACGGTATCCATCCTCCTTCGCCTCTGGATTCAGCTACAGATGATACAACTCTTCATCCGTGATGGAATCCAGCGACATGTTAGAGCTATCAGATTCACTAGGAGATCCAGGTGGCGGAGGAGATCTAGGTGGCGGAGGAGAGGCCCGTGCCGCCAGCCTGGCGCTGCAATGACAAGCCGGAGGATCTGGAGGTGCCGGATGAGCCAGAGGTGCCAGAGGACGACGAGAGCGGGATTGGAGATCGATCCATCTTTTTCATTTCAAAATTGAAACTGTAGACTATAGGGCGTAGTGTACTGTATATTAATAGACTTGGGAATAACCGGCAACTCCGGATCATCCGGCTCATCCGGCACCTCCTCCGGCATTTCCGGCACCTCCTGGATCCCTGCCGCCACCTGGATCTCCGCCGCTACCTAGATCTCCTCCACCACCTTGATCTCCTGGTGAATCTGATAGCTCTGACATGTCGCTAGATTCCATCCCAGATGAAGAGTTGCATCATCTGCAGCTGAATCCAGAGGAGGAGGACAGATACCATCCAAGGGTGTTGGTTACTTTCACGGAAAGGTATGTTCAAAATCTAGTACCAAGAGGTGACCGGCATAGCGTCATCAAGGCGATTTGCTCCGTCTCTAGAACTCGGGCACGAAGGATAAAAAGGATCGCAGATGAAAGAGGGTTTGGATTCATCTCTGAGAGGATTTAGGATTGTTGCTATTATAGATTTTCTGATTCTAATGAATACACAAGATCTTTACAACACTTGTATAAACTGCTTTGATTTGACTCTTTTTTTTTTCTGATGAACACACACGATATGTTGATTCTAATTCTGATTAACAAACACAATATGTTGATTCTAATTCAAAATTAGATCGTATGAAATAACACATTCTGTTACATATGTGAGCATGGGTTTTGGCCCACTGGTTTGACTGAGAGTCGCCACCTATTTATTTTGAGAGATAGGTCCCGGTTTAGATTAAGACTAGATGTCTCGATTAGAGTTAGGGTAAGCAGTTCGATTAAGTCCCGGGGAAGGTGTTAGGCACTTTGGGACCCCCATCTAAGACGATTACCTACTCCTTAGGTTTAAGTCAAATTAAATCAAAATTAATAAAATGTCTAAGTATTTAGAATGATGCTAATCCAAGAAAGGAAAAATCGTAAACTAGGGTCGAACCCAGGTTGGGTTGCCTACGTACTCACCGGGGTGAGATTAGACCGAGCGTAATTCTTACACATGAACCCATGTCGGGGTTAAGGGGACTGTGTGTGTGTGCACCAGGGTGGCTTAGGGTTAGCCCGGGGGCTAGGGTTGATTGATCGAGGAGGCAAGTGCACCAAAGTGCCTAGGGTTTAAGCCTGAAGGCTAAGGTTTGGGCTCAGAGGCCAGGATAAGATCCTGGAGGCTAGGGTATGGGCCCGGAAGCCAGGGTATGGGCTCGGGGGTCAAGGACTAGGCTCAGAGGCCTAGGGTTGAACCCGGAAGCCTAGGGCTGAGCCCGGAGGCAAAGGATTGGGCCCGGAGGCCAAGGATTGGGCCCGGGGGCCTAGGGTCAAGCTAACCGTGGTTAACGCTGTAAACCGTGGTCAGAGGGTGTGCACCAGAGTGGCTTTGGTTTTTTGAATTTTGTATTGTTTTTGGTATTTTTGAATGTTTTTCTATTTTTTAGAATTTTCTGAATAGTAGTTTAGTCTAACCTAGAGTTATTCTAATTCACTAAGGATGAATCTAAATTTATCTAAGGATTGCTCTAAAGAGAATTTAATTAACTAGGACTAGCCTTAAGGGGAATCGGGTTCAAGCTAACTAACCTAAGAATCACCTAAAGATTAGATTTCAAACCTACGGAAACTAACTTAAGGATTATCAGAGTTTCGCTAAGTTACAACTAACCTAAGAACCAACTAAAGAAAGCTAACTAAAATACAAAATATATTTAACATAAACTAAAAATCAGATTTAAAGCATTGAGACTAATCTGTCTTAAAACAAACTTAACTTGATTGCAAGCAAACATAACATTAGAAAATGATCAAACTAATTAGAACTATTCTAATCACTACCCTAGTTTTTCTAAAAAATGGATTAACAAATAAAGGTCCATAGCAAGTCTGACACATAAATTTTTTTCCTAATCAAAACTGTAAGCACCTAATTTTTACACCTTGCCTAACTAGGGTTAGTTTACACTAACCATCCCCCGAAACCCTAAAACCCTAGGACCTAAACCTTAGAACCCTAAAAACCTAGGTAAACCCTTATGGGCTCAAGGCCCATTAGCTTTGCAAAACCCGAAACCAAACACAAAGCCTTAGGATAACCCTAGACCTAGCCCTAGGCCAAACCCTAGCACAACCCTAGCCTAAGACCTAGGACAACCCCATGGGCTCAAGGCCCATTCAAAACCCAAGAAACCACAAAAAAACCAAAGCCCATAGCCTTTAGGGCCCACACTTGGGCCCACCTCAACCCATGAGGGGCACATGGGTGGGACCCACAAACCCTAAATCCAAAATGGGCGGGAATTGCCCTAAATGGCTGCCCACAACCCTTTTGACCCAAGTGGATTTGGGTTTGGCCCGAAATAGCATGAAATCGGTAATGTCGCTAATCGAATTACCGATATTCAGTTTTTGGCCTATTTTTTTAATGTCGCTAATTCAATTACCGACATTACCGTGTTTCCAGGTTTAGCGTGTGCAGGCTCCACTGCAGCACCACCAGAGGCTTGGGACCTCCCCCATTGGTCCCTGGACCTTCCCTAAATACCCTAAATGCCCTTGGACGTCCTCCTTCCTCCCCTATAAATCCCAAGCCATCCTCATGCATTCTTCACTCCCATTCTTCATAGTGAAACCCTGTCAAAACCGAGACCATCACCTCTACCTTCATCCTAACACCCCACCAGGCCTCCACGACCTCCCAGGCGTCGCCACCGGACGTCCAGCTCCGTCCACAGCCTCCGTAGCAATTTATCCAAGGGTAGGGATCATCCCTCACCCCTTTTTGTTGCTCTAACTGTAAGGGACCCCTGGTCCTGATCCAGGGGTCCTCTTTTGCTTTCCTTTCATTTGTATAGCTGCCACAGCCAAGGATAGGGGTCCCCCACCTTCACCATAGGTGTGGGGAACTCCCTAGAGGCTAGGCTCGAGTGCAACACCCCACCCAACGTGCATGGATACACCCCATAGGGTCTGGGGGTCCCTCAGGTAATGAGGGAACCCTTAGACCTCTGTTGGTTCAAGACCAATGGGGAAAAATTGGTTTTTGAAAAAATCTGCTAGTGGTCGGCAGAATAATTGCCGACCACACAAAATTGGGCTAAAAGCTTAATGTCTTCACTTCTATTACCGACATGCCCAAAATAGCCTAAAAACTCTTTGTCCCCATTTGGTTTACCGACATGCTCAAAATAACCTAAAAACTCTTTGTCCCCATTTGGTTTACAGACATAATGAGCTTATTTTGGTACCAACTTCGGGCGCCTGTAGGGCCTACATGCCAAGTCCTCTGGGGTCCACCCCAGGCTTGTTGGAAAGCTCTTGACCTCCCCTAGCTCCCTGTAAAATTTCAGGTTCAGGGCCCATGCCTAACCATAGTTAGCAGACCCCTAAACATAGGTTAAAATACTGTCCATAGTGTCGGCAGTTCAAATGCCTACATTACAGACTAATTTTTACCCGACTTTGAGTCCCTGTGGGGTCCACACTTGGCCTATTCAGAGGCTGAGACCTATACCATTTGAAAGATGGCACTCCCAGCTTTCCATCCATGTGCTTACTTTACACGGGGGAGGTCCCTAACCCTAGTTAATAACCTCACAAACCTTGGTTAAAAGTTTACTGAAATGGAAGTAATCTGTTTACCTCCATTCTGTAAAATTTTGATTTTGGGCTTTGTGCAAGGCCCAAACCTGGTAGGAGGCCACTCTAGGCCCTGCCATACCCTTTGGGCCCATTTTTGACCAACCTTGACCCTTAACCATGGTTAAAATAGGCCCCGGTTAACTTTTAACCATGGTTAAGCACCACTTAACCCCATAAAAAAATATGAAAAAATCCCTAAAAATCCATAAAAATACAAAAGACCAAAAAATCAACTCTTAGACTTTTTTAACCCTGGTTAGCAACCCTAACCACGGTTAACACCCTCTTAACCCCGGTTAGCAATCCTAACCCATGGTTAACATCTCTCTTAGTCTACCGGACTACACCCTAGGCCTACCGGGCCTCACCTTTGCCTCCGGGCTTCACCCTTGGCCTCCGGGCTCAATCCCTTTGCACATTGACCAGCCTCGGTCAAGCAAAACCCTAATCTGTCGGATTAGGTCCATTAGCCACCTCTTGGTGCATACACACACGCCCCATTGCCTTAGCACGGGCTCAAGTGCTAGAACTACGCTCGGTCTGATCTCACCCCTCATGTGAGTACGTAGGCAGCCCAACACGGGCCCGACCCTAATTAGCTTTTACTTTCTTCCGGTTAGTATTAACTTAAGCACTAATGGCATTCGATTAATCTTGATCTTTATTTTGGCTTAAACCTAGCAAGTAGGGAACCACCAAGTGTGAAAGTGTCGGGGTGCCTAATCCCTTCCCCGAACTTAACCGAACCTCTTACCCCGATCTTTGATCGCGGACCAAGCCTTATCCAACATTCCCGGGGGACTTATCTCTTCTTAATTAATAAGTGGCGACTCTAAAACCAATCCCAGTGAGTGAATTCTCCGCGCTCACAAAAACTACTTAGGATTTATCTTGAGGGCTAACCTAAGACGAACTTAACGATTAAATGGTCTACAATGAGATTCCAATTAGCCTAGGAATTAAACTAGAAATCAGAAATGATACTACCAATCAAAATAAGATCTAAACCAATAAAATTACTCTAACTTACAACTAATTTAAATAAGATAAACTAGGTTACAAGCTAACTTGAAACTACTAATCAGAACTAAATAGTTACTAACCTAAAGATCAAAGTTTTAAACTAAACTAGTTAAACAAAATCAGATTTAACTAACTTAAGAAATTAGTATTTTATCTAATGAGAGTTAATTTAGACACTAAACCTAAGTTAACTAGCCTAGAGATTAATCTAAGTAACTAAATACAATCAGAAAAAAATATTTTATATTCTAATAACTACAAGCTAATGCAACAGATTTAAGTCTACATAGTTCTACTAAAACAAGGGAAAGTGGAGGATTTACCTATGGCGGGCTGGTAGAGGTGTCAGCTGCTTGTGCGTGATGCTCGAGGTGGAGCTGCTACTGCCGTTGCTGTGTTGTTTGGGACTGAGAGAGAGTCATACTCACATTCTTCTTCTTCTATCAGGGACGCAGGGGCAAGAAAGAGGGAGCTTTGGGGCTGTTGATGGACTGTAATGGGGCTGGTTTAAGGACTGCAATGAGGTGGTTCAATGGCTATTAGAAGGACTGAGAGGGGCTGTTCTAGGGGCATAATAAGGTGGTCATGTGGCTGTTATAGGGGCTGAGCATGGGATGGAAGACCAAGGTGCTACTGCCGCTACTATCAGGAGGTGATGGAGAACAGGAGGTGGGCTACCATTTGGAATTGTTTGGACTGTATTTTTAGATTGCTATTTGGGACTTCACATAAGCTGATCTGGGTGTAGATCGAGGTTGAACAAAGTGTTATGGGTGATGGTTTAAACATGAGAGATGGCAATAGAGATCTATTGGGTTCTCTTGGGTGTGAATAGTGGTGGCTTGTTTTGAGGATAAGAACAAGGGTGAGCCAAGGATGGTGTTGTCATGGGAGAGAGAATACTCTCTCTTTCTTCAAATGCGCATAGATTGGAGGGGGAGGGGTGAGAAACTCAAAAAGAGAGAGAGAGAGAGAGAATGGTTTGGTTGCTTTTTTTCCTTTGATCCATGGGAGAAGAAACTCCTTTCTTATAGAAAATGGAGGAGAGAGAGATTGGTGGAGTGTCATCATTTCATTAGTGGATGACTAAGGCTAAGTGTCACGGCCTTAATTCTTGATCAACCCGATCACGACCGTGCGGCACTCGATAACTTGACCCTTCAAGACTGAATAAGCTTTACTAGACTAGCTTCTCAAGAGAAAGGATAGAAGAACACTCAAACTTGGAGAATGCTAAGACTCTTAGATTACTCACAAGAAAGCTATACAAGTTCTTGGATGCCTTACAAGTAAGGAGACCCTTCCTATTTATAGGCCCTAAGGGAGGGTTCTATATTTCTAGAACCCCCATCTCTCTAGAAGTTTCTCCCACCTCCTCTTTAGGAGAATTCTAGAAAGCTACACCCTTCTTTTATACTATCTACAAGTATATACAAGTCTCCTACAAGACTCTTATACTGTGTATATACAAGCCCTACATATTGTATACACCAACTAAATGATGCCTAAGTGAGTGGGGCGTGACATAAGGCAAGAGGGTCAAGGTAGGGGTGTAAGAATATTGTAAGACTAGGGTGTAAGGTTGTAAGGCTATGCTAGGTATAAAGTGAGTTGTAAGTTTGAATTTCTTGAAAGGAGAACTCTCCCTTTTTGAAAAGGAGCCAAATCCTCTACGGTGATAACCGGATTTGGCAAATCCGGTTTTCACCCCTAGAGGTCACCAAGTGTCTCCTTTGACACCCCTTAACCATGGGTAAGGTTCACCCACCTATTTTTTATTTTTTTTTTAAATATTAATTTTTTTTAAAATCAAAAAACTGTTTTTAATATTAAAAAAAACTCTAAAAACAGTTTTTTAATTTTAAAAAAAGAATTAATATTTTTTTAAAAAAATAGATGGGTGAACTCTAGGGGTGGGTGAACCTTACCCATGGTTAAAGGGTGTCAAAGGAGACACATGGCGACCTCTAGGGGTGATAACCGGATTTGTCAAATCCGATTATCACCGTAGAGGATTTGACTCCTTTTGAAAATGGTAACTGAAAGGGGAAAGAGGAGAGATAAAAGGAGAGACCCCTCCTTGTGTGAACGTAAGCTATTAGATAAGATAAGATGTTAGATGGGCTTTTGGTCTTGGGCCATGGGTACAGGTTCATGGGTGCTAAGATTTGGACCAAGCATTGGGCTATGGCTTTGGGGTCATGAGTTTGGTCAATTGGGTTTAGCTTAGGCTTGGGGCTAAGCCTAAGGTTAGGATTGGACTAAGGTGAGGCCTGGGATTAGGATTGGACCTAGGGTTAGACCTAGGGTTTGACCTAGGGTTAGACTAGAGTTTGTTCTAGGGCTAGGGCTAGGGCTAGGTTAGGGCTAGCTACGGTTTAGGGTTCTAGGGTTAGACCAGGCTAACCATGGTTAAATTTCTTAACCATGGTTTAAAAAGGGGTGTAAAAATGGGTGCTTACAACATATATGTTGATTCTAATCACATGGAGTGTATATGTGACTTAAATGCTCCCCTATCTTTCTCATTCTCAAATCAAAATCTAGGGTTACAAGGTGATTATATTTTTCTGCTTTTTTTATTTGAATTTAGGGTTAAAGATACAACTCAATTGATTATTTTCATAGGGTATCCACTCTCTAATTTCTGATATCTACAAGAGAGTTTATCAATCACGATGAAGATGGTTTGTGATTGTCGATGGGAAGACAGTGGAAGCAACATGAGTAGGAGGAAAGGGAGTTTCCAGAGAGTGGTTGGGCATATGCACCTTTAATAAAAGATTAAGGGTGAAGTGCAGAATAGTTTTTTTTTTTCTTTTTGATGAGCAGGGTCATTTCAGTTATTTTCTCGGTAGAGAAATTAAAGTTAGAGTCACCAAGATCTTGGTTGTGTCTTTTCAAGTAAGCTTGAGAGTTGAGACGTCTCTGCATTCCCAAAAGCAATTTTGCTACTTCTACCTGCATGTTGCATTTCAAGGAACGACTTATGATAGAATATGATGCACAATTAGTATTGGCTCTAATATTGAACAATTTATATGTTTAAATGGTCAATTCATCAGTTTTCTACTGCTCTCTCATTTCTGAAATATAGCATGGAAATGATTTTTAGGTGCTTATGGAGTTATAATTTATAAATTTATTTGTTTACATGTTTCTTAAACAAGCCCTCTAACTCTGAAGTTTTAGTGTTTTATGTAAGTACTGATTTCCAGTTCTAGCAATGGTTGGACTAAGCCTTGAGGGTGGTCTAAGTTTACATGACATGTTTTAACTTATAAATAAAGTCTTTTGTATTGATTTGCTATGGTATTAGTAGCTTATAGAGACTTGGAATGGAAGTTAAGGATATAGTGTAGTTCATGCCATTGTTATGTTTGAAACATATCAATTTGTAACTGATTGTAATATCAACATATCACGTGACTGATTCCACATGTGTTTTCCTTATGTTTCCATAAATAAATTGAATCTTTCAATTGTTAAAATGGAAATGCAACAACAATTGAGATGAATATAGAAAAAATGTACGCTGAAATTTCCTTAGGATTAATTAAGTCAGATCAATTCTAAAGGTAAATGATATGTATGCAAATACCTCAAATAAAGTTTGAGTGACATCTCCTTATTCAGGTGGACATCCATCCACCTTTTAGGACTTTTTTGAATGATACCTTATCATTAATTTCCCCCTACATCCCTTCTACTTCTCCATCGCCCATTGCCCAACACACATCACTCACCACTCAACGTCCACCACCCCACTAACTCCTCCTTCTCTTTCTTATATATGTTTCTACTGCTTTTACTGATTCATAACTAGGCGCCCAATGGTTCTAGAAATTGGAGTGGTGTGAGATAAAGGTGAAGTTCTATATTGATCGATAAAGGTGAAAAGTTTTAGAGAGAAAAGAGAGCAATGGAGATAGAACCAAGTGGTGGAGAGATGAGATGGAGATGAAGCCGCCATGGCTTGATGGCCTTATAGCTGAGACATTCTTTGTTGGGTGCAGGGTCCACGTGACTCGAAAGGAAGAACAAGATTTTTTTCTTGGAGTGTTGTTGAAGTATTTGCCCATGTTTCTTCTCATATCTTCCTGTTGTTGCTTATTGCTGTTACTTTTGTCTCATTTATTTCTTATTTTAGAAGATTTTTTGGTCTTTTGAATGTAATATTATATAACTCTTTTGCCTAATTTATTTAGTTCCCTGTCTCATGTCGTCTTTCATAGAATAATTTGTAATTCTTTTTTACATTTTGACAAAATCTATCAGTATGCTTTTCATTTTCCCAAAAGATTATTTGGTTTTAGGCATAAATTCTCAACACTCATTTATCCAATTTTCTTTCTTAAAATTACTTTGAGACTTTTCTTTATTTTTATTTGGTTACTCTTCTCTATTTTAGATTTGGTTTCTTTTGCTTTTTACAAATTCTATTTTATTCATTCTTTTTTATAAATTCTAGATTTTTCCTTTTTTTGAAGTTGAACTAAATTCAAGATAAAACAAGATTAATTAGCCTGTGCCTTGCACGTGCCAACCTTACTAGTATATATATGATTTTTAATTCTAATAAGTTCATGTTATAATACCTTACATGCATGTGTGAACAATGTGATGAAATTCATCCAATTTGTTTGGTTGGTGGTAAGCAATTTCAATGTATGAATAAGTTCCAGAAAATACTGGTTATTTTGTCATCTGGCACCTCTTGTTTTTAATATTTTCCCTTCAATTAGAGATAGAAGAAAAGTGACAATTAAACATCTTTACTTAATGTTTAAAAAAGTCTTTACTTACATGGGTATTATAAGTTCTGAATTGTAGCTGGTTAAAGGTTGGTAATGCCAGGGTTAAAATTAGTCTAAGTGTTTTATACATAGGGTTGAGCAAGACTTGGCTTGAGATACACCCCTAACTCTATTTGCAACTAATTATTAATTGTTAAGGTTATAAACTAACCCAAGATTTTAAGAGCATTAAAGGAATTTGACATGCATGTATTAGTAATGGAAAGAGAGGAGAGAAACCCAAAATATGTTAATATATATTGTCACTGATATAAAGTCTATCACTTTTGATGGTTTAATCACCATCAGTATGAACAAATTGAAGCAAGGACCTTACAATGCAGAATCTCCAGATTGATAATTCTGAGGTCTTATACCAGGTTTCATTACCCAGATTTGTCTGTACAACCAAGTGCATATCTATGGTATCTTCGGCATTGAGTCTAGTGACACATACAGGCATGAATGCTCTTTAAGATCCATTTGAGTTGGCAGTAGAAATTGAATCTATGTTGGTATAGCTATTTTGGTTATTTTAACTTATTTTACTATGGAAATTACTATTGGAGAAAATAGTGAACCATAAAAATAGAGTACTCAAAATATGGAATTCAAATTAAAATGGATGAGATAAGAGAACAAGGCAAATAGGAAAGGCAAGAAAGAAGATTGGGTGGGTGAGTCAATCAGTTGTCTCACACTCACATCCCATGCATACTGTTCAACTATGTGGTCAAATGCTAGATTACAATAGCTCTGCCGCTAGAAAAAGCTAGAAATTGGTAGCTAATTCAAAATGCTAAAATAAAAGGAAATGATAAATCTTGAAAAAAAATGAATGCATATTCATTCATATATTCAACAATTCATTTTGCAATAGTTTGTGCACTTTGTTGGAACTTGGTTTGACTAATACTATATATTTGCAATGATACATAGGGATTTGAATATAAAGAACATTCCAAATGCTACAGCGATTTGAATATAAAGAACATTCCAAATGCTTTGTTGTTCTGTTTGAATATCCCTTAAATGCTTTGTTGTTCTGTTTCATGTTGTGTCTATGTATTGATGGACACAAAAATCGGTGATGTTGGTGGCTGTCTGTTAGGGCGTAGTTTAGCCATACATGCAATGTAGGTAGGTCTACTTTCCAACCGAAGGGGAGTGGACCTTAGCACCTTGGCTAACGGTAGATTGGGGTGGTGATACGGTCGACCCTTTTAATGGGTTGTTTTGACTGAGTGCAGTTCTTAGTGTATGTGCTATGGTTTGGTATGTTAGGCAAGGAGAAGTTGAATGAAATGGGAAGTAGCTGGTTTGTATGTCTTCTGCATACTATATAGAGTCCCGTCTTTGCTCGGCAACATGATCTAATGCGAGTGTTATTTTAGCCTAACATCATACATGCATCAGTTATTGACCAGTAAATGACTGGTGGTGTATACAAGTGGAGTGTTAAGTCATTCTTCTAGATCACAAGTAATCAATCTTTTTGGACTTTTATTTTTGACCATCCAAACAAAATGGTTGATCACATGTTACAATCATCATTTGATCGGCTTGAGTATTGGATTAAGATAACCAGCGATACCCATCTTGATACCCGAAATAATGTGATTACAAAAACTAGTCTAGGATGACACAGTGCACTGATTCATGAACGTGCAATATATGTTTAGCCATCCATTGTTTTCTTTTTCTTTTGGGTGACGAGGGTCCCGACTAATCCCTCGGGCACGTGCAAACCCCCTAACCACACGCCCCAGAAAAGTAGGGATCAATCCCCAAGGGAGGCCAACAGGGGGAAGGAAATCGAACTCAAGACCTCTGCTTCTGAAGGCGTGCTCTTAGCCATCCATTGTTGCTCGGATGAATTGTAGTACCTGATATGCATGGTGTGAGGATGCCATCTCCTGTGATCATGGATGTGCCAAGCATATGGTCATGAACAAGATGAAGTACTTTGCGAATTGGCTCTTCTCAAGCATGGACTTGCTGCGGAAGCCAGGCGCAGAAAGTGCTAAAAGAGAGTGAAGCAAATGTGCCTCCTGCAAGATGTTTTAACTACCAAAGCAACGGCTTTTTAGTTAGTTATCTCTGTATCACGTATATGAACTGGGAGAAATATGATAATGTAAATGCATATATGTAACTAAGATATGCTGGTAGGTGGGGAAGAAGCTTACCATGCATCTGTTGGGAAAGTAGCCAACTTGCAGCAGATTGCTCAGGGGTGACAGGGGGGCGGAGCAGTGTGCGTATTTTTTAGGTGTGTGTGTGAGAAGTGACCATCATTCTTAGAAAAACACTTTGTATACTCATTATCTTCAAAATAGTGAATTGGTGTGGCTCCCAATGACGTAGGCATGTTGTTGAACCTGGTATATCTCTGTGTTTTGTCTCTATTGTATTCTCTGTAACCTTTTTTCTTTTTGCTGCGTGATTTCTACGATTCCTAATTTTCAAGATCCAATTTGGATTTAGGGATGAAACGTGTAGTTCAAATCTCAACAGCTTCGACTGTCATGTCATTCGCTGCTAGAACGATGAAGATGTACTTGATAATGAGGGTGAGCGTGCAGGGGAGCCAGGATTTTCTTATAGGGGGCAAGCAATGGTTGATTGATAATATTAATAACTATTATTGATGGGTTTGTGAAGAATATTAGGCGGGTACGAAATATTCTTGGTTCAGGAGGTGTGAGGTTCCGGTGCATAGCCCCTGTTTGTTTTTTTTTTTTTTTTTTTTTTTAAGGGTTAAGCCATCTCATCTATTTGTGTCCCTTTGTAAAGCTTTTTTAAAAGTTAGTCACAACTCATGGCTATGCCCTCTTAAATTAAATAATAGAGATTAACTACGAACAAAAGAGTTGTGGATTAAGAGATAACCAGAAACATGTCCTATTGCAGGGGTAATTTAGGAATTATAAATATAAAATAAGGATTTTTTTCATATAAATATTTTTACATAATTCCCAAAATACCTTATTTGTGGTTAAACTCTAAATAATTTGGCATAAAACTCAACTCTCTTTTATTTCTTCAAAAGTTTAGGGGGCAGTTGCCCTTACCCCATGCTTATCAGCCCATGCCCTCTTAAATTTAGGGTACTGTGAGGAGCACATCTTTGTTTTGGTTGGAAGGGTATCAAGTAACACACTTTAAACACATGCACACAGTTAGACCAAATGATACCGCTAAGATGCCATAAGAATAAACCCAGCACTAATCACTCCAAAAGGCCTGACTAATGGAGTTGTGGATCCTTATACACCATGCAAAGTCAAAACTCAGCTGATGTGGGACTAAACACTGGACGGTATGATCCAGCCACAAATGCGAAAAATTTTCATTTTTTTTTTGTTGGAAGAATACCAAGTAACACACAGTTAGGTGCACATCAATAATTTCTTATGAGTTCTGATTAGAGGACTGCAAAGCTGGCCACCAATCAAATTTCAACATATTGGGAAAGAGAAATAAAGTTTTTTTAAAAAAATATAACAGTTTCACTGCCACATGTCAATTTGCAATCGGGTAGTCAGTTGGAAGAGGACCCTGTGGTCCATTTTCCATATCTTATTATACTACACCAACTAGCGGGTGGCACGTGTGATACACGTGAGAGTGAGGGGAAGGAGTTAACCACAGTTAATAAAAGTTAAAACGGACAAGTGTTAACTCGTAGGTGCGATTGAACAAGTTCAATCGTGTTGGCTGTGATTCTATTATTTAAATAGATAGATGAGCAAGGGGTAGTTTGAGAATTAAAGTAAAACATTAGATCAAAACTTTGTTTTATATAAGGGTAGTTTAGGAAATTTGGAAAAATCAGGCTACAGTGCCACTCCCATTATAATAGTAAAGATACTAAGAAAATTCTCAGTATTTTATTTTGAAATTTTCCTTCTATGCGCACCGAAACCAATGAACCTTTCTTCTCCAGGACCTTCGCAAAATAATTTTGGATAATGCTGGCATCACTTTCTTTTGAGACTCACTCTTTTTGATTGGAGAGAGGTTAGTGGAAAACAAGTGTCTTTCTCTTAATTAAAGACAATAACACAAGTCTTGCTTACAAAGAAAATGAGTTTGGAAGAAAAAAATTTAAGTACTGTTCTTATTGCGTTGGAAGGGAAAGTGCAAATGAGAAATGAGCGGCAAACTTGTTCCAATGAGCCGTCTACTGCTTCAAGAAGGACCTGGAATTGCAAGAGAGGAGAGATCTCAGTGAAGCCAAGGATGAAGTGCAATGCTTGTGTACAATTCGAATGCTTGCTCGAAACACTAACCTCTATTGAGGTTTGAATGCTTGCTCAGCCCTAGACATACGGTCTCAGAAGCTTTATCCTTTTTGGACTTTGCTACTGAGACCGTCTAGGGCCGAGACTGTCCCGGCCAGCACAAATCCCGAGCTGTTTTTTTTTAACATTTTGAAACCGGGCTGACAGGGATGGTCTTGGACATAGGCGATCTCAAAGCTTTATCCTACATTTTTCTCTTTAAAAGAAAGAAACTACTAGAACCATTTAACAATGATAACCAGTTTTAGTATCTCTATTATTTTACTTCTTAATCCTTTACATGAATTTTTATTAGGTAAAATATGGGACCCGAGAGATCTAGGTAAAAAAAAATTCAGATGATTGTACTGAACCATTGACAGAATTGGATGGCCGAGATTATCCCATAAAATTGGTTTTTTTACCAAGAATATCTCTTTAGAGGGACCCATCAAATGGTGGGTCGTGATTGATGCATTGATAAATGAGACTATGATTAATAACTCAAAGAAACAGGAAATATAACCCCATTCAAATCACAACAGATAACAAGCGATCATACTACGTATGAACTATAAGGAATAGGTAAATTATTATAGATTATTATTAAACCAGAATATTCACAGGCAAATAAAATCCTGCTTCCCAATTTATTCCAAAAATAAATAAAAAGAACAAAAAATAATGCAGCATATAAAAATGAATTCTACTCTAACTTCACTCTACGACCATGGCACAATGACTGCTGACTCTGTACATTCTCTCTGTTGTGAATGCTACTAGTGTAGCAACCTTAGATCAAAACTTTATTGTTCACAGGCAAGTAAAATTGTCATATTACGCCACGTATCTGTATGTGGTCGAGTTCTCCTTATCCCTCTCTAGGAATTCTCGTTGGATCAGATCTTCAATCCGTTTCTTGATCACTTTGATGTCTGGCTGTAAAACAAACGCGTCCGGGCGTCAATTGGATAGAAGCATTATGTTAAAGTGAAGTATGAGCCAAAATTAAGATTGCAAAACTTGAGTCTTGGAATTGACTTGGTGGATATAAACACTAGTCTCAATGTTTCATAACTTGATTATGATATGTAAGAATAAGTAATGATCTCTCTACTATATTCACTTGTATAAGAAAATGGCATGACTCGCCCGAGTCAACAGCTGACTTGAGCGAGTTGGACCCAATCCTTTCATCTGGTAGGCCTAACATTAATGGGTAGACTTGACAGAGTCATGATTGACTCGCTGAGTTTTCCAAGTATGATTAAAATGAGAATTGAACTAGCATTGGCATCAAAAAGAGAAATGATAGATGTAAAAGAAGATTCCATGCTCATGGGAAATGGATAACTTGGTACCTTGAACATTTTGTTGAGCATTTGCACGCATTCAATCACAAGCTCTTGGTGACCCAAAATTTTTCTAGTCTTCATGATACGCACAAGTGCAGCATCAACAGTATATCTCCTGTCCTTGTCAACATCTTCGATCACCTTCTTCTTGTCTTCTACGTGAGGAAGTGGAACCTGTGTTCCAGATAAAGCAATGTATCATATCTTAGCTTCAACAGTTCACAAGACTAAAAATTTTCATCAAAGGATTTTATAAATAAGTACAAACCTTGATCCTCTTCATTTTGTCAGTGAACTTGGAGTTAAATTCAAAGACATCTGTTTGTGAGATGGTTTTAGTGCTTGGCTCTTTAATCAAAATTTTGTATTTTGAGCAGGACAGTGAATGTAGCATTTTGGTAACTTCTTCAACAGGCAAGTTCAAATGTGACATAATATCTGAAAAACTCAGCCTCCGAGACTTGTTGAAGAGCAGCAAGGTTGCAGCCTGAATATGGAAAGACGGGGAATAGAGGTTGGCATCTCAACCATAATTTCAAGCCTCAACTGAAGAAAACTATCAAAATATTTATGGGCACCTGGTATGTTGAGAGTTGCATCTCAGTAGACCTTGGGTCGAATCTCCCTATGACATTGCAGGTACCCAGTGAAAAGATCCACGTCAGCCTACGATGGCTAGTCTTTGATCCATAGAATTTACTGAAGATGTTCATACAGTCAATCTGCGAGCAAAATAAACATATAATAGATATGAAATTCAATGTAGTGATTGATCATCCTGAAATTCAGAGATAAACGAGAGAATAGATGTGGGTCCTTACCAGCTCAGATGGAACATTAAAATCTGGAAACTTATATGTGGGCCAGAATCCAGTAGTTAGAACAGTGACACTGATATCAGTTCCTTGATATTTTTGCGTATTATCTGATAGGTAATTCTCAAACTCCGCTTGCTTATCCCTTGCTAATATCATATCTGTGACCTGCATGGGGCAAGGTGTCAGTGATAAAAGGAAAATCAAGGAAAAAAATCTTGAAGTAGGGATCTGAATCAGTAATTTATGTAAAACAGACCATTCCCTCCATCTTGGACGTGAATTGGCCACCAAATTGCTGCTTCAGTTTTGATAAGAGACTCATTTCATGTTCATCATTAATACTCCTATCAGAAAGGAGCCTGCGGGCAAGCTTTTTCCTGCAATGAAAAGGCAACATTATAATCTGTCTCACCTTCCAAAAAAAAATTGTAATCTCTTTAAGCATGTACAAACTGAGTAAAGATTGGACATAAACGAATGATTGATCACTACGCAAGCAAGAAATAACAGCTCCATAGAAGTTTTACCTGCTGAACTCAGCAAAGACATCTTTATCATGAAAATAGGCAAGCAAACTCACAATCTGCAGAGATAAAATTGGTTCTTAAAGGACTAAATCCAAGTGAAGAAATCATCATCACACAGGAAAGACATAAGAGTAACATAATAAGAGTAACCTTCTCAAGTGTCTCCTCGATGGCTTCATCACTTAATTTCCCACTTCCGCCACCTTTCTTAAGGAGATGATCGCAGACTGTGGCAAGTATTTCTGCACTGGATATGCCAGCGACTTCCTTGTTGCAGAAAACTTCAAAAGCTTCTTTGAGCGCCTTTAAAACAGTCAAACTGTATGAATTAAACTTACTAAAGAAATTAAGCCAAATTGAAAAAAATAATATAAGAATATAATTCAAACAAAACAAATCCAAATATTATTATAAATCAACCTTGTGAAAGATTATGTCCCCCATAAAAAAGTCATTGATATAGGATAAGTACTTCCCATGAAGTTCAATCACTTTCGTTATGAAAACCTGAAGATCAGAGAAAGAGAGAAAATTCAATATCAGTTGTGATGAAACCAGTATCAGGCATAGTGAAAAATCCTGTTCACATGTATTTTCAGGCACGAAGAATTCTCGGACGGTTTTTCCATTTCTACTCAAAATTTTATCTGGAAAGATCTCAATGGTTGAAAGGAGAATAAGAAAAATATTCATTCACGGTGAAAATATAAACAGTAACACAGTGAAATCTAATGGAATCCTCACAAGATCGCAAGAAAAATTGTCTCTTGCATGACATCTAATATTTTCCAAGAAATATTTTTTTTCCTTCTAAAACTCTGAAAACATCATGAGATTTTCTGAAATATTGGAGATATTTGTGAGAGGCATAATGTATCAAGGAGCTCATTACCTGTTCTTGCAAACCCACAATGTCTTTATTCTCTACCTGTAAAGAATATGTAACGTAAGCAAATCACTTTTGCAATATAACTTTTAAAAAGTATGGAAACTCCAGAAAGTAACCATATAAGTTCTTTAAATTCAAAGATATATGCATGGGTCCCACAAGGTCCAGACTAGAAAGAAGAGACATATAGAGAGCTTGTTCATTCTTAGCAAACTTCATACAGTACAAGACTGAAAACAAGGAGAACCCATACTTCAGAGAGAATTAATAAAATTGTAACCAATACTAACCCGAGAGGACACCACCATATGAGCATGTTAAGTAAAATGAAGAGGATTACCAACGTCTATCCTCCAAATAGCAAGCAAAAAATTGTCACAAGTTATACATCTACGTGTGTACATGCTAAGTACACCGCTATGTCACCCTTGAATATTTTGGGCTCACACATGCTTTGCATGATAAATTGTTTTCAAAGTTTTGGATTTATTGTCGGATCATTAATGACAATGACAAAGTTCCAAGCCTTGAGACTATGATCGACATTTTCTCAATTGCCAGAGATCTTCTGGATTCCTCAATTCACATTTTCGCCCTGAGCATGTTAAAGTTAAGCTCTGACGATTCAGAGTATCTTAGCACCTCATTTGAGGTGGATCATAAAGATGCTAGATTATTATCATCTTCCTTTTAGCATATTGTGGGCTCAGTTCATGCCTCAAAGGAGAAGGGCGTCAAAGAAGGCCCCACATATACTTGGCTTGAGCTTTCACTCAATGCATCGAGGTACCATGTATCACAAACATGTAAGACTAGGATAAAGTGAATCCTTAAATCCAAGATAGGGAAATTGACTCTAGAAGAAATGGAGATCATGGAAACCGATTATATAATAAAAGCATGTAATTGAGACAGTTATGAACACACCTTCTTGTGGCTTGCTAATTCTTCTGCTTCTTTAACCAAAGCCATACCATCTGCAGTCACATACTGTAGTGCATGGAACAAATACAAAGATCAAAGTGATATCTATTCAGTCTACAAAAGCCAAACCACTTCATGAAATTCATACCCACCTCTTTAAATATCACTACTGCTGGGTCCAGTCCTTTAGTTATTCTCGAAAAGAGCCTATACATCCTTGAAAGATGCTCCACCTAAAATAGAAGTAAACATGGATCCATCTATTTCAACTGCATAGAACTTAGAAGGCAGCAGCCTTAGCTACAACAATCACAAGATGAGATATAGTTGACGTATCAATACAAACCTGACCATCTCGTAGCAATAGGCGTAATCCAGAGTGTTCCTTTTGAAGTAGTTGGTCAGCATTTAAAAACAGTAGTTCATGCTGTGTTTTCTGTTCAGATGACCACGGCGAATAAGACTGTAGCATTAGAAAGTTTACTTACTAATGACAACAAACATACATATGGACCATTTCATCCCCCCAACCCAACCCCACCCCACCCCACCCACCCACACTAAGCACTAAAGGATGATACCTCCAAGAGCTTTGGTTCGCTGCTTGAATGTAAGTAATGAGAAACCCTATCTTTTTCGCTGTTCCAGCATTCCTCGGCCTGTAATAGGAAAAAAATTCACTATCATATTTTATTTCAGGCCTACATTATTTAAATTACTAAATTATTGGAGTCAAAGAAGGAACCAACCATCAACATGTAATCTGGGAAAGAATCCATCAAAATATGGTTTGAAGCTTTTCGAGCATAGTAAGTAGTCGTATTTCTCAGCATGGGTGCCTCAAAGTCATTCACATACAATTCCAACTCAACCTTAAGATCTATGAACATAGACAGAGTTTTCTTTACTAAGGCTCGATCAATCTGCTCTCCTTGTCTCTCTTGATCAATCTGAAGAAATATTTTCAGTTACCTAAACAGGATTTTTATTGAAAACCTTCATATCCCCATAAGGAAGGGAACATACCAGATCAATTATTGCATCTTTGGCTCTATCTTTTATCTCGTTGTAGACCTGAAATTCAACAAGATGCATATTGTTATTCTAAAACACACAGAGAAGTGATATTTTCCACTAGGTTTGATAATACGAATAAGCAGAAGAGCAAACACGTATCGAAAAATAGATCTCAGTAGCTAATCCTTGTATCTATTAAGCAGTATTGTGGAATAAGAATCATAAATGTATGCACAGACAAGCACATAAACTTACAGACAGTTACTTACCAAATCAAGGAAACATGTTCGGCCAACTTCACTCAGCACAGGGAGACCTCTCCTGGCAGTAAAAAAGCGATCCAGATAAAAAAAGAACCTTGAAAGCCATCTAACCATAATATTGTGATTCGACCACCTTGTCACAAGATCTCTCAGAAAGAACACATCATGTTTCTCTCTTAAAGATGGCAATACCTGAATTTGGGGAAAAGAAAATTAGAAAGCGTCCAAAAGTCTCTTAGCTGAGGGACTGCTATCCTATATACATGACTGCTAGAATTATTGAAAATTGGTAAAATACTAAAATCTCAAAGTATTTCTACAGATGAATGGTGTAAACAAGGGAAAAGGTACTGTTATTTTCCTGGTCTCTTTAATCAATCTACAAGGCAATAGATACTGCTTCTAGCCCTTTTTCATTTATAAAGATCGGATAGATCACATACCAAAAGTTTACCCTCAGCGTCAAGACTTTGAGTTAAGACTAATGTACCAAAACTATGTTACTAAGAGCATAACATGGAATTCAATGACAGTGATGAGCTAAAGAAAGTTCGATTGTACACTTGAGTTATAGTTCAATCTCATGAAGAGTGTTGATCTAGCTTCCATGTTGATTCTTCTTACTGGACAAAGAAAAACAATACTAGAGAGCTATAAGAATTTCAGTAATTCAGGAAAGGTATTCATCTGTATAGTTCAGCAAGAATGACCAAGGCTGTAGCCTCCAATATACTTTGTACCACACAATACACACAATGGAAAGGTATTCATCTGTACCACACAATACACACAATGGAAACCTCCAATATACTTTGTGGGTTTGAGTTACTCCGACTATATATTTTAGGGAATGCCCAAGCTGACACTTCACTAATAATGTCAGAATATTCCAATCTTTATATATGAAATGACATTTCTTTGTATTTTATTATTCCAACTATGTGTTTTATATTTTTCCAAAGTTAATATTTATTGCTTCATCTTGATTAGATATAAGGAATATATCCTCTTAATAAAGTGAATATCATACTGAGCCCTTCAATTGATCCACATCCTTTTTGGTAAAGTCATGTAGGTCAATACATGTTTTGAGTGTTCCCCTCACTTTTTGGTGTAGATATCACTCTATATGTAATATCCTCAAAAGTTAACTTTCGAGTTTCGGAGTCAAGATGCTTGGAAGTAGGTCATTCTCCTGTTTAGGAAATGTTGGAGGTACCTCACTTAAGATTTGAGTTTGAGGATCATCAGTTTCCCCCGATGAACAATAAAACCTTCAAAATCATCAAAGATAATGAACTTTATCTATTTATGAAATCAGATGCAAGCAATAGAAGAAAAGGGATCAAGAAGGATGACACGTCAAGCTTGTTTCACCTCCTAAGTAGTCTATCAGCAATAATTAGAAGTAAATGACTGTCATTAAGCAGATAAATGTTTAAATTCCACCAATAATAACTAATAACCAAACTAAATCCTGAGTAAATGAATCTCAGCCCATGGCCAATTGAGATTGTACTAGGAGCACCCAGCTGAATATTTATAGTTATATCCTAATAGATTGTGATATTCATGTCTTCCCGCATCAATTGCCAATTCCTGGTCATTGAGATTCATGGGCAATTCAGATATTTATTTAGGGATAAATATCACCTCGTTATTTTCACCTTTCAAACAAATCAAAATGATTAAAGTTTTTCTATTCTGAATCGTGTTAGGTCTACTTCTTCTTAGTTTGGCTGCATAACTACATATTTACAAGATAGAAATGGTGATCAGTTGGACCTTTGATTAATTAACAGGCTATGATACATGAAAAAATTTGATGCATGTCGCATAGAATCATAATCGAAATTGAAAATGCAAATAGGATGACTTGAATTGACAAAGCATAACAATGTCCACAAGAGTGATACAGAGTAAGAACAATGTTTGGTATACAGCTAGCTATATACTTGACACACTAATTCACAATCATGATATAATAAAACGGACGAACGAAATACTTAAAACCTTATCAACCCGCAACCTTGAAATCAAACAAGTGACTGAGCTTCTAAAGCAAAAAAGATATACAGTCTCACCATCCGTGTAATGTAGTCCCTTATGGAGTCGTTAAATCTCTCATAAAGTTGCGCTGCATAGTCATGAGGAGGTTTCTGGGTAGACATATTATATACTAGTCTGTTTAAAAAGTGAAGGATATGATCCACAAGAAACACCTTTTCTAACATAGATAAACATAAACAACCTCGATTTAAAAAAAAAAAAACAATGAATATGAAAGGATACGTGTAGAGATTCATATATTCTTCAGAACTGAACTTGCCCACAAATTGGCCCTCGATTATGAGCTCTAGCTTGGTAATCCCTGCCACCATGACCTTCCATCCTTCCTCCAACTCAATCATTTTATCTGAAGAATTCATCTTTAGCTTTTTGTATTTGCTATAACTGAACAACAGGAGAGAGGTGGAAACATGAGTTAGAATATGCAGAACCAATATTCATACTCGAACCAGAATCCAACAAAAACAATATCCCAAAAAGAAAACAGAATGACAGGCATAGCTCATAAGAGAGAAGATCTCTTAAATTCATTCCATCCTTATTACAGTGGAAGGAGGACGTTGTAGTTTCTAAATCTCCAATCTTCCCCAAATTGTAGGCAAGAGGACATTACCTGTACCTACTGGGAACAATCCCAACAGGAAACCTAGACTAATTCTACAGAAAAGTAGAGTAATCGCTTATAACAGCAACAAAAAATATCCTAAGCTTAAGAAAACTGCGGTCCAGAACATCCAAAATCTTCTCAAAGTTAAAAGAGCATTCGAAAAGAAAACTTGAGAGAATTACAAAAAGTAAAATAAAATTGCTTCCATTAATCTACTTCTAAAGAAAGAAAACATTAATACATACTCTACTTTTCTCTTCTATGTAACAAATCCAGTTTAGAATTACAATCCTCATTCTCTTTTCTTCACGGATTCAACAAAACTATACATTAAGCACAAGATAATCAATCAAAAACCTATTTTTTTTAACGATTTCTATGAAGAAAAGCATAGAATCTAAGACGCACACACCTTTTCCAAAATCAAAAAAACAAAGAAAGTGAGAGAGAAATCTACCTCTGTTTACTACAAACCCTAGATTGAAGATAGTGCACAGAGACGCTAGAGAGAGAGAGAGAGAGAGACTGAAATATAAGGAGATTGGCAAGTAGCCTAGTAGTTTAAATAGAAACGTCTTTTTTTTTTCTTTTCTTTTTTTCTTTTTTTTATGTATATAAGAAAAAACAGAAACCAATTTGAAGAAGAGGAATTGTAGCGGGAGAAGGAAAGTCGTTAATAGGTGTTGTTTTGACAAAAATACCCTTATATGTTGTTGAAATTCCCTAACTAAGTTGGAGGGACAAACTACAAAGTTTGTGTCCTGGCCAAGACCATACCAAAGCTGAGGTCTCGAGTTCGATTCCCTTCTCCCTATTGGCCACTCTTGAGGGATTTATCCTTACCTACTTGGTGCGTGTGGCTGGAGGGTCAGCATGTGCCCGGGGATTAGTTAGGTGCTCTAGGTGGCTCGAAAACCATAATCACCCCAAAAAAAATACATTACAGTGTCATTGATTCAGTGCAACAGATGTGTAAAATCTCTTATTGGGCTTACTAAGATCTAGATGATCTTTAGTAGATAGTTGTTTTCTTGAAAGAATTAGTCTACTCTACTCTCAAATATACTCTTAAATTTTAACCGTTTAATTTCAGAAATAGAACTGATGTGACATTAGAAAAAATAAATTATCTTCTTAAAGTAAAGGAGCATTCAAAACAAAACTGGAGAGGTCAAGAAAAGTAAAATAAAATTACTTCCATTAATCTACTTCTAAAGAAAGAAAACATTAATACAAGCTCTGCTTTTCTCTTCTGTGTAACAAATCCAGTTTAGACTTACAGTCCTTGTTCTATTTTCTTCGCGGATTCAACAAAACCATGCATGAAGCACAAGATCATCAATCAAAGACCTATCTTTTCAACGATTTCTATGAAGAAAAGCATAGAATCTAAGACGAACTCACCTTTTCCAATCCAAAAAACAAAACAAAGAAAGTGAGAGAGAAGAAATCTACCTCTGTTTACTAAAAACCCTAGATCGACCCATAGAGGAGAGAGAGAGACCGAAATATAAGGAGATTGGCAAGTAGCCTGGTAGTTTAAATAGAAACATCATTTCTTTTCTTTTCTTTTTAATTTTTTAATTTTATTTATTATTAATGTACGTAGGAAAATAGAAACGAATTTGAAGAAGGGGAATTGTAGCGGGAGAAGGAAAGTCGTTAATAGGTGTTGTTTAGTCTTTAGACTAAAATACCCTAATATGTGGTTGTAATTCCCTAATCTAAGATGGAGGTGGACGGTTAAGATCTTTTGATCAGAATGAGTTTTTTTCATAAGAGATTTCTAGGTGGGACCCATGCACATACGCGGGTATATTTCCTAAAATCACTCCAGGGGCCTAGTTTGTATAAACTTGAAAGTTGTAACAAGAGAAACTTCTGCAGGAAAAAAAACCAAGAGAAGACTCCTTTAAGCATATGAGAAGGTGCGTTTGGCAAATCCTATATGATATATGAATAACAATTTTTCCCTTATTAGATTTAATTTTCTTGTAGTTTTTTTTCATATAATTAATTTATTTGATAAAAAAAAATAAAAATAAACGCTTCATTTTTATTAGTATATTTAATAATGCATGCTAATAGACACTCATTTAGGGATATTTTGTGTCTTTTATGAAAAAAATGACATAATTAACAAGATTGAAAAGTAGAAATAGGGATATAATATAGATACTAAGGGGTTTAAGCTTTAAAAAAATAAGAGCTATTTATAATGATAGAATGGTTAGAAAATCGACTTGTATAAGCAAAATAAATTCTTTTTTCAAAAAGTAGTTTTAGATTACTTATTGAATAAGTAGTAAAATCATTTATTGCTAAAATATTTAGACATCACTGAATATTATGGAACAGTCTTATGACTTAGCCTACAAATTCTCCCAAATATTCCTTCAAATCCTAACCGTTAACTCAATTATTAAACAATTAGGATTAGACCTGATGTGGAATTAGAATAGACAAAATAAGCCAAATTAAATTTTTACCCTTATTGGTTAGTTATAGACAATGAGGATTAGAGAGTATATTTGGGAGTACCCATAGACCGACTCCGGTCTTATTACTAAATAAGTGCTGAATTTAATAAAATACATCAATAAGTTCTTATTTTAAGTTTCATCAAACGCCCCCTAAAACTTTAAGAAATAAAATTATCAAAACAATTAACTTAAATGACAATAAAACATTTAGCTACTCAAACAATATAAAATTTGTCTTAAAATATAAATTTTCTTAATTTTTAAAAACGTAAAATATTTATTGTTTAAAAATAATATTTTGAAATAAACATTTACCAAGCTGTTTTATTTCAATTTTAACACTTAATTTTTTAGTTTATACTTTATAGACTTGTTAAATGCTACTGAAGTATATCATTCAGATAAACCGTGTCATTTAAAAGAAGCTGGCTGATTAGTTTATGTACTCTCCAAAATTCCTTTGGGGTGTGTTCCTTTGGCGAAAAAGTGGATGGAAAATAAAAGAAACTAAAATTTTCTTTCAAACAACCATCCAAATTTGGAGGAAGTTTTTGGAAAAAAGAGTGTAAGAACACTCACTTTTCTTTACTTTTCCTCAGTTTCTCACCAAACAAAATGCACCCTTGAATTTTTGTTCTATCTATCAGGTAAGGGCCACTACTTTTCCTCACTTTCTCACCAAACAAAATGCACCCTTGAATTTTTGTTCTATCTATCAGTTAAGGGTCCGTGGCCCTAACCCCAGCTTACCTTTCCAAAAAAAAAACATTTTATCACAACACACCAAGGGAATTTTGAACGCATGCCAACACTATATTCAACCATCCAAGGAGATGGTTGGGTTGCAAATCCATCCAGACCATCCATTTGTAGGGCCATGTCTCAGGTGGATCATCCATTTGCACTTGTAAACTCTTTCCCCACTATTCATTTAATTTTTACCAACTCTTTTATTGTTCATATTTCCGCTCTTAATAAAGTTGTATTTAAATTAGAAAAAAAATAAATTAAGGTCTAAGAGTCAAATCCCAAATCAGAAATCTTAGATAAAAGTTTCCATCGGTGATGTGCACATTGCCAAGCAAACCATGACCAATACCAAGAAATAAGGATAATGCTAGATCCGCTTTACTTCTAATCCATTTTCCACTTTTTGAGCAAGAATACAAAAAAAAAAAAAGTTATGGGCTTAACAAAAAACTGTCATTTTTTTTTCTTTTTTTAAAAAAAAAAAAACATGGATGAGAAAAAAGTGGACTTAGCATTGCCCAAAAAAAAAAAAAAAATCACACTACCAGCATTGAGGGGCTTCAGCATTAGCACTGCATTACTTACTACCTTCACAGGTCACAACAGAACACAAAATTTCTCCTTGTTTTTTTCCTCTTTTATACAAAACCTGCACCAAAGATGGGGAAAAAATGGTGCAAAAATATGGCAGACTGCTGTTACAAAATTGGCCAGTAATAACCTTTTCTTCTTGCCGGTTCAGTTGACCATAACTGTCTGCATATGCAATCTTCTCAATTGCAGCTTCTTGGTTGCTTTCAAAATCTAATCTTTCGGAAGATTGTATTATTTGGTTCCTGCAATTCTACCGAACCTGTCGAAGATCGGATTTTCAACTAGTTCTTTAGCAGAAGGTCGTCGAACTGGATCTGGGTCCACCATAACCTGATAGGATAATTAAAGCATTAGAATAAAGATAATCAAATTAAGAAAACAAATTGGGAGGGAGGGAGATGCAGGTTTCAGCTTTTTCTTTCCGGAGTGCTCATAGCCCTGGTACCCTTTGTGTCCTAATAAACTTCCTTTATGAAATTATTATCGATTCAGAATAAACAAACAAAAAAAAAACGAGAGATTTGGCAAAATATCACCAAGTCTTTATGAATGTTTGGTCACAGATGAGAATGCTGTCGCCTCAACTGCAATATTAGTTGGGGTCCACTGACTGTGAGTGCACAAAAGGGTGTTTCCGAAATCAAAGAAGACAGGCAGGGTTGGTTCAGTAGCTTCAATCAGTTACAGAAACAAGAATTTACAGTATTTTCTCTGCCTTACAGAAAAATTGCACTTGTTAAAGTAGATTAACTTGGGTGATGTACCTTTAGTAAGTTCTGGAATTGCATAGAATGTCCAGGAAGCAGCGGGATCTTGCCCTCCCGGAGACTCAAAAACTGAGGCCCTGATTCTGGCAATGGTGACCCTTTAACAAGTTCATAGATGGCAGCTCCCAATGAGAAGATATCAACCTTGTCGAGATGCTCATACTTGTCTTTCAAGATCTCCTGAGGCATGTAACGAGCATCGCCTTCTTCAATTGGTAGGCTCCTATCGATGAGAGTCGCACAACCAAAATCGCCGAGCTTATAAATACCATTCTTGACATAAATATTATCGGGTTTCACGTCTAAGTGAGCTATTCCGCGTTCATGTATAAATTGCAATGCTTTGGCAATCTGTACAAATCATGGCATCATTATAATCAGAAATGAAATTTACCCCCTGTTTGATTGCCGAGTTAATAGATGAAAACAGAGAAAATGAAAGAAAAAAAAAAAAACATGCACACACACACAACTAAGAGTTGTATTAGGGAAACCAAAATTTTGTTTTCTTCGAAAATTCATCAAGTCCAAATGTAAAGAAATACAAAAAAATTGCAATTAACTCAATATTTTACCAGAATGACAAATCACTATAAACTGCTACACACTTTGCTCGCAAAGAACTAATGGTAGATACGTTTGCCATATAATTTTGCACTGTAAGTGATAAAAGTTCACTTCTACTTAAAGACTTTAGAAATATGTACATGAAAAAAATTGCAGACTCAAAAAAATATTATTAATGAAGCTTTTAACAGTAAAAAGAAAGGGCAGGAACCCAATTCTAGGACAGATGATAACAGTTAATTAACCTGATGCAAAGCTTCCAAGACTTCTCCCTCTGCAAATAATTGAGAAGATTTGCTGATGGATAGGCTGCAATCGCAGAGCTCCATCTGGATGTAGAGCTGCTCATTTTCAAACCAAGAAGTGTAGTACCCGACAATGTTTTCGTGAGATCCTAAACATAAGAGTAAGCAACTTTTGCAAATGAGAGACCGATGTTTTGATAGAAGGAGATAAGGGAGGTGAATTTAATTAAATATTTATTTACATACCTAGAGCTGCTAGAGCTTGAACTTCCATCAATGCTTGCCTCCTGCAGACATAACAGCATGAGAAATTTCTCAACAGTGAGTTTAAGCATTGCAATCCAATAAAAAATTGAGAAGCATTAGGAAGTTACCTTTCCATGTCTTGATGCAAGTGCTTTATACTATGTTTCACTGCATACATGCAACCATCAATTCTCTTCAGAACTTTAAATACACGACTGAAGTTCCCATAACCAATTTGCTGTAAAAGAAAACAGGGAATATTAAAAATTAGGGAAGCACCAGAAGCTCTGCAGAATTTCATGGGCAATGCTCAATCGAAGCCTAGAAGTTTTATGAATTTTACTATACCACAATCTCATGGAAATCTGTACGGTACCGCGAGAGACCATCTCCGCCAATAGCTGAGGGAAAAAAACCTGCAGCTGCATTATATTTGAAAACATTTAGCTGAAGATGACAACGTTTTGGGATGTTTCACAAGACAACAAATAGTTCTCCGGAACACCTAATAATACTCTTCTGAATATCATCCTTGAAAAGGCATAAATCTCTTAATGTTTTGTGACTACTCACTCCTCAAAATGTCTTCCCTGATAGTTTATTGTGCAGACTAACTCATTTTGGATCATTGCATAAAAAAAGAATGAAGCATACTTGTACCTGTAGATTTTGATCTTTGGTTGCGAAAGGGATCTACATCCATTTCTGCACCACCCTTTAGATATGGGTTCTTGATGCAAGGGGGAGGCATAACCCGACAACGTAAAGCCACTGCAGATTGCGGAACATAATTCTGTTTCTTTTGTGATCCAGATTCCAATGATTCTTCTGTTCTGAGTTCATCTGAGCCAAAAGCATCACATGCTAGTTCCACTGGTTGTTGATGACAAGGGAAATTGGAACTGAGAAGATTGCCTGAGAAACCATCTGATCAAAAAGATGTCAATTTGAGTGCCAAAATATTAGTCATAAAATTAACCAAACATCACAATAGTAGAAAAAGGAAATACTTTGAGAGGATTAATAAAGTCCATTTTTGTTTGGTAAATGTCATTAAAAAGAAAAGAAAAAAAAAACTGTTACTAAAACTGTTGGGAAGAAGAAAGTGATAACAGGAACAAAAGTAAGGTCAAACAAAATTACAGTATGCCCACCAGTCCTAACTCATGACACACCCAAAAAAGAAAAAGTTATGATGCTTATAAGCCAATTTCTTTCCATTATGTATTTAATCCACTAATTTCACTATCCTATTCCTTTTGTTTTCATTCGGTGAAAATATTTCATCTTCATGGACTGAAGATTCAAGGAGTAACCGGTTATCTGGGGGAATGCAAAAGCAACCTTGTGCTATTTCTCAGATTTTAAAGGGAAAAAAATGTTGCGATCAGCACTTCCTCTTTCTCACTATGATTTTTCTGTTGAATTGTATAATGTAATTCAAATTCTTTGGTTTTGCAATGGTTGTGTCATTGGGGTTTTGTGTATCACCTTACCAACAGTCAATCGTTGATCAAGAGATGTCTACTCCCAATGGATCTTTCTTTTATGAGTGGATGTGCGGTTATATATAAAGGTATTTCCCATTCACTCAAAAAATGGTTTTGATCTGTTAATTTCATAAAAGGTCTTTAAAAAAAATGTTATTGTAGTATTTCTTTGTTATTTTTCATGTTAAACTACAGGTAATTCGAGTCCACTGACTGTGAGTGCACAAAAAGAACATAGATGGCAGTTGTTTTATGGTGAAAGGGTGCAGATTGATTTCAAGCCAAGTGACTTTGGTTACACCTCGATGAATCTTCAAATCAATAATTTTTATCTTCTTTCAGTTATTTTATTATCTCAATCAGTATTTTCATCTAGATTCCTGATATTTCCATCCTTGCCATCAGCATAGCTATTAGTTGCATATACATAGAGACATATTCTTCCCTCAGCTATGCATGAACTTTGTGTTAATCTGGCATGACCAGACTATTCTTGAACCCAAGCTCCAAATTCTTATGCATAGTACAATTCCTTATGCTTTCACTCAGTTTGTTAGTCAGAATCCAAATTTATCATGTTCTGTAATGGATTTTATGCGGGTAAGTCTGTCCACTCAACCTACCATAGGCAGTAAACAGTATGAATGAAGTATGCTGCCGGAAAGAAAAGCAAAATTAAAAATAAAATAATAAAACCAAATTCGTTATGAAGCAATTTTACCCTGTCTGTGTCTTTTGCTTCTGACAGTGTTTAACTTCTCCGGCGATTTGGGACAGGGGATGTTTTCCTGTGAGAAGGAAAAAAATACCACAAATGAATATTGTTGAAGATTCTAGTATTAACACAAAACATACTTTATAAAGTACGATTAAAATTACCTTGTTACAATCCAAACTGTTACATATTTGTTGCCCATCTGGGGTAATATAATCCGGAGTGCTGCATTCAAATGATTAAAAAGAATAAATCAAAGGTTGCATCTTTAAAATTTAAGACCGTTGGCATATGCCAACCAATCAGCTAGCCACCTTGGATTTGTCCTCATAAATCTCTTTCCTTGAGATGATCCCAGAATTTAAAATGATAACAACAGCATGAAAAAAAAAATTAGTACTAAAAATTAAATCTTTTTCGGGTGTATTATACAACTTGGATGAACTTAGCATCAAAAGACACAACACAAGCATCCATTAAAAGACAAACATTTTGGTTCTTCTCTTCTCGGACCTTCAATCAAAATCAAGTAAAACTCAAACAAACCCCTAAATTGATAGAGCCCTAATCCAGTGAAGATAATGGGAGAAGAATGAAGGTGTACCAGAAGAAATCCTGGCTGAGGATGAAATCTTTATCATCGACATTAACATCGATGTCAATGGAGGAGGGATGATGAGGTTCTTCTATTCCAGATTCAAGTAGCTTCTGGAAACGAAAAGGGTTTGAAGAGGAAGAGGAAGAGGATCGCTGGAGAGGAAGCAAAGAGACTTGCCCTAGCTGTACTGTCAAATTTCCTGCAAGTGTACCCTTCATCTTGCTCATTCTTCTCCTTTTTAGGGTTTTTCTCTTCATCAGATGCCCCTCTTTGTATTCTTTTCTTCCCTCCTCTCCAGCTCTCTCTCTCTCTCTCTCTCTTTCTCTGTGATTGAGTTCGACTTTTTTTATAACAAAAAAGGTAAAAAAACCTTCAAAGTTCAAATTGCGCGGGTTTTCCCTCTGAGGGAAAGATTAGACACTTTTTGTTATTTTTTTGAGTATGAGACAGACGGTTAGCCCCGGTTAGCAAGTAAGTATCTATTCTAAGATAAAGGCGGGTGGAGAGTGCAACCCGCTCTCACCCTCTCGGGAATGGAACCCGAAACCTCCTTCCTAAGAAGGGATATACCTGCCACCGGGTTAGGGTGTGTTTTGGAAATAGTTAACGTACCCATGAATTTCATTTCCAAACCTAAGGGATCACTTCATTGATAGATGCCCCCTCTTGTAAATATTCACCAATTGTGGTGAGCATTTAAAAGGAGGGCATCCACCAATGAGGTGCTGCCTTAGGTTTAGAAATGGAATTCATGGATACGTCAATCACTACTCTTTGTTTTTTGGTGTATTATTTTGAGTTTTGAGCAGTGATTAGCGTATCCTTCTGTACATTATCCAACGGACCGCCGTGTCCTTGTGTCCTTTTTTAGCACCTTTAAAGTTAAGCTTAACTAAATTAAAAGTTTTAAAAAAACTAAAAACCAAGTTGGATTGTTTAATCCTAGGATGGGTGCACAGTTAAAAGGGGAATTCTGCTTCAACATGTAGCAAAGCTCAAGCCAAGCCCGTTGTGGCTTGATGATTAATCGGCTTCAAGGGTAGGCCCAAGTATACTCGGGTCGGGCTGGCCAAGTCAAGCCAAAACATATCCATTGAATGCATTTTTTAGCATTCGGGTTGAGACGGTCCGAGCCAGTTCGACTAAAATTATAGACAAACCAAGCCCACCCAAGTCCATCTACTTAACTGGGTCATGCTCTAGGCATGGGCATAGCCACATGGCCTTGGGGGTCAACACAACTTTTGGGGGACAAAATGTAGCATCATTAGGGGCTATCCCCCTGGACTTTTGAGAAAAAAAAAAAAAACTACTAAATTTATAATTATATTATTTAATTTAAGAGGATCGTAGGCATGGGTTAAGGGGGAAGTTGCCCCTAAACTTTAAAAAGAAAAAACGTTTTATACTTATATTATTTAAGTGAATGTGATACACACTCATGGGCAAAGGGAGCAGCCCCTAACTTTAAAAATATATATTCCAAACAAACGGACGCTGACGAGGTGACCCACGAACTGGCCCTAAAAAAAAGGGGTTATGCCCCATAACCACCACACCTCATGGTTAGCCTCCTACAAGAGAATCCTAGCTCCGACCCTTGACTATAGGGCAATTCAATCCGTTGACACCCCTGGTCAATTGCCACATTAGGGTAGTAGCATGTTGGAGTGGGTCCTTTGTTGTATCTCTTTGAGCGAAACTTGTTAACCCATTGAGAGTTTCACTTGGGACTAGATCTCATGACCTTAGAGGTGGCAATTGGGCCGGGCTAGGGTGAGATTAGCCCAATCTCAGCCCAAGAACCCCAACTCAAGCTCAACTCATAAATAATATCGAGCAGACCCAAAGTAAGCATAGTGTGGGGGCAAGTTCGTGTCAGGCTAACCCAAATTGAACAACTTGTGGGTTGGGTTTAGACCGAATTCAAGTTGAGTTCTCCCATTGTTACTCGTTAACTTTCCCTTAAACACCTACCTCTACAATGCACGAGAATTTATTTAGTAAATAAATTTCTAGTTTAATAAAATTACACAGTCGTGTTATTGATACTTAATTCATTTAACTAGTAAATATTTTTTGAAGTGTTTGCCCAATAGCTTGTTATATATACTTAATTCATTTAACTAGTAAATATTTTTTGAAGTGTTTGCCCAATAGCAAAAGAACTGTTTCAAAACCCTTGATAAACATTATTATTATTAAATTTAGAAAAAAAATTGCAAATAGCATTCTTAGATAGCAAACACAAAATAGTAGTTTCTTCATGTGAAGGACATCAATTCCAATTGAATGAGAATGAGATTAGGCCGTGAGCCATCGCTGCCTATCTCTATTGTAAATAGAAATATAAAATATCTTTAGATCAAGTTGGGCTAAATTCCGGTTGAGCTAAGGGAACCCAAGCTCGGCCTAATATTTACTTCATGTTTATATTATTGTTCAAACTTTACTTAGCCTAAAATAAGGAAGACTCACCCCATCCAAAATTCGGGTCGAACAATCAGACTTCAGGCTAGCCCGGCCCAATTGCCACCCTTGCATGGCCTCCCTCAAATGAGGGACATACCTAAGTCATCCTTACTAGAGTGGCAAGTATCTTGTGTGTTGTCTATAATGTAGGTTAGCGAGTTGGGGATTCAGTTCGAGCGGCCTTGAAGTTTTGCTCTTTCAAGGGTCTATTATGACTTTTTATTTGCTGTTTTTTTTTTCGTCGTTATCATTTACCTATTGTTGGTATCAATCATTGGTTAGTCGTTTGCGACAAGGGATTGAAACTTTTGCAAGACTCCACCCATTGGGATTAGATCCTACAACCTATCTCATAAGAGAGACCACACAATACCAATGGGTAGCGGTGTTTATTATTATTATTTATTTTTGTTGGGGATATCTTTTGCCTTTGATTAATACAACATAGTGGCTAGCAATGGGGAGTGAAGCTCTTACAAGTTGTCACCCAATGAGAATGGATTCCTAGACCTCTCTTATAAGAGAGGCTATACCATACTTTTGGAGCAAGAGACATCGGTGTGTGGTGGGTTTTGTGATTTTTATAGTGCTGGTATCAATTAGATCTACTTTTAATTGTCTAGTAAGAGCAAATTCAAACCTATATGGACTAAAGTTAGGGTTGTCAAAGGATCAGCCAGTGCAAGGTCTAGCTCTAATTAGGCATGACCCTCATTCACTGGGGTGAGGCCTTGGCCCTCAAGGGTTAGAGCCGAAATAACAAAATAAACAGGAAAACATGTAACTTATCGTGCATTTCTATTATGTAACGGAATATCGGTCTTGGTCACTTGCCTCATTTTCAACACCCATTAACTGTGGTTAATTAAGATCCACTCACCTTAGGTTTCATCCATTTACTCTTATTTTTTATTGAATAAATATTAACTTTAAGTTGGTTGAGTATAACCAAGTTTAACCACATTTATAGGGAATGAAATGGGAAAACAATTAATGTTGTAGTCGGATGTGGGGTGAGCTAATCACAACCATAAATACTTTTTTAAAAAGGTACAACATGTTTTAGCAAAATTTGCAACCTTGGTTGTTAATATGACATACAACCCTCTTCCCAGGCTTGAGACTGAATATACAAGATGAAGATTGTTATCCTCATATGTACTTTTGTTACCGTGGATGTTAGGCTTAACTTATAGTAAAGACGTACGGATTGGTAAAATTATCACCACATCCCCAATTATTATCATTAGATTATTAGAATAGTACAGATAGATTAAAAAAATGTTACAACATACAAAAAAATTCAAACACTACACTTTTATTACACACATTAGCCTTTATTAGATTTAAAAATAAAATAAAAAGGAAAGAAACGTGACTACATTACGGTAGTATGGTACACATGCAAGTAAGTCTTAGCCTTAGGTTATTGTGTATGAAATGTATTATTGGGAAATGAAAAACGAACCACAATCAGCTTGGAAGTTGACCACATGATCTTATTGGTCCACCTCTTCATTTTTAATACCCACTAATTGTGGTTAAGATTCACTCATCTCTAGGGTTCATCCATCCAACATTTTTTTTAGGAAAAAAATAAAATAAAATTAGTAATCATAATTTAGCTAAGCTTAACCATATTTAAAAAGGGTTTAAAAAGGATAAGGGGACAATGTGGTCAGCTAGGAAGGGGACTCCTTCTCAAGACTCAATGTTATAAATGGTATAACATATAAAGTAGAAGGCTAGGCCGGACTAGATGCTTAGAAGTTTGTCGCTCAAGTAAGAAGGGTCTTTCAAAATTAGACCGAGAAAAAAAATCATCCATTTTGTTGCGGGCTTTGAAGGGCCGGACCCCTCATCCAATGGGCCGTATTTGATAGCCCTAACTAGAGTGGAGCTCAACCTTATCTGGGCCGCGTACAGCATACCCAATTCAAAGAAGAATGGCTACTGTAGTTTATTAAAAAAGCAGGGGTATTTATCTCAACAGAATAAACTACAGAGGAAGAGGAAGAAGGGCTTAACACAAACCTCCTATTCAACAGCGTTACCGGTTACCCCCAAATGTGGCGGCAAAACACTTTCCCGGTAAAAACTACTTCAAAGCCTCTTCTATTATTATTATTTTTAAAAAAAATTAAAAATAAATCTCATCACTGATTCGTCTCCGTCTCAATTTCTATGTGCTCATCTTGCAGGAAAATCGAGATTCTGACCAGAGCATTTCAGGTAATTTTAAGCTTTTACATATATATATATATATATAGTTGATTAGAACAAGCTTTTGTTCTCAAATTCGGGTGTTGAATCTGAAAAGAAGAAGATAGAAATGGAGCGAGGAGTTCTGATCTTTAAATTGTTGTTTGTTATCCGGTAGCAGATGAGGAAGAACTTAATCACGACCCGTCGGGGAATAGTAAATTCTTGTCTAGAATTGGAAAGAACAAGGTTTGTTTACTACTGCAAATCTTCATTGACTAATACCCTAATGTAGTTCTTATACTTTCAGTAAATTTGGTTATTATAGAACCCATGTTCATGATTTCATCGAGTTTTTAAAACTCATAACTGAGTTTTGAATCGATTCTGACTTAGTTTCCTATCAAAAGTTTTTTAGCTCTTGAATTGTTGGAGAATGACACACTTGTAACTATTTATAATTGTGCCTAGTTTATACCTGAGCAATCCCCAAAAGTTTTGAAATAAATTCAACTGGGATATGCAATTTAATATGTTTGCAACTATTTTTTCCAATCACACTTACATATATGCATCCTATTGAGGCGTCTTTGACTATAAATCTATATTGGTAGGCACAGCTACCAGTTCCATCACAACTCGAGCCACACAAAGGTATCAATCTTTTAGCACTAAATTTACTCATTTAGTCATTTATTACAGCTTCTTTTTTCTTCTTCTCCTATTAGAACATGAAATAGTGTTATTACTTTCATTTTGTAATTTTTTTTTTTGGGATTCTTCGCATGTGCCTTTAGGAAGCATAAGCTCGTCAACTGTTGAATAAGTTGATTTTAAGTACGGTTTATACTTGCTAGCAGTCTTAGTTGTGTTGAGATCATCAATCGGTTTATAGTCTTTTGAGAAGCGAATGTTGTCCAGGTTCTGGTGCACACAATCTGTATATTGGAGGGAGAAATACATTGAGATCACTTGAGGCATGTTTTGATTGAACTCTGTGCCGACAGTTTCCATTTGGAAACCACTCAATGCGTTAGAAAATAACCATAAGGTGACATTTTTGTTCAGAAGCAGACGGGTTCATCTCCTGAAGACATGGTTGAAATGCCTGTTTTTAACAATGGGGAGAGAGCCTCAGTACACTCTTCAATGAATGTGTTTACAAACGACGAAGAGGGGATCTCCAAAGAGGTATAACTTTGATACACACACACATATAATATATATATATATATATAGACACACACACACACACATGTATACATATTCATTCATTCTGTATACTATCCATCTAAGATAGCTTACCACAGCATGCTCCTGTTAGATCCACTTGGTTAACTAGGATTGAATTTGGAATTTTAGGTGGGAAACCTTTTTGCATACTACATCAGTGGCTCTTCATCCTAACATAGAAGAATTTCCTGTTGGAAATGCACACTATCTCGTTGCGCGCGCACGTGTATAGATATATATTGTCTTTATCTCGCATGATTAAACTCATTTATATATGGTATTCCTGTTCTTCTGACCATATATAGAGTAGTATGTTTTGTTATGCACTGTGGTGATATATCATTAGGGGTGTTATCCAGCCGAGCCGAATAGTGGTGTGTTCAAGCTTGTTTGTTAATTAAACTAGCTTGAAAATCAAGCTTGAGCTTGGCTTATTTATTAAATAAACAAGCTCAAGCTTTAATAAACAAACTCGAGCCAAGCTCAAGCCGTTCGCGAGCAACTTGGTTCATTGGACATAGCTATTTATATTAGATGAAAATTTTACTTTATTATCCTAGATAAAGAAATTATAGTGTTAACTAAAATTTTAGTGTAAGTTTATAATTGTATAAAGGGTATTCTTATCATGTAAAATAGATTATATACTATTAATCTTTACCAGTATATAATAAATATACTTAATTTTAGCATTTAAATGAAGTAAGTATATTTAAATATTTTAGTATGTTATATATATATATATATATATCGAGTCAAGCTTTTAATGAGCCGAATTCGAGCTGTTCACAGCAACATGGTTCGTTAACCACCCCTATATATCATCATGCTCTTAAAATATTTGATGTATGTTAGTCAACAGATTGAAGAGGTGGTACCACATCTATCACTTGAACATGGTTGTAAGATGCCTCGATCTGTATGTTTGCAAAGTTAGAATAGATGGTAACAGATGCAATGCAGCATTACAGCCACATGGAATTGAATACTTCCTCATAACACAAAAGAAAGAAACAAATTAAGGAAAGATAAAGAAACCACAATCACAGAGAGAATCTCAAGTCTCTCTTTTTTTTAAAGGGGTTTGTTCTTTTGGTTTTGCATTGCTCTTATCTGTTTGGGTATTTCCCAATCACTGAACCCATTCTGCAATTACATCTCTTATGTCTATACCACTACACTTTACCATTCAAAGAAAAAAATAACCTTCTGGAAACAATTTCTCAATAATGCCCTGTTCGTTTTCATGGCTTCTACCTCTTTCTCAAGAAGATTTGGTTCATCATCACACTTTATAATAGATAACATTCTTTTTGATCGGTAAGTATCAGGATATATATTCAAGCAAAAAGCAGTTATACAGGAAAAGGTAACATAGCTAAGAGGTTACTGAGAAGTGAACTTAAAGACTACCAAGGAAAAACTACCTAGAAATGAATAACTAAAGCATACAAAATAACCCGGGACAATGATGATCATTTTGTCCATTTTATTGAAGTAGAGCTCCCATAGATAACATTCTATCAGAATGGTCCACTCTCACACGCACTTGTGCCCTAGGTGTACTCCCTTTTTTTCAGTCTGTATATACAATGCCTCTTTTTGGAATTTGGAGCACTGGTGTATCATGATTGTGTTGTGTATGAATTGAATATAGTAGCTGCTTAGTGGATGATATGGTTGGTACCTCCTTCTTTATACTGTACATGCTTATTATGGATTCCTATGTTTCTTTGCAACTCTATACCGTAATTTTTTTTCAGTAACTCTAATACTTTTATTACAAGATACTGACAGTTTGTGTGATTTGTTGGGGGAAGGAGAACAATGTACCCTCACCTATTTCCATCATCTCTAAGGCTAACAAATTCCAAAAAGATCACATTCGGAACCATGAGAATGAAAACGAAGACCGAGCATGCACGTGGCCTGCAGTTCTTAAAGAAGCTGACGAATTAGTGTTTTTGCATGAAAATGCTGGCAGTTCATCCTCCCATGCAACCAACTCCAAAGTCAGGAAAATTTGGAAAGGTATTCTTTCAACTTCTTTTGGATGCTGTAATAGTCTTGTCCATCATTTCCGTGCGGTTATGCATATTTGTCGAACAGAGCTTTTGTAGTCCACCTATACCAAGGATGAAATTCAGGATTTCAGCCTTTTATTCATCTCTCTTTTTAATATTTCATTAGGATTCATTTTCATAGTCATTGGTTATTTTCTTTTCACAGAAATTTTCTTTTATATGCATGTAACATTGTTTGAGGTCCCTCCAACTGCTATGTAGTCTAGAAGGGTGGCTTTTTGCAAATTTGGTTAATCAATGGTCTCCACTCTCCACATCATATTATCAATTTATACTTTCTATCAAATTTTATTTTGTAAATTATTAGGTATTTTCTCAAAGTATTTCAGCCATAGCAGCAATGTAGTGCAACTTTATCAAAATTCTGTTAATATCTGCTCCAGGCTTTGTGAAATAGTTGACAGTCGTAAGCAAAGTTGGACTTGTAAATTCTTGAAAATCACACTTCTGTGTATACACAGACATGGACATACAGTTATATTAGACCAGAATCTTACTACATATAGCTATACTATCAAACAAATTATGTTAGTGAAGAACTAAGATTGTGATGGCTGGAGTGGCCTTTTTAGTAGCCTATCTTGATGTCACTCTCTACCTTCTATTACGAATTATGACCTTTCAAGTAATAATCCTACTGCTTCTTTAAGAATACTACAATGTAATACTTTGTGCTCTACAACTCTAATATTGTGTATTTTATAGGATTTGAGAGATTTTAATTTTAAAAAAGTAGGGTAGAGCATAAACAATGCCCAACAATTGTCTACGGGGATCACCTTTTGCAAGGAAGTTCATTGTATCATTTACACTCCGCAGTATGTTTGTCCAAAAGAACAACTATCAAGTTTCACCAATATCCCTGATGTTATGGACGACGTCGGCAAGCCTCCAAGGTCTCAGAGAGCTGGAGAAACTTCAAGATATGTCAGTAGAGGAGTCACCTTCAATCTCTAAAGGGATACCAATGTGCTATATGATAGTCTTAAGACCTTTAAGAAGAGTTAAAGCTTCTGCTTAGTAGGAGTCTTTGATACCTACTGGCCAGGGAAAGACTTGAAGGATAGTGCGCTTCTCATTGCCAAAGCACCCCTTATATGCATAGTTACCAAATACCCGTTTAATACCCATATAATACTTTTGGGGGGGTCTCCATTTAAAATATCATACTTTTGCTATATTACATATTATACATGTAGCACCGTATAATAAGTGGATTCCGCATTAAATGCGTATAATACCTGTATCTTGCCATATTTTTACCATGTTAAATGTATATTCCGTATTAAATGTTTGTTATTAGTTAATATCATGATTCCTATTTATTTATTATTAGTAATTATTTTTTAATTTTTTCGTATTTTATCCGTATACCATCCGTATTTCTCAAATGGATCATTGTCGTCTTGACGTCTTATACTTGTACTCGTACTTGGTAACCATGCCCGCACAAAATATAAGTTCGTACAAAATACATGGGAGTACCACTCTTAAAAAAGGTCCAATGCTTTACAAAGGGAAACTCAAAATTATATCGAAGAAATTTAAGAGACTTTAGAGCCCGAGGAAAAAGTATTTAAGAAGGTGATTTGATGTGGGAATCTTATATCAGGACACGGTCTACGAAAAGAAGGTGGTCTTAGGCTGGATAAAAGTCTTCTGCATCTTTTGAGGCGGGTGTGAGTGTGTTGGCATCCCATTAGGTGGGAATAGGGACTAAATCATGAACAACATGCTGATTCCACATCCAAGTCAATTTCTCTCAGCCATGGATCGGAATCTACTTAGTCCCAAGCAAGGAAAGAAGACAGAGAAGATTCAGGGATGCTAGGAATCTACTTAGTCCCCCACCTATCCAGTATAGAGATGCTAGGATTTGGTCTAGGGTAAAAAAATGGTTGATTTTCGATTAGATCTTTTGTTTGGTCTTTTTGGTTAGGCTCTCTCTCAGCTTATCCACATTGGATTATTTGGAACCCTGGTATTTCGTCCAATATCTTTTTTTCTTGTTAAATAAAGTTCTTATGTGTGAGCATCTGAAGTCCAGAGGGTGGAGAATTAATGGCTTTTGTGCCACCATGCAGAGGAATCAGTAGATCTACAATTCTCCTCCAAAGCCTGGAATCCTCCAACCCCAAACCTCTAACTTAATTTTCCCCATAAAGAAACATTAATAGCTCGTAGGTTTCTTATGCCCACTTCTCTTTCCTCCATAGGTAAGCCACCGTATTCCAATCAACACGATGATCTTTAGGGTCTTTCTATTACCTTGCCAAAGAAGATTTTGCTGCATTTTTTTAAGGTTATCTGCCACAGAAACTTGAATTTTGAAGACGGAGATATAATAGGTGGGGTAGATTAAAAGGGCACTCTTAAAGTCTTAATAACTGCATTTCTAACTCCATAATGGAGGAATCTCTTATACCATGAGGGTAACTTTCTCTCAAACCGCTCCACCATTGGATCCCAAATAGCTTTGGGCCAAGGGTTCTCACCCAAAGAAGACCAAGATAGATATAAGGCAGCGAGCCTATGTTGTGACCAGAACCAAAGCTAGAACTCCATTTTCCCACCTCCCCGATAGCAATGATTTCAATCTTCAAGATATTTGACACGAAGGCCCAATACCTTTAAAGAAAAAAAAACTTCCAAGGATTGAAAGAAAAATTCCCTAGGGCCCTTTGTTGGAGCATATGGAAAGAAAGGAATAAGCAGGTGTTCGAAGACTTGACCTCCTCTCTGAAGGTTTTATGGATCCACATCTCTCAGTTGATCTTTTTGGGGTGCTCGATTAGGGATGATCTTGGTGATTAGGATTTGGCCCACCTATCAAGTGTTTGAGCCTTTTGTTTAGTTTGCCTTGTTAGGGCAGCTAGGCTATGTACTTGTGTTCTTTCTTATGTATTTCTTTCAGTTTTTTTTTGGGTTTGCTCTTTCTGTTCATCTATCGGTGAACCTTCTGTATGCCTTTCTCTTTCTATTGCATGATCCTTTTTTACTGATCGAAAAAGATAGCAGCCTTGTAGAAAACTATCCACCTATCTTCAAACTGGAGATATGAAATGGACGGACTATCGATGGGCACTTTGAATCCTTCAATCAGAGTACGGTGTTCCGTGTTCAAGATGAGCTCCACTAAGGGCCTTATTAATGATGATAAATAAAAATTGGGGAGATAACGATCACTTTGTCGTAACTCTCTAATAGTACCAACGAAACCACAAGGGGATCCATTCCTAAGAACGGATAACATAGCAGGGGAAATGCGCGAGTTAATCCATCTTCTCTCTGAATCACCAAAAACCGTCCTATCCAACAAGTGGTCAAGGGAATCCCAATCAATGTTGTCATAGGCCTTTCCCATATCAATCTTACAATTCCCTAGTTGTTTAATACGGATTCTCGATTCAATACATTCACTTGCGGCCTATCCAAGATCTGCCTCCCCTTCATGAATGGCCCTTAAGAAGTGGAAATAATGCCACTAACGAACTCCTTTAATCTTTAAGGGATTTTGACAGGAATCTTATATCTACTGCAAACTAGACTAATTGGTCAAAAATCCTTATAATGCCAAACCATTTTTCTTGGGAATGAGGCAAATAATGGTAGTTGGAGAGCCCTTGTAAATATGATGCATTCTTATGAAACTTTTATCATCCTTAAAAATTCCTCTTCAACAGTACCCTCGACATTCTTTAGTGAGGAACTGTTAAAGAGGACTTTCTAACAAGAGGCAAACCCAAGCCCAAACCATTTAACAAGTTCTATAATTCTTTTAGTTTTAGCCATTTGACAATTATCTGCTGCAGGTAACAGAGGCAAAGCCAAGCCCAAATTTTCTATTCGTTTCCAGTCACATAAGGAAGAACCCTCCTGGCCTTTTATGGAAAAGGATGATAATGATAAGTTGTATAAAGTTGCTGAAGTGCCTCTAGGATTAGAAGTTCTTGAGCATAGAATTATGGAACATTCAATGACTGAGCTTCTCGAAGGTCTTCAGGAAGAAAAGGAAAAACTGTCTGGGATTCGTCAGGTCCCTTCTGAATTGATAGCTCTTACACATCAACATACAGAGCATTCGATGGCTGACCTTCTAGAATGTCTTCAGGAAGAAAAGGGTCCACTGAAAGGGACTTCTAAACTGGTTTGCATTCTTGTCTGACCAATAATTTATTACCTATAAAGTTCTTTTTTCTGACCCTGGTTGAGTATTTGTTGCAGAATAGTAGAACAAAAGGAAGGTCGCATCTTACTGCACAGAGAAATACATCTTCCTTGGGTGATAGAACCCTTGACGATGAAGACCCCCCCGAGCCCATCGGTAGCGGAACATCAAGCGAGGATGAGGTCTTCCTTTTTTATACAATTGTCTTTTAACTGTATTTTTGTGTTGTAATTAGCTAGTATTGTTGTCTTTATTATAACACTAGTGCAGGACGTTAAATGCGTGATTCAGATCAATGATCAAAATCAGCTAAAGCTTGCAATCCCAGATACCAATAGGCAGACAATGGCTGATCGATTCCTTGAAGCTTTAAGTGCCGCCACTGAAACACATAGGGGAACCCTCTTTGAAGCGTCTAAATGTACGGGGTGAGCACAACTGCACAGGGATTGGATTTTCCTGTTTTATCTACCCACTGTGGATATTAGTGATTGCTAATCCCAAAAGATTTACAGCACGATGTTCTAAATCTAGTGTGTTTATATGCTGCCCAATTTTGCAGAATGGAATATCATGGAAGGTTGCAGCAAGTGATGCAAAGTGAAAAGGAGAGGCATTTGGAGTTCTTGAAGCAGCTAGAGACAGGAGCTAACTCACATAGTAAAAGTCTTGCGATTCTTTTTGTCCTGAGAGTTTTGTTGATGGTGTATTGGAAGCATATGTTCACATGGAAACTAGCATGCAAGTACAAATTTTATTGAGGAAACACAAAAAAACAAGTTCGTAATTGCACACCTTTCACTTGTGCCTGCACCTGTTGCTTAACTCCTACTTATCTCTTTTGCTTTCAGATGAAGTGAGATGCATTGATGTCAAAATACTCTCAAGATACTTGAATGCAAAGTTGACAGTTTGTTGTTGCTCCTTTGGAGAAAACAATAAGGTGTGCTTATTTTTTGACATTGTGCATACAAATGGCATCTGAGTCTCATTGTAATTCAGGTTATGATTGTTGTAAAGAAGATTAGTCCGTCCCACCCCTAAGGAAAGTAGGCACAGATTGAATTAGGACATAAATATCAGTTTCATGGCATCATGTTGCAGTATTTAAAATACCTTCTCCTTTTGGCAGCTCACTGCTGTTAATGAGCACTTTTAAATCACAGCTAAAACTTAATTTTCTTATTAAGGACTTGTAAACCACTGTTCCTGTCGCAATCTATGGATGAAGCCTATGAGACATAAATAGCATAGGCCTATGTGCATAGCTGTTTCTGTGGGATTGAATGCGCATGCGTGTATTTGTTTCTGATTGTTGTTTGGGGTGATTGAATACTTGTGCTTTACTTGTTTCTACAGAATCTCCAATGTGCAGAGAGCCCTCAACAGATTTTAGAGTATGGAGGAAAGGAAAAGACAATTATCTTTAGTTCGAGGATATGTGGCGATGTGGAGCTCGAAGTTGGGAACTCCATTCGTATACACCCTCCATGGTATGAAGTGCAAACTGCTATTCTTTTAATGGACAATCATTCTTCCAAGTCTTACTAGAAGACAAATGGTGGTAAATTAGAAATTGGAAGGAGAACTTCGTTAGGCCTGCATTTCTTTCTTGAGTTAACTTTCCTTGAACTTTTGATGCACTGATAAAATTGTTTGGCACTGTGACTCGGTAGAACTGTGCCACCTCAATCACCTTCAGCATAACTCAAGCTGTGTTTAAAAACAATTGATTGTGATAAGAGGTGCATCTGTACTACTGTAGCACCGAGCCAGACATAGCCTTGTAATGGGCGTGCTCATGCGCCGTAACTTTTATCGAAGAATGATAATTATGGAAAATTGTGCTGCTCTATATCTTCTGGACAGGAAAGAAGTGCGGGTCATGGGTAATGATGAGAGCATTCTTTTGTGTACATACTTCTCCCAGATTTCGAAATGACCAATCCAGTTTCTTCCAGAGGAAGAGGTACAGTTGAGATTCCGTGTCTTGTTCTGTTCATGAATATGTCAGCATCTCCAGCTATTGGCTTTTGCAGTCATGCAGCTTGAGGCTCGTTTTCATGCTCAATTTTTTGTGTTTCAACCAGATGTTCTGCGACATCTATGAAACACCACCTCTTCTGTTATTTATGAACTCCAATGGATGAAACTTGTTTGTTTAGTAAATAGAGCATATTCCAATAAATTATTTCTTCTTATCCATCCTCTGCTACTAATGCTACTAATACTACTGCTGCTGCTTGTTCATAAATTCTTTATTTCTAATTATTGATTCCTTGTTCTTTTTTTATTCCCAGAACACCAGTGCATGTCAATCAACTCACCAGCTTCCATCCTGGATTTGATTCATGACTTTGTAATCACTACTGTGAGTTGTAGAAAATCTCAAAATTGGTTCTGTGTTTGTGAAATTCCACTTGAGGAATTTTTGTAATTGCATGAGTTGAGATGCCCATTATAAAATCTGTACACTACTTGGGTTTATCTATTGCTCTAGAACAGATGAGATGATAGATACTGTTGATTGTTCCTGGTAAAAATCAAATGCTAGGTTTACTCACCAATAATAATTCAGAAATGCTAGCCCCAGTCGCAGTATTCCCAGAAGCAAGGTGGGGACAAGTGTCAGCCTGATGTATATAATTCTTGGGGTCTCCGGCTAAATTCGGGCCTCAAAACTTCTTGTAAATGGGTTGGGGCTTGGGCTGGGCGCATTCAAAAATCACAAAAATCTAGCCCCAAGCCTGGTCCATTGACACCCCAATTTCTGCTTTGGAATTGAGAGTAATTTTCCTATAAGAGGTTTACTTGGAAAGAACAATAGTCCCCGAAGAGGGGACTATTCCTCCTCGCCCTTGCAAAGCCCCTTTTAACTGCCCTTTAACTATGATTAATTTTTTTTTTCTAAATATCAAGGTTAGATGCTTTAACTCTAAAGGTTAGTGAATCTTAACCACAATTAAAGAGAGTTTAAAAGGTGACACACGGCAAAAAAATGGGGTGGCTTCTCCCTTCCTCACCCCGAGGAGATTAATTTCCATTTAGAAAAAGGTTCTACTATGTAATGAAATGCTAGTTTTCGCCCCCTATTTAACATCCATTAATGGTGGTTAAGATTTACTCACCGCAAGGTTCATCCATCTAACCTTGGTTTTTAGAAAGAAAAAAAATAATAACTTTAAGTTGGTTAAGCTTAACCAAGCTTAAGCACAGTGAAGGGGGATGAAATAGGAAGACAATGAGGGGGATGAAATAGGAAGACAATGAAATAGGAAGACATTTGATTATGTAGTCAAATGTGGTGTGGGCTAATCACTAATCTTTGAAAAATACCCATCTAAGACCATCTCCAAGGGGCAAAGCAAACCGGGTAGTAAATCTGGTTTTACATCATCTAAATGCAGCTCCAACGGAGGAAAATTTGCTCTGAATTGAGCCACACAAAAGCAAATGAAATGATAAATTTGAAAAATAATAAAATAACAAATAGAGTGACAAAAATAATGAAATAACATTTGCTAACAAATAGAGATGGTCTAATAAGTAAGAAGTAACCCACTGCAGAACTCGGATTGATAAGTTTGGATCATGTCATGTATATGCTATGATGGTAGGATCCGGTCATGATGATGGCCCTTGGGTCCACAATTTTTTTTTCTTTTTCTTTTCATATAAAAAGGTGATTTATAGTATAAAAGCACAAAAAACATAGGACAAAGGTGCAATACATTTAGCCTTTGACAAAAGAAGAAATAAAAATGGTGTAGGAACATTTCGAGCCAACAACCGCAAAGTTGAGACGACTGATAGAGTGATGATATCGTCGTGTGATAAAGTGTGTGGTGGGTCTGGTATTGCAATAAGAAAGGGCCATGGACGGATGTAGAAGACACTAAAAACTCTTATTTATAATGAAAAAAAAAGGAAATATATATATATATATATATATATATATGCTGTTGGAAAATTATCTATTATATTTATCTATCTATCTACTATTATAAAATACAGTTAAAACGATGCCTTTGAATGCCACGTTTGCACCTATATTGATGCCACATAGGACAACTTTTCTATGGCGAAGCCACATAGGACCTCCCTCAATAACTTCCTCACGTTAAATTCTCTCATGGTAACTTTGTCCCACACAATCACTTTCCTCCCTCAATAACTTCCCTCACACGTTACATTTTTTCTCTCTTTTAAAACCGTATTGACATTTACGAAAGAAAATGATGAAGCCGTTAGGAAGAGGAATGGAATGAGGCCTGTTACCAGCAGTTACGCAGGTCCGCTTACAAACATTTGAGTATAGCTGTTACATTCTATTAAAGGAATCATGCAACAGAAATTTGTTAAATTCCGTTTTTCTGCCTATACTCTTGAAACCCATGCTTATTAATACTCAGGAATGTCATGATCATTGGAGACTCTCCAATAGTGGTAGTCATCTTTCTGCATTTGGTCCTAACGGTATTTGGCATGGGTTCTCTGGATCCAAGCAAAGGTACTGTTTTCATCGGATTTCGAATTGAAAGCTTCTCTCACTCTAATACATTGGTTTTACAGATTTAGGCAAAAGAGCTCCATTGTTTTTTTTTTTTTAAATGTAGGTATATCATATATGTTCTTGATTTTGTATGTGGATGAGTTGCTTACTCAGCAGGTAAAAACGGGGAGCTGAATGCGCATAGCTATGAATTGGATCATTGTCCAATGTCCACAGCGAGGCCATCAAAGGTGATTTCTCACAACAGATCTATGGCGACAAAGATGCCGTTAGACAAACATGGAGGTCTGGGTAGTGGTTTATGTAATCATGGGTCATGTGCTCTATCAGTGCATTCTTGGCTTGCCTTGCTAATTTTTTCTTTAAAATTAGTCACAAGGATAATGAAAATGTAAGCAGATGTCCAGGGAGATTGTGTAGATTGGTGTTAGTGCTAATAAGATTATAATGTGTTTTCTAAACAAAAAGCAAGATTGAGTGTTCTATGTGGCTTGGATCTACACCTCAATTTATTAGGATCTGACCTGTCTCACGTCCTTAGAAATATGATATAGAACCGCAAATGAATCATGTTAAAAAATAGTGGGTTAAATACTAACCTTGCCAAAACATGTTACCCACCCGGCTTTTCGTATGTTACTGGTTGGAATGTAACTGGGGTTCCAAAAGTCCGTGCATGCATCCCGATGTTCAAAAAACGGCGATCTCCGATCGGTCGGAGAGTAAGTTCCGATCGATCAGAACTTTCTAAATGTCTGCAATCGATTGCCTTGGACAGTCCGACCGATCGAAACTGATATGAATTTTTTCTTTAATACTTATGTTATTTCCCGATCGGTCATTTTGTGTAGTGCAAGTATTGTACCACAAGTGAAATCCTAAGGGTGCAACTTTAGCAAGTTTTAACTCACCTATTTGTTTCTTACTTTTGTCAAACATATCCTTTCCATCCAAAATTGAAAGTAATATTGTAATTACATATGTTCGAGATAATAAAAGTTAGATAATAAAAGTTACCCTACAGTAATATTTTTTCCTTATATGAAATATATTTGAGATGTATCCACACGGCATATATCAAAGTTCTTCATGGAATTTGGTCATTTAAGTTCTCTTTTATTATTTTAGAAAATAAATCATTGAAAATCTAAAATCAATTATGATTTTTATTTGAGTTTTTCAAAAGAAACCCTCCATGAATTGATAAAATTTTTCCTTAGTGTCATGGCAGACACCACACTCTAATTCGAAACGCCAAAACCCAATGTGCCACCTCAAGGTGAAATGACTAACTTTGATGAGTTAACCATGAGCAATACAAAGTACAAAAAAAAAAAAAATTATCTTTTTTTTTTAATGAAAACAAATAATATTTTTACAACTATTAGATTAAATTCTAACATTAAGTTTAATCTACTTTCTAATCTTCTAACATCCCGTGCATCGCACGGGGTTTTTGCTAGTACTAATACTATATGCTGGTTGGTTCCACGTGACACCCCTCACAAGCTTATATTTGAGCTTCAAGTTGTTGCCATGTGGCACCTTTTCTCTCTTCTTCCATAAATTTTTGAGTTGGAGACCCCACTCCTAATTAATAAATTTCACTTAATCTCATTTATTTGTTAATAAATTCCCTTTGAAGAAGAGATCGTAGAGGTTTTAGCTCCACCCAAGATATCTTCAATTGTTCCACCACTATTTGATATTAATTAGGAATCTCAAACCTCATCTCTTTATCTACGGTTTTCCTTCTCATCTACCATCTCCCACCTCCTCCTCCTCTCTCTCTCTCATCTTCTCATAATTTAAGAGATATCTCTTCCTCTCCCATGTAACTTCCTCATTTAGGTAGCGTATCTTCCTCTCTCACCTTTGTTTTCTATAACGTCAATTGGTTTCTTTCACTTCCGTTCTTCCACCTCTTCAAGAAAGTGAAGAGACTTTGGAGTAGTTTGCATTCAACTCTTTAAAAACCCCATTTGTTTTCTTCCTCCCCATAACTCTTTAGCTTTTCCCCCTCTCTTTCGGTCTTATCCTATCTCCTGTTGGAATCTATCAACAAATTTACACATTGAGTTCTATGATCCACATTCCATATCTTCTATGTTTCTTCATTACAGATCTAGATTTCAAAACAAAACCTCTTTTCTTTGCAACATTGTAAATTGCGACAACTTAGAGACTAAAAACATCGACTAACTTGGGGAAATGAGCTTGGTTCATTTCGTTTGGGTGTTGCTACTTGAAAAAAAGGTAGACATTGAAGATGAAAACAATAACGCAAAACATTATCTCATTGATTTCAATTTGTTCCTTTTGGTGTTTGCCTTTCTACGTAGCAACCTCAGAACGCCTCTATGGTGTAAGCCTTCATGTTCAACAACCTTTTGAATGCCTTGCCTTTCTTTTCTCAGCCTCCTTCCTTTTGGACTTGCTCACAAGACGCCTCCGCCTCTCACAAAATCGGCCTCAAAGTTAGCTAGATTATTGCTACAATTTTTTTTGGCTATTTAAAGAACTATAGTTGTGTAACCTAGAAAATTTAGAGGATTAAAAGTGAAATTTAGAGTCATGTAACACTGTAATACCTGTTGAATGTAATCTGAAACCATGTACAGGGATTAACTCATTCATAAAGAGTATCACCTGTTGTTCATGCTTCTTCCTATATTTCCAAATAGGTAAATAAAATAGTATTTAAAAAGATCAACAGTTGAGATGATTTGATTGTGAGGTTTAAGTTGTTATGGTAGATAATGGTTTGCTACATTTCCTTAAGTGATTATTGTAATAGGGAGGCGGATAGTTTATGATATAGAGTCATGCTTAGAAAGAGGAAGAGCACGAACATGAGGAAGTGGGAGGTATTATCTGGAATCCTAAGCGACAACACCTCTTAAATTCTCATATATATTTTTCTTGATCTTACAATATGCTTGTGATATATTAAATCTTTGATATGAATCGTTCATTTGGTGGGTCATTTCTTAGATGGTTGACGGTCCAATAATCGCAAAACACTCCACTAAGTTGTCAATTATCAATCCAATATCAATCTCAATCCAAGTTGTCAATTAAAATAATATTGAATTTCATGATGCATACATGCTTTCAAACATTCACAATAGGCATTTTTTTGGGAAAATAATCACCTACTCGGTTGGTGACTCGAGGAGGTGGGTCTCGGCTCCCATTTTCTTGTCACATGTCCCCCTTTTTACTCCATTTAATCGTGGTTAAGATTCAGTCACCCCTAGGGTTTAGACATCTACTCTTGGTTCTTAGAAAAATAAAATAAAAAAATTTAACCACATGGTTAAAATGCTTTAACCCGAGTTCATGTTGAGTTGAAGGGTGTGACTCTGTGCGAGCGAGGAGCGATAGTTCCCTCCTCGCCCGTGGAGAGAACTATTGCTCTTTTTTTTATCCTTAGTTGTTACTAAATTATTGCTTATTTCCTACATGATGAGAGTGGGACTCACTAAAGATATATTTCTCCGAGTTCACACACAAAACGTAAACCCCCAAAGTCATTATAGCTGGATTATTTTAATCAAACATAATCAGCATTATTTGATTTATAATAAACTATGCTTCCATATATATGCACATTTTTTTTTACTAACAATGTAATTTATTCAAGAGTCGGTCTACATTGTGATTTTGGTATTATCATTGTTACAAAATTATGACACATCAACGATATCTAAAACCGTTGATATTCTTTCAAATGAGGACTTAGATAGGGTATAGAAATAGGGAGTAAGAATAGAGAGTGCCCTTAGATTGACTCTTTATTCAAAAACTTATAAGGAGAGATTTTGTTGATACTAAACAATCTATAGTTTTTTTTTTTACTCCAATGTATAGCACGAGGTGTTTGCTAGTATATATATATACTAGTAAAGGTGCACGTGCTTTGTACGTATAATTTTTTCATTATTAATGAAAAAATTAAATTTTTTATATTTTAAAAGTTCTAATTTTTATTGATGTTACTCTTTTTATATTAATTAATTTTACAATATTTTAGTAAGCACGAGCGAGATGCCTGTAAAGCGACGCAGAGTTGTATTGAGCGAGGATGTAAACTTTGTTGATTCCGCTATTTAGTTGCTCGTTAACACATCAATCAGCCTATATGCATCTGCAATGGGCACATGTGACAAGAGGTAGTAGAGATCGATGGCTGAGAATTAACATACAATTATTACAAAAGTATTTTTAATTACTCGGCTAGATATCCACATACATAAAAACAATTATTCATCTAAAAGAAATAATCCAAAATCATAAGACTACACAATTCAAGAAGAAAACTTGTATGGCAAAAAACTCATAATCATCTCTTTACCGACACAAATCATGCATATGGGGAGAAAGAAGAGGTAGTTGAGAGTTTTGAAAAGTTGTTGGTTTTTTTTTAATAAGGAGGGAAACGAAGGAATTCTCATAAAACAAGGACAAAGAATTAAGAAAAGACTTACAACCCTCCCGCACAACCCTATTCTCAACTATGAATTCATCATCAGAGCTTGCTACCCTCCTCACAACCGAGCTCCTCTTTTGCCTTTTCTCACAGGCTTCTTTGAAAACTTCCTTTTTCGACTTTTGACAAAAATCTTTGTCTGTGACAAGCCCTTGGTCATAGTAAAAAGAAAAAAATTTACTTGGGGAAGAGTCCGTCCGTTTATGACATTGGAGAAAGAAGCTAAAGCTTGATTGGAGAAGAAACCTATGTTTGTGAAGGGTCCTAACCTGCTATTCGCTCTCGCTCTCAAACCTCGCTCCCGCTCTCAAACCTCGCTTTCACCTCGAGAGCTCAATTTCAACTTTTATAAACCTCGCTCTCACCTAAAGGTGCGGTTTTTGTGTAAAGTTTTTTTTAATTCCTAATTTTTCATGTGAAATGAAGTATATTTTATCATTTTTCTTTGTAGGGTACAAGATACTTATAAGATTTGTTAATTATTAGTGATCTTATAATTGAATTTAGAACGATACATTTAATAATTCAATAGTCATCTTGTTTGTTGTGATGAAAAATTTGAATTATGAATGATTTTATCAATTTTCTCTTAAAGTATAAAAAACTAAAAAAAATATATTTACATCTACAAGTAATTTTCAAGAACATTAATATATATTTTATGTATATATATCGGCGCTCTGGAGGCACTCCCGACCTTATCCTAAATTGAAATTTGATGCTCTCGCACTCCCACACCCGCTCTACTCTCTGCTTTGGTTACTTAGGTCAAACGCCTCTTAAAACTCCATTTGTCAAGCAAAAAAGTACAAATAATAACAAGAAAATTTAAGTGTATATATTGTTGGACATATATGCCCTCGAAAGCCAATAAGAGACTTTTCTATGTTGATTAGATAAGCATCATATTCACACAACCAACTATAAAGGGTATTTATATTAATTACTGTCTCATATGATGAAGACATAAAGTTCCATAGGTAACATTTTAGGAAAATCATGCAAAAGTTGCGAGGAGATATGATTTTCCAGTTCCTTATAAACCTAATATTGTTTGAAGCCTCTAGAGTACTGGTTGGGCGTCGTACTTCATCATGACTTGCACATGTGTAGTTCTATGAGATAGTGTGATGAATCTCATTCACAGAGAATGGTGACTCTTGACTAACATGTGAGTATATGTAGCAAGTACATAATACTGAACGGGGTCACTAGTGGATACCCTATGGAATACACTGTCAGATTGTATTAGGGTTATCCATTTGACAAATTGTCCTTAGACTTGAGAGGTTAACATCTTCTCAGACATTTGTCTATATGGCTTTGATGTGCCAATCAGCAATGTCCAATACACAGGACTAACTCCGGGTACGTTGGGTCATGTATACTATGTTTGGAGAAGTGTGTAAACACTCAATAAGGAATCCATAACTCCTTAATTGGAGATAATGATATCAAGGTGATACTTGTTGAACTGAACTGTTAAATCCAGTACTGGTGTTTTTCGGTAAAATGTCTTTATCGAAGTTGATATTTTTAATATGGAAAAATATATATAAATATATATGTTAGTTCTTTTCTAATGTTTCTTCAAAAGTGTTTTAAAGGTTCAGTTCATTGAAAAAGTAATCATGAGAAAGGGTTTCATTCATAAGCTAGGGACTAAGATAGTGGAATTGTTCCAATCCCGGAAGCTTACAAGTGATATCGGAATGTGGAAGGATTTATTTGTAAATATACGTGAGATGATACTTACAAGCAATTCTCTAATTTCTGGAGGTTAATCACATTGTGTTAATGGACATTAATTGTGATTGGTGAAAGTCCAGGGATATAGATAAAATTCTATAATCTTAATGGAGTGTAGGAAATGTGTTTCCTAGTAACAATGCTTTAACCAAAAAGGTGAAGTACTTGGTCCCACAACCGGAAATAGGAGATCCCTTTAGATCCCACACACAAGGACCTTCTTAAAATATTTAATTTAATTATTAATTAAATTAATTAATTTCTCTAAGTAATCACTATATGGTATAGTGAAGCTCTAAAAGGTGGAATCACATTGGATGTGAAAAACCAAATGGGTAGGACCCATTGAGAATTATTATAAAAGAATAATTCAAGTGACCAAGAGGGTTTTAGGCGTGTGGGGTGGGACCCACCTAGGGTGGGATGCCCACTTCAAGGAGGAATAATAATTGTTATTATTTTAATTAGTTTCTAATAACTAATATCCTTATTAGATAAGGTTAGTTAGTTAGTTAGTTAGTTAGTTACTAGTTAAAGATTTCCTAATTTTTAGGGATTCAATTAGTTAGTTACTAATTCAAGATTCTTTATTAGATAAGGAAGATTAGTTACTAATGGATAAGGTTGGTTTCTTTTAAGATTAATCCTAATTGGATTAGGAGAATAATCAATAAAGGAAACTATTGAGAAATCCTAATTGGATTAGGATAAGGTTAATGAATTCTAATTGGATTACAATTCAAGCAACCAAGAGGGAACTTATATAAAGGATTGGATGCCCAGCCCTTTAAGATATATAATTCTCCAGAATTTTTTCGTCTCTCCCTCTCCTCAAGTTCACGCCCAGCCCTCTCCCCCTTTGAGGGTGTACGGTCACCCTTCCCCTTCTTCCTTTTGTTTGGTTTTTGATCTTGATGATCAAGAACAAGTTCTTTGAAGATCAAGATTGGATCTTATTTGATCAAGAAAAGTTCTTGGATCAAAGAAAAGAAGAAAATATAAAAGAGCATGGAATTTGGAAGGACCATTAGCTTCCATTAGAGAAAGCTTTAAAAGAAAAAAAAAGGTTCGTGTGAATTGACAGGAGACTTGACACTTGTGAAGTTTTGCGAGTACTATTCTTATGTGGATTTGACTTAACAATTTCAAAGTCACAAAGGTAAATGTTATTCTAACATTCATTGAATAAAATCAATTAGAATCTTAGTCAGATCTTAGAATTCGATGTATGCCCCCCAAATACTGTTTTTCTAAAATTAAAAAGAGACATACTTTCATATATATATATATATATATATATATATATAACAATCAAATACAATGGGGACTGCCTTGTCAATAGTCATGTTGTTCACCCACAAAATTCCACCCTTTACATAAATTTTATCAAATTATCTCAACCATCCAATTTATTCAATTGTTTTGAAATGATCAAATGGACAATTCAAAATTTAAAAAAAAAAAAGAAAAAAGAAGAAGAAATATTCAACAAATAATCACAAAAGTAATTCATAGGCTTGCCCACCTTTACCAAGAGGGGATTTGAATTTGAGACTTACTCCTCATCAGGGGCGTGGCCCCCCCAATTTTTTTGTAAATCCTTATTGTATTATCATGAATAGTCGGCCCCTCAATTAATATTTTTTTTAGTATACTTGGTCCCCCAATTTTTTTTGTCCTATATAATATAGTGCCCCCCCCCCCCCCCCCCCCACCCCAATTTTTTTTGTCATATATATAGTGGGCCCCCGATGGAGTCCCCTTATGCCCTTGAGGTTGCCACATGTCCCTATTGACACCCCTTAACTATGGTTAAAATTCACCCAATCTTAGGTTTTACCTACCTATCCTTGGTTTTTAGAAAAAAATATTTAAATAATTTTAAGTTTTTAATCTTAGGAGTTAGTGAATTTTAAACTAGGGTTCGAAAATAAATTTGATGTATTTTTTTAAAACCAAGGATAGGTGGGTGAATCTTAATCACAATTAAGTGACCAAAAAAAAAAAAATCTTAATCAAAATTAAGGGGTATTAATAGGGACACGTGGCGACCTCAAAGACATTATCGGGAAAAAAAATTCTCAAAATAAAAAAACTATCCCAATTTTTTTTTCTCGGGGGCTATGCCCCGAACTCCCAAATTCCATACTCTCAAATCAAATATTTTGTTATACATGTATTTTGGCCACCCCAATGATAAATTCCTGGCTCCGCCCTGCCCCTCATTGAGATGTGCCTTAAACCACCCCCTTCCGTGAGGTTTTGTCTTCAATCATCTTTATATTTATTATTACTAGTAAATGTGCACGTGCTTTGCACGTAATTTTTTTTAAAATATAATTATTTATTATAAAAATAATAATTATATATAGGAGTGTTAAGACCCCAAAAATTAAAACAAGGCTATTGTCTACCTATTGTCTACATATAATTTTAAAATATGTCTCAGTGTTCCAACAGTGTTACCATTAGTTTGTTTAAGGTATGTAAACAAGTCTATTGTCTGCCTACCTAATATACGCATCTCGTATATACACAGGGTATCCCAACAAAAATAGAGACGATCCATCATGCTACTCAACATCTAGTACATCCTGCGAGCCATGACAAAGAGACCAAATTCATAATCCAACCAGATGAAATAAAACAGCAGATAGTGGGAATAGCAAATACAAATACCCGAGAGTCGGAAGAAGGTGGCACAGGATAATGAGCAAATGCAACCTCAAGAATTGATGCTAGCTGGTTTATGTCAACCTTAAAGACATAAGTATCCATGTTTTTACAAGATATATATAATAGAGACTAAGGATGCGATATATTTACCTATGAAGATGGTGACATGGAACTGGATCTCACCATGGGAGTAACATCATCATCAGCTTGCAAAGTGAACATACGAATAAGAACACAAGATACAGGGAAAAAAGAATTGTTTTTAAAGGCATAATTAAAAAAAAAAAAAAAAAACTATTATGGGTTATTTAGGTTTCTATGGTCTCTGTAAGGGAATTTATGTTGATTACCACTATTAACTCACAAATACAGATAAGTGGGATTTGAGTCATTCACGTTTTCCCCTTCTCTTTTTTTTTTTTTTTTTTTTCCAAACACAAAACCAATTATTTTTCTTCGGTACAGGAAAAATACTTACAATAGATGGATCGTCACAAAGGGAACCAATATCGTCCTTTCTAGCCAATAGCTATACACGGAAAGATGAAATGATAAACCAAAGAAGAATAATGTGCCTAGGAAAGAAAAAACAAAAATGGTAAACCTTAAAGTCTTCTCTTCTGGTATTTACAGAAGGCCTCTTGATAGCGTTTATGTACGTTCCTTGATAGAGTTTGATCAATATAGGACTCTTGTAGCTTTCCCAATAATAGGAGATGAACTTCTTTCCAAAAAAAAAGGAGGAGATAAACTTGGGCAAGTATTAGAGTTCAAGTGTAACTCTAACAACAAGGGTTGTTGGAAAAGTAGTCATACGTTATTAAGTTTGGTTATAGTAATTAATAAAGAAGTATAGCTTGTTTAGAATTCGTAGGTTAAAAGAGTTGGAAGGACTCTAAAAAGTCCTTATTTATTGTAATTGATTTTCGTTAGTCCCTACTCCCTTCACAGATGTTGCCACTTTCAGTGGTGCATTCCAAGATCATGACGTATATTCATGGTGGAGGAAGGCGACGGCCCCACAAGGTAGTTTCCTCCTCTGAGCTTCCCTTATGCTAATCTCGAACTCTTGACTTTGACTATTCTCCTACTTTCTCACACATGATTGATTAAAGGTTGCGTTGTGTACATAGAATTTTGTCCTTTAAACTCATACCCAATCAGTGGCCCAACAATGTAACAGTCCAAGCACATTACCTTGTTATTGATCATGGGCTGGCCGGTGTGGGTTAACTCAGGCTAAGCCTTGGCTCATTTTTTTAGCCTTATCTCACGGATTGGGTTTGGGCCGAGCAGATTCGAGCTCATGAAAAATAAAATAGGTTAATTAGCTTCAACCAGGCAGCATTAATCAATAGTGTAGAATTCTAATTTAAATAGGATACTATTAATAGAATTCTAATTTGCTCATTATTAACATAGAATGCCATTAATGAAATTTGTAATGACCATTTTATCCCTAAGATCCATTATAAAATTAATCCTAAACTTATTTATTTATTTATTAATATAATGTTTACTTTATCAACAACAAAGTAAGGTAAATGTTAATAATGTCAACATAGAGTTTAGGTTACTCCTTGTACTTTTATTAGTAGAATGATTATAGCCATCAATATCATTGACTATGGGTTTTGAACCCAAGATCATGCCCCCATAAGGGACGCCCTTTCTTTTTTATTTGTCAAATATAAAGTATAATTATCAAAGTAGACTTTTAGAAATTCATTGAGAGTTTAAAAAGGTTGACTCATGCCGTGACTCATAAAATTGGGCATTCTTTACGTTTACAGGCTTTTAGTCAAAAGACTTTTGAGTAAATGATATTAACAAATAAAAATTCATATTATCACAAAGATTTTAAGTCTCTCCATTTTTTGTGAGACTTGAAATCTCTTATTTTATTGCTTTAAAAAATTAGTCTCGTGAGAAATACAAAACTAAGAACTCAAGTGTTTATTTCGCATCATTTCTAGTGATTCTTATGTTTTGAAGAAGAATTGTTCTTCATGAAGCCGTGTTCTGAAAGTTAATTATGTACTAAACCCGTTTGACAACAATAAGCTAGGATATGATATAAAGAAGTAACATAACCATGTTTGTATGGAACAAAAAAATATCGAGATAAAAATATAAAAAAACAAAGGTTTTTTTTTTAAATAAAAAAAGTCTCATATGAGAGAACCCTTGTTTTTATTTTTCATTAGTAAAAACAGTATTGAAAAGTGAAATTTTTTTACTCAATTATTATTCTAAAATACAAACATTTATCGGAATTGTTCTAAATAAATACTATTCTTGAATTTTTATTTTTTTAAAATAGAAAATTGTTCCTCTGGAATAATGTTAAACGGCCCTATAAACCTCTAAACTCATATAAAGTGTTGAGCTTTGTAACTTGTAAGTCTAGGCAATAGAAGGTGTGGGTTGCTTTTCCATGATGGTGTTTTAACTTAGAAATAAGCCAATTTTTTTAGCATTTTATCTTCTTGTCGTAAGGAAGTAACTAAGCAAAAGTAACTTTTTTGTGTGTGTTAAGCTGTTAGCTTTCTCCCAATCCCTTTTTTACATGAAAAACATACCATAAAAAATAAAATAAACGGACTTTTCGCTCATCTAATTTGTTTCTAAGCGGCGAAAAATCCCTATTTATTTCCCATCTCGTCTCTTTTCCCTGGTTTTCGTTTTCCTGCTCCTGCCAAAGCAGGTACTCTTCATTTCTCTCTCTAAATTCTAATTAATTTTTGATTTCTCTTCCCCTTTTTAATGCCCGTTCGATCTCTCTCTATATCTCTTTAATGGGATTTGAATTTCTCGTTTTTTTTAAATTTATATTTCGATCATATCTGACCTATTTTTGCGCAATTTCTGTTCGTGATATAAAAGACTGGTGAATTTGTTTGGGGTTTCAAATCTAGGGTTTGTGAGTTTTTTCGAATCGATATCGGGCGTGAAAAAGGGGAAGTTTTGAATTTGTTTTAGGGTTTATGCTATTTTCTCACATCTGCATCCACAATATTAGAATGGATTATGTTTATGTTTGTTTATCTGAATTCGTTATGTATTCGAGTTTGTAGCGCCTGGTAATCTAGAGATTTTAATTCTGGGGAGGAAATTTGGAGTGTGGCGAGATGGCGATGAGTGAGCGCCAGACGATCGATTTGGAGCAAGGATGGGAATTCATGCAAAAGGGGATCAGAAAGTTGAAGAACATTCTAGAAGAACTTTCCGAGCCACAATTCAGCTCGGAGGACTATATGATGCTCTATACGTATCCTTTTATCTGTTGATTCATTAGTTTTTTTGATTTGTTTGGGTGGACAGTGTTGTTGTTGCTGTTATGGGGGTTATTTTTTTTCTTAATTATGTACAGAACAATCTACAATATGTGCACTCAAAAGCCCCCTCACGATTACTCCCAACAGCTTTACGACAAATATCGAGAATGTTTCGAAGAGTATATTACTTCATCGGTGAGAAAAATTGCATCAGTTTTATGTTTTTTATGCTTATTTTGGACATCTTAATTACTTGATTTGTTGATTTAAAAAAAAAAATCTGATAGGTTGTTTTAGATCTTTTTAATATTTTCTCGTGTTGTAAACATTATGTCATTCATGTTTGAGCCAAATTCTTAGGGTTGTTTGCCATGAATTATTGAAAACAGTTTCCTCCCTGTCTACACTGCTCACGGTAGTCAACATTGAGCTTATATTCCTAAATTAATGGTTTTTGTGATTCTGACTTCTGAGGACTACCCATTTGGGATCTGGGGAAATTTAAGATGGGATATAGAGGTCATTTTTTTTTTCCCTGTTGTGTGTTAGATACATAGGGATGAAGAGGAAAATGTCAGTCATCTTAATGTTCATTGCAAGACAGTTGAAGATTCTCGGCTCCTTCATAACTTTCTTTGAAAGTTGGAGACTTGGAGTATTGGGGTATTTCCATTGAGGGCGATCATCCATTTATTGGATGATCTTTTGAACCCTATTGAGTAGTGAGGGGGAAATACCTTTATTTTCACCATTTGCATCGCATTGCGTTAAGGAAGTGTATAGCGATGGAATGATGAGAAGAATTCCTCAAATCAAGGCAATTTCCCAATTATCAGTACCACTTTGCTAGCAGGAGACGGATTTCTACATTAAATGGTTTTTGTGATTTTGAATAATGCGATTTCACAAAAAGTGGAAAGATACTATGTTAGTGAGAAGTTGAATAACAAAGCCGCTACATTGTATAGAAGGTGGATGTATCAATTGTACTTCCCCATGTGTTTCATGGAACTTGACAGAATATATAATAATAGGTGGTGTAACAGGCACTAAGGGCTGCAAGGAAGCGTCGGTTGGAGCTATTTTGCAAGGTCTGATCTTATCTAGGTTTGCTGTATCTGATCCATTAACAGCAGAAAGTGATCTTGTATGGCCTAAAAATAGTTGGAGGCTCCTTTGAAATGTGCCAATCCCACTGGAGATTGAAGTTGGTACATAGATCTGAATTACCAGTATTGCTGGTACTTAAACACAAGCCTGTTGCTTATGTTTGGGACTTGCAGTTCAAAAGGAAATTGACTCCATATGTCAATGTTGCTTTCTCATTAAATGTCATTAACAGTAGGATTTTTTTAATGCACTATGGTGATGGTTGTGTTTGCAAACTTACAAAAAGGTTATTGATGTGTTTGCAAACTTACAAAAAGGATGCTGATATGAAATACAGAGACTCATATATATTCAACTTTTTGTCAACCTGTCATGAGTAAGAAGATGTTCACGCTGCTCATGCTTTTTGCAATATAGTTCTGAAGCCTACTGAGGAAAACAACCGTAAAGTTGAATTCTCATTCCTCGTGCCATTAATGATGATGCTAAACCTAGGCAACAGGAAGAGCTTGACCAAGGTACAAAAGGACATCTTATTGCTCTCATTCTTTGAGGATGGAAGGTTGGAGATCAAGTACAAGGTGAAAATGCAAAACGTACGGAAAAGAGAAATTGTTATTGTGTGGACAAAAAAGGAAGAGTATTGAGTAGAACTGCACCAACAATGGTTGAAGAGGATATGGAAAAAAGGTGGGAAGTAATGATCATGGAATAAGATGGGGATAGAACTTAGAAGAAACAAGGACTAAGCACAACTGCACAAGCACTGGAATCAGGTTAATGAGATTTTATGAAATTGTTAATGTGGGCATCTTACACCATGGGCTTGTCCCAGTGATTTTCTGCCTCTTCCTTTGGGAGTAGGTTTCCGGGATCGAGTCCCAAGGGGTGCGATGGTTGTCATATCCACCTCTGCCAAACTTCAAATGCTAGACATTTGCCCACTAACCTAGAACGGATACTAACACCACTAACCGGGGTTGCGGCCTAACCGTATGATTTGCACGGTTGTACCAAAAAAAAGAAAAGAAAAAAAGAACGTGGACGTCTTTTTATTTTCCCGAAAGTGAATTCACAAGAATTTTATTAACTGCGAATGCCTACTAATAACTCCTTAAGGGAAACCAACCAATTGTGTAAGCTCCACCTGATCGAAGCACAAAGCTTAGGCAAAGGAGTCTCAGACATGAAAAATTGTACTATTCCCTTCACTCCAAACGCTCCAACAAATAGTATAAGACAACATCTCCCTAAGAATGTTACATTTACTACTGAAGACACCACAGACCATGTAGCTCGCTCCCTTTGGAAAACCCTAGAGATCCCCAAATAGAGATAAAAAGAAGCTCTGGATTCTCCATAAAACTGGGCAGTGGAAGTGCAAGTGGTTTACATATTCCTTGACTAGTTGACATTCTGATATAAGTAACATCTGTCTTAAAATACGCATACCCCCATTCCTTAGATGATCGATGGTGAGGGTCTTGTCAAACATTGGCGACAAGACAAAAGCTTGCATCTGTGGAGGTACTGACACCTTCCAAATCTTCCCAAAAGAGGCCTTCTAAGTAGCTCTGCATCCTCCTTCTCTAAGAGGAAACTGTAGAATTCTCTGGTTGTGAAACCCCCCCTTCTTGTTCCCCTTCCACATCTTAAAATCATCCAAGTTCGGGTTAACTCAGGATTCTGTGCAGTCTGTTAGGATGCACACTCTTCCACCTCGCTTTCTCTATGATTCTTGCAGAGATTGGACTTCACACTATTTCTCCATCTCTCCCCCCAAAGAGCTAATCAAGACATCTGAAGGGTTCAAGTCTGTAGGGGACCAGGGGTTCGGAGGCACCTCACAAAATTGATCTGCCCCACTCCGATCATCTCCCAATAACTGGACCCAATTACCATGACCGGCCACAAAATTGTCATGCTTCAATAAACAATCTTGGACCTTCATAATCCGTTTCCCACATGCTCACAAAACCGGTCATCTTGAAGTTCTGTTACTTGTAGAAATGAACACAGTAATGGTTCTTGCATCTCACTCATCACTTGTGCTCAAGCTTTTAAAGGTCGTTTTGGTCGGATATATGACATATCTCTCACTTCAAAGATGGAAACTTATTAAATATCGGCAGATATGGCGAATTTATTGTTGCCTGAGTGAAATATCAGAGGAAAAACACAGAATATTCATTGAAACTTTAGGAAATATAAAATAAAATAAATAAATACACACCAGGGATAAAAAAAATACAAAAAAATGTATAATAATATGCATTTGAAATGGAGCAAAGACGTGCTGACGACAGTGTATTATAAGTAGAGATTAATATAACATACACTATTAAATAAAGCAAATTCTAAAAATAGATAGACTCAAATTAAGGTCAACAAGAACACAGCTTACCAATAAAAAAAGGTACATAGTACATACTGACTAGGGGTGTATTCGGCTTGGCTTGAACCTATTCAAGCCAGGCTCGAGCTTGATTTAGGCTTGAAGGTCGGCTTGAAAGTATTGGCTCGGCTTGAGCTCAAATTGATTCAAGATCAAACTATGCTCGTCTCGAAGCATAAAAAATATTATTTTATTCTAAAAAAATATATTGTTAATTGTATATTAATGTTATATGTATATTGTTTATAATATTATAAACATTAAAATATTATAAAATTATTTTTTTAAAAATTACTATTATAAATATATCAAGCCGAGCCTCAATCGAGCCAAGTCAAACCAAGCTGGGCTTGGCTTGAGCCCGACTTGATTGTAAGTTCGAGCTCGAAAAATAGCTTGGTTTGCTTTTATCAAGCCAAAAAGCTCGACTTGAACTCAACTTGATCGAGCCAAAGCCTATGAGTTGGCTTGGTTTTAATACACTCCTAATCAAGGTCGTTAAATCGTAAAATCGTTATAAGGCCGATTCGATTCAAATCGGGATTCAAATCGTAAATTGTAAGATTCAATTCTTTTTAAAAAAAATTATTTAAAAAATACAAAAAATTTCTTAATAAATCGAAAAAATAGAATAATATTATCCAAAAGATTTCATTCATATCTATTGATAGAAGAAACTAATTGATATTTCATTGCAAACACTATAAAAAACGCGAATGATCTCTATAAAATGAAAAAAAAAAACCCAATATCATTAAAGATAAATCAATAAAAGTAAACTCATATAATCATGTTGTATGCGATCAAGTATCAAAAGACTTGTACAATTAAAAAGACTAATAAAATAAACTATAATGTTTTCCCAAAATCCAATTCCATCCATCATCTTTCTCCTTCCTCCTTTCTCCTTTGTTCTCCTTTCTTTCTCTTTTTTTTTTTCCTGTTTCACAGCAACAGAGAGACAACCCAAATAGGGGTTTTGGCATATCTATAACAGGGTTTTTCTGTTTCTTCTCTCTTCTTAAAACACAAAGTACATTTAGAAATCAAAAGAATAAAAAATATTTTTTAAATATTGGTCCGTAAAGGGGTTTGTGCTTGAATCGTATGAATCGCATAAATCACAAATCAAATGAGATTTACCCAATTAATATTTTCACATTCGATTTGAATCGTTTTGCTTGGGATTTGAATCAAATTGTAGGATTGGAATCGTAAATCGCAAGGATTTAACAACCATGCTTGTCCTCACCAATGTGCACTAACACTCCCATTAGTAGATAGGGGTGTTAACGGGCTGGGTTTGAGCCAGCCCGGGCCCGATTAATAAATGAGCCGGGCCAACCTATTTATTAATTGGGCCAGACTTAGGCCGACCCGCCTATGGATGAAGAAGGAAAACTAGGGCTGTTTTGGATTTTGTTCATAAACAGGTCTTATCTCGCCAAACTCGGTTAGAAGTATATTCTAACAGGCCATTGGGCCTAAGACACTGACCCCAAGCCCACCCAACTATTAATCGGGCCAGGTCTGGAGTGGCTTGGGCCGGGCCGGGCCGGGCCGGGCCGGGCTGGGCTGTGGTCCTGGACGGCCCATTGACACCCATATTAGTAAATATTGTGATTAATAACTGATAAGTTATGGTCACATGCAGGGTCATGTGAGGTGTGCATATCCATATGACCCATACCCTGAAGTATATACATATGGAGCATATCTATTTCCTAACAAGTAGCAACTATGCTGTATGCACAAATTGTTGCAAGATGAAAAACAATAATGGTGTTAGAATATAAATAAATTACTTTCTAATATGCTTAAGAATACATGCTACTGCATTAGAATTTTTTTTAGTTAATGTGTTTTAAAAAATATTTTAATCGTAGATATTGTTTTATTAAGTAAATATTTAATTAAAAGTATGTAAAAACTAAAAACTATTAACAATTGACATTTACATATAATTTTTATATTTTTTCATTTATATTTATATACTATTTATTAATTGTTTAAATTTTAAATAATAAGAATTATGGTTAATGAAGTTAATTACTTTGCAACCAGTAACCAGATCTATTATTAACTTAATTATGTATTGAATTTATATTAAATATTAATTGTAATTTATCAAATATGAAATATAATTTTAAGGTAAACTAATTATTTTTTTTAGGGTCAATTGATGGATTAACCAAACATACATAACATACCAAATTTACAACTATTATGGGCTGCTAATCAGCCTACCATAGTAAAAATTATATTTGAAAAGTTATTTTTTTTAATTGTTTGTTATTTAAAAAATGAAAAGAATTGTATTTAGTGTCAAGAAAAAAAAAAAGGCCAATCGATAGATCAGCTAAAAACACTGAACATACTTGAATTGTGGTATAATTTGCCTTAAAATTATGCTTATTTAGTAAAAGACTAAAAAAATTACCTTGCACCCAAATATTCACATAAAACTTCTTCCCGACAAAATCTGCTCAATGGTTTTTACTGAATGTGAGCTCCTTGGATTGATTTGACCCCAAGTGAGTGAATCCAAGTGGGGAAAAAATCAAAGAGGATCAAAAATTTGAAAATTCACAACTTTCGGTTGAAATGTAGAAATTGTGACCAAAATATTGTGTGTATATATATATATATATATTTGTTTTTGATCAGTTATGAGATCATCCATTAAAACCAACCAAAAAGGAGATTGCAAAGAAAGGCTATGACTCCCTAAGTGGGCCTCAACCGGGGTCCTAGTAAATGAGACATTTTCTTGGTTAACAAGATCTCAAACTTCCCGAAAGGCATTCTCATATCTCCACAGCCCACTCTCCGCCTCTTGGCCCAGTTAATGACAATCCTCGAATCCCCCTCAGTCAGTAGGAGAAAGACACTGCACTTTAGCATGAAGAAGTCCCTGACTCATCGCAAGAATTTCTACCTCATTGAAGTTGACTGAAATGTTGTATACTTGTAACGTGAGAAATTGAGATTTGAAGCTACATTTTGCGATATTTATGAAATATCACAAGAAAATGCAAAAAACAAAATAGTGATAACTTGACGAAAAATGGATGGAAAAAAAAGATAAGTACTTATGTGAGATATTTTGGCACCCTACAAAATATCGAATATTTTGGCCGAAATTTCGCATTTTTGTTGAAACTTAAAACCTTTCCCATACTTTCTAGAGTGATTGGTTCCATCAGTGATGCAATTCAATTAACTTCAATCCATGACCTATTACTCATTGAAAATCAACCTGTTTTGCTTGTTAACAGTTTATCCAAGATCACGTGTGTGAATGTTCTCTGGTGACCTGTCGAGAAATTGCTGCTTATTGCATTGAAATCGAGCATTTAAAAAAAAATAAAAAATATATATATATATATATATGTGTGTGTGTGTGTGTGTGTGTGTCCCTAAGCTTTTGAGCCAAGGAGTAGTCCCTTCAGATATCCGCATCGACCCACTCGGGATTTTCCCTACGGATACCAGGGTAAGTCGAGGAGTGGGAGTTGAACACACAACCACAGGGACAAAAAAATTCTCTATATGCAGTCAAAACATTGAATCTAGTGTGGTTGGTAATTCGTATACATCCTTGTGGTGCTTTCCATGTATTTTCAAGTCGCCTCTCCTCGGGATTCACCAAATCCCACCTTATCTGCTAAAATGGAAAGCTGCGCTTTTGTTTTATGGCCTCTTTGGAGCTATGATGCTTTTTTCAATTGTAGGCTATGGAATTGATCTATTGCAGGTGTATTGTTGGTTGCCAATGATATACAAGTAAATCTTCTGTTGGAAGGAAAATAAAATGTTCTATATATATTTGGAAATTTTCTTATCTAATTCATCATCTGTAGTCTGTACTAATGACTATTTTGGCTCTTTTAGCTTCTCAGTTCTCAGATAAAATATACTTATTTGTTATAAATAAACATCCTATAGAAGGAATCCTTTGTTTTTTGATCCTACATACTACTATTATATCACCATTACATATTGTTTTTAATTCAGGTATTACCATCTCTAAGAGAGAAGCATGATGAGTTCATGCTGAGAGAACTCGTGAAAAGGTGGGCAAATCATAAAGTTATGGTTAGGTGGCTTTCTCGCTTCTTCCATTATCTTGATCGCTACTTTATTGCACGGAGGTCGCTTCCGGCACTAAATGAAGTTGGACTCACTTGCTTCCGTGATCTGGTGTGTAATGACTTCATACTCTTATGCCATCATATCTCCTATATTTATTTCTCTTTTTATTGTCTTTGGGACAATGGCAGCTACTCCAGTCTAAAATTCTATGTTATTTGCTACTTTCCTATTTGAGCTCTGTGATTTCCTCGTTTGAAAATATAATATGTTAAAATTTTCTAGATAAATGTTCTGTTTTGATTTCAGGTTTACAAGGAGATAAACAGTAAAGTTAGAGATGCTGTAATCTCTCTGGTATGCTCATGCTATTGCGTCAGATGTCTAACACCATTCTTTCCCAGTTTATAAAAGGTTAATTAACCAAACATTTGTGGACCAGATTGATCAAGAGCGTGAGGGAGAGCAGATTGACCGAGCTTTATTGAAGAATGTTCTCGATATATTTGTTGAAATTGGAATGGGGCAGATGATTTGTTATGAAAATGACTTCGAAGTAGCCATGCTTAAAGATACTGCTGCTTATTATTCTCGGAAGGCTTCAAACTGGATCCTAGAAGATTCTTGTCCAGATTACATGTTGAAGGTAAATCTTTTGAGATATTTTATGTGTTATTGGATTTTTTTGTTGTTAGATTAGAATTTATTTGTATGAACAGTGTGGATGATGTTTAATGATTCTCGTGGCAACTCTCAGGCTGAGGAGTGCTTGAAAAGGGAGAAGGATAGGGTTTCTCATTACTTGCATTCTAGCAGTGAGCAGAAGTTACTGGAGGTCTGTTCATGGTTCTATAACATAAGTTATTAATCCTAAATCTTAAGAATGGAGGGTATTGTGATACATTACTGTAGACCTGACATCCTAATGTGGTGTAACAATATTTGATTAGGTTTCATATTTTAGAAAGGAATGGAAAATATTCCAGCTCTATTTTATTTATTAACTGTTGTTTTTTTTTTGTGCAGAAAGTGCAAAATGAGTTGTTGTTAGTATATGCAAATCAACTACTTGAAAAGGAACACTCTGGATGTCATGCGTTGCTTAGAGATGACAAGGTATTTATTGAGATGCATCGTGTCATCATTTAAATATTTTGTTACTTTTTCCAGTTGCAACACAAGTATTGCATTGCAATTTAATTATTCTTTTTGATTATGTTGTGTTAGGTGGAGGATCTCTCAAGGATGTATAGGCTTTTCAGTAAAATACAGCGAGGATTAGACCCTGTTTCTAATATATTTAAACAGGTTAGTACTGTTCAGCTTGCATTTTTATTTTGTGAGTAAAAGGATGCCTTTCATTTTTTTAATGTTTTTGTGTGATCTGTGTTGCAGCATGTTACTGCTGAAGGTACAGCCTTGGTCAAACAAGCGGAAGATGCAGCAAGTAACAAGAAAGTACGATTTTCTGATTATTTTTTTCAATTCAAATTTTTTTGCATTTGGTACTGATACAGAAAAAAAGTAATGCATTTGGCTTCTATCAAGGTGCATTCATCTGTATTACAATGATATATGATTATAGGCATTCATTTAGCATTGGCTTCATGTCATGTACAATTTCAAAAAGGTGAAGGCGTGTGGCGAGGTGTGAACACATCCTGACACATGTAGTGTGAGGCTTAAGCTTCACGCTCTCATTTATTAAATAAAATTAATTAAAATGGGTAAATTGTTAAATAAAATCTCTGAAAAGTAATGCACATCATATAACAAATATGGAAAAATGAATTATATATATACAAATACATAAAATACACAATGGTTCAACCATAAATGGAAAAATGTTATGATAGGCAAGAAAATGCCTCTCTTAAGATTTACCTTTTTGTTAATCAACATTTTGAAAAACAAAAAAGTTAATATGAAAAAGCAATTAGGATCAAGGATTTTGATTCCAACAAAACGTTGCAATGAAGTTATGATATGTAGTGGTTCAACCATAACACAGAAAAATTATTATGATATTATTATGATTGCAATAAAATGCCTTGACTAAAATTTACCCTTTTGTTTGTTAACATATTGAAAATAAAAAAGTTTATATAAATTGATTCCAATGAAAAGTTGCAATGAAGTTACAGACAAACAACATTGCAAGCTAGTGGCTCCAAAATACTTCAATATCAAGGGTTTTAAAACCATAAATACATTAAACATAATAAATGAAGAAATTAGTTTGAATGAATAGAAATTATAAGAGAAAAAGTCTTCTAAGTCTAAGTTTTGTAGTGAGAACTGTATATTCGTTGAATGTATTGGACTTGCCTTCGACAAAAGCCGAGCCTTGGGTGTGAGGCGTGAAGTTTGAGGCTCATACTTTGAGGTGTGATCTCTCACAATTTGAGACTCTATGACTGGGCCTCAGGGCCTTTCCGTAAGCTGCGCCTCAAGGCTTGCCTCAAGTGTAAGTCGGCTACACCTCACACTCCTTTTAAAACACTGGTCACACATCACTTGATACTTTGCAAATGGATATTTGTAGGATTTATTATGAAAACTCTTTTGAGTCTTTAGTGAAGTCGTCATTCTAGGCTCTGAGATAACCTACAGCAATTTCTTTGCCACCTTGTCAAAATCAAAATTACTTACTAGGTTAGAATTGTAGCACAAGACTCGATCATGTCTTTCAAGAGATTCAAATTGCCTCCATTTGGTTTAATATAATTCTATTTGGAGTTGCCGTAATTGTTATGAATATGATACGCATTCTTTTCATTGTCTGACTCTTTGCTTACTGACCAAATTTTATTGGTTCATGAACTAATGGCATTAATAACCAGGACCTTTGATATTAGTACCTAAATTTCTTAAAATAGCGTATAGCATTTATGGTCAGTCACCAAGTTTGGCGTCTTTTCAAAAAGTCGTGAATAATACACAAATTTTTCGTCAAACATTCAATTTGTGGATTATTTTCAACATTTGAACAAAATCAAGACATTTTGAAAAAAATTCTGGGATTTTCTAATAAAATTGGAAATAAATATATGATATATGAAATACAGTTAGGTATACTTTTTATAATTAATATTATTTTTTAATGTTCCCAAATTTTTTTTCCTAGACGTATAATTTTCGATGTCCGATTGGATGACCATGGACATGGATACAGGAAATGAAAAACCAGTTTCGTTAGGTATTTGACACAAACTTTGAGCCATGTGGGCCACATAGGTTTTCAGAAAAATTATAGCCTATGGTTGTGCTTTGTTTTCTCTCTCTTATCTGAATATTTCATAGCCATCACTATATCAATTTATGATATCTTTTCTTCAATATCTTGTAATTCAAAATAATAAAATTTGGTTCTTCACACCTTCGGAAATTATTCAGTGTGACGTGTGGGGCCAGGCCAATTGCTTTCGCTCCAAGTTTGTTCTATTGTTGGCATTTATTAATTATTTCTCTTGTGTTCTTCAGGTGTTTATTGTCAAATGGGTCTCACATCAGCATATATATGTCCAATCTTGTATAGGATACAGTATAGATGATCTCATTCACGTTAATCTTGCCTCTTAGGGCATTTTCACCTGACTGAATACTACAAATTCATAAACAGAATCAGATTGCTAAAGGATATGGGTTTTCTGAACTGCTTTTGGGTTCTAGCTGCTAATGTTACAGACTTGATACGTGGGTCCAGCCTCTGTTGTTTTCTTTTTGAATTCCTAATTTTACACTTTTTGATGATTTCTCGTGTTTTTTTGGGTGTTTATCATCACATGGCTTACACATCAACTTATATATCTCCAAACTACTGTTAGTATACAGTATGGATGATGTCATCATGTGATTTCCTCTTAAGTTTTCACCTGTCTGGGTACTGTGAATGCCTATACAAAATCAGAACGTTGAAGGATATGGGTGTTCAGTGTGCTGAAATGCTTTTGGGTTCTACCTGTTAATGTTGCAGAATACCTTATTAACTGTGTGTACATTTCCAAATTGTTTTGTGGGGTTGGGGGGAATTCTAGTTTTAGGCTGTCTTGACAACAATCTAAATATGAGAAACATGAATCTTCATTGATCAGTTTTGAGGTGTGCTTATAGATATGTTTGGCTATACTTCATTTTAGAAAAGCGATGTTATAATATGAAGAGTATAGGAGGTTAATTTTTAAAGAAGTTAATTATTTGGTTCGAGAAACATATCTCTGTTGATTGGTCTTGAGGTGGAGATCTATTATTGTAATTGGCCTCTTGTTATTAATCTTCCGTATCGTTGCTGATTCTCCTGAAGAAATCACTCAGCCAACTCTTATTTGTGTATGGCATGGTCTCGGTTGACGAGACTAGAGAGGGGGTAAGTGCAAACCTAGAATTATGGAGAGATACCCAAGGGTTTTAAGTCAATCAACCGAATATATGAAATACAGGTTTAGTAAGAACAATACTAGGGGTGAGGTTTAAAGTAACGCGGACCAAGACAAAATATATGAAATGCAACTTTAGTAAGAAGTAAAAACACCAATAGAGGTGAGACAGTAGTTGAGCTTGATAGCCAGGAGATATAGTCAAAGCTACCAGTTTCGACGTGTTGGGCCTCTTGGCTTAATTATTCACAAGGATGGAGAGATTGAACAGGATGTTACTTGTATAATTTGTATAATTAGAGTTTAGTGTCTAAAGTGGAGAGGTGCTTTTGAAGTGTTAGGTGACCAACTCATTCCAATCAAACTAGAAGGAAAGTTTTGTAAGCTGGGTAATTGATCAATCATGCTTTATGGAGCAGAATGTTTTTTTTTTTGATCGGTAAGTATCTAGTGAATTCATATAACGAAGAGAAAATCAACAGTTTACAGGAGATAAACTGAAGGAAAATAACTTAAGGGAAGTACTGAAAGAAAAGGCAAATGAGTGGAATGTTGGGCAACAAAGAAGCAACATATTCAAATGGTTGAGTTGGAAAATTAAGTGGATAATATCAGAATGAGTAAATTCAAGAGGATCAGTGAGTAGCTTCAATAGGTGGTAGAATAAGGGACAATCGTTGGAAATGGTTTGGACATGAATGAAGACCAATAAATAATGGCACTAGTGAATAGTGAATTGGTGCAACTCTAAAAGGGAGAGGGATATACCAAGAAGGTTGTGCATGGAAAAATTAATAACCCACACTGTAATTGAAGCATACAATATAATATACTTCAATCCACCAGAAAAAAACATCATCAAACTCTGTATATCCTCTCTCTCTCTCTCTCTCTCTCTCTCTCTCTCTTATTTATCTATTTTTTTGTTAGTTGCAGTATTTTTATGATATAAACATATGTATTCTTTCTATTCTGAAGGGGAATAGATGTAAACTGTTTGATCTTTTTTTCTCGAACCCTTCCTTCCCTCCCCTTCCTCCAGTTGTTGTCTGATGAGTAGCGAAATCCACTGTTTCCGTAGCTGTGATCACTTTCACCAAGGCAGTCGTCAGTTCATCACCACCACCGTCATCATGGCGGGCACCGCCATTACCACCATTGCTGCTTGGAATCTGGCACTGATGTGAAACAAAGAGAGTTGATACTTTCTTTCACAGCTCAGGCTGTGTTCCGCTATCTTGTAGTAGCATGTAGTCTTATACTCCTATCATCAGTCTCTGGTCATGTTCGTTTCATGACCTTCGCAAACCTTAAATAATTCTTCTATGCCATCTATATCTTATGCGCTGTGATTGTTTTATTATGCACTGAGTTGCTTAGGGATTCCTCTTTTGATTTCCCTTTCTAAGGAGCTGAATTCTGTTTAAGCTCAGTCAATTCTTCTACATATTAGTGGTGAATCTCCACACAAATCTTGGATTGCTTTGATTTTTGGAGAGCTTTGGTTTCTGGGTGGTGTTAACTTTTAGGTCAGGGGTAGTATGGAGATCAGGCTGAGCCGAATTGATTTTGGGCTCGCCAAATTCGGCCAAGTTGGGCTCAGCCTGAACTTGCAAAATTTTTAGCTGGCCTGGCTCCGCCAATGTTCAGCCCTACACGTGTTAACCTTAATGATGACATGGCTAGGGCATTTATGTAGCACACCATTCAAGCTAGACCTTGTTTAAAGGTCATCTGCTCATATTAGCTCAACATATCATTCATCATTATCAGGTTTGAAAAGATCCCTATGTGGCTCCCAGTTTCACATTCTCTGGTATGAACTTTACTCTATTGGGTGGTATCAAATGTATTTGCTCTGGGGAAGGACCTCAATAGTTTCTCATTGTCTGGGCTATATGTTTCCGTCGCTTAGTGAATGAGCTGCTATCTGAAGCAATGCCCATCGACTTAATTTCACTACTGATTCTGGCCTTCTCTTTGCTCTATTTCATACAATAGAGATTCAATAGTAAACTGTGAATTTATTAGTTATAAAAATATCCTTTTCATCAATGCTTCAAATTATAACATTTGTATTTTCACAGGCTGAGAAAAAAGATGTGATCGGTTTGCAGGAACAGGTAAATTCGATAACTCATACTTTCAGGATTTGACTGGATAGATGGCAACGATGGAAATTGACTTATTGTGTGGTCTTCAGGTCTTTGTAAGAAAAGTAATTGAGCTGCATGACAAGTACTTGGCGTATGTGAATGATTGCTTTATGAACCACACACTTTTCCACAAGGTTTGTGTAGAGAATGTCATTCTTGTTGTTTGGATCACATCCTATTATTACTTCTCTAAAATGTCCCTTTTGTTGTTTCCTAGGCGCTCAAAGAGGCTTTTGAGGTCTTCTGCAACAAGGGGGTTGCTGGAAGCTCTAGCGCAGAATTACTGGCTACTTTTTGTGATAATATCCTGAAGAAGGGTGGAAGTGAGAAATTGAGTGATGAAGCCATTGAGGAAACACTTGAGAAGGTAGCCTTCCATTCTCTTTATTGGTTGTCTTTGCCAAATTTCATTCCTGACCCCGATGTTAAGACTTTGCTACTGAATTTCTGATTAATCTGCAGGTGGTAAAGTTGCTAGCTTATATCAGTGATAAAGACCTGTTTGCGGAATTCTATAGGTTTGTCTCATTTTTCTAGAATGCCTTGGTCTACTTTTAATCAATGTTCTGAAGACATAATTCATGTGACTCTTCGAGGCTTATTTTATGTTACCTGACTGCTTTCAGGAAAAAACTTGCTCGCCGGCTTCTTTTTGACAAGAGTGCTAACGATGATCATGAGAGGAGTATTCTGACAAAGTTGAAGCAGCAATGTGGTGGACAGTTCACTTCGAAGATGGAGGGGATGGTCAGTTTTCAATATTTTCCCATGTGAACTTGAACTCCTATCTGTAAATGTGGTTGAGATACTAATATAGATTCTGTTTGATATTTGCTTTTCTTCTTTCAGGTCACAGATTTGACACTGGCAAGGGAAAATCAGTCACACTTTGAGGAGTATCTTACAAATAACCCGAATGCGACTCCTGGTATTGACTTGACAGTTACTGTCCTGACTACTGGATTCTGGCCAAGTTATAAATCGTTCGATCTGAACCTCCCTGCAGAAATGGTAACATCTGCTTTTTAATCCTTTAGACAATGCAAATTTAAAATTTCCTCTGCTAATGTTGATTTTGCAGGGTAAGTGCATTGAAGCATATGGTAACATGTATTTGTTTTTGTTGGAATATTTTTCGTTTCAGGTGAAGTGTGTTGAAGTTTTCAAGGAGTTTTATCAAACAAAAACCAAACACAGAAAACTTACGTGGATATACTCATTGGGTACTTGTAACATCAATGGCAAGTTTGAACCAAAAACAATGGAGCTGATTGTGACTACCTATCAGGTAATTTCCTTACAAACCTTATTCTCCTCCAAGAATGAGTTGCTTGATTGTTAATAAAGGACTTGAGCTCTTAGTGTTTCTTGTTCACAGGCTTCTGCCCTGCTGCTATTCAATGCTTCAGAAAGATTGAGTTATTCAGAAATCATGACTCAGTTAAACTTGACCGATGATGATGTCGTTAGGTTGCTCCATTCCCTGTCATGCGCGAAATACAAGATTCTTAATAAAGAGCCAAACACAAAAACTATCTCTCCGACCGATTACTTCGAGTTCAATTCCAAGTTTACTGATAAAATGAGGAGGATCAAGGTCCAGGATTCTTGGATCTCAATGTTTCACATTCGTCTTGTTCATATTTCTCCTTCATCTAATTTTTATGTAGATTAAATATTTATTTTATTAATGCAGATTCCTCTCCCTCCTGTGGATGAAAAGAAGAAGGTGATTGAAGATGTTGATAAGGACAGACGGTATGCTATTGATGCCTCAATTGTGCGCATCATGAAAAGTAGGAAAGTTTTGGGTCACCAACAGTTGGTTATGGAGTGTGTCGAGCAGTTAGGGCGCATGTTCAAGGTATCTGTAGCGTAAATCCTCCCCTCCTGCACAGTTCTCTTCTGTTTTTTTAGTGCTTACTCTAAAAGGTTTGAAATGATGTGCAGCCTGATTTTAAGGCAATAAAGAAGCGGATTGAAGATCTGATCACCCGTGACTATCTGGAAAGAGACAAGGACAACCCGAACATGTTCAGGTACTTGGCCTAATTCAACCCATTGATGTCCAAATGAGGTAGTACTATTGGGCCTGCCATAAGAAGTGGAGATCTGCTGGAAATAGCACAAAAAGAGTGAGCAATTCATACTGGATGTCGTGCACAAACTGCTAGCAAATGCCGTCACTTTTACAGTGCCTCTTTTTCATGACTTTAGAATCAGAAGCAGATTCTTGTACATTTTCACTTAAGAGCCAGGTATGGGCAGCTACCATAGATCACCATCCGCATTGAAGAAAAAAGAAGCGATTCTGTAATGTGTTCAACTGCACTGATGGGGCTGCCCCGCATCTTTATGACCTCAGTTACTGCAGGCCTGTTGATTGATTTGCTACTTGTTTCTGTCGCCCTCTTCTTGAAATGTAATCAATTTTACTAAGATTTGTTTTTCCTTTATGTAATTTTCAGAAATCACCTACTAAAAAGCCTGTTTTCTAAGGCAATCACTCTATTTTAACTGCCCATACATTAGTATCAATGGTTTGGTGCAATTTTAGCTGATGATTGGTGGGATGGTTTTTGGATCCCGTCGGAGATTGAAGCAAAATGGAGTCCACAAGTAACCAGGGTATAGTTGGATTGAGATCATGGATGCAACTTGTTAATACTATGCTGGAGATGTATTGTGGGTTGATAAGCATATTCCTAAAGGAGTGATTGCTAAGAGTGATGGAGAATGTGAGAATGTGGGGGGCTGTCATGAGGCCTTCAAGCTGATTGTGAGATGGAGAGTGATTTTGCTTTCAGGGATGTGAATTAGATTTCATAATTATAAAGATGGATCTTGCACTTGCAGGGATTTTTTGTGATTTATCATCCTGCAATATGATGGTATATATGTGCCACCTTGATCAAGTAGTAAAGCTAAGAGGTGTTCATACTCTTGGCCTGGGTTCAAGTCATGCCCTCACCAAATTTCCCCAAAAGACGACAGTGTGTTGAGGACTGAGGTTGATCCCCGATATGCGCATGATTGGACTTGGCAAGTATGTTACCCACCCTTAGAAAAAAAAAATAAAAAAAATAGGGACTTGTCACGTAGAAATACCAAAAATATTACCCAACAAGGGTTGGTGCAGGTTTGCTCCCTGTGGCTGTGTTCAACCCCCATTCCTCAGACTTAGGGAAATTCTGTGTGAGTCACGGACACCCGAAGGGATTAGTCCTTGCCTCGAAGGGTTTGGGACACCCTCCGTTACCCGAATGTGAATCCCATCCTGAGCTCATTCATTTAACGCCCTAATGGCATATGTACAGGACACAGTTAAAGCGGCCAACCATTTGTTGAGAGTGGGTGAAAATGTGTATAAGATAAACACTTAGAACGTGAATTTCCAGTATGGGATGATGGCAGAGCTGTTTTAACACATCTTGCTCACAAGAACAAAACTCTGGGCAAAAACAACTTATTTAATTGTATATATATATATATATATATATGCTTTGAAATTAGAATGAAATTAAGCAGGTCTTGCAAAAATGGAATAATCTGAACTTAATTTGTACACAATTCAGTGGGGGGTAGTAGTTCGTTTCTATGCATTAAATCCTTCCAAAGCTTCTGTCTTGACTCATTTGCGAGTTTAGGGGTCTGAAAATTGTATCAAAGTTTTGTTCCATTCCGAGTCGAATTCAAGGCGGGCCATCAGATTAGTACTTGGTAACCAAAGCAGTAAACCTTTATTATGAAGACTTGACTAAATGATAAATGTTGCTATGATACATGTGGCCGAGGTGAGGACAGTGATGGGTTGGTGATAGGGGCCAAAATCTTGATCCTGGAAAAAGAAAGAAAATGTGCTTGTATACAATTCATACTAAAATCAAGTTAAAACTCTGGAGAGCCAACATCCATTACCCGTTGCTGCTGCCGCCACTGCACCCACTCATCTACCTGAAACAAAAATTCTATTTGGTAAGCATTCCACACTTTAAATATACCTCATATATGCTAGATAAACATACATTTAAAAAAGAAAAAGGAAAAAGATAAACATAAGAATCCAGATATTAATGGGGCAGACCCACTCACCCACCATTGCCTACCAGCTTGAGTCATTTGACTCGTTCATGGTTCTTCTTGTTGTCTGAAGAGGATGATTCTAATTTCCTACCCAAACGAAATGCCCTAATACCAAGGCAGGCACCCAGGAGTTGTTCGCACTTCCCCCAACTCTTGGATACTAAACATTCTTAAGATAATCAAATAACAGGGATGATTATAGACAGACCCATTACAGGATGAGGAATATAATCACAACTCAGAGTAGGGGAAAAAAAAAACAACCTACTCACACTATGTCAGACACATGGGGTGTTTTGATAATCTGAAAAGAAGTGGGGGAGTTTCAGTATCGCACATCCCAGTGGAAATGACCAAAATCCCCTCCAAATGGAGGCTTGTCTGTCATTTGGTGCATATAAGTTGCCTTTTTCGACTCCTTTGAATCGGTATAATAATCATCGCACCTAAATAAAAAAGTCCTCTTGCTTCCTTCTATACTGCTATGCCTTTCCTGTTGTTTAATCAATTAGGGGACCTTTTAAGTCACTGCAACAAATTCTGACAATGCATTTACAACTCAATAATATGTACCCAATACAGGTGTACCTCCACAGCCTTATCTGAATAAATCCTAGCCCAGAAATCAGGGATTATAGATCATTCTGACATCCAACCAGTCTCAAAATATAGCTGAGTCACAAGAAAAATAATGGCTAGGGTTATCTTTTGTATAGGAGTTCTCAAAGATGGCTTCCATTGATTCAATGGTTCAGACCCTGCCCCCTGCATGTGTGTCATTTAGCAGGACAAGAGTAAAAGGGCACACAAGGCGTGAGTCAATTAAATTGGCAAACCAACAGAACATCATTTGCCAGTGGTATAGCAATTACCATATTATGGAAACACAAACATGTCTATTATGACTATGCTCATGGTTCCCAATCCAAATACTTGGATTTACATCTTATGTACTAGAATTGCAGCGTCATTGGACAATAGTTTCGAACTTAGAATTTTCAGCCAATTCAATAGAAGTCCATTAAGTGTAGGTATACCTGTTAGATCTCTACATCTTGCAAGCTAGCAGTGTAACACGAACCCAGCAAAAAGAAACTGCGCCACTCCTGGACCTAGTTTAGTATATTGATGTATAAATAGACAGATAATCCCTGCCACCATAGCAGATAAATATTATGGGTTAGGGAGTGATTATTTGCAATGAAGAATAAACAGCCAAGAGTCCAACCAAATTGAAATGTTTAGAACCACGCAAACCTTTTAGTCAAAGGGATGTAAATCAGGCGGCCCCACAGCTAAAATATCCCGGCATGCAAACTCCATGCAAAAATACCACATTTTTTTCCATATATATATCTTCCACTTGTCTCCTTTATCAACAAACAAAGAGCTAATCCTTCCAATTGCCATATCAGAATGTATGAGACAACCTACACTCAAATAAATTAAACAAAAATTAGTGATTTATAAGCAGAGAAAAGGAAAGGAGAGGTTCCCTGAAAGAAACTGGTGAAATGAATACATACCCAAGGATTCCATTTCTGTTACCCTAAGATTAACACCCTGTTGGAACATGGGAAATTGATAAAGTAAAACCAAGCTTGACAAATTCACAAACATGTTGGCAACCTCAATACCTTGGTTCCGTTTCCGTCGAAAAAATAAAATAAACAAAACAACAAAATTGGAAATCCTTTAAAAAAAGCCAAAAGATGACATCAATTATATATTACTATATATTTAGTTGCCTCAAATGATTTCCGAATGTGTTTTTAATCTGTATATTTTCTTCTCCACCTCCAACCAAATGGAGCCATAAAACTGCATTTGTGTATAACCTCCAAATTTTGATGCAGAAGCCTCCTTATCTAGTAATCCCCTATATCCCAATCTTTGAAACTTAAAAGGATCACATGCTAGGCCCTTATCCATGTCACAAACCAGTCACATGCTCACAAAGAATGCATTGCAAAAAGTACAAATTAATCTCATTATCTACACATGTACAGAGAGGTATTGTGCTGGCAATAACCTATCTCTTCTCAGAAGTATTACGTAGTGCAGCAGAGAGATCCAGGTCAGCTTCTAGTTTTCCCTCCTTAAGGCCTGCTTACCCGAGCCGATAAACCAGCGAAACACAAACTATTCACACGGTTGACATAATCTTGACTACGACTGGGATTAACGGCTAATAGCATCCATTGCAAGCCGTACCAGACGTAGTAGTCCCTCTACATCTTGGAAGTTAAAATCAAGGACCCTCTTGACAGAAGATATGCCCTCCCCATATCGTGCTTCCAAGCTAACATTAGCAGCTGCAAAAGCAATCTGGGAATTCCTTGAGGCTTCCATTGCAAGGTTTACATCCCGTGCCTGAAAAAAATTACATTTGAAGATGTTCAGTCTCTTGTACAAGCCACTTGGAAATATAGTTATCAGGATCAAAATGCGTGCACCAAACCTATGAGTTGGAAAAAAAAAAAAGAGCCTTGGTTCGATGTGAGGCAGCCAACTAAGGTGATGCCCAGACCAAATGGCTGGACCACCGACAACGAAAAGAAATTAACCATCGGGTAGGAGCTAATAAAAGTCAACCAGCAGGGAGGGGTCCATTGAATAGAAAAAAGATATGGGGGTCTTTTTGATGTGGAACTCCTAGGAGTGCGCTACCGTACTGCGATATCTATGGCTGAGCGTACTTATTTTCTACCCCTCGGTACCCTTTTTAACTCATAAATACCCAAGGCGTACTTCCGGGTTTTCTCTATTAAATTCACCCCTTCTGGTCCAATTCATACAATGGTCCAAGATTTCCAGAGTGACTGGCACTCATTTATTTCAATTTTCAATAGATCGTACTGCCCCAAGCAAGGTTCTTTGATGGAACTTTTACACAAGCGTGTACAGTGAAGGAAGCTTATACACAAGATTGAGAATACGTACAAAGGTGAGTAGCCGCAAAAAGTTGGGACGGTTTCGAGCAACAATGACATGGTTTCCTGCAATTTGAGGGGAACTGATGCCTTTGGCTAAAGCAGTCTTATCCAATGTTGCTTGATTGTTCAAGTTATCAACATCTGAGGCAGATGACGATGGAGACTCGCCTAAGGAAAAGATAAAAAAAGACAAACGGGTCACATCAGCAACAATAATATTTCCCAAAGCCTTTAACGTTGTGTTCCATCAAACGCAGAAGCTTATTTACTTATTAACAGAACCAATTAAAACCGAAAAGAAGGAAAATCCACCAAACAAAAGGAAAAGAAATTAAAAAGGCCTTAGTTTTCTTGAGTGACAATCGCAAGGACAAGGCCACAATGGTAGTTATAGACTTACAATGTCCCATTCAATGTTATAAACATTTAATTCCAGCACTGAGAGCAGAAAAGCAACACCTTTTTTCTAAATAAATGACTTGAGCAACAATGTAAATGTTTCACAAGAAAAAAAAAAGACAATCACCAAGCACCAACTCAAAGTGGCTGGAGGGGAATTTCACTGAAACCTTTTGGCACTTTAAAAATGTGATTCCGAATTTCCTGACTTTATTTTTGCATTTTATGGTGAATCAATCATGGTTGCAAGGAAGCTATGTACAAGGTGGGAAGCTCGTTTCCCAGACTCGCTCCCATCATGTCTCATTTAGTGATAAATGGGGAATGTAGGAACTGATTGGATAGACCCGAGTCTAAAGCCTAGGGTGTAGATCCTGAGCAAGTATCGTTGGATTAAAACCTAAGGAACCTAATTCTCCACAAATATATCATGTAAATTAAAATCAAAGGTATGGCTGATCATGCTAATATAATGGGAACGAGGCACATATATCTCATTTCTCGCTTCACATTTCTTAAGGATTTTTTGAGTCTCGTTTCCCGCTTTTCACTTTCGCTTCTCGTTTTCGCTTTGGTAACTATGGAATCAATGTCCATAGAAGGTCAGCACTAGAAAAGGAGGAATGTCCTATGACAGGCTCAACATGCCAAAACCCTAGTGAAAACTAATAAAGACCTAGCCTGATCCAGTAACAGAAACAGATGAGTAAAATTTATTAACGATTTGAAAAATCACTTGGACTACAGGGTAAGATTCTTGATGATTATTATTTTTAAGATTCGGTCTATTTTCATGATAAGTAAGTAAGCTTTTATTTACAACTATAAAGTATCAAACAACTTCATTCCCCCCTCCCCTTGCTTCAACTTCCAAGGGCACATGCATGGAAGGGAAAGGGGGTATTATTTGTTCTTTTTTCAACATTCATTCCACTAACTTGTGAAGAAAGAAAAATTTCTTACTTCTACAGAATATTAAACAGCTTTTTTTTTTCGTCATGGACACAGAAGCGGATGGAGTGCTAATGTTGGATCAAATTTTATTTTTTTGATCGCTAATGTTGGATCATCTTATTCTTGAGGATTTACAATTATATTTTATGAATTAAGTGAGGATCATATATTCAATATGCAATGAGAACGCATGGATTGAAGAAATTTCTCTCAAGCTCTTTGTGTTTATTAGAGGCGGAATGCAACCATTGTAAGGCTACACCTTTCTAAATTCTAACACTTTAAGAAGGCAGAAAGCGAAGACCAGTGGCCCTTTAGCATCCGATGAATTTTTTTTTCTTAACTGAATGGTAATAATATTTTGTAACTAACACAGAGTATGGTAGTAATTTTCTGTGAGCAGAAACTAGTAACCAATCTACACGTCAAAACAAATAGACATAACCAACGAAACAAGTGTATCCGGAATTACGGAATACAAGTAGACCTAAATGTAAAAGTCCAAACAGACTTTAATGTACCTATCAGATTATTGATTTACTCTAATTACCTGGAGGAGCCACTTGTAGAGCCATTTGCAACTCATGCCGGTCTCTGCATGCACCAGAATGTTTGGAGTATATCACTCTCATGTATGCCACCTCCATGCATTTATAGGCCAAAGCAGCAGCGGCCATGTCTTTGCACCTCTCATATTCATGGGCACAAAATCTGCAAATATAAATAGAGCATAACATCAGGGAGCATTTAGATGCAGTAATATAAGCTTCAGAATACTGTAACTCCAGATTATTTCTCAAGTAAAGTTGAACTTGAACTAGCCACATAAGCTGATCTAAAAGACCAGTTGAGATTTGAGAAACAACTGAATAAAATAGAGTAGCAGTCACATACAGTGAAGTATTAGTGCTCCAAACAAACTTCAAAAACAAGTTATATACGATTCAAAAACTTTAGAGACATGTAAAGCATAGGACAAAATGCTCAAATCAATATCCCTCGAAGAGGAATTCCATTGAGAGGCAATCAAAATAAGTCGTGGTCCCCAATAGTCAGAATATTTAGTTATTGACCAACCAAAACTTTCATCAAGGACAATATGTATAACTGAGAAGTTTAAATAAAGAACTTTAACCACACGCACCACAAATATATGGGAGCAATCTGACCTCTAATCCATGTTTCACAAAATATTCAATGAAAATCAAGAAGTCAATAGTCAACAATGATTGATTGTCAGTGAGATCTTTTGCAGTGTCTTTTTGGTCAGGGCCCCACTCTCCATTTCCTGATAAGATTGTTTAAAATCTAGGAATTCCGTCAAAGGTATCTTTCTTTCTTAGGACTGCAACTTTAAACAAAATCCTTACATGCACACATTTAAAGAGTAGAAGGTGAGTTATGGTTAACCACTGTTGATGCACTGCCCACTTGGCACTCGCATCTATTGTGTGGGGTCATTTCCTTTCCAAGGTGGGGGTGTGTGGTCAGGGCACCACTTCTTATCGTGTTGGTCCACGATGAGGCTGGAGACTTCTCAAGCGGCAGTCTGTTCGTCTCTCCCTGGAGCCATTTCAAATTTGAGTGTCTTCGAGAACTTTTACTCCCCATTAGCCCTCTTGCTTCTAAGGGTTAACGGATTGTGTTATTTCAGGGCTCCACCCAAGAGGTTGTGGAGAATTTAATTGAGTTTGTTTCATGTAGTTAAAAGGTGTGGACGGTCTTATACTGCTTTTCATATATATATATATATATATATATAATATTGTATATGATAGGGAGGGCTGTGGTATTTTGTGGCCTAGATCCTCAGTTTACTCTCTTCTGATCTCCCTTTGGAGGGCTGTGGTATTTTGTGGCCTAGATCCTCAGTTTACTCTCTTCTGATCTCCCTTTGTACATTCTTTCCCCTCTTGTTTTTATAATATATTTTCTGATTACTGATCAAGAAACAAGAAGTCAATAACTAATAAGCAATAGCAAGACATCACTGCAAGTGATAGAGAGCTCAGGGCCTGAAAGACAGGTTCATGGGAATCTGACCTCCAATTCATGGTCGGCAAAATTCAAGGAAAAACAAGAAGTCACTAACTAATAGGCAGTAGCAAAAAACCACTCCAGTAACATGGAAAGCCTGAAAGACAGAGATTCATGTCTCGCCTGTTGGATTACATATCCAGTAACAGAGAGGTAACTTGACAGAGAGGATAGACAACCACTAGGCAGTAGGCACTACAGCTTCCAGCAGGGTTACACCACCAATAAAGACCCCAACCAGTAATCTCATTACTCACAAGAAAAATCACCAGACAAGACCAATAAAGAACCAGCCACTCAACCAGACTAGGAAGAGGAATCAAGAAACTTCAACGCGAGGGGCTGTCAACGGATTGGATTCGACCGGATCTGCCTATATCCGAAGCCAATTCGATTACAAATCCGATTGATCTGAATCCGATATCCGCCAGATTTTGAACTGCCCAATTCGAGTTCGAATCCGATTATTTTTTTAACAACCGAATCCGATTTGAACCGGGTCTGTTAATGTTAATTAAAAAAATCTCTATTTTAATAATATAAAATTTTAATAGGACCTTATTTAACTCCAATTAATGTTAATTTTTAAAAAATTAATACCTTATGCATAGAAAAATTTATGTAATATATCTAAAATAAAATACTGTAACCAGATCGGATCACCCTATATCCGGATCCAATCCAATCCGATTATAATCGGATTCCACCTTTGCAATCCGTATCAGATCTGGCGGATCACCAATAGGGTCCAAAACTCGGCTAATCAGATCCGGATCATGATCCGATCCATTGACAACCCTAACCACTCCAACCTCTCCTAGTATGTTTCTGAATGTATTAAGAAAAAAGTGAGTAAACCCTTCATGTTGGCCAGTGAATGGAAAGCTAATCAATTTTGGAGGTAAGCTTTGAATCAAGTGCACAACTCTTAAACTATACTACATAAGAGAGTGGAGAATGTGTGGGGCTTTTTCCTCTACCGTATGGGGGTTGCATGGGTCTCTTCATCATTTCTCCTCAACACCTTATCTTGTTGGCCCTTGGAGAGCAAGGTGGGTGCCTGGGAGGCGATTTGGGAGGTTCTCCCTGGGGCTATTCTATGGATGTTGTGGAAAGAGAGAAATCTCAGAGTATTTGATGCCATCACTTCTTCATTCCCTGGATCTGCAATCGCATCAAGTTGGTTGTTATGGAATGGACAGGGTTACATTGTGATAGGGAGGAACTGCGGGAGGTATTGTTCTAAGATGTGTTATCCTAGGGGTTAGGATCTTGCTTGCTTTTCCCTGGCTTTAAGTTTACAGGCTTGTAAGCTCTTAACCGGGTTTCCTCTCTTGTATTCCTTCTTTTCTATCTTAATCGGGTTTCCTCTCGTATTCCTTCTTTTCTATTTATATATTGAACTGTTTTATCGATCAAAAAAAAAAGAGAATGGAGAAGGGACGATTGCCAAACAAGAAGGAACTCCAACAATCTAGTCATATATTCCATCCCGCAATTTAAAAGAATTCACAAACTCTTTTGAGTTTGAAACCTCATGAAAAGGTTCACCAAGATGGATTCAATTCTCTAGTGGAATATAAGAATGATTATTGCTTGTCAAATATAAATTTGCCCCATTTCACCAAAAAATTCTTAAAAAGTGCTTACTACAGGAGCAAAACTATATACCAAAACATTCTATTAAGGGGAGAATTATCTTAAAGTTTAGCCTTGGAGGTACCTTACCAAAAAATTGCATTAGGGCTACCTATTAAGGTGCAAACTGAGCCAAATGAGAGAGGCAAGATCTTACTCAGATAGTTTTACTAACATGGACAAAGCCCCAAAACCACTTCAGAAGAAATAAAATATATAGTGCATGTCATATGATACAAAGATTCTTCATAAAGCTTGTAATCTTTTTACTTACTCGCAGAGTTTTGCAGTGTCTCTATATACTTGCATCGATTGAATCACATCCCCATGTTTGGCATTCTCGCTGTTGCAGGGTTCTAAAAGCGAGGCCCCGTGAAGAAACTTCAAGGCTGCCTCAAAGTATAACCTGGTACTTTCAAGATCTGAACCATGGTTCTAAGAAAGACGACCAAATCGTACCAAAAAATTAGAACAAGGAAAAGAGCCATAATACCCCAACTAAGCTTATGAAAAAATGCTAAGAAAAGAGACAGGATAAACACCTTAAGACGATCAGCAGAATGTTTGAGACCTGTGGCTTCTTTCAACGCATTAGCAGCAGCCTGACTGGAGGAATCCTTTCTAACCGGACTTGGGGCATCGAGATCCCTTATCCCATGCTCATTAGGTGTGGGATGTCTCAAACTACTGTGATGAGCTCCGTTCTGGTTATCAGTCTTCCTAGGCTGTTTTGGTGCTTTCAACACATCACCACCACCAGAGGCATCAACTGGCAATGAATCTGATCCACCTCCTTGGTGGGATCCGGGTGCTGGTCCGGGACACCGAGTCAGTGTTTCTTGTTTATCTCCAGAAAATGGGACCAATTGTGACTTCCCTCTCCCTGATACTATTTCCATTGGATCAGTTCTATCTTCATCCCCGTGGTCCTGCAGCAGGTTCTGCTGTGAGGTGAACTTCCCATTCTTGCGGCAAATAGCACCCAATTTTACACCTGAATCTTCATACCCTCCCAACTGGGTACCTCTTTTGCTACTCTCACTTGACCATTTTCCTGAGGATTCCTTCTTATCAACATAATTCTTCCTATCCTTTTCTGACTTAATGACATATTTCTCCTGAAAAATGAATTTTTCATTCTTCATTTCTTCATGGTAAGGTCCACGATCATGAGATTCAATCTCTGCCTCATTCCTCAAGCTTTTTGATGGAGAAAATTCCTCCTGCTTGCCGAATAAATCTGAGGCCTTGATCTTACCTCTATCAAAATCAGATTTGGAACCTCTGTGCTTGTCTTTGGACCGCGAAGAGGAACCCTTCCCGGATTTCCGTGCAAGAGACCCATTTGCATGGTAATGGTTGCTGTTCACTCTCTTCTCATTATGACGATGGTCAGCCTGCAACTCACTGGGATACTGGTAATGTTGGCCTAAGTTATCAGCACCACCATTCACCAAAATGTTGTTCTCAAATTCAGGAGAAGTTTCAGTTTGTGTTTTAGCTTTGCCATCCAATGTGTGATTAGCATCCCTGTCATGATAATCAAGCACAGAAGACTCCAAGGATCCGCGATGAATGACAGAGAAAGCTTTCCTTGTCCCAGACCGATCGCTCCCACCGTCTGAGCATCTTCTTGGGCTACCAATGACAGAAAAACCAGCATTCATAGTATCATCTTTTCCCAAGAGGTTCCTTCTCACCGATGTAAGCTTTTCTGGATTGGAAATCCTCAAAGGTGATGAAGAAACTGATTCTACTGGAGAGCCTTTCACTTCCTGGAAGTTGGCTTTTGTTTTATGGGAGTCTGAAACCTTTGATGAGCTTGATGTAGCTGCCATTGAAGGCTGTCCGCATCCCAAATCCTTTTTCAAGGAATTTATACCATCCAAGGTCTGTTGAAACACAATGTTGCTATGACATTCCTTCTCGATACTTCTTCCTTCTTCTTCCATACCATAAACTGGATGATCTCTACTACCTGACAAGAGGATGCGGGCTACCCTATCTTTTTTGTCTGTTCTACCATCGCCCTTACTCGTCTTGGAGTCCTTCCCCTCAGACTTAAACACTCTGGTCTTCTTTTCCTTCCTGTGTTCACTTTCACTAGTCTCCTTCTCAGAAATCCTGTTGTCCTGGAGATGATGCTCAGTCCTTGGCAGGGTCTTCGAATAAATTTGACTCTCCTGCCACTCCTTCACTTTCCTCTTCTTAACAGCAATATCCCTGTCGTTGTAATTCCCCATATTCAGGGTCTCACCATCCAAAGAAACCTGAACTTGGTCTTTCAGCTTTTTTACAGAAACAAGTAAACTGTCCGTTGCATCACACTTTGATTCCTTAAAAGGACAGTCTGCATTATATTTATGCAGATCCTTGCCAGTTACAGTAGTTGGCAAACCACTACTTGAGCTGGGACCCACCCTCCTAATAGCCCCACCGCCCCCATCATGATCAGATCTCCAATCTTCATCAGTATAATACATGCCTTCTGCCCTGATTTTCTTCGAAGCCTTAAATCCTTCTTGATTAGCCTCCCGACTGCTTTTCGTCTTTGAGTGCTTGGCCTCACCTGTGGAAAATTTATATCAAAGAAATAAATTACATATTTCCATATAAAGGAGCTTGACAGCCACACACACCCCAAAAATAAATGTCAGCTTCTAAAACAATACCTCCATCAGAAGAGCGTTCAAGCAGTCTGGGCTTCTCTTTCTGTTTATGTCCATGTTTTTCCACATCAAAGTCACTTGACTTACTTAAATGCTGACAACCAGGTATATTCCCCACAGACGATTCCAAAGGAGACTGGTTGACGTCATCTAAGCTTCTGCTTTTCACAGAGGCCTCTTGGATCTTCTTTGTAGAGTTCGAAAACTGCATCGGACCACTATGGCTTGCAACATTTGATGTTTCTTTTGATCCGGGTTTCTTCTTTCCGCCACTACGTTCCGCCTGGAAACTGAGATCTTGGTGGTTCTGGTCAAGATGCCGCATATCAGCAAAGGGTACTCTCGATGCAGCTCCATCAGGATGATTGCACAGATTATTCTGACTCTCGGGAACAGGTTGGTACAATGCATTCAGAGCTTTTGTTGTCTCCTCCTCGCTGATATTACACCGATTCATTCCAGGCCTAGGATCCAGTTTCAATAGCTTAATGGTCAGGAGAGAGAGAGAGAGAGAGAGAGAGAGAGCGCAAAACTCTTGTATCATAACCAATGTACTTTATATTATTCGGTCAAAATCTAAACTAAAAGCTCAATCTGGATATGCTAGTTCATCATGTTACGCATTATCATAAGTTCATAACTATAGAACCTTAATTTTTAGTGGAGAGGAGCTTACAGCCAGTTAAGCATGCTACAAAGCCACTTCTTGGGGAGGTGGTTCGGATTGGTACCAAATGGTAGAAGCCGCCACTTCTGACACTTGTCACAACAGACCCAATTTTCTTCTATAACTAGAGGAGGCCCCAAAGCAGGAGCCGCATCAGAAACTGGTGTGTTTCCTGTTAAAGAAGCGATGTTCGGAGCAGTTTTAAGATATGCCACTGATGTCAACGAGTTATCATCTTTTTTAACACTTGATCTCTCCTTTGATTTTTCGGTGAAGGCGTGCATTTCTTTCTCAACAACCTCAAGTTTAGAGTCCTTTGGCCTTTCTTTAGAAGGTGTTTTCAACAAATCCGTTCTTTTCTCTGCCTGTTCAAATTTTACGTCTCCAAATAAATCTCTATAACGCCCTTTGGCCTTTCTCAATTCCTGACGTAAGTTTATATCGTCCACTTTACCTTTAGATGGATAATCGCCAACATGAGTGCTCTTATTCTTATCATTTGGCACTGCAGAACCAACCCTCAAGCTTTCCTTTGGGGTGCCATCAATTTGGCTTCCCTTCGATTTCTTTTTGCCCCCATAAGATGGTTGTTCCACCGAATGATACAAGTTCATTCCATCCTGTTCATGGGATGTGGCTTTTCGACCAACCTTAAGATCTTTGCTCCTCTTAGAGACACCGGGAACAGCTTTAAATGGGTCATAACTTTTGTCACCTTTTCCCTTGCCATCTTTCCTTCGGTCATCAGCTGATACATCCTTGTGAGAACTTGCCTTTTTGTCTTCCCATACCTCTTCTGCAGAACTAATCTTTGCATTCTGATTCTCAACACTGCTAACATCATGGATGGATGTTGACTCAAAGGCTTCCCCCTTTTCAAAATCAGAGGAGAAGAATTTGTCCTTCCAAGCACCCTTATTGACTTCCCTGGAAATATCAGATGCCTTACCAATACCTTTTGCTGTGTCACCAACAGTACATTTTGAATTGGATAGAGGCGGAAGCTTCAAGGCATTAGAAACAAGCTTGTTGCCTGCCGGGGTCTCAATGTCTTTTTCTTTCCCTAAAAGGGCACTGTTGTCATCCTCAGCATCCTTACCATTCCCATTCAACTCTACCAAGCTCCCAATTTTCTCCACCGATTTCGTTTTCCTCTCTCCGAACACTTTCCTGTCCCCCCTTATGGAAGCAGACTCGTCTACTAACATGACTGAACTTTCATGGCTCCTCTTGCAGACAGTCCCAGATCTACTGTCTCTCTGAAGCTTTTCATTTTCCGTCAAGCGGAGCAGACTATTAGGGACAGGCGATAACAGTAGGCCCCCGGGGACGTGAAAAGATGTCATAATCTGCTCCACCACATTAACAAGACCAAATAACACAGATCACCCCAGGTCCATCAAATAGATATTGAAATAAAAGAAAAAATTAAAAAAAGATACAGGAAGAAGGTTCACCTGAAGAATGCTTGTGGGAGATTCATCCTCTCTCTCTTTAGATTCAGGAGACATCCCTCCACTTTCCGCAGGGCTGTCCTCCAATGATGGAGATGGAGAGATATCAAGGCCAAGACCACTGTAGATTGCGGCATTTTTTTTAGCTGACATGCTATCAGATCCCATTTTGATTCGAACCTTCAGTAATTTCTGATCCGTCGGAGCAATCAATTTGTTCAGAGGTTCGTGCTTTGGAGTGAGTTCCTCAGCACTCCAAGAAGAAGACATACTTACATCTCGTTTGACAGAATTATGCACAGATTGGGCCCTTGAAACAGGCAGCGGCACAGCACTGCTAAAAGCAGGTCCAAGCCTCACAGAGATGGGTGCACTTGATGGAACCGTAGAATCTTGGCACGCGCCCTGTACGGTAACATAACCCACAGTGCTCAAGTAAACTATAATTTCCCAAGCCAACAAAGAGGTCAGGCCCTGCATAGATTTTTCCTTCCCAAGGAATCAAAATAATAATAAGAAAGTTTTGCCCAGTTCAAATATATACCTCCTCCAGTGGCAAATTGTTGGGAGATCTCAGTGTGTTATAGTTCTGAAGTTTTTGGGGTGTCCTTGGATGAGACCAAATAGAGGGGGAGCGCTGATAGGCAGGTAAAAATGAACCATATCCGCCAAATTTTGCCCCTGACAAATAAATTAGTTCCCAAACCATCACTTCTAGAATACAAAGAATGTGTTTATTCTCCTCTTCGGGGACTACAGGATACATAGTTCTGTCATGGGTCACTTACCCAAATTCTCTGCGGAAACCCCACCTTCAAAATCTTTTTGAAAGTGTCCCAAGACATCTTGAAGCTTCTCATCCTTTAAGAAACAGAAACCAAGCTCTTACTAATACCACCACAATATATAAAGTAAAAAAAACAAAAAAACAAATTGAGAGAAGACAAGAACTAGAACCAGAAATACAAAGAACTGCATATAACAAATTCAGAAAGATGTACAAATGTAAAAGGTATAATGTGGTCTAGCCATGATCATCCAATAACGCAATTTGTTTCATGACCATATTACAAAGAACTGGTTCTCTTGAAAACTGATCTCAGAAACCAGTTTGGGGGCGGGGGAGGGAAAGATCCCATCCGAGTTCTTATTATTGCATTGGCTTCAAAATGGTACACTTTGGAAATCGATTTCATCTGTTGGCCCACACAATATCAGTACAAATTCTTCAATGCATCTATTTAGAAGGGAAGAGTGCTTGCACTCAATGACTTCAAAACTCTGACCTACAGCTCATGTAATCAGAATATACCCCATCAACTCCTTCTTGCAATTGCTCGCAGATCCGGACACTCCTTATGGAATGGTGCTCCATCTATGCCGGAGGAGTGGACTTGGGAAGACTACTAGCTTGGTCGCTATGATTAGCTAGGCTCGGGTGCTACCAGCTATGGGCTCTTTTGTTTGTTGTGGCTACTTTTGTTATGTTTGTTGTTTTTGTTTCTGGGCTTCACAATATTGTGAACTCTCTTGTTTTCCTGTTTCTGTAGTTCCTTTTATTCTATACATGCTTGATTACAGATCGGGAAAAAAAAAAAAAAAACCTTGATCAAACATTAAAAAAAATAAAACAATAGATACATGGGCAGAACCTCTTCACCCACAAACATTTGATTGTGCAAACATAAGTTCTATACGCTAATTAAACCAAGTCAACTGTTTCCCGCAATTAAAGAATTGGTCAAAGAGAAATGTAATCTCCTTACATTGATTCGAACTGAAATCACACAACCAACCATATATAAAGCATAGACTTTCTAAAACAAAGTAAGAGATTGTACTGTTAATTTCCAAGATCTTTTTCCTCTCTCTAAAGAACCCTAATTTCTGAACTTCAGACATATGTCTTAAACACCCCCTAACTTATGCATCAAACAAAGGATTAAGGTTCCTCAACATTGCAAATCATCAACCTAAGACTCACAACCCAATGCAAATTTCAAGGCTAAATCCACGAATTTCCAAACAAATTAACATAAATTAAACAAAGCAAACATATTTCAAAATATATGTTACCATGGAAAAAAAATTCAGTTTTTTTTTTTAAAGTAAAACAGGCAGAAATCCTTACGATATAAGAGAGAGAGACATCAGGGTCGATGCTTGTGTTGTCATCCCGGTAATAGCAAGCTTCGCCTTCTTCAAGCTCAGTCTCTTCCATCTCCCCTCCTATACCAAACCCTAACCCTTTCCTCCCATTCCTACTCCCCACAGACAGCATCAAAAACCCACCATACAAACCCCCCTAAAATCCAACACTACTCAGAAACCAGAAAATCTTGCGAACCCATCTCAGAATCAAAAAACCCATTAAAACCCATTAAAGAAATTTTCCAAAACCTCCATGATCTGACTCAATTACAAACCCTCATCGAAACCACCAAACCTTCATCAGTAAACATACAAATAAAAAATAAAAATCTCTCTCTCTCTCTCTTTAGCAGACCTTGCAAAACAGAAAATCCTTCTCACCTTAGATCGTCCAAAACGGTAACTGGAGCTCGAATTGATCCGCGATTCGGTAAAAACTCTGGGATTGATGTTGAAATCAGATAGAATGAAAGGTGTGTTTTTCTATTTCCGTTATTTTAAATTGTTTTTTTTCCCAAATAATTCAAAGTTCAATACATGGATTTTGACGGCATGTCTTAAAAGGCAATATCTCGGAAGGAAGCGGAGTCCTCCAGGCTACACACCATGTTAAAATCAATTATTTTCTAATTTATTTTTATTTATTTTAATTATTTTCAATTTACTGATTTTTAAACAATCGAGTTGGCGAAAATACCCCTATATTGACAGAATTACCCCTATGATTATGGGGTCATGTTTCAGACAACCGACTTGGAATGAAGGATAGTGATGTCATTTAGGGGGGCAGATCAGCGGTTTTGGTTATTATTTTATGTCTGTTCTGTCATTTATTTTTATCTTTCAGTGTATGTCGTATGTAGACAGGATGTTTATATCTGCACGTGTCCAAAATTCAGAGCCATTTAATTCACTGACTTATATACTGATACAATTTTCTCCCTTTATAACTTACAATAGGAAGTAACCCTGCGATGTATAGAAAATATTAATTAAAAGAAAAAAAAAGCTTAAAAATTAAAATAATATTCTTGAATAATTATAATTAAGTCCTAATGAGTGAATGTTTAGAGTGGTATATCTGAAATTAAAAATTACTTAAGACTCTCAAATTCCAGCATTACTTTCTAACCACCTCTCACGTCCATAAAATTGTTATACATCTTCCAATCACAATGAATTACATAGAAAGCAAACCCAAAAAAGCTAATCAAATCTATATTCTCTAAATTTCTCATCAACTCATTTATATAATCAAATCAATATTCCTTATTTTATTGTTTTGCATTGACAGGTGGAATATGGAAGAGAGTTTTCACTCTGTTATATAGTAGTAGTATAGATAGATACAGGGTTGTCAACTATCCTATGATAATCTGTATCTGAATCCGATTAAACAGATATTTATCTGAATAAGTATCTGCCAGGTCAGATTCAAATATCGATTAAGGTATTTGTCTATAAACGAAGCAGATACGGATAGTCCACTATCTACTCCGCTAAATATCTAACTGAATAAGTATATAGATTATTTTTAGATACCCAACATACCCATTATACTATTAAGGTTAGCTATAATTTTCTTACCTTAAAAATGATAATATCATAATTGCAAAAGCAATATAAATATCTTTTTGCCAAATCCTAAGTGAAGACTTCAATATCTGATCGTGTTGAGAGCGTCGTCTTCCTCTCCTCTACTATCTTCTTCTACTCTTCTTCAATGGTTCAAGCTCTAATCAGCCATGGGGAGATTGGGTAACGGTAATGACAATGGCAATGACAAGAAGGTTCGAAGATGTTCAAATGAGAGAGATAAAAGAAATTCTTGAATGAAATGGGTCAACTATTTCTGGAAAATCAGAATAGATTTTGTAGGTTCAACTTCTTTTCCAATCCAACTTCAACCCCACCACCACTCGTTAGATACATGCAACTCAATAAACCAATTTCATTAAACACCTGAAAGTTCATGGGGACCGCTGAATCTTTGAAGGGTTTTCTCCGACGCCGATTGTTGTTCTCTTGTTGTTAGATCTTGATTTGAAGCATCACACATTTTATTGATGAAGACTAAATGGTAATCACACTAGCAAAATCCCTTTTGTTCTTTATTTTATGGTCGGTAATCCCTATTATTTGTATTCTTATTAATCCCTTTTATTTTACATAAGTGAATCTAATGTGAGTATTCTTCTTATAATAACTTAGTCAAAAGTGAGTGAGTAGAAAAGGAGGAGCAGAATATGTATCTACAACTTGCAGCGAAGCGAAGCAAATGGAGTGCCTATATATAATAGATATGTATGGAGGGGTGCATGACTGTGGGTCCATATAATGAGTTCATCACCGATCATTGTTCTAGAAAGAGGTGCTTTTGCCGTTCGGTTTTCGTTCAATCATCAGCAACTTCCGTCTTTTGTTGTGGATGTTAGGGTTTTACCAATGGCAAGGTAAGCTTTTGATTTTTTTTACCTTTTTAAATTTTTTTTGAGAGAGTTAAATTCAGATACTAGCTGAATTCTAGTATTTGAATTCGATTAGGGTAGTAGGTCGAATACGGATACTATCTGAATTCAAGTATTCGAATCGATTAGTATAATCTGATGAATTCATATTAGTTAACGAATACGAACTCAGTTTCTCAAATTTACTATCCGACGGATATCAATGTGGATTCATGTAATAGGTATGTTTAAGCAAATCAGATACAAATATAGCAGTATCCGCTTTGTTGATAGCCCTACATATGATTCAGTTATCTGCATTAAACTGAACCATACGTTCATAGTAATTGTATTACTAAAATTACAAAAATACCCTCACATACACTTTCTTTGAATGACTTAAGTTGTCTCTATCTTGAATTTCTATATTTATAACATATATAAAAGCAGGAGTTAGCTACTTGTTGTACATTGAAGAACTCTATCTTTAAAGTCTAAGGCTCTACAAACTTATTTTAAAACTGGTAGTTAGCCATTGTTGTCAAGTTTAACTCTATTTTTATCAAATTTACTCTAGGAGTCTTTATTTTTTTAACTTCTAAAACTTCTTGTTTGAAACTCTCTCTCTTTACCTTCCTTTTATTTTATGTTTTTTTTTAATCGGGAGTTAATTACTTATCGTACGAAAACCATCGAATAACACTCTCTTTGAACTACTATAAACTTGATTTCAAAACTGTAATTTACTTTTTGTTGCCAAGATTACTCTCTTTTCTCTACATTATTCCATGCACATCCTTTTTTTACAATTTTTGAACTGGGCAAGTCAACTAGTTTTCTATAAAATCTTCACTTGTTGATTAGAGGGACAACAACATATCAAATTGTCACTCAACTTTCTTGTATGTGTATGAGTTCTACTCATTTGCAACCGAGTGCTTCAACAAAAACTTCTGCAAGCCCAATATGCCACGTTTGCAAAGTCGTGTTGCCAACAACTGATAACATCTGGATGAAGACCACGTTCTCGCATGCCTTTTTGGATTTGTTTTCAAGACAGGATCTCTCAAGCATATGCTTGATAGAAACTCTTAAGCTTAATATGGTAATGACATCGGTCCTATTGTTCATTCTAAATCATAATTGAGTTAGCATTAATCCTAAGGATTAATGACCAACTAAAGTTAATGAGACATGGGGCAAAATGATGTTATTGCATTAGAGATTCTCTCAAAGCATTCTCTTTATTTTCTCAGTGCCACTTATATTTTGTATATAGCCTACGAGGGGCAAATAAAGGATATATTTGGTGAGTGACTCGGAATCACCTTTTTAGGATCCATGAAATAAATTTCAATTTATGTAAGATATCACCACCATTAAAGATTTTGTGCAATTGTTTTCTTCAATTTCATTACTCTAACTTATTTCTTTGGGACTCAAAAATATCCAAGGATGAACTCCTGTGTATATATATATATATATATAGAGAGAGAGAGAGAGAGAGAGAGATGAAACAGATCTTATCCAAGTTTTACATCTGTTGCTAACTTGATGTAACCCGTTTCATGATCCGGGATTAGGATTCTCAATGCAATGTTGAAAGCACTATATCGACGAAGTTCAAGCATTCAACCAAATATATTTTAACGGCTTTGTCTTTTGTCAACACGGTAAATATGTTTTTTGACACTGAAATAGTCAACTACTAAAGACCGGGTAAATAATAAGTCTTGCAGCGAAACATGGTATGTGGTTCGACAATGCATATTCCTAGTTTAGAAAAGGTGAATGATCTCGTCAAATAATCTAAAATAGGTGATTTAACAGTAAATATGTTTTTTGACACTGAAATAGTCAACTACTAAAGACCGGGTAAATAATAAGTCTTGCAGCGAAACATGGTATGTGGTTCGACAATGCATATTCCTAGTTTAGAAAAGGTGAATGATCTCGTCAAATAATCTAAAATAGGTGATTTAACAGTTGGGAAACTACCAATGCACATGGATCCAACAATTGGATTGTCAATAGAATGTTATCTAACATTCACTAAATGTTGACCAATACACGGTTGGTTATAGTATGTTACTTCCTCAAGCAGTTTGAACTTTGAAGAAATTATTTTTTTCCATTAAAATTATTTAGAAAACTAAGTTAGTTTATTAAGAATGATTTTGATGCCATAGGTACTTACACCCATGGGATAGTCGTGTACTTGGATTCGACACATCCATGTGGGAAATGATCAAGATCGGCAAATAAAAAAATAAATAAAATATTGGTTAATTTCATTAACATGAGGAAATGATAATTTCCTAAGGTCCGTTCATTTCTTGATACTTGTAAAATGAATTCTTGAAACTTTAAAGTGTCGGGCTTTCAAGTATCATCATTTAAAAATATGTGCTATTTTGCACTTAAGAAATTATTGCAACAAGTTTGCAAGTATTTTTTTTACGATATGTTTTTCTAATTTAAAAAAATAAGGTATCTTTATTCGTAAAAGACCGTTTCCTCTTTTTTTTTTTTTTTTGTGATTTCTATTGAAGCATATATTCTAAGTGTAATGCGGACGATTTCATTTCAAAGCAAATTCTCTATTTATACATGTAGAAAAAAAATACAAATAGATAGAGATAAGAACATCTCTTATTTCACTAGTGTACACGCAAATTTCAAACGTCTTTTTATGATTGACATCTTGAATCTTGTGGTCAGATTACCTCAATTGTTGTATGGAGTTTATTATTTTGTGTGGGGGACTATCCTTCCAATCTGAGTAAATCCAGACTGTTAATTACCTTCCCGATTTGGGGAAGAACCTCTGATTAAGAAGAAGAAGAAAAGAAGAACACATATTTGAATAAAGTATTTATTTATTCAATAGGGTTGCTCATATCCCATGTAGGCGTTACAAGATACCTCATAGAGGTCTTTGCATCAAAAGAAAGAAAGAAATAGAGGTGGCCATATTGGGGGTTCACTTGCTATTTTCCATTAGTGGGAGATCCTTCTTCTTCCTCCCTCAGTTACTGTTGTTTTCCTTTTTTTGCTTTGTGTATGTTTTTCACATCATTGTACGTGCATGAGACTTTCTTGTGAGAAACTTCCTCTTTTTATTTCTTTTGGAGAGTTCTTTTTTGACTCCCCTTTGACTTCCTCTATTTTAGGAATTCAAAAGAGGTCAACTCTCCTTAGAGAGGGTCATCTGTCTAAGACAACAGATTTCTCTTATCCTAGAGAAACCATACGGATGGGAGTCCTTTTTGAAGGACTCTAAATTAGTTTCATTTTTTGGGAAACCTGAGAGGATCAGACTTCCCCCCAAAAAGGGAAAGAGTCTTATCTTCTCATAAAAGGAAGAGATTACTTTCCCTTCCGGATAGGGTGTCATATGACACTCTCTTATGGGAGAAAGAGAGGGGATCTTTATCTTGGGATTTCCCAAAGCTGGCAGAGAGTCTTTTTTTTTAATGATTCTCTGTCACATGGCGGTCAGATACTGATTGTCATCTAGGAAAGGACTGACCTTGGTCATTCTGCAAATTAAAGAGGTGAGACCATGGGTCTCACCTACGGTCTAGGTTAGGTCCAAATATATTTGGACTGCGGACTAGGGTCTGACCTTAGTCAGTCCGCGGACCAATGCAGGGTGGGACCATAGGTTCATCCCTTGATCTGGGTTAGGTCCATGACCTTTTATGGTCACGGACTGGGCTACTGGCTTGCGGATGGATTTGTAGAGTCTGTCCACAAAGCTTGAATGAGGGTCTGTCTGTGAGGGCAAACTCTAACCACGTGTTAGTCCCCTAAGGACTGACACAAATGGAGATCCGCGGGGCAATATTGTCCTGCTATCAGTATTAAATGTTAGGCGGGCTGGCGGTGAGCCAGCCCTTGGTCAGCTGGTGCGTGTGCTTTTGCCATGCGCGAAGCTTAACCACCCATTCAATGAGTGGTGATCCTGTGTAGCCAGGTGCACCATGCACCCGCCTTGCGGGAGGTGAGATTTCACTACCCACAACCATTGTCATGTGAGTTTTCCTTCTCATAACCGCTAATAAAACCCAACCAATTTCCTTTCCAAGCTACCACATTAAATCATTTTTATCATTTATTCTCTAAACTTGTGAATTTACACTATTATGATAGAGCATTCTAATATTGTAGGTTCAAACCATTGGAGACTATATTCAAGTGCTGCTAGTAGGTTTAGCTAAAATAGATAATGTAGAGACTATTCAAGTAGCTTTGCAGATGGTCAGGGATTAGCAATGACAACATCCACATATCCAAAAGTGAGGTACATGCCTTGATTCAGGTGATTAACTCCAATATGAAGTTATTTCTTTGCGACATGACTACTCTGTGTCAAGGCATTCAGTTCTTCTCAATCCCAGCCAATCTCCTTTGCAAGCTACTATAGTCCACCACATTTGTCGGAGATTGCAGGAAAAGTCGCTAGAGATTGCAAGGTTTGAAGAAGAAGAGGGGAGGGAGGAGATAAGAGGAATAACTAACCTATTTTCATTGCGGGTTCACTCTAATTAAAATGTCTCAAACCATTAGACTTTATTTCTCTGACTTTTGGTGTGTGTAAAAAATAACATTCTATGAGCTTTGAAATGATGCAAGACTTAAAAGTCGTCGCATGACATTTTATGAAAAGAACAATGTCAAAATTATGAAATCCCAATAAATTAAAAGTCCAACCTCAAAATTTGATGAAAATAATGGAACCTAAAATCTTTTTTTTCTTAGATAATTACACCCTTGTATGTCATTTACATTCTAAACACAATTTGCAGGCAAAGATAAAACCAATTTTTTCGTGGAAAAAAAGTTTCCGCAAAACAAGTTCGTATTCTCATTTGTTTTGTTTTTTTGTTTTTTTTTTTAGGAAAATGTTTTAAATCATTTTTTTGGTTTTATGACCAAACCGGTCATAACACTTTAAAGCCTTCCGAAACTTTGAGTTTAAATATGAGACAGTGGCGCTTTTTGTAATTATGGGAAAGAAAGTAACAGTTTTGTAATATAATGTCTCTTATAATTAAAAAATTGTCAAAAATTTATAGTAGTAAAAGGGGTTCGTAGTCTCTTAGAAGTGAACTTTGTTCATAATTAATTAAATTGTTACTTTTAAAACGAAGAAGCACTTTAAGATATGAGAGGTAATTTAGTCGCGACCCCTACGAGCTAGGCGAGACTTTGGCTCGTGACTTATCATATCTTGTCAAACCATCTTGCATAAAATACACAAGGCAAACTATAGCAGAAACGTAAACTGAAAATTTCTTTTATACATAGACAGTATTCCAAGTTTATACAAAAACAATATAACCAAAAAGTGAAGTGGACACTCCCACTTTAACAAAATACAGAATGTAATCTCTCTCTCACATCCTCTCTCAATGGTAACCAGGATAAGGCCACCTATCAAGGTTCTTATCCTCATCTGGAGTAGCTACTGCGGTCTCCTCCTCGCCATAGTCCTCCTCGACCCAAGGACCGGAAGCACAAATATCAAATGGACCTGCCAACATCAAAATGTACGACTGAGTATAGAATACTCAGCAGTGTACAAGCTAGTAGCTAACAGTGATATAATATACATAATGATATGCTTGCAATTTAAACAAAACACTCATATGCATGCATAAAGCCATGTGTCAAACCATTCTTCAAATCACATGTGCATGCTTAATTATACTTTAAAACTTATTTTTCGTGTTTTCAAACATGCTTTTTGTTCTTAAAACATAGTTTTTGTCATGTAAGAATCATGCTTGTCTTGTTTGAATCGTGTTTGTCTTGTTTGAATCGTGTTTGTCTTGTCTTGTTCTTGTGTGAATCATGTTTGTCTTGTAACACATCCTTGAAGTTAGATGATTAGTGCCCATGAAACAACTTGAAGTCGGGTATGTAAATACCCTTCATTGAACATGTTTGAAATTGACACACTAATCATCCTTGACCAACCCATCAATTTGACATTATCATTATTGCTTGTCTTTTCTTGAAACCAGATATGACATATCCTTAGATTTGCATTATTCTTGACCAATCCTTACATTTGGCTTTATCATAGTGTTCGTAAATCATAATTCGTAGTTCTTGTGTTTCATTTGCAATCGTAATTTTAGGATAACCATACTTTAAAGAAAAAGCCGGTCACGCAATGCATACATGTGCATATTGTACTTGTGAACATCATGGTTTACCTAGAAAACATTGAAACATCCATACATGCTTAGGTGATTTCATTTCAAGTATTAGCATATGCGTACTTAGGCTACACAACTCAACTTCATCAAGGAACATGTTTTATGTCATGGTTTTTATAATGGAGATTATAATAAAGTCAATAGTAGGAAATATTTAATCATACCAAGTCATGCACCTCACAATAAACCCATTTATTATCCTTAATGCATAGTAAAGTTAACTAGTGGGGTGTACCTACCTTTAAAAGACCAATTTCCTTTGGTTGAAAGCTTTAGAAAGGTTGAGAAGGCTTGAAGAAGCTAACTCCGGCTTTGAAGAGAAAATTTGAGCTTCCACCTTGATCTCAAGACCACAAGATTAACCCTAGTTCTTTCCTCTTCTTCTCTCTAAACCCCCCCCCCCCCCCCTGCCCCAATTTGCCTTAGAGGGTTGGTGAAACCCTAAGCCCACGAATTTGGGCTTATATAGGCAAAGAGGTGGTTAATAACCCAAAAACCCTTAATGAAAGGGCTTAAAATGACCAAACAAGGCAAAAATTCGCATGAGTGGTTGACCGGAGGTGTCCACCGGTCGACTGGTCAAAAATCCACTCTCTGGAAAATTTTCCCATACAAGGGAGTGCGATCACCGGTCGACCGGTTGACCCTGTTTTGCTGATTTTTTTTCCCCATTTTCTCATACTTAGGACTTTCCCCCATTTGTTTTCAACCGCCCCATAAACATCAAAAGAAACCCCCTTAAGACTTTAAAACATTAATAATATATATATAACACTTTAATTAAAAATCAAAACCCTTATCTTCATTGATAACATCCAATGCAATACATAAAGGCTTCAATGCCTCAAAACACTATTCATAGCACTATTCACCATGCCATGAATCAAGATCCGGTGTTCTACAAATCCTATCCTCCAAAGAGGGTACTCAATCTAGTCCGATCCTTTTAAGCCTCTAAATTTGAGATTTTTCTTCTTCTTTTAAGCCTCGCAATTTATTATTATTATTTTGGATAAATTACTTTGACCTCTTCCGTGGTTTGACAAAATTGCAGAAATCTCCCATTTGTTTCTAAAATTACACTGCCTTTTCCTATCAGGCTCATCAAGTTGACGCGCCTTTACCAGAGGATGCTCTTTTACGATTTTAACTACATTTATTTAACTAAGTTGACTGACTTTAAGAAGGGTAATTCAAGCATTTTAAAATGTTTAAACCATGACATCATCAAAATTCATCAATGTCAGTAAACAACGTACTATCGAAAGGGAAAATCTGTTACCGACAACCCATGAAGTAGAGGAGATGGTAATATAATTTCAAAAACAATAGGGAGGTTTATGCAATTTTATCGAATCTCAGGGAAAGTAACTGTAATTTAACCTAATATTTTTGACTCCTCTTCTAGGCCCTTTCTTGAACTAGTCTTGACCCTTGAGTGTAGACTTCAAATTCTCTCAAGTTGTAACCGACCTCCTTGGAGCCCGGTTATGCCCCTGAGGTCGCCATGTGTCCCTATTGATACCCCTAAATTTTGGTTAAGATTCACCCACCCTTAGGGTTCACCCACCTATCTTTAGTTTTTTTAATTAAAAAAAACTAAAATTTACTAACTTTTAGGGTTAATTTTTTTAAAAATATTAAAAAAAAAAAAAAAAACTAAGGATAGGTGGGTGAAACCTCAAAGTGGGTGAATCTTAACCACAATTAAGGGGTCTCAATAGGGACACGTGGCAACCTCAGGAGCATAATCGGACTCCAAGGAATCCGGTTATAACTTCAGAGAATTTTGAGTCTTGAGTGTAAGGTTTAAATCTAGCAAGTTTAGGTGATGACTAGGACTAAGCTAGGGCCTAACCCTAATTGGTCGATGCCTGACCCTACCCAATGATTAAAAACTTGGTTTCAGGGACCGTAGGGTCCTTACCGAAACCGATACGTATCATGGTTTCAGTTGTTTTCTTTTTCTTTTTCCTTGAAAAAATTCTAAAAAATTACAATAAATTTAAAAAATAAATAAACAATACAATGGATGAGTAACAAAATTCTTTTAAAGCCAATATTAAGTTGAAAATGTAGAATTAATGAAATATAAGATAGTAAATGAGTCGAAAGTAGAAACATATATTGCTAAGTTCTAAAGCTACATAAACTCTTTTCAAATAAATGATCAAACCTCAAATCAAGTTTTCAATTACAAAATTTTAGGTTTTAGGGCTTAGAATGGGTAGAAAGAAAGAGAAAATCGAAAGGAGTGGTTTTGGTATGTTTTTAGGGGCTTACGTAACCATTTTTAACTAAAAAAAAGTCAACCGAGTCCTAATTTTTCTTCAAAGAATCTGTAAAGACACGATTTCAGGTAAAGGGTTCTACAAAAACCAATACATGTCGGTTTCTGTGATTTTTTAAACCATGACCCTACCTAACAACACAAAGAAGAAAAAACAAAAAAGTATTTAAAAGTTTAAATAATTTCCTTGTACTAAGTGTAAATCAGAAGCAACCCATATATCTGACAAATCTCTACCAACACAGCGGTCAGTTGTCGCCCTATATGAAGGTGTTAGGTCCCTTTGACCGCGAACATAAAGTACCCCATGCATTGCACACACGTGCTTGAAAGGTTTGTCCCTAAATTTCATAGTAATTTAATAATTTAATCTATTTTAATAGTAATTTAATAATTTAACCTTAGTTTTTAGAAAGAAAATCCTTAACGTACAATCACGCCACAATTTTAAATGCATACCAATTGTGGTTAAGATATACAAGTCTCTAAGGTTAAGCAATCAAACCTTATTTTTTCAAAATTAAAAAAAAAATCAAAATTTTAATTGTAATTGAGTTAAGCTTAACTAAGGTTAAAAGAGTGTTAAAAGGGACACTAGGACACGGGAAAGATATGAAACGGACCCTTAAGGTAAGAAATTAATCATTGCCTTTTTAGAAATATGTTTTTTTTTTATGAGAGTAGGGAACGCTTAAGAGTAGGGTAGCACTACAAAATAAAAATAAAAAAAGATGTCGCTGCTTTAGTTTTTCTCCTTCATTTCACAAGGGTGGGGTGTGTGGAGCATACTACACACTCTTGACTCCTCCCCTCAAATCGTATACACCGGATGAAAGTCATCAATGATATGTGTACATATTTTTCAGCTTTTGTCAACGTTTATTAAACCCTTAGATGATGAACCACGAACATTAGGAGTTAATGTTATTCTAAAGATGGATTAGTGAAACTAATGTCAAATTTTAATTTGTAATATCGGCTATTTTCACCTGGTAGCTGCCATAAGCTGTAATTTATTTTAGTTTTTTTAAGTGTTGTGAATTGTGATTGGGGTAAGTAGGCCTTTTCTTCTAGGAAAATAATCACCTCCTCGGTAGGTGACGCGAGGAGGGCATGTCGGGCCCCTTTTTTGATTCTTTTTAACTGTGGTTAAGATTCAGTCACCCCTAAGATTCACTCATTTATCCATAATTTTTATAAAATAAAAAATTAACCACAAGGGTTAAAAAAATTAACCTGAGTTCATAAGAATTGAAGGTGCTTTGTGAGAGCGAGAGCGAGAGCAATAGTTCGCTTGTTGCTAGTGGAGCAAATTATTACTCTTTCTTCTAGGCCACAAATGAAAAATTGTCAATCTCCATATTTTTGAACTAGCAAAAACTCTGCGCAAATGTACGAGGTGTTGAAAGAAAATGAATAAACGAAAAATGGATAGGACAATATGATGAGGAAATTAAAAATATACCGTTTTAAAAAAAAAGGGAAGAAAAATGATGATAATCTGGTCATCTTGTGAGCTTTTTTTTTATATGTATCATGTTAAAAAATAGTCAATGTAATCATTTAAAAATCCATAATTCGATTATTATATAAATTTTTATCTCATTAATATATAACTTCGAGAAAGTAAGTTTGCATCAATATTATAAAAAAATTTATCTAATCTCATCTAAAAATTCAATGTGTCAAAAATATTTAAAAGTTTTAGAGATGATGATATTTCTTGTAAATAAATAATTTATTTAAGTAAGTCTATTTAAACAATTAATTATTAGAAAGAAAAGTTTACATAGAAGAAAAAATGTTAGTCTCTTCCTATTATTCAACCCGAAACAACATCTAATTAAAAAAAATTTCTAATGAGAGACACACTTTAACACTACCACTATTTGCATAATATAACAAAATGTAAAATAAAAATAAAACAGAGATATCATGTCAAGACATTCAATTTCTTATAGAGTATTTACTAATTAGAGAGTTAATATAATTAACTATAACCTAAATAAATTAATATAATATATATAGATATATAAAAATAGAAGACCAAAAATAGTGCCTAAAATATTGCACCATACCCAGCCAAAGCTCCATGTAGAGACCTATAAGTATAAAAGGTAAGTAATGTTAGAACTAGAACCTAAAAATTTTCAATAGCATCAAATTACCCAAAATAGTGCTTGAAAATGCATTCATGTCATAATGCACACAAACCTCTTAAGATTTCACTCTAGAAGCTCCAATGTTTAGGAAAAATCTTCCTTGTGAATCATACTAACTGAAGTGCATAAGACATGTCAAAACCTTACATGTTTGAGAATGAAAAGTGTTTATGGATTTGTCTACTATTTATAGGGGATTAAGGAGAAGGTAGACCAAGAGTTAGAAAATGTGAGGATGGTAGATATTACAATTTAATAAATTACAATTAAAGAATGAAGATGTGGATGAAAGAAAGAAAATACCTTTAGGCTTCATATTTGTAATAATTTAAATGTTACAAATTAATTAGTTCCAATTAAAGAGTTGAATTAAATAATAGAATGTGAGAGTGTGAATGTGAATATTTAACCTATCACTTAATTAGGAATAAATAAAAATAATTAAAAGGATGACATGACGTATTAATTCTTTTTGGATCAATTAAAGGGTAGATGCCATGTTAGCTGACACGTGACATCAACCAGAATAGAGAATAGAGGCCAATGAAATATGTCACGTGGAACCAACCGGCATATATAGTATTAGTATAGATAGATCCCATTTTTGACCGCATCTTTACAAATGGCACACGTCTATTATCCTTCCTATCATATGGCCCACCAATGCGTATGCAGTTGAACTATCATTTGTTCATAAGTCCAATTCTTTTTTGGATTCCCACACACCTATAGTCCAAAGATTCCTAGAGTACTATGTGGATGCTTTAGATTGGGTTGCCCCCCAACCAGTTGGCTTAAGATAAATGTGGACAACTCCCATTCCTTATACAGTTCAATTTCTAGTGTGGGAGGGCTTCCCATGACTCATATGGGAAGGTGTGTTCTGTTTTCCTAATATGTCAGGTAATGCAAGAAAATCTAAGGCAAAGGCCGTATTCTTGGGCTTCTTGTTATGCCTACAAAATAACTGGAATAGGTTTATCCTAGAAGGTGACTCTCAAGTTCGATCAGTGAATGAAAAATGATCCCTCATTAGGACATCCAAGCTATTTTTGAGGATATCTTGATCTTATGGATAAACTTTCTTTAGTCTACCATTCACTGGTTGCGAATATCTTAGAACACTGCAACTCATAACCTTGTCAAAGTAGCGGACTTGGAGGCCTCAAATCTTCTAAAATCGAGAATCAGTACTAAGGAAAATTTGGTTTCTACCGGTAGAAGTTTTAACTTTTAGGCTCATGTTCACCCCTCTTTCAGATGAATAAATTTTTAGTTGCCTTCCAAAAAAAAACCATCATTCCTATCATATGGCCAACCAATGAGTATATCTAAGCTACTCAATTTGCAAAGCTCTTGTTGGATAAGAACCATGGGAAATCAACACAAGTGGATGATGGCAACTATCAGATTCCCGATACCCTTTTTCATTGATATCAGCACTTTTGATAATTCAAACAAGGCCAAGTCATTGGGTGGTCATGGTCACTCTATTAGTTGGATATTCCCTTCACATGTATATATATCACGGGGCAATCCTTACTCCCGTTGGAATTGTGTGTAGTTCACCACAACTTTGATCTGGATCAATTACCAAGAAGGTGTGATGTTAATATATCCACCCATTTCACTAACCTGTAGCATATATTAATCATATATATGTTGGCTAGAAATCCAATGGTTGTTGGGTGTGTTAGCGCCATGTAACGTAATCACAGATAGAAACCTTTAGATTCCAAATGTCGAGTCAGAAAAGTGATCGAGAGTGTGTTTACTTTTGCTGCTAGTCAGGCACTACTAAATTAATCGGTCAAGCGATTTAGGAATGAGATGATTTACCCTAAAAAATGAGTACTTTATGCCTTCAATGATCGAATGACTTTCAAAAATTAAGGCAAAGTCTATTGTATTGAGTGTAGGTGGAAAAAAAATGACAGATCTAAATGAAATAGTTGAAATTGATTGAAAAGAGCATAATAAACAACTTACAAATATCATGTGACCGATACGAATTACTGGGCCAATGCAAATTTATGCTGAGGTGGTCGCTGAAGAAAAAGATGAACTATCTATGGTTTCTCCTGGAGGAGGTAAGTACAAAAAAAGGTAAAGATCTCTTGGATGAGGAAACTAAGCTTATTGTCTCTCCTAGAGGAAGTGAGTGCAAAAAATAAAAGTCTCTCCCGGAGCAGGAAACTAGACTAAGGTCTCTTCCGGAGGAGGTGTTAGAGAAATGTAAAGGTCTCTCTCGGTGGAGAAAACTAAGCTAAGGTCTCTCTTGAATGAGTAGATTATGCTGTTGACATGCAGATTGCTGAGAAAGCAATGTGTGCTGATTTTGATTTGGTTAAACTTTATTGACCATTTTCGTAACTCTTATTATCAATTTCATCAACTCTCTGTTTGATACCATCTAATTTTGTCATGTGTCCTTGAGAAAACTACCCTTTTTTTATCAAAGCTTCATTTATACTTACCTTCTTCTGTAATGTGTGAGTTCTATTGACAATTAAGATAGAGAGACTGATCAACTTTTCATGATGTTTACTGATTCTATAATTTGTCATCTGCCATGTGTCCTATGTCTAACAGTTTTAACTTTTAGATAAATAAGATCTCAATCCTTGATGTCTGTCATGTGTCCCATGTTTGATAGTTATGAGTTTTGCATAATCATGATCTCATCCCTTGATAACTGCAATGTGTCTTATGTTTGATAGGTATAAATTATGCATAACCATGACCTCATCCCATGATGACTGCCATGGTTGAAATTAATGACCGAAGTGAGAGTGCATTTCTTCAGTAGTGACTTCGGTCATCTACAATTTATTGGTAAAAAGGATTTTGCCATGTGTCGTAATCTTGCTCGTCCATATGGATGGTAAGATTTTGGTGTAAACACCGTACTAACAACGTAGTGACCTAATTGTGCAAAGTAAAAATATATAAAAATAAACGGTCCTTAATGATGTGGGGTTGCAATTGCAAATAACGTAAATTTTAAATAAAAATACATGTAAGACACTTTTGAAAGGTAATTATCTTTGACTATTATTTTTTATATGTTAGTAGTCGATGGTTGCAGCTTGCAGGCATTGTGTCACAGGCAAATCACGTTGCTAGTCAAATCCCATACGGCACTTGATCAATTCGTTGATCAAGTCAACCTGTTCGGTCAGTTACCTAAGAAACAAGAGTAAAGCATACCACAATGCAAAAGAAATGAGCAAAGATCAATTATATTGCATAAAGGAAAATGTTACAAGACAATATACAGGTAATGAAAATAAAAGACACTAGGGGAGCAGGTGATCAAAGATGGTGTAAAGACAACTCACTCAAGTGAACTACCACCTCCCCTACAAGGTGGATGATAAACCTTTTACAAGTTAGCAGAAGGAAACATCCTATGTGTTGGTGGAGTCATACTCCCTTATTACAAAAATGCCACTAAGATTTTGATGACTAAACTACCCTTTAATAAAAGATAAAAATACACAAATAGTGCCACCACCAAGGCCATGCAAACATTGTTGGACGAATGGTCATGACACACTCCTCCACTTGTTAAGTTGACGCCCTTGTCGACTTGTACGCTAAGTATTCTTCAATCTTTTTTGCGAATGAGAGAAGGGTGACGCCTAGTTTCTAACGAGCTTCGGCGTCGGATAGCATTTTCCATATTACCAAATACTCCATGTGCACGGGCCTGGTCGGTGAGGCTTGGACATGACGATCAGCAACAATACACTCAACTTTTCATTGGGGTACGGTCGTTACGATAGCTGCATGCCGGTTTGGAGTGTTGCGAGTGGGGTCTTCCTTGTCTGCATTAAATGACTTTAATACACTGGCATGGAAGACCGAGTGATATTTGCAAAGTGACTCAGGTAGTTTCACTCTGTAGGAGACTTTTCCCACCTTTTTAGTGATAGGAAATGGTCATTTGTACTTGCGAACTAAGCTTCTATTACTTTTACGAAAGAACTTCAAGTTATCTAGATTTAGCTTTATCAACACTAAGTCTCTCACCTTGAACTTATCGTGTCTTCTCTTTGGATCCGAAAATTTCTTCATTCTTCTAGCAGCTTTCTTAAGGTAGGCTCAGGCAATGTCCGCATTCTTGTTCCACTCTTTGGCAAACTTGTAGGTGTTGGGGCTGGTTCCTTGGTAACCAATCGACAACGACAATATGAGACATTAGTGGTTGTTGTCCGGTTACTAGCTCGAATGGGCCCTTGTTTGACAAAGAACTTTGTTGTAAGTTGAAGCAAAATTGAGCGACATCGAGCAAGTTCACCAAATTTTTCTGATTAGCACTGACAAAGTGCCGAATGTATTCTTCAAGGAGAGTGTTAAAATGCTCGGTTTGGCCATCAGTTTGAGGATGACTACTTGTTGAGAAGTTGAGCTTGGTCCCAAGAAGTTTGAACAATTCTGACCAAAACTTTCCCGTGAATCTTGAGTCTTTGTCGCTCACAATGTTCAGAGGCACACCCTAGTATTTCACCACATTCTTCATGAACAAGTAAGCTGTTTCCTCTGTTGAACAGTGCAATGGTGAGGGAATGAAAGTAGCATACTTTGAGAAATCTGTTGATCACCACCAGGATCAACCCAAACTCCTCCACTTTTGGCAAGGCCGAGATGAAGTCCATAGAGACACTCTCTCATGGTATCCTAGGGATAGGTAATGGCTCCAAGAGTCCAAGAGACCTATTCCTTTCCTCCTTATCTTGTTGGCACACAATACAAGTCTTCACGTATTCTACAATATCATTAATATTCGCTTAAAAGTGTTTGTTTTTTAAGATTATCCTTTGAGAATTATTGAACTCTCTTACGTAAAACTTTTATTTTTTACAAACTTTTCTACGTAAGAGTTTTCTCCATTGCATAGAATACACTTTTCTTGTCAAAATAGTATATTAGCATGAATTAAACACATTTATGAAAGTCTAGATACAAAGCTATTTCGATGAACTCTCATTACGTTTTTTAACTGTCTCAGGAACCCTGACTGGATGATTCTCAAGAACCTGAGACCGTAATTAAGCACTAAAGCTCAAAGAGCTAACATGCTATACCAAGTAGATGCAGGCCAAGTGTGGACTAAGCCAGAAAATCATAGAGTTAGAACGAAGACCAAGAGAGCAGAATGTCCATCTCCAATAAGAGATAGCAAAATATTAAAAGTTGCAATACAAGACACAATGTGTCAGTTTGCTTAGTTGGTGAGAGTTATGGGAGAACAATACGAGAGTCCAGGGTTCAAAACCCTTTGCCATCATTTTCTCTTCTTTTTCTCTTTTATTTCTCAAAAACCCTAATCTCTCTCTCCTAATCATATTCGTCCAACCTTAATCATCTTAGCTGTCCATCTTTACTTTTCAAAGCCCTAGCTAGTTCAAAACCCTAATCCCATCTCTTTCTACTAAACCTAGCCACCATCTTCTAGCCTAAATCCTAGCCACTCATTTCATTAAACCTAAACCCTAACCACCTTATTTTTCTCTTACCCTAAAAACCCTAATATCTAAGATATTAGTGGCCACACTTCACTTTCTTACTTTCCCACTTTCCATTCTAGCCATTCTTCTTGATTAATTCAAAAACTTTCCATTCCTAGTAGCCACCCCTCTCTCCCTAAATAACTCTCAACCATAGGTGGCCACAAGGGATCAACTTTCTTTCATTCCACAACCCCCTTCTCTTCTCACCTATTTCTCTAAGTGTTTCTCTTCTCACCTATTTCTCTAAGTGTTGCACGTACACACCTCTCCCACTTCTTCTCTCATCTCACTACCTCTCACACATCCCTCTTATTATCTTCCACTTGATCGGTGATGTCTTTGGTGGCAAAAATTCTTGGTGCTCTCGGATGGTCTCTCAAGCTTCAGATCTCATTAGTTCTACCTATCTCTTTACTTGCTTTCTAGATAGTTGTTTTAATATTGTAGTTTTAATTCAAAGCATTGTAGAACAATTAATAGTTTTTAATATATTTTGGAGCTTTTGGCATATTTATGATTCATCTCTAGGATTTGATTCCTCATTTATTTTATTAGTAATAGGAATGTAATTTCTCTATAAAACCAATTTTATTTTAAAATTCGACTCCACCCTTCTCATCTCTTTATATCTTCTCCACCATTTCGCATACGAGACCAGTAGTAACCCCGTTGTAGTAAGACAAATGTGCGGTACCATCCTTGATGGCCTGCCCAAAGAGTATCATGACACTCTTTTATAAGATCCTTCCTTACGTCCCCCATCCTTGGGACAAAGATGCGACTTCCTTTTGTGTAAAGAAGTCCATCGTTGATCCAGAAGCGACGAGTCTTGCCACTTTCAACTAGTGGCCAAATTACCTTAGCCTGGTGATCGGTCTTCAATCCTTCACGGATCTTATCATGCAAAGTAGACTGCACCTGTTGCATACTTCTATGCATCACCTTCTTTAGGACTGCAAGTTCAGCTTTGTAACTTAAGGCATCGGCAACATTGTTGTGCTGACCCGACTTGTACTCTAGCTCAAAGTCGAATTCCGCTAGTAACTCTTGCCAGCGCGCTTGCTTGGACGTTAGCTTCTTCTGCGTCATGAAGTGAGACACGGCAACATTATCGATCTTCACCATAAATTTTGATCCAAGTAAGTAATGCCTCCACACTCGAAGGCAATGCACCACTGCAAGCAACTCTTTCTCTTGAGCTGTGTAACGACATTCAGTTTCAGATAACTTTCGGCTCTCATAAGCAACCGGATATTATTCTTGTACCAACACTCCTCTAATAGCATAGTCTGACGCATCAGTCTATACTTCAAAAGGCTTCACCAAGTCTGGCAGTGCAAGAACAGGATGTTGGGCCACAGTAAGCTTCAGTCCCTCGAAGGCTTCCTGACACTCCCTTGACCATACCCATGCATGCTTCTTCTTAAGTAGGTCAGTCAATGGTGCTGCAGCTGTGAGTAGCCTTTAATGAATTTACGATAGTAGTTCACAAGGCTTAGGAAAGATTGCAGCTCGGTGGTAGTCGTAGGTGGCTTCCACTTTTGAATGGATCAGATCTTGTCCTCCCCCATTCTTACTTATCCCTCGCCCAAAACCTGGCCAAGGAAACTAATGTGCTCCTGCGCAAATGAGCATTTCTCCTTCTTAACATATAAACTGTTCTCCTTTAGCAAGGCCAACACCTTTTGCAAGTGTTCAATATGGTCCTCAAGAGTTGAGCTATACACCACGACATCATTCAAATAAACCACAACGAACTTGTAAATGAATTCATGAAATATCTGGTTCATTAGTATTGAGAAGGTAGCTGGTGCGTTGGTAAGGCCGAAAGACATCACCATAAATTCGAATGCGTCGTATCTCGTCAAGCAAGTCGTCTTAGGTTCGTCGCTCTCCGTGATAGTAGCCTGATCGCAAATCAAGCTTACTGAAGTACTTGGATGTCCCAAGTTGGTCGAACAAATCAACAATCAACGGGATAAGATACTTGTTCCGCACGATCAACTTGTTCAATGCTTGGTAATCCACGCAAAGCCTAAGACTCCCATTATGCTTGCACTGGAAGAGGATTGGTGCCCCAAAGGGTGCCTTGGAGGGGTGAATGAAGCCTGACTTCAAAAGATCATCAAGTTGTTTCCTAAGTTCTGCAAGCTCCAGAGGGGCCATATGATAAGGGACTTTAGCAGGCAGCTTAGCCCTGGGAACAAGTTCTATCTCGTGGTCAATTGCTCGATGAGGAGGAAGGAACTCTGGCAACTTGTCGAGGCATGAAGCTAGCAAACTTCATCAGCACCTCGGTCATTTCCTTCGGAATTAAACCTTGTTCCAGTTGAGACTCTTTCCTCGACGTAGTTAAGTAAGTCATCTCTCAATTCTTCAACCCTTTCTTAAGCTGTAGGGTCGAAAGCATCTTCTCTCCACCTTTGCTTGCCACTGTTGGAATCATACATGGAGAGTCACCAAAGATGCACAACAATCACAGGTAAGGCATTGGCACGACCTTAGATTCCTGTAAGAACTCTATCCCCACAATGACCTGGAAGTCATCCATGAGAATCGTTGTCAAGTTGGTATTTCTTGACCAAACTCCTACTTCAATGGGCACCCCTTTGGCTACCCCATGAATAGGCTTCGTTGCTGAGTTTACGGCTTTGATATGACTTGAATCTTTCTCTAGCTTCAATCCTAGTCGCTTAGCTTCTCCTTCCGCAATAAAGTTGTGAGTTGCCCCCGTATCCACCATGACACGGGTGACCTTTCCATTGATTTTTAAATCAACGAACATGAGCCCCTTCGATTGTAGTGTCTTTCCATCACCCTGAGTCTTAAGAGCACTAACCAACCTGATGGCTCCCATCATAGGCTGCTCTTCTTCATCATCATCACTCTTGGATAATTCCTCATGCATAGCCGAGTTACCCACTGATGCTTGTAGGGCATTGAGGGCTTGTTTCTGTGGACAAACTGCTACTTGGTGTGGTCCACCGCATAGAAAGCACTGCATCGGCTTGCAACTCGAACTCTTTGATGTTGAGGCTTCCTTGCTCGGCTCTGACTTGCCATTGTTATGCTTCTTCTCATTCAATGGTTGAGAAGATTTGTTGTGGCTAGTGTGGGTCGAGTTTACCTTCTTCTTGTTAGGGTCACTTGTGGAGTAGTCATTCAGACGCTTTGCTGCTGCTTGTGCTGAAGCTAAGTCTTGAACACGTTGCCTTTGCAATTATGTCTGTGCCCAAGGTTTCAATCCCTCCATGAAGTAGAACATCTTGTCTTTCTCGAACATGTCCTTGATGTCTAGCATGAGGGCCGAGATCCGCTTCACATACTCACGCACTGCGCCTGTCTGTTGCAACTGTCGCAAGTTCCTCCTAGCGATGTACTACACATTCTTGGGTAAGAATTTGGCTTTCAACTCCCTCTTCAAGTCCGCCCAAGAATCAATAATGCATCTTCCATTCTGAATATCATCGTATCGAGTACGCCACCATAACTTGGCATCACCCGATAGATACATTGTTGTTGTCGAGACCTTGACTTCCTCTGATTCCTGTCTTACGGCTCGGAAATACTGTTCTATGTCGAATAAGAAATTCTCAAGCTCTTTTGTATTTCTCGCACTACTATATGAGCAAGGCTCTGGCACATTCACCCGATTATTTGTCTCGGTAGGGCCATGAGGGTGCGAACCAATTGCTATGGTAAACACATTCAACCAGTTTGAGAACTCCTCAATCTTGGCCTAGAGAGCATCCACTGTCCCCTTCACGTCCTCGGTCAAGGTCTCTATTGATCCGGCCAATTCCTGGTGTCCTTCTTCCATGTTACATACTCGGTCATCCATTTGCACCAAGGTATGCAATATCCCATCAATTTATGTTGTCTGGGCTTCCAACTCGTCCAGAAGATCCTTGTTAGTGCGCGCTCTTGTCCCCTGTGTCATGTCTTTTAGCCTTGAATACACGGTCATGAATTTGCTCTGATACCAATTGTCACGGGCAAATCACGTTGCTAGTCAAATCTCATGCGACACTTGATCAATCCGTCAATCAAGTCAGCCTGTTCGGTCAATTACCTGAAAAACAAGAGTAAAGCACACCACAATGCATAAGAAATGAGCAAAGATCAATTATATTGCATAAAGGGAAATGTTATAAGACACTATACAGGTAATGAAAATAAAAGACACTAGGGGAGTAGGTGATCAAAGATGGTGCAAAGACAACCCACTCAAGTGAACTACCACCTCCCCTACAAGGTGGATGATAAACCTTTTACAAGTTAGCAGAAGGAAACATCCTATGTGCTGGTGGAGTCATACTCCCTTATTACAAAAATGTCACTAAGACTTTGATGACTAAACTACCCTTTAACAAAAGATAAAAATACACAAACAGTGCTACCATTAAGACCATGCAAACATTACTGGACAAATGGTCGTGACAATTGGCCTGCAAGAACCATTGTGCCAAGTTTCACACTATATCATGGCTCACGAGCCTAATGCCTTGAATTGATTATTAGGTGGGTTCTCGGATTCTCTCTAGTAGTCAAAATTATGAGAGAGAATGAAATGAATTCTCTCTTATGGTAGCGGAGACCACTTTTAATGGGTCGGATTCGGATCTTAGCAGATCCGACCAGGATCCGACCCATTGACAACCCTACATACATCAGGCCAACTAGACACGGCCTTGGATTGTGTCTGGCAGAGCCAGAGAGGGCTTGTCTTGGGGTTCCATAGAATAGGGGACGAGTGGTGGAGAAGTCAAAATCATGGGTTCCATGATTTTGACTTCTCCACAAATAATTAGACATGTGGCAATAAGTGTGTGAGAATAAGGGGGAGAGATATCAAATGGGGAGAAGTCAATCATGGGGATAAAATGAAATGACTTATCCCATTTTTATGCCAACTGTTGCACAATGTATGAACCCTCAGAGCCCTTACTGGCTTCGCTGGAGACAATCCGAGCCCACTAGACACACGCCCCAACTACAAGACGAGATAGTGACGTGTTAGAAAAGAAAGAATAAAGAAACTTTTAAGAGATAATGACCATTTACCCTTTTCTAACATTTTTCAAGGGGGCTTTACCTAAAAGGTCATGATTTTCATGTTTATTACCTAAAAGGGCATGCTTTTAACATATTTATCAAAACAGACATTTTGTGTTTTTATCATCTAATAGTGTATGCTTTTGACATATTAACCCTTAGCTATGCATATAAAACCCAAACAAGAATAAGGGTAATAGTGGAGTATATATCCTATTTTGTAAAACTTTTCAAATCATGTCTTTTGGGTGATATTTTTGATATAGGGTGACTAATCGGTTACGTGTCTTAACATGAGTACAATTCGAGTCCACGGAGGAATATTACGAGTGTCCATAGCATTCCTCTTTTACAAGTGATTTCTCTCTCTACTCTCTAGGGTTCGCTCTTTTTTCCCCTCTTTGCTGCTCTGCATAGCCGGGGATTTGTGCGATTTTCTGTCGAGTCGATCGAGAGTATATGAACATTTGAGGTCTTCGATCGGCCGATCTTGTAGTTTTCCGACCGAATTCTGATAAAATTTATCGGATTTTGAATCCGGTGATCGAATTGGAGTCGGATTCTCTTCGAAATCATGTTTCTTTTCGATTGGTTCTATGGTGTTCTCGCGTCGCTTGGTTTATGGCAGAAAGAAGCCAAGATCTTGTTTTTAGGGCTCGATAATGCCGGAAAGACGACGTTGCTTCATATGTTGAAAGATGAGGTTTACTGATTTAGATTTGTGTTTGTTTTTCTTTTAAAAGTCTAATATTCTTACCTCAATTTGTTATATCGGCGTTGGATTGTTTGCAGAGATTAGTACAACATCAGCCTACACAGTATCCGACTTCGGAGGAGTTGAGTATTGGACAAATCAAGTTCAAAGCTTTTGATTTGGGAGGGCATCAGATAGCTCGAAGAGTGTGGAAAGATTACTATGCCAAGGTAGTTTTTTTTAAAATTAATCTATTGCTATTTGTTTGAATTATTGAAGGCCATATTATTTGTGCTACAGTATATTTTTTCAATTTATATGCGTTTTATTTAGATTTTGAGCCATTTACATCACTTTTAATCCATTTGTTGTTGCTGTTAAGCTCGTTCATTTGGGAGAAGATCTGATCTTTCGCGCTCGATGCAAGTCGATTCTTTGATTTTGGATAAAATCGTTTTTACTTTTTTTTTTGGTTAAACATTATATTTAGTTTCATAACAATGAGCTTGATTGAGGACATATAAGGTAATTCTTTTCATGTGTAGGGCCTGCTAGAGGCCTTGATATGATTTTCTTGGTTACCGTGTATGAATCTTATAACATGATATAATGTTCGTAAGGTGATTTTTATTAGCATTGTTAACCCTTACAATGGTCATACTAAATTCTTTATAAAAATAAATTTACTTAATATTCGGGTGTTTTAATATACTTTTGATCATCACACTTGGTTGATACTTTACTGCTAAAGTAATCAGCATATTTTTCAAAGAAATATTAGAAAGTATAAACACAGGTACGATGTTGATTTTGTTATTATTATGAAACTTTTGTAGTGGACTATGAAGGTTATTATGATTGTTTGGTTAAATTTTTATTTTTGTTAATTTACTCTTTGCTGGAGTTGGGTAGTTGATTGCTGAAAAGAGATTGTTGTTGTGGATATTAGTATGTACATATCTGGTTTAGATGATTTAGATGATTGTTAGAATGTGTCTTACTCCTCACGCTTTCTACTTTCTATGTGACGTGCCTGTTGGTTATGCTGAATACTGTTGTGCACCACTGTACCTATGAGACAGTCTTTCAAAATTCTAATTACACCGGAAGAACACTTTGCATAGATTTGTTCATTTCATGTGCTTAAATGCCTTCTTAAATATACTGCGTGAACTCTTCTAAACAGGTGACTTCATACACATGTCAGACTCCGACACTATCGGATTCTTGTTGGACGCTTATGAATTTTATTTCTTTTATTCTTTATTTACGCAACATAAATTGACATGCACTATAAAATATAAATTGATGCTTAAGTTTATCCTTTAGAAGGTTTATAGGTGGTGAATAGAACATTATTACATTTGTCCAGCCTTTTTTTGTAAGTATTTGATATATATCATAAGATATGCTAATTAGCAATGCACTAAAAATTGTAAAATCTCCTGAATCATTGAATCCTACTTTTTGGGGGTCGTCAAATCCAACACCTCACATCCGCATTGGGCTCCGACACTCGTGCCCGTGTCTTTGCAACTTAGCTTCTTAATGTGTTTGATACACTATTACAATGCCTTAAGATAGTGTCTTAGCCCTTAGGCTGGTACCCCCATGCAAGGTAGTTAATCTAGTTTTTTTTTTACATTCCCAACTCGTCCCTCTTCCTGGAATGGCCCTCCTTGTTTGTTTCTATAGGATTGGACCAATGAATTCATTACTCATTTAGAAAAAATGGTCACTCTCCTTTGACCTCATTCTCTGCTATCTCATCTAAAATTTGCCAAAGAGTTGTATTATTTGGTTGCCTTCTGTTACCGATCAAAAAAAAAATTTGGTTGCCTTCTGTTGCTGCAGTTGCACGTCCTTAGATTGTAGTGGATGCGCTTCCCAACTTTGGTGCTGCTAGCTAGTCTGTTTTGCATTGTGTTGTTTATACATGGAATAGTAGGACTCTATGGTACCCCCATCCAGACAAAAACAGATCCTCACAAGTCACAACACTTGTCCAATTACTGATTGTAGCTTTGGTTGCTTCTTCCCATATAGGTGACTCCATAGTTCAAAAACTCGACTCGAAAGTTAGCCGGGTCGAGTAACGCGGAAAATTTGTCTCGACCGACTTGGGAGTATATATATATATATAACATAGATACAATATTTATAGTGCAAAATAATTTCTACTTTATACAATTTTACTACAAACTTACAAATTAAAAAGTCCTAAAGTAATTATAATGCTAAAGCCTAAAATCAATCATAATTTCAGAAATTATAATGCTATTCTTAATTCCAAAACATAAAATCTTCATCTTTTTCTTCTTCTCGAATTAGACCTTGATATAGGTAGAACAGATTTTTTAAAGAAAAGATATCTATGTCCTCAAGTGTCTCGACCAAGTTTTTCGAGTCCAGTAACTTGACCTGTCTCGACCGAGTCACTCGAGTTACTCGGGCAAAAAGAGCTATCGAGTTTTTTGAGCTAGTCAATCCGAAATCCTGTTGAGTCGAGTCAACTCGGCCGAGTTTCGAGTCGACTCCCCGAGTTTTTGTACACTGGGTGGAACCGGTCTATATATTCATATTCACACGAGGAAAAGTATGCCTTGCTTCCCTAATGGCTGTAATACTTTTTGTGCCTTCATAATCCCATATAAACTTTTCTCTGTGTTTATCTGATTCATGGGAGGCCAACATTAACAACGGAAGTTTCGCTGATAGCACCTTTTCTATTTTCCAAGAGGTGTTTTAATAGTATCTTTCCTTACATTATTACCTTTGCTATGTTACTTAAGTTTGGAAAAGAATGTAATTTTAATTACCTAAGAATTATTTATTAAGATTTTCTATCAAACGATTTTGAAGTTTCATTCAAACACACTGGCCTTTTGAATATGTCATCATCATCGGCGTCATCATTTTAGGATTTAGCCCTATTTCAACTATTTGTGGTCAGATGCATGAATCTTGTTCCACCATTCCACCATACTTACAAAGTTTTATTATGTGATTATAATTCAAGAAGGTACAACTAAAGGTTAGGGTTTTGATTGTTTTTCATCATAGAGGTATCAACTGCTTGTTACCACTGATATATTTAGTTATAGAAAAATGGAAGTCGTGAGCACTGAACTAGGTACTATTAACTTAAATCATAACCAAATACCAAGTGGCGATACTTTGTTTTAAGATGCATCGAGATTTGTTTATTTTCCTCAAACTATCATTTGAATTATACAAGCTAACTAGAGATAATGAGCAATAAATGACAATATTAAGTGCTACCTCTAGGATGTGGAATACAATACTTTGTATACTTGAAATGCAGAATAATTGTTAATTACATCAAGTAATTCGCTGTTGTCATTTTCTTGGTGGTTGAGTAGCCTCTATTGTACCACATTAGCGGGAAAAAATAAATTTAGTTAATAAAATGCTACGCACCACAATAATGAATTCCTGCAACATGGAGTGGACAATGGAGATTGGTTCCTATCAATTGTTAACTTTTTGAGCTTACGTACAATATGATTCATAACAACCTTCGATGAATTTTAATATTACGTCCAATATAGCTCTAGTTCTATTATCTCTTCTTTTGCATGATTGATTGCATCTCAATATTATTTCATAGTAACTATTTTCATCAGTGAAGATTGAAGCATAGTTAGACCTGTTGGAACCGTATCACACAGCTAGTAGCCTAGTACCATCTTGGTGCTTGATTAGGGATGATCTTGGTGACTTAGACTTGGTCTCAATGTTGGGCCTATGAGTAGTGTTTGGAGTAATTTTGTTAGGGTGGTAAATTTTTTAAGATTTGGTTATATTTCTTTGCTTCTTTATGGCATAGTTCAAAATATCGGTATCGGTCACCGTATTGGTAAGTCCAAAATACGATACGTATCGGTGTATCGGTACCATATCGGTTGGATACGGTGGAAAAAAATAAGATACGCTAAAAAAAGCTTGGATACGCAAGAAAAAACTTGGATACCTTGCATAAAATCTCTTTTAATACAAATATAAGTTAAAAACAAACTAAATGAAGCCTTACAACTACATTTATAACAATACAAATAAGAGTTAAAAATTTTGTAAGATAAAAAAGGCGTGTGTGCTGATAAATATGTATGAAAATACAAGTCATAGTTATTTAACCAAGTATAAGAAATATAATCTTGATATTAAAATCTTACATTTAATAAATTACATAAGATGATAGAAGCTTAATACCACATTGAGCTTCGTGTCAGCTCATACTCTGTCACTCTGGGATTAGGAATTGAGTTGAGTGATACATTATAGGTGTCCCAGACATGATGACCCCAGACATGATGACACCATTGTGACCAACTCATCTATTCATTTTGGGTTGATTACAACCTATTTTCATGAAATTATAGAAGTAAAATGAAGAATTAATTTTTACATACCTTCAAAGTTTTGGGTAAGGTTTTTAAAATCCAAAGTCAAATGCCGAGGTCTTCGTTCTTCAACAATGAAGTTGTTTTTAGCTTAGAATTTGATTATGAAAGATATTTGGGAGAGAAAATAGGGTTTGGAGGTGTTTTGAAACACCTCAAAATGAAAAAGTACTGTTTTAAGGCCCGTATCGGTCGACACCCCAATTTTTTTTTACATTATTCAAGTTACGTGTATCGGTCTGTATCGAGAGTATCGGTACCGATACGCATGTTTTTTTTTAATTCTAGCTTATCTACGTCTCGGGCCTGTATCGGCCGATACGTATCGATATTTTGATCCATGCTTTATGGTAATTTGTATCATTCTTCCTCAGTTGTAATACATAATCAATCTATATCGATAAAAAAATTAGCTTTGAAGTATAATGGAGGCTATGTTGCATAGACACAAGCCCGGGTATCAATGTCGGATACGGTGAACTTTAAAAAATAAGATCTCGGGATATAGGAGGATATTTTAATTTATTTTAAAAAATTTTATACTTTAAATGTTATATGAATAATACTATACACGATTAAAATATAAACAAAATAAATTTGAATGCAAAACTATTGCAAACAATATTAGGTAATGTATTACAAACTACATTTCATTAAAAAAAAATATAAATAAGACATGAATTAAAGAAGATAAACCAATGAAATAATGAACATATATTAACTCTGAATATTAATGTTAATCTCAAATATGATTAATTAAAAGAGGTTTTTGTGGCCAGAATTCACCCTGTTGACACCCTTATTCTCCTCTCTCTCTCTCTCTCCCCCCGGTTAAAAGGATAATTAATTACTTATATTTTTTCTCTATTTTTTTCCTATTAAAAACAAATTAATTGTGGCTCTTCCCCCCCCTCTTTCCCTTCCGGCTTCTCTTTCTGATGACGAGAGTAAGAAAGAATTTGTTGAAACATTTGCTATACGTTGTATGCCTTTTCTTTTGTATAATAACACTCAAAGTTTATGTGACGCGGGAGACCAATACACTACAAAAGCCGCGACTGATGGGGTGCAGAAGATCAAATCCCTTATTCTCCTAGCCCTGGAAGATCCATCGAGATCGGCCTTGAAACTCCTCGGGGAATGACATAATGCCCTTGCACCATCCACCCACACCCGTTGAGGAGACTTGACCTCGAGACCGCTTTGATACCATTTGATGCAGGAGACCAATACACTACAAAAGTTGCGACTGATGAGGTGCGGAAGATCAAATCCCTTATTCTCCTAGCCAGGAAGATCCATTGAGATCGGTCTCGAAACTCCTCGGGGAATGACATTATGCCCATGCATCAGTATGGGTATCAGGCGTGTCCATGACCATTTGTGCCCAAAATGCATAGAGTCTTCTCATACGAGTCACCTCAACCGTGTTTGAGGCATGTCCACAAGTTTTGACATAAGATATTGTGAATCCGTCTGTGTCCACATGTTTTGACTTAATGATATCGTGAAGGTTGCATATGCAAGCCCTCAGTTACGTCCTCATCGATGGTCTCTTGTACTAAAGAGGGTATAACGAGTTACTGAAGCTATGTGAATTCTACTAACCAAACCAGTAAGTGGGTACTTAAGATTGTTATTGTTCAAGTCTTGCATCTGATAGGCTCATCTTGACAAAAATTATTTAAAACTACAACCCTTTTCAAGATTATAATGGAAAGAGTACTTACTGACTTCAAATTTTTTCATTAATCTTCCTCTTTTATGCCTTTATTGTCTTTATACTTCATCACCTAAGAGAGTTTAGTGCCTGTAATCTAACTTCGTTTAAACTATCCAACTCCATTATCATGGCTTCTTAGAACTCCTGTGGAGTTAATTGATTTTTGATACTCAGCTCTTAAAGAAGGCATTCGCCATTCTGACTTCAAGAAGTAACATGACATCATGCTGAAAAGTCGAAGCATGTGGAGAAGTTCCAACCCCGACTCTTCTCATAACCTTTTGTATCCATTCTTAATCTTAAAAATCACCTTTCCTGTTTTTGCTCCTGCTGGCAATTGTTAGTTTGCTCTTAAAACCAACTGCACTGCAGTCTCCGCCAATTGATTGCTCAAATAGTTCTGATTATTTCAACGTTTTCATTCTAAATTTTGTATTAGGGTTATAAATTTTTTCGTGAAATAAGTAATAAATTACTGTTCCCATACAATATTTCTGTACATGCTTGCTAGTTGTTATGTTTGTTATTTATATCATTATCATTATATTGAAATTTCAAGCTTTCTCTCATGCACTTGAGTCCATAAGCTTTCATGTCATCACTTTATGATATTTCTGTCTTTTCTCAAATATAATTTTAGTGTTGGCTGTTGTGATGAAGGTGCATTTGTAATGTTTGTCTTCCTGATGTAGCTAGACAGATGAAAACTTTTGCTCGTTGCCTCTGGTTTTATTCTGCCAATCATAAGTATGGAGCCCTGCAGTAGCTTCTAGATCCTGATGTTCACTTCCATCCTTGAATAGCTGCTTTAAAAATTGCTCACTTTGTTTGGTGTGCCACTCGTTAAAATTGTCGAAGTTATTCCTTAGTCTGTAATATTTCATCTTTGATAAAGTGTGAACATTCGGTAATGTAAAATATTGGGGCTGTCCTTTAAACTCCTATGTTCTTTCTAAAGTAGTTGACCCTGCCATTTATGATGTTGTTGCAGTGTGCATAGTGGCTGCACTGAGTAGGCATGTTTTCCATAATCTTTTGCTTCTTTCTTCATGCCTGCCAAAGGCACTGTGTTGATCTATAGACTGTTATAGCATGGAGCAACTAAAGATAATTAGTTAGACCTCTGGAGTTCTAATTTTAAAATTATTAAAGTTTCCGAATTATTAAGTCAAGTATAAGTTGATCTAATATCAGATAATAGATGAAGCTATGTACAGACCTTTTTTTTTCCTAATACAAGTCTTATGACGGCTCCATTGTGCAAGATTAGGTAAGTGGATTTTATTAGGTAGAGACAGTTTATACTGAGTCAGAAGGCCTAAGAAGGCACATGTAGCTCGCATAAAAGTGTTGAAAAGAATTTTCACAAGGCTGGAGTTGTTTTATTTGCAAGAAAATACATTAACATATATATATATATCATAACACCTGTCCCTTTTGTCACTCCCTTCCAATCCCAAGGTGTTCATGTTTTTTTTTGGTGATGATTATTGTTTATTGTTACACATGCATCTTTTACACTAAGACTGAAGGATAGTTGTGGGTCCAAGGATGCGCTTCCTAGTGCATACGTGATGTTTGTGACTTTGGAGTTCCAACTCCGGCACTGGCCCATTGATATCAATCCTTGGTAACTTGCCATATGCAGCCGAATTTCTAAAACATTATATGGTCTGCATGGCGTTAGCCTATCCCCCTCACTCGGAGGGAGGTTCCGGGATCAATCCTGAGGGGTGAGTTGCCACTAGCCACTCTTAACCAAGCTTCCAATGCTAGGTCTTCATTGACAGATACTACCACTACTGACACTTGCCCCCCCCCCCCCCCCAACATACACATACACAAAATGTAGCTATGAACCTTTAAATGCTGAGTTTCTCTTGCTGTCTCTGTGGTGTATTTCTATGTTTCTCTTTGCTGGGTCAATTCGTTATTGAAGCAATGTCATTTTGATTTTAAATGTATAAGATAATATATAACTGAATGTCATGCATAATTCTTTTTCTGGGTGGGACAGGTGGATGCAGTGGTGTACCTGGTAGATGCCTACGACAAGGAGAGGTTTGCAGAATCAAAGAAGGAGCTGGATGCTCTCCTTTCGGATGAGTCCTTGGCCAGTGTTCCCTTCCTTGTGTTGGGAAACAAGATTGACATCCCATATGCAGCTTCGGAGGACGAGTTACGTTATCATCTTGGTTTGACCAACTTCACCACGGGTAAAGGGAAGGTGAATCTTGCCGACTCAAATGTCCGACCCCTGGAGGTCTTCATGTGCAGCATTGTTCGCAAGATGGGATATGGTGACGGCTTCAAGTGGGTATCACAATATATTAAGTAGAGCAGAGTTGGGGATTCTTACATGGCCCCTGACCCAAATGGTATTTTCCGCCATTTTGCAGTCTCTGACTATACTTGATTGAAAAAGTGTCGTTTCCTTTTTATTGATGTTGATGGACCAACAACAACTGCAATGTCCAAATTGTAACATTAAAATCAGGGTTTCATGGGATCTGGTCAGTTAGCGGTCTAGAAGTAATCATCTGCTACTGCTTCTACAACTTTAAATTCTGGTTCTTGCGATATCCTTGCAGTAGGCTAATTTTTTGGGATTCCAGTCTATAATGTCCATGGGTGCTGTTGTTCTGGATGTCCTGATTACAAAACAATAATAGGATTGGTTGTGGTGGTGATGGTGTAGATTTTGAAATTTTTTTTTTGTTTTTGTTTTTATTTAATTTTTAATTACTATTATTAAAACTTTATTCTTAATTTTATTTCTTGTAATTCTTGAATTTGATGATGTCTTGCTATATAGATAATTGTGATGATACAAAAGTCACTATTTTAGAATATGAAAGGATGCCCACTTTTGATGACTTTCACTTGTTGAGACTAGATGGTATGGGCTTTTGTCAGGTGAGTTGGGTGTAGATATACATATTATATGATTAACTAAGCGTTTTGGACCTCCCAACCTGGCTTTGCATTTTCGATTAGGAAAATGCAAGTGAGACCGTAAAGGGTCGAGACCACACCGAGACTGTGCATCACATGCACGGATCTCAAAATTTCAGTCATAGATTTGTAATGCACATAGCTGTGAGGGCCTGATCGAGTCGTGCGGTATTTTGAGATCCATTCTCATTAATTTGGTGTGACGGTTGAGTTGACTTAGCTCAACTTCTAATACTAGGTTGGCCCTGGCTTGTCTCTGGCGAAGCCAGAAAGGGCTTATCTCGGGGTTCCACAGAATAGGTGAGAATAAAGGGGAGAGATATCATATGGGGAGAAGTCAAAAAAATGGGGAGAAAATAAAATGACTTCTCCCCATTTTCTTGCCAACTGTCGCACAATGTATGGAACCCTGAGAGGGGTTTCTGGCTTGGCCAGAGACAAGCGAAGGCCTATTAGGTTCTAATATTAGGCTGTCTAACTCAGTTACAGAGATCGAGCATCTCCAACCCCCTCATTACCCCCCCCCCCCCCCCCCCCCCCCCGACTCGTCAAATGATTAGCTATAATTGGGGAGGTGATTTGGCTCGCCAGCTTTGGTGAGCCTTTTTCTTCCCCAAAGATTATAAAATGTTTTTTTTAAAACTCTTTCAAACTGTTTAAACCTCAACCACAGCCAATTGCGATTGAACTAATAAGGGAGTTCAATCACACTCAAAGGCCAACTTGTGCTCCTTTTAACTTTTACTAACCGTGGTTAAGATTCATTAACCTCTGGGGTTTAACAATAAAATCTTAGTTTTTAAAAAAAAAGTGTTAAAAAAAAATTTAATTATAGTTAAGAATTTTTAACTATTATAGTTAATTTTTTAAAAAAAACTAAAGTTATATTGTTGAACCCCACAGTTGGTGAAACTTAACTATAATTATTAAGTGTTAAAAGAGACATGTGTTGGCCAGTGGGTGTGATTGAACTCTCAATGGTTGCAATGATTTTGAAAAATTAGAAAATAAAAAATAAGTATTTAATAGAAATAAAGAGTAAGGTAGGAGTTACAAGGAGAAAAAATGCTTTTTTATTTTAGAAAACTCTCTGTTTGAAGGTAAAAATTGAGAAATTTTACAGATAGGGAGATGCTCAACAAAGCTAATTTATGATACCCAAAAAAAAATAAAAAAATTAACTATAACTTTAACAACAGTTTTGCACGAATATCAAAAAAAAAAGAAAAAAAAAAGAAAAGTCATAGTCATAGAATGTAATTCTCCTTGGTAAAAAACAAAACAAGAGTCAAATATTTAGCACATCATAGCCCCAAGATTTCCACCTGTTCTTTGCTTATGATTGATTCTTTTATTTGCAGAGACTAATTTTTCGTGCTGCAATAAAAGTCGACAGTGGAATGATGTGCTAAAAAAAGGTTCCAATAAGTTCAGGAACATTTCAGTAGGATCCTAAAGATTCCGTTGACAACGAAAATGGAAAATACTTTCAGGTCAGGGCAGGACGATAGGGATACATACTTTGGATAAAATTAGCAAAAGGCCTGGAGGTTTTTTTTTGGGTTACTAATCCCTGAGGGTGCCATGTGAACCCGCAACCCATCACACCAGGTAAATCAGGGTAAACCCATGCGGGGCTGGCCCAAAAGGAAGACCTCCCACTTGGGAAAAGGCCTAAGAACCATTGGTCCACTCCTTTGGGGACGAAAGGCTTGGAGGTTGGAAGCCTAAAAGCTTGTCTAAGGCCAAAGGCATTAGAGATATATGTATATGGTTATGGCCAAATTAGGGTTGTAGGTTTGTTGGAAGAGCAATGCTATGTCTACTTTCTGGTTGATCACTCTCTCCTATTTTTGTACAAAAAGGTAAAATAGTATGACAATTTTTGTTAGAAAGAAACCAAATCCAGAGCCTCATGGATATGAAGAAATATCCCTAAATTAGTTGTCAAGAAAATAAGTGAAAACAAAGAAAAGACTCGTATATTCAGATTTTCTAACCGTATAAATACAAAAAAAGAGTTCTTTTTATTGCGGAAAAGTGGAGCTCTACTTTTAATCCATGACGGTGACACTTTTATAATTATGGAGAAAAAATATTTTGTAAAATTATCATTACATCTCTTCATACTTACAAAAGTGTCACTGCATTTATTCTACCGTGGATAGAGAGCTCCACTGAGTTATGCTTTTGAATTTTTTTTCTTCTCTGGGCATCAATTTTCTAGACAATCAAACTCAAGGTAAAGTTGAGAGGAATTAAATGGGGTAGGAGGGGCATTCATTGACTTAAAGCATCTCTAATGCAAGAAGCTATTTCTTCCCTTCTTTTTCGTCTGAAAGGAAATGCTCTGACACATACGGAGCAAGAATCTTAGATTGAATTCCAATGCACAAGTTCTTTCTTCCCTAATTCCTTAATCTATAGCTTCCAACGGTATGTTTTTTTTTTTTAATGAGTAGCGAGTAGAAAAACTCGCTACCAGGAGCGAGCTTTTTCATCTTACCTACGGTGGCGAGCTACTATAGCGACCCCGTTGGAGTTGATTTTTTTAGCTTCAAGCTTCCTATTTTGGTGAAGGGAGACAGAGTAGGGAGTGCGTTGGAGATGCTCTTAGTCTATAGGCATTGATTGGATTTGGATTGATAGACTTTAGCAACTTCATAGCTGAGGGTAAATAGAGTCTGATGTAGTTCGCCTGAAGGATTAAGCTCTTAAAAGAATGAAATTTATAGGAGCTCTTCTTTGTAGGAGATACCAATCACCATTCACTGTATCAAAGGCGAGATCACAATCCTACTTTTAAACACTTACTTAATGTGGTTAATGCTCCATTTGTTTTGATGTAAAATACGAGAAAACAAAAGAATTCCATAGAAAATATCATTTTTCGAGTGTATTTTCTATAGGACAATTGACATTTTCCATGAATTTCATTTGTTTTCCTTTATTTTACATCGAAACAAACGGAGTAGAAGATTCACTCACCCCTAGGTTTAAGCAATTTAACCTTGGTTTTTATAATAAAAAAATCAAAATTTTAGGTTGGTGTTAGGTACACCCCAGTTGTTGCGACCCAAAATACCCTCTAGGAGTTAGGATACTTTGGCGTCGTGAGCTCATTACCAAAACATCATGTACAACATATAAGACATACTATAGCAGAAGTAGAACAAACTTTTTCTTTTTATATATACTGTAATCCAAGTTTATAAACAAAACCAAAATAAAGAGTGAACAACCCCACTCATCAAAATGCATACACATCACTCCCTATCCTCACTCATGATGGGACCACCTAACAAAATCCCTTTGCTCCTCCTGAGCCCTCTGCACCTGTAGACTACCACAAGCCTCCTCCTCATCAACGTACCCTTCCTCGACCCAAGGCTCTGAGGACGCTCGCCATATATGTCGAAATGATCCGCCGACATAAATATGTACGACTGAGTATTGAATACTACGCGTATACAAACCAGTAGATAGTAATGTCATAAGCATGAATACAACATATATATCACAGTTTAAATCATTTCACATGCATTACTTTAATCAGAGTGCGGAAAACTAAATTCGATCATGTGCATATATCTCGGAAAAACACATCTTCTTTACATTCCATCTTTACTTTACGTTCCTTTACATCTTTGCATCTATTACGGGTATTGTAAAATACCTTAGTTTCCATTACTTTTCATCTATAGGTATTTAAAATACCCTAGATCTACCTAAGGAGTCGGGCAACTAGTACTCATGTACCCACATAAACTAGGCGGGCCTACTATTATCTTCACCTTCGGCTACCTTCAGAATAGACGACCAGCATCCATCTCCCTTCTGGGTGGTTTGCTATTCGTCAGAGTCCGACGACCAGTATCCGTTACCCTTCCAGGCGGCCTGCTATCGTGCCTCCCTGTTGGTATTACTCAATTGATTAGTACCCATGAACTCACAGTAGTTAGGCGGGCCTTCTATCAACCTGAGATAGATGACTAGAATCATCTTGTACCATATACTTTCCCATATACTTTATTTTACCTCTTTACTTTACATATACTTTTCATTTGCTTCTTTACTTTCCTTTTCTTATTCTTGTATTACATCTTATATACTTATACTTCTTATTTTGGAGACCCATAATTTAGAAAAACTCAATCATGCATATACATGTGTCAGTGTAACAATTGTGAATAATACGGTAAACAAAAAGGAAACTCCACATATAACCAATACTTCACCTTTTCATTCATAGCAATAGCTAATATATAATTAAAGTCATACACATCTAATCACACATAAAACATATGGTTTTCTCATTAGTTTTTCCCAAAACTTAAGTCTTTTAACATGTTTTTCTTCTTTGAATCAAAATATCAAGAACACATAATAGAAATAGGATTAGCTACTCTTCTTATTCGTTTTTTGAAAGTATAAAAGCATCACAATTAACTAGTAGGAGTTCCTACTAGTTCATAGAACAAATCTAAGGATTTTATCTTGAATTACACAATATGGTTTATGTAATTAAATTCTAGTAAAGTGTATTTAACACATTTAAAATTCATAACAAACAACCTAGTAGCTTGTTTTACCTTTCGAGACCGATTCCCTACTGTCGTAGTGCTTTAGAAACGCCAAAGGATCAAAGATCCTAGCTTGAGAAAAGCTTGAGAATGACTTGAGAAAGTTCTTGAGTCAAAAATTCGGACTCCACTTGATCGCTAATACGAATCCCAGAAGAAACCCTTCCTCTCTCTCTCTTTCTCTATCAAACTTTCTCCCAAAAACTTGCTTAGGGTTGTAGAAACCCTAAAACCCACGAAAATGGTGCTTAAATAGGCCAAGGGAGTTACCCAAAGACCCCCATACCCTTAAAAATATCCTGAAAGTCGGCTACAGGCAAAAAAACCAGCAGACCGGTTGATCGGTTTGGTCCCCGTTTTTCCTGCTGTGGTATTTCGATCATAACTTTTGACTCGCTTATCGGATTTTGACGATTCAACTTGCGTTAGATTTTTCATTCAAAGAAGAACAATTTTATCTCTAATGAAAAAAATCCTAATTCTGAGTTCTTAATAACCTAAATGAGCTCTAAAGCTTATTGGTCCAAAGAGATTGCTGAATTTACAGTAGACTAACCTTCGGAAAACCCATATTTCACCTAACATCGACTAAAAATATGGAAACGTGATAAACATGAACCTCGAAGATGGTTTCAATAGCTTTCTAAAAATTCAAGAATCACTCGATTCTAATCAGCGGTTACTAAAATATGGCTCCTTAAAGTTGAAGGTATGTTAAGACATCCCTTTTTGACACTTCGAACATTTAGAGTGTTTTCACATTCTTTTACCTTTGGTCCAACACCTCACTCACACCTCATGCAGGGGAGCCAGGGGGCTGGGGGGTGACCATTGCCCCCCCTCTGGAATTCCTTATAAATTTGCTAAGAAATAGTGGGCCCCTCAAAATTTTTGATTTTTTTTACTTTAGTATTGGCCACCCCATTTTTTTTTGTCTTATATGTATTAGTGGCCCCCCCAATTTTTTTCACATATATAATGGGCCCTCCAATGGACTTTTATGCCCTTTAGGTCGCCACATGTCTCTATTGAGCACCCCTTAACTATGGTTAAAAATCACTCATTCTTAGAGTTCACCTACTTATCCTGGGTTTAAAAAAAAAAGATTTTTTTAACCTTAGGAGTTGGTGAATTTTAACTATGGTATGAAAATTTTGATATATTTTTTTAAAACCAAGGATATGTGAGTGAATCTTAACCACAATTAAGGGTATCAATAGGGACAAGTGGCGACCTCAAGGACATTACTAGAAAAAAATTCTGAAAATAAAAAAATTATCCCAAAATTTTTTTTTCTCGGGGGCTACGCCCCCAAACCCCCAAGTTCCATACTTGCAAATCCTTTAGTTTTATTTATACATGTATTTTGGCTCCCCCAATGAAAAATTCCTGGTTCTGCCCCTAACCTCATGAATCATTCCCCTTTAGGTTTGTAACTCACCTAGTGATCACTGAATTCACACCAACATACATGAGAGGCCCTGACTTCTTTATGTCTCGCACATTAGCACTATTTACTTACAACCCTTTAAACACTTAATGTTATTTTATACCATTGCTTTTACCTACTTAGAGTATATTTATACTATCTTTTGAGACTCAACACCCGCACCTAAAACCTTCACTTGACTCTCATCATACCACCAAGAACTAAATGGAAGACCTCAAACCTTTACATACATTATACAAGGGCACTATTCATTGACGCTATTCATAGCAAAGTGAACTCGGATTCCGGGGTTCTACACTAGTATTTGATGACTACACTCCATTATTATAAAATTACATATTGCATACCATTAAATTAATAAAATTACTTGTATACACCAAAAATAAAAAAAATTACTTATAAATTTTATACATACACACCAAAAATTTTATAGTTGAGATAGAGCTCGTTAACCAAATTGCGGAAAGAAGAGAACCCCAAATGACAGGTTTAGGTTCCATCCGCATTTTCTCAATAAAATCATTTACTTCTTCTAAAAAACCTGCTATGCCGAGGAAATCCACCACGCATCCATTGTGCTAGATGCTCCAGGTTATGCCATACAAGCTCAGACATGGAATTAAAGTATCAATATTCCAGAATGAGTACATGCACAAAGAACAGTAGAAAGGTTTTAACCTTTATTAAGTACCTGATATTACAATAAATATCGCACAAAGAACAGTAGAAAGGTTTTAACCTTTATTAAGTACATGATATTACAATAAATATCGTGTATCTCATTCACTTTATTACAATAAGATATTCTCAAATACTCGGGACTTTTACATCATCCTTTATTCACGTCATCCCTGAATGAGTACATCTTCTCCTCACATCATCCCAAACTACAAAGTTCCTCTGCAATATTTTTCTTAAAAAAATGAAGATCCAAGTACTCAAGACATTTGGTGCAACTTTTTAAAGTGCAGAATGTCGATAGAAGATATTGGGTTAGAACAAATTACTCCCGCGAACTTGTACAGTTGAATTTCATGTCATAATCAGTTCGTGTTGACGCCACGATCTAAATCCAAAATCAATCCTCACGCATTGACTAGCTAAGCCACTTACATCTGACTCACGTGCCTACTGAAAAAATGATGCATTTCAGTATGAACAAGGTATACTAAGCACGAATACTCAAAAAGGTTACGACGGTGATGAATACCAATGTCGCAATGGGAAATTTATGTTCTTCAATCTAGAGCTTCAAGTTGTATACAACCTTTGATATTGTCTTGTGACTCATGTTAATTAGTAGTGTTACAGTTGGAAAATAAGAGGAAGAGCATGAGATAGGAGAAAGAACTAGAATAGCGAACAATCCTTTTTTTGTCAAACTGAGATGAGAGGAAGGTATATGGGTGCGTCTATGAAAACTGAATATGGGAAGAATAAATTTAATGGGGGTGCAGTCATCATATCTTAGGGTACGCTGACACCCCCAAAATTTTAACTTTAATTTAGTTAAGCTAATCAGGGTTAACCAAACTTAACTTTTAAGAGGTAATATAATACCTAACACACACAATCAGATCTATTGTGACCGCTAAGATGTCATAAGGGTGAGTCCAAGCAACCACTCCAAAAGGGCTTGTGCTATACTTACATTGGGGTGATTAATTTTCACTCTTTTTCGAGGTAGTGGTTGAAATGCTTATTATGACTCAGGTTTTAATATTATACTTCTAACTCTCTAGACTACACCTGCCTCCTACTTCAATGGTGGGGTGTGACCTCTCTCGAGTTAGAAACTCAGATGTCTCGGGATCTAATCCTATTGAGATGAGTTGCAAGAGTTCTAATCCTTAAGCTAACCACTAAACCATAGGTAAATGATATTCCAACCAAAAAATTAAAAAAAAACCTCTCTAAACGACTGAACATATACTAATCTCAAGGGCGTAAATATGTGAGGGTGTAATTCCCTCCTTTTATTTTTAGTGTCTGGTAGAGGTCCGCCTAACCCTAGCTATCCTAATTCCAAAAAAAAAAAAATCACCTAATTAGGGTTGTGGTGGGGCCGGATTTGATCCGGCTATGGCCACACCAAAATCATCCGGCCTCCATAATTTAGGTGACATGTGATGATAAAAAGTGGAGAAATATCAAGTGAGGAGAAGTCAAATAAACAGGGAAGAAAATAAAATGACTTCTCCCCCTTTTTCTCGCCACATGCGATGTTTTGTGGAGGTCGGATGATTTTGGTTTATCACCGGATCAAATCCTATCCCTGCCTAAGTAGGATTGCGGCCTAATATGTCCTTTCAAAAAAGAAGATAAAATTAAGCAAGAAAAGTAAGGCCTCGGATTGTCTCTGCACCAGAAAGGTCTTGTCTCCGGCAACTACAAATCAGTGGACAAGTGGTGGAGAAGTCAAAATCATGGGCTTTATGATTTTGACTTCTCCACCCACAATGAGACATGTGGCGATAAGTGTGTGAGAAAAATGGGGAGAGATATCAAGTAGGGAGAAGTCAAAATCATGGGGAGAAAATGAGATTGACTTCTCTCCTTTTAATCATCACATGTTACCTATCGTGTGGTTGTCCCAATCATTTTCTGGCTTCGCTAGAGACAGTTCGAGTTCGGATGGGCAACAACGCTTGCTGTTGCGTTGACCTCCTTGTGTCAGAAAAATGAATCAACAGTTAGTGGGCCTTCATATTTTTAGACACAACGGGCAACAGCGCAACAGGCCAGCAAGCGTTGCCCATCCGAACTCAGACAATCCGAGGCCGAAAAGTAACGGTTGAAATGATTTACGAATAACGATTCACGGCCCTAATTTAGGCTGCAGGCAAACACCTCAGCAGATTCCAGACCGGTCGAACCGGTAAGTGAGTCCAGCTCAAATGTCCCTGTAAATGTCTCTCAAAAACACCTATTTATACTCTTCTCCCCTCTTTTTCTCCGATTATTCAAAGCGTTTTTCTCTAGGGTTAGCTCGATCTCTGTTGTTCTGTCCGTAACCGGAATTTATGAGGTTTTCGGCGAATTGATCGTAGATATGAACTTTGGAGATCTTAAATAGGACGATCTGTGTTTTTTTTTTTTTTTTAAATTGGATTTGATTGTGGTAAGTTTTGAGTGATCTGCTCAAAACAAACTCCTGCTATCGTTGGAATCATGTTTCTTCTAGATTGGTTCTACGGCGTTCTTGCATCGCTGGGTCTCTGGCAGAAAGAAGCTAAGATCTTGTTTCTAGGGCTTGATAATGCTGGAAAGACGACGTTGCTTCATATGCTGAAAGATGAGGTTTGTTTTGCTCTATCTTTTCATTTTTTTTCCCGATTTATAGATAATAATTTTGATTTTTTTCGTTGCAATATGTGATTTTTTTTTTCTTTTCATGTTCATTTTTTAATGGAAATTTGATGATTTTATTCTTAATTGATGTTCTTGTTGAAATATTTTCAGAGGTTAGTTCAGCATCAACCTACACAATATCCAACATCGGAGGAATTGAGTATTGGGAAAATCAAGTTCAAGGCCTTTGATTTGGGTGGGCATCAGATCGCTCGCAGAGTCTGGAAGGATTACTATGCCAAGGTATTTTTGGGCAATAAATTCTAGTTAATTCTGTAGTTCATCTATCAGTTGCTATGATTTTCCCGCAATATCTGCTTCTATATAGATTTATTTATTCCTGATTATTACTGTGTAAACTTGGCCCTTGGGAGCCTTGAAGTAATATAATCTTACTGTTCTTATGAGCTACAGGTCACTTCACGGAGCTCGATCTTAGCTGTTTTATATGATTTTTGACATAAGTACCATATCTTTTACTAGTTTTTGGCAACGAATTGGTGTTCGTTGAATGACTATGAGTATTGTAAAATTTTAACCTATCTTTTCTGTGGGAAGTTTATAAGAAATTGGCGTCGTTTTATGTGATCTTCTAAATTCCCTCCACTGCAACACATGGAATTAGTCTTAGACTTTAGAGGGATACTCTTGAATGAGTGATCCATACAAGTGTGGCCTTTTTGCTAAACCATTCATATGTATGGATTTATGTTCCTTAGTTGTCTTCTGTAACGGGACTTGAACAAATGAAAGTGGCTAGTTTTTGTATTTCGTATGAGCCCACTTGATTATATAGGGGAGAAGATTTTCCTTGGCACAAACATTTTGAGCCAACTCGAAAATATAGAGTGGAAGGTATTAATGTATCATACATGTATTACAGACCAGGCTTTTGTTTGAGATTTTACTGCTGTCATTTGCATAGGAATTCTGGAAACAATCAGTTTCTTGTTATATTCTCATCTACGTATCGTCTTGCTCATTTTGTTTGTGATATTTGATTTATTAATCTGGATAAGTATCCATCTATTCATTACTTCTATTCTCTGATTTCCAGAATGTACAGTGGTGGAGACCTAGCATGTGGTCACTGTAATGGATATTTTTGGCCTATTGATTGCAATGCAGATGTATCAAAACATCTTTATCAAACCCCTAGAAGTTAAAGAAACTCCAGATATTTGATATCATTCTCTTTGGATGAAATCTCAATTCCAGTCCCAGTTTCCTCAATCTTCCGTTCTGCTTGGCTATCACCAAAGAGCTTTACTTGAAAGTAGCTTTTTGTTTTTATAAAGATTGGTAGCTGTTCTTCTGGTTGGTATTTATGTCTTTAGCATTTCTATCACAATTTTGAAACTTTATTCCCTTGAACCAGTTTTTACCAGTGGATTATGAGTTGCTACCTTGTTATCTGATCGTGGGTGGATTGTAGTTGTCTTGGTTTGTTCGTTTGGCATCTAAAGTTTGGATTATTTGTTTTCCTTTTTACTATTATTTACTTCTGTTTTGTATTGAGCGAGAGGACTTGTGATTCATGTCTCCCTTTGTAGCCATTCTTGGACTGTTGAATTCTTTTTTACTCTTATTCACTCCCTATTTGGTATTGAACGGGAGGACATGTTCCTGTCTCCTTTTGTAGTCATATTCCAATGTCATTCACATACATTTGTATTTTGTAGAGTTTGAGTGGTTGTGGCAAACAAGTTCGTCACATCCGGGTTTGTATTTCATATTTTGATTTTCTTTCTAATTCGTATTATTATCTTTGTTGCAGGATTCTAGGTTTACAACTGTAATTATAAATGCTGGAACCTTGTATCCTGTTGCTTTGGAGTCTTGACCCTGTTTGATTGTAATGCCATTTGGACATTTTATTATACTGTGTCAAGGTTTTCTTTGTCATGTTATATATATATATATATATATATATATATATATATATATATATATTTTATGCTGTCTCACGAATTTGTTGATGTGTCCTGTTTCCTACTACTCCTTCATGAATAAATATTTATTTTCTCAAGTTCTATCTTGTCATCCTGAATTTTGTCCTGACTCTGATTTCCTATATGGGGCATTCTCTAATTAATAAATAAACTGTTAAAAAGCCTATATAAACAATTTTACACTATTATTGCGGGCTGTTGATATACCTTTGTTGGGTTTATTTGATTCTTTCAAATGTCATCTGCGCGATGCTTTTTGAAGGCTCACGTTCTGGAACCCCCTTATTGATCCTTGAAGGATTTTTTTTTATCGAGTTTATTTCCTTGTCATACTCCCAAGTCCCAAGTTGGTTGTCTACTTGATGTGTTTGGTTAGTTACTTAGATAAGGGAGAGGATCCAAGATTGTTTTTCCTTTCAGTGAGGAGTGAGATCTGTTGGTTCTTGGTTCATTTTTTCCTAGATCAAGGTTTAGTAGTGCTGTGGTGCAAAACCTAGCTTGGACTGCCTTGATATGTAATTATGTTTCTGAGGTCGTATATGTACTCCCCCTTTCTATTTGCTGCTGATCATCTGTAGTTTTTAATAGATTATCTTCTGTAAATTTGTCATTCTGTTTGTTAACTGCACCTCTGACATTAAGTGGTAATGTATGAAATGTGATTCTTGGTGGTGCAGGTGGATGCTGTGGTGTACCTTGTGGATGCTTATGACAAGGAGAGGTTTGCAGAGTCAAAGAAGGAGCTGGATGCCCTCCTGTCTGATGAGTCGTTGGCCATTGTCCCATTCCTCGTGCTGGGGAACAAGATCGACATACCGTATGCTGCTTCAGAGGACGAGATGCGCTATCACCTGGGTCTGACCAACTTCACGACAGGCAAGGGGAAGGTAAACCTTGTAGACTCAAATGTCCGCCCCCTCGAGGTATTCATGTGTAGCATAGTCCGCAAGATGGGGTACGGTGATGGCTTTAAGTGGCTCTCTCAATACATCAAGTAGGCGAGTAGACAGGCAAAAGAGCTCCTGATAACGAAAAGGTATTCTCCCGCCACTTTCCTGCTCCTGCAGTCTCTCACTAGACTTGATCTAGACGTATGGAAAAGGGGAGATATTTAAAACATCATTTCTATGTAAAGTGAATGTGTAGTGGCAAATCTCAGTCTGGTTTGATAGCAGACACTCTTGTGAGTCCATTTTTTTTCTTCTTTCCCTTAAGGATGGTACAAAGTTGTGTTTGTTTTGTCTCTGTGCATGGGAAATCAGGATTTGCAGGAACATTACAACTGAAGGTATTACCAGGCACTGTAAAAGAGATCTGCATTTCTAAACTCTACTCCATGGATCACACTTGGCCATTCACCTGTATTCTCACTATTCTGGCAGTTGGGTAATTCTTTTGGATGGTATGAATCCTGAACACTGCTTGGTCTCCCCCTAAAATTTAGAACCTCCGCTGTGGCAAGGACTGACCAGAGCTAATACTGACCCATTGTTAAATATGTATTTTAAGTTTTGCCAACGCCCAGTTAAGGAAATCCAATTCTATTAGGGTTTGATCTTTTGTTGAGACTTCTAAAGCTCGGCACTTTGTACTTTGTCATGGTAGTTAGGAAATTTGAGTTGCTTTGTCGAGTTTTCTAACTAAATTAATTCTTACAATCGTGAGATTTAAAGTCTTGTCATTTTTATGAGATTTGAAATCATTCATTTAGTGCATTTGAAGTCTTAAGAAGGAATTGCAACCTAAGAGATGATGAGCACCATAAATATAGTTCTCAAAAGAAAATGCAAATTATCAAATGACAAACGTGCAAAGTGCCAGATTTTATGAGGCTCAGGCTGGGCAAAAGAACTGTCATTTAGTAACCAAAAAAGTGGTTTGACTTTGTTGTGCATGGGGCGATAAATGGGTTGACTTAATTGGCACTAGCACTCCCTTACTGACGATAGTGTTGTGATAGTAGAGGAGCCGACAAGACATGAACCCTCTCTTGGGTCCTGAATCTCATGTTTATATTTTTAATATATTAAACTGAATCTCATGTTTATATTTTTAATATATTAAAGATAAAAACATCGCATATATTATATAAGCACTTCCACACTATATCTCCGACAAGACATGAACCCTCTCTTGGGTCCTGAATCTCATGTTTAAATTTTTAATATATTAAACTGAATCTCCTGTTTATATTTTTAATATATTAAAGATAAAAACATCGCATATATTATATAAGCACTTCCACACTATATCTGGTTGTTTCTCTTCCCTTTTCAGTGGATTTGAAATCATTCATTTAGTGCATTTGAAGTCCTGAATCTCTGGTTGTTTCTATTCCCTTTTCAGTGGATTATATAGCATATATTATATATGCACTTCCACACTATATCCATCTTTCCTCCAACAAGGATTATTTCCAGGAAGGTGATCATGTTTACAACTTCCACACTATATCCATCTTTCCTGCAACAAGGATTATTTCCAGGAAGGTGATCATGTCTACAGCATTGCGCACACAGGCTCAGTGGGTTAGACGCCAACAGTATTATAATCTTCTTTCAGAGAAACTCGGCATCTCCTAACTCAACCCAACAGGATTACATTCTTCTTTCAGGGAAACTCAGGCATCTCATAACTCATTGCAGCTAATCCCATTTAAATACAAACTAATCCATCACTGCCACTGCCTTTGAAAATTTTCAAGAGAGAGAGAGAGAGAGAGAGGGAGAGAGGGAGTCTTAATCGTTCACACATAAACTTGATAGGCATTTACATGACAGCTTTTCCAAATCTCGGATATATACTGCAATTTTATTTGGATTGCTGATGGGGCATTGCAGAGGAGGGCAATGGACTATATCGGATTTATTTGGATTGCTGAGGGCATTGCAGGTAGGTTGCAGACGCAATCTGCAACCTACCTTGTAACCATACACATACCCACGGACGATGAAAATTCATTTAATCAATTATCGGAGATAAAAATACCAGTATCCAAGGGTCCATCACCTGATCTACCACATAATCACGTTTCGGACATTTGAACTTCAACATTCTTTTGGAAATCTAGGAAAAACACTAGTCAATAGTTCAGATAGCCTTTGGCATGATTCATTAATGGCTATTGTAAAACACTTGGGTTGATTTCCATACAAGATATCTCCTTGGTGAAGCCTCTTATCCATCCGATGGTGATTTCTTCCCTGCCGGTAGCAGCACATTTGCTCTCTGTCAATATATTCCTTGCAGCTGGGCTGTTTATGAGTAACCAGCAATAAAATCCTCAAACCAAAATTTCCACAACTTATCAATTAATGAGCGATATAATAAATTGAAAGAGGGATACATGTTACACTCTTTGGAAAGCAAATCATAACTAGATATCTCTATTATATGCTATTCCTTAGAACTTTCCATTGCTCATTCAAGAAACAAAGTTCTGGAAGAGGAATTGGGAAAAGCAAGTACTCTCATATGATGAAAGGGATGGCCAAGCATTATCATTTTTTGGATGTACCAAAACCTCCAAATCCCATCATTGATGCAACATCGGGGTCTACCTCGGTTTCTTCCTCCACCACCTTCTCTTTCTGAGCCAAAAAAAAAATAAAAAATCAACTTAACTATTTGGCAATAACAAGGGAAAGAAGACAACCTATTTTTTAAGTTTCAAATTAAAATTCACATGAAATAGACGAATTGGGAGTGTCAGTATGGAAGGCTTCACATATATCTGATCGAATACCCACCACCCTGGACCTAACTACTGCTGCCCATCTAATAAACTAGCATATATTCTCTCACTGCCAACATAAGAAATTTCTGCTGAAAAACAAGAGACTTTTTGCCACCTTGTGCGTGCATTTTCCTAATGTGCCTGTGTATCTTATGGGCTGTTCACATATAGGAGTCAGACAAGCTATCCTTTGCTGCTTACCTTCTTCTCTTTCTTCCTTTCTCGGCGCTGGCGCTTACGTTCCTCCTCTTCTTGTTGCTGTTTTAAGATCCGTTCATCTAGATCTGAGAAAACAGGGTAGAGTTATCAATTTTTACACAGGGTAGACTTATCAATTTTTCCAATTCCTCTTTTTCTTTGTTTCCACAGGTAATGTGATGTTGAACCCCAGACTCAGAGTTCTATAAGGCAGTGCTGTTTAAATGAGCAAAGGAATATGATTTAAATGTTATTTCGGTAATATGATTTAAAGGTTGGTAAGGCTGGCTAATCAGTTGACCAATATTTTATCATAGTTTGTTTTTGGGTGGAGTTGACTAATAATATATGGAGGTAAACAATTGATAATTCAGTTGGGCACTATACACATAACACTTGCATTTTTCTTAACCCCACGTTTTGAGTCTTACCTTGCTCTGTAAAGGTGCCTGGAACTTTCCGCTTCTTGAGATTTTCAAATCGATCTTGGACCTGTCACCATCAAAAGATTTTCAGTTTAATCTATGTAATTCCTATTACTGTATGTACTTGCAATGCATGGAATAATTGGGTCCCCAGTGGCAAATTTTCGACATCAAACAATCACGCATCTTGGACTTCTGGGAGAGATATTTTTAACGCCATAGTTGTTTCAAATCTTACTCATTGACACAATATCATTTCACTGATTATATTTTCAAGCGCATTTGACGTATTTTGTACCTATTTTTTGAGGTTTTCCCCAGACAACTTTTCTGTAAAGTGGAAAATTCGAGTCAGGATAGCAGGACACGACATATTCCTAGCCACCATTTGGTGGGAGCACCTAGCAGATGTCTCCCACCAAAAATTGATCCCATCAGATGATCCTAACTATCCAACCAAATGCCCTTTTTTGATCAATCAGAAGAAATATGGTAAATAATCCTGAAAATGTCGATAGATCAGCTCTGATAATCTAATTGGGACAATTTGGGGATTTCTTAGATGAAACCATTGAACATGGGTTTTCCTGTTGCATGAATGCCATATCTATACAGCAGGTGACAACTTATTCATCTCCTCCAGCCCTGACTTGAGTATTCCTGTTCATGAGAAGGGTCTTACCACTTGTATATACATATGAACTTGTGTTCATGTCCAACTCCCAAGGGTAACAGAGAAGTTTGGGATCATTTTTATAGCTTGTAAGTACTTATTAGCTAAAAACAGTATAATGTACCTGCTGAAGAGATGCCCGTTCTACCCGCATCGACATACCCAAAGCTCTTTGATCTAAGAAGCATCATCAAAAAACATGAAACAATAAAAATGTCAAAGAATAGTTGATGAAAATACATGAAGCCACTGTCTATGGAAAGTCACATACGTTTCTTTCCATTAATATGGTCCAAGTAGTTCGCAGAATCCTTTACCACACATTTACAAACCCCACAGTAATATCCAGCCTGCAAAGGACACAATTTTAAGCATTTAATAATGATGAAAAAAAGATATGTAGGATAGAACAGAAATACCTACCATAGATATGGACATAATTCTTGCTTAGGTAAAAATTCATTGATTATACATATAAATTGTAATTCTTACTTGGATAAAAATTCATTGACTATACATATATGTATATGCCTAGCTATATATTTTTTTTAAATGGAGGACAAAAGCCATGTCAGCCAAAAGCAGATGCCCTTATCTTTCCATCTAACTATTGAATCGTCTCTGAAAGTAAATCTGTCATGGCCAACCCAGAAAAAAATAAGATCTGATCGATCTCCTAAGATGTAGATACAGATTCAGTTGCCTGTCAAAAAACAATGTAGATACAGATACCAAGCTGGGGAAAATTCAGTCTTCGAACCTAAATGAACTGTCCCTCACATCCATGTAGCCCTGCAGCATTTCATAAATAAACAACCAATGCTCTAATGGCATTGAAAAATCAGCCAGCCCCAGTCGCATTCCATCTACAACACCGTATCTGAATGCATGGCCATAGCAGAAAATGATCAAGTTAAGTTTTTGGAGTCAGTGGCTCGTTTTTAAACATCAATTGTCAACTTCACCATCTGAAAGACTGAAATCCTTATAGCAAAATAAACAACCAAATATATAGACAACAACTCTTTCCTGCAAAACACATGAAGTACGAAATCCACCTATGTGGATGTCCAGCCAATTGCCACTGAGAGCACTATCACGAATTGCACTTCTTTATGCTTAAACAATGACACCTCGAGCTATGGAAGACACCAAATACAGTCAACCGGATCAAAATCCCCTTCTGAAATCATGGATATACCCAAAGTAGACTATAGGCCTCCAATAAGGGGAATCAACTGCCCTCCTTCCTAAGGACATGGATGATAGATCTTGTATGTAATACCTTTTCAAAAGTAATAATCACCTTAGTTAAGGTAGAATGAAAGTCCTTAAGGATCTTTTCAGTCCCCCTTTTTTTTATCGGTAATCAAACCATCAATATATAAAAAGAAGCAAGCATACAAAGAAGTTCACAATGAGTGAACTAGGGAAAACAAAACAAGCAAAGCAAAAACAACATATAAAGGATGTACAAAGTAACCATAGCCAATGGTTCACTAACAAGGGACTGGGCGCTTCACAACAAAATAGCCCCCACTTCCCCTCCCAAAGGAGTAACGGACAACCAATCATGCGCCGAATACGAGCCAGGATGAGAGATTTGGGTGAGGATGAATTGTCAAATGCGCGACAATTCCGTTCCTTCCAAACCCCCCCCCCCCCCCCCCCGCCAACGATATAGCTCTAAGTAGCTTAGACCAAATCGCTTCCTTAGCCCCCACTATTGTCATCACTTTCCAACCTGATAAGAAGCTCAGAAAGGAGGAAGGAAAGTCCCATTCCACACCTAACCTAGTGAGGAAGAAGGCCCAAATCCCGTAGATAACCGGACAGTGCAAGGTCAAGTGATCAACCGTCTCTTTCGCGGCCAATCACAAATAACAACAGTTTGCCAAATTCCACCTTCTACTTTTTAGATGATCAATGGTAAGAATCTTATTCAGCGTTGCAGACCAAAGGAAGAAAGATACCTTTGATGAAATTTCTATGAACCAAACAGCCCTATGAGGAAAAGAGTGTGCTGGTAATCGATCAAAGGACTGTAATAAGGATCTCACTAAAATCGACCTTTGTTGCTCCTAGACCATAACCTACAATCTCTAAGCTGAGGGACGACAGATGAGGAGCTTAGTCTCCTCAAGAGGAGTTGAAAATCTTCAACCTCCCAATCATTCAGATTACGGCGCAGCCAGGGGCACTAAACGGACTCACTACACACCCTCTCTACACAATGAGAAACTAATGCATCCTCGTTACGGGCAAGAAGAAAGATGTTACCGAATTCATCCTTAAGCCTTGACTGACCACACAATATATCTTTCCAAAAGAGGGTTTCGGATCCATTTCCGACCTTAAACCTAATGTGAGGGTCGAGAAACTTAGCCACACTCATGATACCTTTCCAAAGACCGACTCCATGAGAACCCCACACCCCCTTAGGTTTCCAACAAGAGAGTTCTCCATATTTTGCAACAATTACCCTCCGCCAAAAGCTCTCTCGCTCAACACCAAACCTCCAAACCCATTTTCCCAAGAGAGTTTTGTTGATTTGACTAGATGGAGCGAGGTTAAGAACCCCATCATAGAGGGGAGCACAAATCCAAATCTATAAGGTGATATTTCCTTTTCTCACCAACCTCGACCCAAAGGAAATTTCGCTGAAGGCAATCTAAGGTTAGGGCTATGGATTTGAGAATAGTCAAGGTCGACATGAAGTAGGTTGGGAGATTCCTAAGAGTACTTTTGATGAAGGTCAGCCTACCTCCCTTGGAAAGGAAAGATGATTTCCAGCCTGCTAATCTCGAAGAAAATTTTTCTATGACTGGGTTCCAAACTGCTTTGGCTTTAAAAAAGACACCTAGGGAAAGACCTAGATAACTAGATGGGAGGGATCCTGACTTGCAACCGAGACAACAAGCTAGCAAGTCAAGATTAGGTATCCCACCAACCCTGACAATTTCACTTTTACCCAAGTTCACCCTTAAACTCGAGACTGCCTCAAAACACCAGAGTACACATCTAATATAAAGAAGCTGAGAGGGGAGAGCTCCACAAAAGATTAAAGTATCATCAGCGAATTGGAGATGAGAGATACTTAGGTAATCCTGACCAACTGAAAATCTGACTAAACCCACCCCATTAGTGCGGGATAGCACCCGGCTCAAAGCCTCAGACACGATGAGGAACATAGTCAGTGAGAGCGGGTCCCCTTGCCAGCCTTGCCTTAGCCCTTTTGAGCTCCTAAAGAACCTTTTAGAGCTACCATTTAGAAGAATAGAGAAGGAGGCAGAGGAAACACAGGCTAACATCCATTGCAACCACTTTGAACTAAATCCCTTCCTACGCATCACATATAGGAGCAATTCTCAATTCACATTATCGTAGGCTTTTTTCATATCAATTTTACAGGCCAACCCCAGAATCTTTGACCTAAGACGCTCATTCACACATTCATTGGCTATAAGAATGTCATCTAGTATTTGCCGGCTGCTAACAAAGGCACCCTGCTGCGGGGAGATGATAGAGCCCAATACTAATTGGAGGCGAGATGATAATACTTTGACAATGATTTTGTACAAGCTGCTCACCATACTAATTGTCCTAAGATCCCTGATATCCTGAGCGTCGGGTTTTTTTCGGAATCAGTACCACAAATGTATTATCGATTGATTTGTCAAAGTGATTCGATTTGAAGAGCTCTTGCAAGAAGATCCGGACCCACAATGTCCCAACAAAAACGGTAGAACTCTATGGAAAACCCATCTGGCCTAAGAGATTTGTCTTCAATACCCTTAAAACCTAGAAATCAGGGTTCATGCCTGACACATGCATCCAGTCAACCATTATACCCCATTACCTTAGACCTGGCTTCTGTTTTCATAAGGTATGAAAGAAAGCTATAGATGAGACTAAAACCAAGATCTCAAGGGTTCATCAGAGAGAGAACCACCCAGTTAAGCTATGGGTTATTGGCTACAGGGCTTGGAATTCTGGGATTAAACTGTTGATATCAGTAATGTGAAAAAAAACATCAAGCAATATGCTTCCTACTCATCCAGAGCTTTGCAAGTTCAAACCCCTGAAGCATTAAAGCATGAGTGTCACCACTTTTAAATTCTACCTCAAATCTTCCTCAAACCTATCAATAATCATGTTTATCAACTTCATCTATTGAAAGTGAACAGAATACTTCGTAGGAGACCTCACATTTTCTCTAGAAGATAAAAGTTCAAAAAATGATTGATTTCCAAGTAAAAAATGCATGAAATATAACCAAAAACTATAATTTTCAATAAACTGTGGGACAATCATGAAAATCCATCAGATCCATTGTAGTATAATTCTTATTGCTTTTAATATATATTGCTTTAATGATAAAAAAAAAAAATTCCCTTTTTACAAATATAAAAAATGCAATTTAAAATTTACAACAAGCAGATGGTTAGAAGGTACCTGCTGGCTTAAAGGTGCTATTGGAGTAACGACCTGCAAAAAAAATAATCAAATAAATAAGATAAGTCATCAACTAAATGTAGAAGCAACCCAAAATCCAAGGTCAATCATCATAAATCTCTACATAAATCACAATCAACTAGATCTGATTTGTTTCAGGAAAAGTTACACACTCTAACTACAAGGAAATATATCAAAAAGAAAAATAGAAACATATACTAGAAACAGAATAAATTATGTTCCACCCACATGTAATTGGAAACGAAATTGGCTTATAAGTTATAATAAGGAGCACACTAGGTATCCTTATTTTCTAGACTAGAACTAAAAGGAACAGTATGTCCTCTCCTTCAATTGAGGCTCAGGCCTGAAATAAAGCTAAAGCTTCACACTAGTCCACTTGCAACTTACACAGCTAAGTTCCAACTCTATGTTGATAAGAAAAAATGAAATCCCGTAAGAAGACTTTCAGCTATTCCAAGTGCATTCTTGTCATTATCACTAGGGTTTTGTAGGAATACAAGTGCATCACGTATGTTCACCATAGTAGTCCTATGCATAGTCAGTACTATAGCCCCAATAATGGCTACAATTCAACTAGGAAAAAGAATGGATAGAGAATGATGGATGGATTGGCAGACCAATTGATTGACCAAAATGTGATGCTCACTAATAGACAATGACCAACACCTTTACAAGTAGTAAGGGGGCAAATAGAAGTGCCCCAACAACTTCACAATCTTAGCATGCTATACAAATAGAACATATAAGAGAATGACACATAAAATAAAAAATCACAATTTTGCGCAAAGGTAAAGTCTACGAAAGACGCTACTTGCTACATTCAACATAAAAAGGAATGGTAGACAGTACAAAATTCTCTACTGGAAAAACTGAATTAG